>OX940938.1:3101146-3719573 GCA_954870645.1 Agrotis clavis
GTACTAGCTGTTGCCAGCGGCTTCACCCGCTGCAACTCAAAAATTATCCCACGGGAACATAAAATCGGGATAAAAACTATCCTATGTGTTAATCCAGGTTATAAACTATCTGTGTACCAAATTTTAACCAAATCTGTTCAGTGGTTTTTGCGTGAAAGAGTAACAAACATCCATACATCCATACTTACAAACTTTCGCCTTTATAATAGTAGTAGGATGGTCCGCTTAGTTTCTCTTTCTTCATATAAATACGCAGATTAATGGCATTACCACTTGTCAATTTTGTTTCCCATGAACGTTTGTTGGAATGGGGCCTATTCTCATTTAGATTTAATAAATAATATTTATAACATTTACTTTGTTGTTGTAAATAATGTCTTGTTTCGTTAATAAATTTTATATTTTTAATTTCTTTTTTTTTTCTTTTACCTTGAGTTTTTTTCTTTCGGCTTAGACGTAGTTGTGTTGTGCTCTATGGTCCATAACAGACGATAGACCTATTGCTTGTCTATGATATCAAAATATTCATATTTGATTTTGTCGTTTTTTTTTATTTTATTTCTTCAAAGTCATTTTGATAGCTCAAAAATGCGCCCCATTGTCTGTCGTCCGTTTTGGTCTATCTTTAATATTCATGCTCTTGAAGTTCTGGTTGGGGTTTCAAAACATTGAAGAGAAAGCGAGTTTCTGAACATAACTATGTCTTTGCCGAGAGCTGAACACACTATGATTTAAAATGGCGACGGAATTAGTGTCAGCAATTTTATTTATGAGAGAGATAAGTGATTTAGTAAAGCTGTCACATTCTGTGACTTCTATCATTGTATTTTGAACCTTTTGTGTAAGAGGTACGTCCTCAATTTTAATTGCAGTGCGTGATCGCACATTTGCCATTACAATTTGAACCTTACGCCATTAACATAAAAGTCCTAAATTTAAATCATAGTGTGTTTCCAGTTTCTTAGTAACGGCTTCCCAATTTCTTAGCTAAGGTAATGTGCGTTTTCTCGCGTAATTTTTAGATAAAAATCGTACGGTATAACAGTCAGGTTTTTAATTACATATTGTAAGAGTTCACTGAATATGTCTAAAATTCGCCTTAATGTTAGGCTTACAGTTTTGGTAATTACTATGGAGTATGTCACATCTACTAACAAAATGGTTTACCTAGAAAGTATTTATCAAATGAGCATTCAAAACTATTAAGCTCTGTTCTAACTGAAACGAATCCCGCAGGAAAACGGAGCGATATTCACTCATGACGATAAAGTGCCAACTAACGTGTAGGTGTTCTAACTGGCATGACTTAGGCCGTGCGCTGCGTTAGGCGTGCGCAAGGCGCGGGCGCCCGCGTGGCGTGCTGTTTTCATGTAATCTCATCGACGGGCGACCCGCTGCACGCAGCGCTGTTCTATGAGATTACATGAAACAGCACGCCAAGCGGGCGCCCGCGCTGTGCGCAAGCCTAACGCAGCGCACGGCCTTACTTAGCCGTATTTTCATAACACTTGTACAGCATGATGTCGCCCGACTTTGCTTGCGACATCTACGGTTTCCAGAACATGTTCATCCTATAGTTGCTGCCCTTTGAGGCTGAGGTTACACTATGCGACTGCGAAACATGAGTGATTATACCAAATTAATGTAGGCTCACGTATACGGCTACATCGTACAGTCAGCTTCAGGGAAAAATCTCACTCCCTTTAGTACTGATGTTACTACCAAAAGGGGTGAGTTTCCTCTAAAACTTACCATACATCGGCGATAACGTGTTAACTCATTTCGCTCTTCAAGTTGCATCGCAAATCGTTGCCTTATGTAACCCCGGACTAAGTCAACGTCGGCGTCAGTCTAGTCCATCAGTCTGCTCAGAATGACGGGAGAATGATCGTCTAACCGGTTGACTGACGGAGGTCCAGAATGACAAAAATTAACCGTATTTTTCATCCATCATTCTGGCATCAGTCTTAGCCGGACCAGACTGATGGACCAGACTGACGCCAGACTGAGCGTGTAACCGTTGACTAAGAGTCGACACCGCAACCTTCCGAACCGTCGACAAGCTTTGTATAGTGAAGAAAAGTGTCGCAATGATATCTAATTGTCTTCTCAGACGACATTTCAAACACCAAAGGATAATGTGAACAATGCTAATGTCGATGTGATCTTGTTCTGTAAAGTCGTTGATAAATACGAGTATCACATAATGTCTCGTGAGATTTCGACTAGTGTAAAAGCGACTGTGCTTCGCCGATTCCCGAGCGAGATTCGCGGAAGTATGACCAGACCTTTACAATCTCTTCCAAGACAGGCTGATATATTTTTCTTCTTAGCCAAATTACAGGTTTTGCTTAAAAAATCTTTTAGAATATTAGTTTCTTTTTGATAATAATATTAGATGTGGCATACTAAAATACAGTCTAGAGTTAAAGTTTCGCAATTATCCGTAACCATAGCAACGCCAGTTATGTATCGCATTGTATGGCACACTGATATTCGTTTAATGTAAAAAATAAAGTGTTAATACAAATGTTTGTTTTTATATTTTACTGTCCTACTATAGGTATATTGTTTATAAGGGCCATAATAACGGCAAATGCCGTCAATTATCGCGGTACTGTACGTTTATACGAATATTTAAAGACCATTGTCTCAAAACTTAACGTCACTTCCCGTTAGCGTGGCCACGTATAATGCTGGCGCCATTTAAAGTTTATTATAGCGATAATCAACGGCATTTCCCGTTAGTATAGTCCCGCTTAAAGAAAAATCGTGTACTTACCTAATTTATTAAAACCTAAAAAGTACTAAAGGTTGTGGTGCATGTTAAACTGGACACGTACCTACGTCACTCCGCGGGTATCTCCAGTAAGTTTTCATCTTTTTCACAAGCACGCATCATGCGGTTTTCAGAAAAGTGTCTATGATCGTAAAAAAACTTCTTTCGGAAGTCGGTAAAATAAACATCCGAAAGAAATAGTTATTTGTTAAGCAAGGCTGCAAAGTTGATTTTTGACGCGAGTGCTTAAATTGAAAACTGAGCGAGCGAAGGATTCTAAGATTGAACCGCGAGAGAAACGAGCGGTTCAAATATAGAATCCTGAGCGATGCGAAGTTTTCAAAGGTACGAGACGCAGAAAAACTTTGCTGCCGAGTGCAACACACAACTTTTCACCTCACACAGCGAGGAAATGTAGTGGGGGCGGCTCGCCTGCCAGTGTAGAAAAGTAGAAAACAATTGAATACAAGACGTGTTCGAATTTTAAACAACACTTTGTGCTCTAGAAACAAAATGGAGTTTTGCGCTCAGATTTTGAATGAGAAATAGAATCTTTCCGAGCGGGTGAGGCGAAAGGTCCTTTTTTTATTAATTTGAAGACATGCCGCGTTTTCTCGTGCTATTTTCCTTCAACGTTTTTATAAACCTATTAAAATCTTTAGATTAGTTTTTCATATTTAAAAAACTCCATTTTCCTGTTTACACAACGGGAAACTGGATTTTTTTTCTCTAGAATATACATGTAAATAATAAAATCAGTTGACATGGTAATCTATCAGTGGAAATGAAATTATGAAGAAACAAAAAGAAAAAAATTTTTTTTGACGTACAGAGATGTGGGGAACATGATAACAAAGCAAACGATAGGTAATGTACATACAAGTCATTCCATTGTATGTTAGATATGAATCGTGTTTCTATTAATAGCTTGTACGACGAACTGCATTTCATGCTTTCAAGTCCTCGAGATGCGATTCCATCAAGAGATTCCTCAGAATGATTTTTACATTTTTGTGACGTGAAGTAAATAGAAACTATTACCTACGTTTATTTAAAGAAAAAATAGTTCTTTTTTTCAATTTTGCACACAATGACCGTATAGTAAATACTTCAAGAACGGTGTGAATAAAACACAAAAACTATAAGGGTTCCTTGTTGACTACGGAACCCTAAAAATCTTATGATAAGGCCTCAGGTAGCTATTGCATTTCCTGAAAACACAGAATAGCAGTAACGGTTTTATTAATATTTATTTTCCATTACAGATTAACATTATTAAGAGGCCCGACATCCTTCGCAGGCTTCACCTTGTGGTGCCCATACAAATGCACGCCATGCTGATCAGTTTTCATCATTTTATCCATCAAGGTATCTTCATGAGAATCCTCATGGTAACGTTCATCGCCATATCTCGGTGGTCTTTTCTCAGTGACGCTAGGAGGGTTGGTATTTTCGTTTTTGACTTCCTTTTTACCATGTTGTACTAATGTTGGGAATGTTTCTCTGAAAATACGGGACAACTGTTTTCCTAACTCCACTTTTCCTGTGAGTCTGATGTTGTAAGCATTGGTTGCTGTTAGCCCTGTGAACATAACAACAAAAAAGGTGTCAAGCAGTCGGTCGGTTGGTGGAGTGGCTGAGCGATCGACTGCGGCGCAGCGAGTCGCGGGTTCTATCCCCGTTCGGAACTAATATTTGTATGATCTGCAAGTAGTTATAATAATCTATATATATAAAAGAACAGGGGTTTTTCTTTTGACACGACTACAGCCGAAACCGCTTAACGCAGAAACTTGAATTTTGGACAGCATTTGCAGTCTACCATGTAGATTGGCAATAAGACGGGATTTTGCGAAAATCCTCCTCTAAGGGGGTAAAAAGGGGTGAAAACTTTTGTATGAAAAATCTTATTCCTTGGGTTTATAAACTTGAAACTTACCACGAATAAGAACATTAGTAGATAAATAAGATTAGCAGCACTATTTTTTTAAAACTACCCTCCATTGGTATTCTAGGGGTTGTTAAAGTTTGTATGGGAAAATCATAACGCGTGAGCTGATGAATTTAAAAATCAGTATTTATATACTACATAAGAATTAATCAAACACGTGTTTTTGGATTTTTCGAAAATCACCCCCCAAGTTGGTGAAAAGGGGTATTCAAGTTTTAAGGGGGGAATATTAAACCACTAAACGTAGAAACCTGAATTTTGGATGGTAGTTACAATTTATAATGTAAATGAGCATTATGAAAGGATTTTACAAAAATCTCCCTCTAAGGGGGTGCTAAGGGGTGAAAACCTTTGTATGTAAAATCTTATTTCTTGGGTTTATAAACTTGAAACTAGGTACGAATATGAGTATAAGTAAATAAAAAAGATGGGCATTATTACTTTTTTTAAAACTACCCTCCATTGGTAATCTAGGGGTTGTTAAAGTTTGTATGGGAAAATCATAACGCGTGAGTTGATTAATGTCAAAATCAGTATTTATATACTAGATAAGAATTAATGAAACACGTGTTTTTGGCTTTTTCGAAAATCACCCCCCAAGTTGGTGAAAAGGGGTATTCAAGTTTTAAGGGGAGAATATTAAACCACTAAACGTAGAAACCTGAATTTTGGATGGGAGTTACAATTTATAATGTAATAAGCATTATGAAAGGATTTTGCAAAAATCTCCCTCTAAGGGGGTGCTAAGGGGTGAAAACCTTTGTATGTAAAATCTTATTTCTTGGGTTTATAAACTTGAAACTAGGTACGAATATGAGTATAAGTAAATAAAAAAGATGGGCATTATTACTTTTTTTAAAACTACCCTCCAGTGGTAATCTAGGGGTTGTTAAAATTTGTATGGGAAAATCATAACGTGTGAGTTGATTAATGTGAAAATCAGTATTTATATACAAGTTCAGAAATAATTAAACACGTGTTTTTGGATTTTTCGAAAATAACCCCCCAATTTAGTGAAAAGGGGTGGATATTAAACCACTAAACGTATAACCTGAATTTTTGATTCTGTAGTTGCAATTTATTATGTAGGTGAGCACTAAGAAGGGTATTGCGTCAATCCAACTATAAGGGGGTGAAAAGAGTTGAAAACTTTTTTAGATGAAAAATTTTATTCCTAAGGTTTATAAACTTGAAACTAGGTACGAATTGGTAAATAAAAAACCAAACACCAAAAAACTATAAAATAACTTTTCTTTCGGAAGCCGCTGGCTTTGTTTTTTTTATTTCATTGACATAATATGGCCACCGACTTCCGAAAGAAAAGTTATTTTATAGTTTTTTTTGTGTTTGGTTTTGAAGTTGGTTTCCTTTTTTTCAAAAAGTTTTTTATTTTTCCCTTTTTAGTTGAGATAATCAACAACAAAAATCTTCATAAAATCGGCGTCTTTGAAAATCTACAATCCTATTAAGCAAAACGGATCTATGTAAGCAACTTCACGAGTTATCCATTATTGTTATATACTAAAACCTTTCGCAGAATGTCAGAAACACTTTTGTGAAAACTGCATCAAAATCGGTTGAGCCAAACGGGAGATAATTGCGGAGAAACATGTAATCGTCCCTGAAAATCTACGATCCAAGTAAGCAAAACGGATCCACGCGGGCAACGTCATGGGATATCAGTATTAGTGTTATATACTAAAACCTCCTCCAGAATGTAATGAACACTTTCCTGAAAACTGCATCAAAATCTGTTCAGCCAAACGCAAGATAATCGCGGACAAACACATACATACAGGTCGAACTGAGAACTTACTTTTTTTTTAAGTCGGTTAAAAAGATGCACATTATCAGTTGTTTAAAACTACCCTCCAGTGGTAATCTAGGGGTTGTTAAAGTTTGATTATCATAACGCGCTTACCGATGTATTTGAAACTCAGTATTTAGATATTAGATCAGAAATAATCAAACACGTGTTTATGGTTTTTTTTTTTTAAAAATCACCCCCTAAATAGGTCAAAAAGGGTATTCAAGTTTTAAGGGAATGATTTTACTGTTTTGTCGTGGTATTATTTTGAAACTATGATATACCTATCTTAAAGCATTATTTGTTTGATATAAAATTAAATCAAGAACAATTTTGCTCAATATTAAATGCTCAAAAAATCGAAATCAGAATAAACAAATTTTACTAAGACGTCATTCCTATAAACCTATGCTATAGTGTCAGTGGGCGCTTGGAATACCACAACAGGTGTTCCAGATCTTCAATTTGTATACGTCAACAGAGAACGCTCAACAGGCCTAACAACTCTTACTAAGACGTCATTCCTATACACATATATTATGTTTTAGTGTCGCTGGGCTCTAACTTGGAGATCCACATCAGGTGTTCCAGATATTCTCTCAGCAGAAAATGTTTATCACGTGGAACAATTTTTGCTATGGTGCCATTTTTTTCGAGTTTCAAAGATAAACTATTTGCCCAGACTTAATACGTATACATTAAAAAAAACTACCATTTCATTATACTTATATTTTATTATTTTGCATGCATCCAACCCACACTGTCCCACTGCTGGGCCTTCACCAAGTTTAATTCACTTTAACTTAAAAAAAAATCAATCAAATCGGTTGAAAAATGCCGGAGATATGGTATAAAATACAATTAAATACGGAATATTGATGGGAGTTTGTACTATTCATTTCCTAGATGGCGTTGTACATTTTTTATAATTTTCTGAATCACGGTGTTAAGATTCTCCGCGAGATAATGACACCCCCGTTCGAACATTTTGATTAAACTAGATTCACTCAGGTACACCGTATAATACGATAAGTTATCTTAATATTTGGTGATCTTGTGGTCATAAAAAAAAAAAAAAATAGGCGTTAGTTCTTCGTTTGTTGTTGTTGTTAGTGGTCGTTAAAGTTTGTTTTGTAATTTCTGTTGGTCGTTAAAGTTTTCGTTGTTTTGTTATTGTTGTTGGTTGTTAAAATTTCCGTTGATTTGTTACTGTGTTCTATTTGTCTTTGTTCATTGTGTCGTTATTTGACGTGCTCTGAGTGCATTTAAGTAGGTGTTTTGTTACGCCATGGAGTCGGAAATGTTGTTAGTAAATGGTGAAGAAACACCGCATACCGTTGTTCCAATAATAGGAGATGGTGCTTGCCTGTTCAGGGCTATCTCTTATCTATTATATGGCAATCAATGCTTAGCTCGGGAGATACGAGAGCAAATAGTAGAACATGTTGTGAACAACTGGGATGAATTTGCGATACAGTCACATGACAGATTTGGAAATAATTATGGTAGTGTGGAAGAGTACTTTACAGAAATGTCCTTACACCACACTTTTGGTAGTGCTTGTGAATTAGCCGCAGCAGGTCAAATTTATCCATACGTGTTCGAGGTTTATCGCAACAGAAGATTGTTTGCGAAATTTGGAATTGATGGATGTTTTGAGACTACGTTTCAGTCAGGATTTATCAGAAGGTCATTTTGACGCTTATTTACCAACCACCTTAGATGTCGAACAAGAAAATGATGTTATTTCTATCTTAACTCCTTCTCGCATAAGTAGTTTAGCAGAAATTAACAACACCACGGTAAAAAAACAACGTAAACACGAAAGTTCATCATATCATGCAAACCAAAAAGAGAATTTCCATGATCAATCGAACCCAGGTGATGAATCGGAAAGAAAAGATTCACCTTTAGAAGTTGAGGATTTATCTTCGATGCCTTCTAGGAAATGTCGTCGTACAAGATATGACTACAAAATGAGAAAATATCAACATAAAAATGTCAGTTTAAAGAATTATTATGAAAAAAAAAAAGTTAGTAGCAAAGATTTACTCTGGACTAACAAAGTTTTATCTGGAATGATTTATAAGTCAGAGATTGCATACGAAGCTGACAAAATTTTAGACATCGCAGCTATGAGCAAAACATGTACTTATTGTAAAGCCCTTAAGTGGAAAGATGAAACTCCTGGTATGTGCTGTAGTTCTGGTAAAGTGCAGCTGACGCCTCTTAAGCCTTTACCAGAACCGCTTTACAGTTTAATTACGGGCCTACACCCGGAGCATCAGCATTTCATGGATTGTGTTAGAAAATACAACAGCTGCTTTCAGATGACTTCATTTGGGGCAAGTAAAATTATAGAACATGGATTTATGCCTACATTTAAAGTCCAAGGTCAAGTATATCATTTGATTGGCAGTCTTTTACCGTTGCCGGAGCAGAGTCCAAAATTTTTGCAAATTTATTTTGTCGGTGAGGATGAAAGAGAAGCACGTCTCAGGTGTAGTAGTATCCCTGGTGTAAAAAAAGGATTAGTAAAGGTTTTGCAGACTATGTTACATAATAACAACCCTTACATAAGGGATCTTAAAATTTCGATGGAGAAAGTACCAAAAAATTCAGACGATTTTCAAGTGGTTATTCATGCTGACAGGATTCCAGCCCATGCTCATGAAGGATGTTACAATCCACCGACAGTCAACGAGGTAGCTTTGGTTATCGTTGGGCAGCAATTTGAAAAACGTGACATCGTAATACAAAGCCGTGACAACAAGCTACAACAGATCAGCGAAGTACACCGGTCGTACGACGCATTACAGTACCCGCTGCTTTTTTGTTATGGCGAAGATGGTTACTCCATCGAAATCCCCATGACAGATCCAAACACTAAATACCCACTTTTAAAAACTGTATCCGCTGCCAACTTTTATTCCTACCGTTTAATGATGAGAGAAGGGGAACTTAACCACTTGCTCTATTATCGCGCTCTCCTAAGTCAATATATTGTTGATATGTACGCCAAAATAGAAACAGAGAGGCTGAATTATATTAGATACAACCAGGCCAAACTTAGAGCTGACAGTTACATGCATCTTAAAGATGCTATAGGACGACAAGATACGGACATTGCTCAGCTTGGTCAGATGATCGTCCTTCCGTCTACTTTTACTGGGTCTCCGAGATATATGCATGAAAAGACCCAAGACGCGATGACATATGTTCGTCATTATGGTCGTCCTGATCTTTTTATTACATTCACTTGTAATCCCCGTTGGCAAGAAATTTTAAATTCAGTATTACCTGGACAAAAACCTCATGACCGCCATAATATAATTTCTAGGGTATTTCATTTAAAAATAAAGACATTTATGGGTTTGCTTACTAAAAGTCTTATATTCGGAAAGGTTCGCTGTTATATGTATTCTGTGGAATGGCAGAAGCGTGGACTGCCTCATATACACATTTTGTTATGGCAAGAACAGCATATTACATCTGATAAAATTGATAAAATCATTAGTGCAGAGATACCAGACCCGGCGAAAGACCCAATTCTCTATGATATTGTTAAATCACATATGATTCACGGGCCTTGCGGAAATTTAAATGTAAAATCACCCTGCATGAAGGCAGGAAACTGTACTAAAAAGTATCCCCGTCCTCTTCTTAAAGAAACTCAAACTGGAGACGACGGTTATCCAAAATATCGGCGAAGAGCTCCAAGTGATGGTGGTTTTACTGTACAAATTCGAGGTATGACACTTGATAATCGGTGGGTTGTGCCGTATAACCCAGTCCTGTCAAGAGCTTATAGTACTCACATAAATGTAGAATATTGCAATTCCGTACAGTCAATTAAATACATATGCAAATATGTTAATAAAGGAAGTGACCAGGCAACATTTGGACTCGAAAATAATATTGACGAAGTAAAACTTTACGAAAGTGGCCGATACATCAGCAGTTCGGAGGCAGTGTGGAGAATACTGGCTTTTCCAATTCATGAGAGATTTCCTACTATCATTCATTTAGCTGTTCATTTAGAAAATGGACAGCGTATTTATTTTAATCCAAATGAACCAACCAATTTATTAAATAAACTCCATGATCCACCTAAAACAACTTTATTAGCATTTTTTGAACTATGTAAGTCTGATAATTTCGCAAAGACTCTTCTTTATGTAGAAGTTCCATCATTTTATGTTTGGAAGAATAACAGGTTTGAGAGACGTAAACGTGGTGATGATGTCGTTGGATGGCCAGGATTGAAAAAAGATAAAGCCTTAGGCAGAGTATACACCATTCATCCTAATAACACGGAATGTTATCATCTTCGCCTTTTACTTCATGAAATTCGGGGCCCTACTTCCTTCCTCGAGTTGAAAACAGTCAATGGCAAAGTTCACCCGACATTCCAATCAGCCTGTAAATCAGAAATCAGAAATCTTTATTTGTAAACATAGGTCAAGTTACACATAGTGTGCAGAGGTGTTAAAAATGGGTAGATCCTCCATGTTTTGCCAAAGGCGTACAAATATAATTGTTAAGGTTACGTTAATTGTTCACGCTAATACAACACAACAACTTTCAATTATAATAAAATAAGTATAAAATTAAATAGCATGGCAAAATTATCAAATACAAAGAATTAAACAATCTATAAATAAATGTCAAAAGGTTTAGTTACATGTCATAATATTAGTAGTAATAATGTCGAACAGAATTAAAAGTCATTAACAGGTCAAGTAGGGTGGTTTTTAAGGCAGTAATTATAGAATTGAATTGTCGTCAAAATAGTCTTTTATTGAGTAGTAGCATTTATTAGTCAAAATTCTAAATAATTATTTTTTGAATTTGTCCAGATTTAACATTTTAATGTTTTCGGGTAGTTTGTTATATATTTTTTTAGCCATACAGAATGTGCTTTTATTCATAAGTGCAGTTTTGCCATAACTCATTTCGAGTTCTGACTTATTTTTATCGCGTAATTTTCTGTAGGAGCTTTTACTAGCTATTTTGTACGATGAAATGTTGGATTTGACGAATACATTTGTTTCGTATATGTACAGCGATGGTAAGGTAAGAATCTTAAATCTTATAAAAATCGGTTGGCAACTGTCTGTGCTTTTTAGGCCACACATAGCTCTGATACACCTTTTTTGGGCTCTAAAGATTAATTCTCTGTCAACTGAATTGCCCCAAAACATTACCCCATATCGCTGACTGAATTCGATACTGGCACAAGACAAAATTCAACAATTTGAGAAAACGTACAATAAAATATTCGAGGACTAGTGCGCGCGCACAAAAAAGCTCTTACCGACTGTATTTTATGGAATATATAGTCCATGTTTGGTTTATAAACATCTACGTTAAAGCTTCAATTGTCAGGAGTAATAGTTTTGAAATATCTTTTGTTATTTTTATTAATATGAGGTTCAGAAGATGGCGACTCCGAGTTATGCCAGTATTGCATTGTTTTGTTTTCACTTTTTTGAGTAATGCTAGAAATTATGTTATAAAAGTAAAGAAAATAAGAATGCGTTTTCACGAAAAACTAGCTAAGTAGAATATAAGACTAGAAGTGCTCATCAATGGAATTGTTAAAACGTAAATTAAAGTACCTACCATAAATGTTTAGTAACTTAATATTCATGAGCATACTTTTCAGTCTGACTGCCCTATGTATTTAGAATCAGTTTTAAACAAATCAACAAAGGTAATTTATTTATTGTACTCTATGTTTGCACTTACAAAAAGTACTACACTTAAAAAATAAAATCTAATTTAGAAATATAACAAAAATTAACCAACATGAATCAAAAACTTCTTAGGTTTCAGTTCAATAAACTCTCAAATCACAAAAATTCACCCTTATGATTCCAGTAGGAAATTATAGGATTGTATTTGCTTTTCTTTTGCGAGTTTTAGGGTTAATGTTTTCTTCCTGCACACAGTGAGTCTGTCAGAAATTCTGGATTGGATCCTATCAAGATTTTCATCAGGGTCGGCATCAGAGTCGTCAATTTCTGACTCCGAACTTAAAGACACATCTGTTAGAATCGCAGAAGTTGGTATTACATAAATTGACTTCAGAGTAATGGTGCTCTGGAGACACAATGGTGGGTAAATCAAGTAGAATGTCATAATTATCGCGAAGGGCTTTTTAATGGATCTCCATTCCTAATAAACAGCAAATGCCCCTGAATCTATCTAGATTCACAATCAGTCAAATCGTCTTCTATGGGTTCAGTTCTAAATTCAGACGTTGGTGGCAAACTTTAAGGACTACCAGGACTACAGATAATGTTATTAGGATCGTTTGGTGCGTCTTGCTCATACATTGCACGGTAATTCATAATTTTATCTGTATCTAAAGGTGGAAAAACGTATAGTAAAAAAGAACTGATCAATCTTCAAAGCACAAGTAACAAGGAAAAATAGTAATTTCATAAAAATCTTCTATTTCCTTAAGGTTGCCGTATATGACTTCCCAGAATTTGAATCTCGTTGCCAACACTATCGAATAGTGTAATAAATTAATAATACAGGATGTGAATTTTTTCCAAACCAGCGGGTTCGATTCCTGGCCAGAATAATTGAATTTTCTAAGATCCAATGATGTTTAAGTTTTCGTCAAAATCGGCCTCGAGACTCCTTTCAACGTTTTTCGATATTCTTCATAGTTTTGGACATTATAGCCATCCACACCCAGTTGAAAATGCTGAAGAGCTTGTTTGTTTGGTTGAAGGTGCTTTTCTCAGGAACTACTGGTTCGAATTCGAAAAATATTTTTGTTTTGGATAGTTCTTTTCTTGACGAAGACTGTAAGCTATGTAACATCACACTCCGACCAATAGATGCCTAGCAGCGGGTGAAACCGTGGAGAACAGCTAGTAACTTTAACATTTTTCCTAATGCTTATTTAAGCAATTTAATTAAGTTAGCCACTGAAATTGAAAAAAAGGTTATCTGTTATGTAATGTACTATCGACAAAGTTGAATCATGACCCATTTTGACAAAAAATCGTTTGAATCCGTCAAATTGACAAAGATCAAAGTTGTTACCATGGATATGTATGTTTACGCGAATGTGGACCTAATTGTATTTAAAGTCTGTAGGAAAATAAGCTTATGGTGGGTCATGATTGAACTTGGTCGATTGTACATAAAATAACGAAAAAACTGAGATACATTTCAACTGCGCCGGGGCTGGGTCACAGATGGCCCTTCTTCTTTAAACCGGCACAACTAAAAAAAAATAGTGCGTGCGTGCGTGCGCCGAGTGAACGTTATAGCTCCGTGTACAAAATATTAAAAAATAGTAAAACTTATTTTCAAGTGAAGTCTATGTGAAGAATACGATTCGGCGTTGTGTGATTCGCAATATATAATGTTTGTGAACAAAAATGTATATTCCTAATACCTTAAATTAATACAAATATCAAGTGAAACCAAACAGCAGAACCAGTGAAGTTTTCTATAATACTATTACACCACAACATAATAAATAACCTTATGAAGAAAACAACAAGAAAGTTAAAGGAAATAAAATAAACAAGTGAGTGAATTTTTGAATATTACTTCACAAAATCCGTTACTCAAATAAAAAAGGATACATTTTATCTGATTCAAAAGTGACCTTTGGACCTTAATGAATGACTAGCAAAATTTCTCATTCAATGCCAAACACTCTGATGACATATTTCGACCGAAGTAATTAGAGCTCAGTTGGCGGCAGAGCGAATACATGCGACTTGAGCGGCAGTGGACGCCGGTTCGAATCTCAGTGGCGCAATGAAGACTTTTTGTGAATGTTTTAGCAACATATTTTTTTCCTAATGACATTAAGGACCCTACCTATCAACCAAACACAAACATTTCGATTTTATCATTTATCTACAAATTATTTATACAACAAAACTCTTACCTACTGACATGGACGAAACAAATAACGTAACCTTACGGAGACGCCAAAGTATTAAATCTAGGTCAATGGACTTCCTTGATAAAAGTAATATTAGTCCAATGTCCTGTGATGAATTGTTGGGGAGAAGCCTAGATTTATCCACTAATATATGCTCGACTTTTATCACGGAAATGAAAGAAGAAATTAAGCAACTAAGATTAAATTTAGAAAGTACACAGAGTGAAATGGAAAATATTATTTTAGAAAATTTAGAACTTAAAAAAACGATTGCCAATATGACTCAAGAAGTGAGCGTTCTCAAACAACTATGTAAAAGTCCACTTACATCTTTGAGACAAAACATGTCAAGCAGCACTAAGAAAAGTGTACGACGTCGACTGACAGACAGCTTTCGGGTCTCTCCTCTAAAACTAAATGAAAGCACATTGATCTCTTCGCAGCAATCTAATAAGAAATTGACGACCAGTCAGACTACAAAACGTACACATCTTCAAGAAAATATATGTGAAGAAAAAAACACTCTATCTCAGACGAATATGGAAAGTAATACGGAAACTAAGGCGACCAACAAAACGGAGAACGGGATACTTAATACTAAAAATAAATGTATTAAAAGAGCATTTATAATTGGAGGCCGTCAGTGCAGTGGACTGTCAGCGCAACTGATAAAATCTAGATCTAGCAATCCCTATAATACCTATCAGTTCAACTCAATAGTTAAAACAAACGCCTCCACACAAGAAATCTTAAAAAGCGCAAACTTATTTCAAATTGAAGCTGACGATAAATTGATAATTTCTATTGGACAAAACGATAGCAATAGCTTGAAAATGACAACAGAATTATGAAGCCGGATATTGAATATGAGAATTTAGACTGGTTGGATAGCATTGCGATGGAAAAACATTTTGAAATATGTGGTATTAAAATTAAACAATATAACTTGAATTTATTTTGTCTTTATAGAACACCAGATTCTGATATAAATATATTTTTTAGGAAATTACAAATATTACTAGATAAAACACGTAAAAATGACAAACATAAAAATATCCTATGTGGTGATTTTAATATAGATATGCTTAGTGATAGTAAACATAAAAATACATTTATTGATATTTTATACCAATATGATTTAATTGTACATATAACTAAACCAACTCGGCAAAATTCTTGCATTGACAATATTATAAGTGACATCAAAGAAGCAAAAGGTGAAACACATGAATTAGGACTATCTGATCATAATACCGGACAAACATTATCAATAACATTCGAAACGGAAAAAAATAATCGTAATCGTAAGCATTGGTTTGCATACAAAAGGGACCTGAGTAAAGAAAATATAGAAAAATTCAATTACTATATTAGTAATCTATCATTCTCCGAAGTATACTTGGAATCAGACGTAAATAAAGCCTTTTCATTATTGCATGATGAACTTTGTCTATTCTATGAACTGTGTTTCCCCTTGATTAAAGTTAAGATGAATTCTAACTCTCTTACTCCCAAATGGCTCACTAAAGGTCTAAAAAAATCCTTTATTACAAAACGAAAACTACAAAGTATATATTATAAAAATAAAACAAAATCCAATAAACACAAATTTAAAAAATATAGCAAAAAGCTGAGGCAATGTGTAAACACTATACAAAAGGATATCAATAAAAAATATATAGAGAGAGCAGACAATAAATGTAAAGCTACATGGAAAATAATAAACGATAGACTTAAACAAAACAATGGTAATAATGAGATTAGAGAAATTTTGGATGGGAAAAATGTATTGAGAGAAGGGGATGATATAGCAATGTACTTGAACAACTACTTTATCAATACTGCTCAAGTAAACGCCCAAGATCCAATGAGAAGGCAGGTTTGCAATGAATCGGTTGTACAGTCAATTTATTTAGAACCAGCTACATGCATGGAAATATTTATGATAGCTATGAAATTACGAAATACTAATTCAGTTGGATATGATAACATTAGTACTAAAATGATCAAACAAAATTTGAAAACGTTAACGAAACCCTTGACTTACATAATTAATCTATCACTAGAAAAGGGCATATTCCCCGACAGTCTTAAATTTTCCATTGTAAAGCCGCTTCACAAGAAAGGACCTAGATCTGACGCAAATAATTATAGACCAATTACTTTAGTTCCCATAATCTCAAAAATATTTGAGAAAGTAATGAGCAAAAGGGTTATAAATTTCTTAGAAAAACATAATGTATTGTGTAGCCAACAGAACGGTTTCATTAAACATAAATCTACAACTTTAGCATGTTTTCAAATAGTGAAAGAAATCATGGATGCCATCAATAAAAAAGAAATCCCAGTAGCAGTATTCTTGGACATGAGTAAGGCTTTTGATATGGTTTGTCATGACAGCTTATTGCGTAAGCTTGAGCAATATGGCATACGAGGCGTTGCTTATAGTTGGTTCGAAAGCTACTTAAAGGGCAGACAACAATGCACAGAGATTAAAAAAATGTGTTTCGAAACCAACACCCAGAAAACCTTTAGGTCACCGTATCAAGCAAATTACTGTGGCGTACCACAGGGAAGCGTCCTTGGTCCTTTGTTATTTATTATATATATTAATGAACTGCCCAAATCCACAAACGAATTTACCATATTATTTGCAGATGACACTACTGTGTTGACAAGACAGAAAACTCTAAATGACAGTCAATTAGTTACGAATAAGGCTTTGATAGATTTGATCAACTGGCTAGATAATAATCATTTAAAAATTAATACAAATAAAACTAAATTTGTTACATTCTTGCCTTATAATAATCACAAAAAAGAAATGAAATTAAATATAAACTACAAAAACAATGAAATTGAAGAAGTCAATAATTTCAATTATTTAGGAATAGTTATGGACAAACATTGCAATTGGAAAGCTCAAATAGATAATGTATGTAAGAAAGTTAACAAATTCGTATTTGCACTTAGGAGGATCACATACTTAACAGACATGCAAACAGCCTTATTGGTATACCATAGCCATGTTTGTTCCGTTTTAAGATATGGAATAACTGTGTGGGGGAATTCAACAGATGCCCAGAGGGCATTTATCGCCCAAAAAAAGTGTGTAAGGTCAATTTTCAATCTTAAGTGGACAGACTCTTGTAAGCCTGTATTTATCAAGCAAAAACTCCTTACCCTCCCATCTCTTTATATATTTGAAACCTGCAAGTTTGTGAAAAACAATTACTCGCTTTTTGAGAAGGATGAAAAGGCTATTTCAAAAAGAAAAATCACACAAAAACCACTAGTAGTCCCGCGTAATAGACTAAAATTATGTGACAGAAATTGTTACACCATGGCGGTTAAAATATATAACCACTTAGATGAAGAATTTAGACGTGCAACAGATTTGGAATTCAATAAGAAGCTCTATAACTGGTTATGTGACAGATGTTTTTATTCCATCAATGAATATTTTGAGTACAAACCATGTAAAACTTAACTGAAGGGGGACGGTACGTTAATAGGAATATTTTAATTTTTGACGGTTGTTACTGTATCATTTTATTGACTTAAATATCATCATTTTTATATTAAAATTTGACATATTATTATGGTAGACTTAAATAATGTTGAAATATTTAATTTGTCGATTATTGTTGCTATTTTTGTTTAATGCTATTGACATAACATCGTTTTAATATTGACCTATTTTTGATATTAATTTTAATTTGAATGATTTTAATTTTAACTAATATGAATTGTAATCATAATATAATTCATTAAATTATTATTTTTATAAACCTATTGCAAATTATGTAAAAGCATGCTCATTGTTCTATGATATAATACTTAACTAAGATGTAAACCTAAATATTTGTACGGCTGGTATGTCGAATATAGTGAAACCAATTTTTTAGATTTTAAGAACTTATGTATGTTACCTATATTCTTACAAATAAATGAACATTCATTCATTCATTCATTCATTCATTCATTCGCGATGTTTGTGCAAAACTGGCACAACTAACAATGAGCCGGTATTGCATGAAAGAAATGCAACGATATTGTTTATGCACTAACGACACTTACACCTCCATACGGGTAGTTTATGAACTAACGAGTTGGGTCTTTAATGCATAAAATAAAGTACCTAATTTAGAACAAGAATTCATTACTAACTCAAATTGCCACAATTTCGACTTGTGCCACTATTGTATTCAGTCAGCGATATCTGAGTGTTGATGCAACATAACCGTGATAGGCTGTAAGTACGGATTCTAGACTGACTATTTTTGAAAGTTTATATAGGGCATAGGTATATGTGTTGAGTTTTTTGCATATTTCGTCTGTCTGGGATCTCCAAGTCAAGTTATTATCTATATTGATACCAAGAAATTTAGTGGTAGTGGTTGATTCAATATTTGTCCCTAAATAGCTAATGTCGAGTTTTTTATTTGAGATTCTTTGATAAAAATGCATAATTTTTGTCTTTTCTAAGTTTATTATTAGATTATTGCTGTCAAACCACGATATAATTTTATTTAATGTCATATTTACCTCATTTTCATAAGTTTCGGGATCGTCACATTCAATTACTACGGTGCTGTCATCGGCAAATAGCACCATGGGATGATTTATTCGTTCCGGAAGGTCATTTATATACAACAAAAAAAGAGGGGGTCCCAGTACGGTGCCCTGAGGTACGCCATATTTTATTATCTCACTTTCCGAGCGATATTTTTTCTCATGGCTGGTTTTTGAGCATATTTGTGTGATTTCTACAAATTGTTTTCTGCCTGTTAAGTAAGATCGAATAAGATTTAGTATATTTCCCCTGATACCATATTTTTCAAGTTTTTGTAGGAGAATCGGGTAATCTACGTAATCAAAAGCCTTAGTTAGATCCATATAGATAGCACATACAGGATTTCTCTTATCTACATTTGTCATAATAGGAAGAAGCAAGTCATGTATGGCCATATTGATGGTCTTCTGCTTACGAAATCCCTTTTGTTCATTTACTAATATGTTTGACTTCTCGAGATAGTTATATAAGGACTTGTAAATTACTTTTTCAAAGATTTTTGAAAAGACGGGTATCAACGCAATAGGTCTATAGTTAGACATACTGTGTCTATCATTCTTTTTGTGCAATGGTACAATTAAATGGTACAATTAAAGAGCTAGGACTACTTGAGGATGATAGACACTGGGATGCTACCATGGAAGAAGCTGCCATTTATCAATTCCCATACCGGCTAAGAGAACTGTTTGCGGTCCTGCTGCTATTTTGTCAAATTACTGATGCAAAGTGTCTTTGGGAAAAACATAAAAATAGTCTATCGGAGGACATACGGCGTCAAGTCGAGTTAGACTCAAAAATGAATTCCCAAACATTAGAAGAGGTTTACAACAAATGTTTAATGATATTAGAAGAAACAGTTTTGTCTTTGGGAGGTAAAACTTTGCACCACTATGGTTTGCCTCAGCCAACAAACCGTAATATTATTGGAAATAAAGAATACATGAGAGAACTTAATTACGACCCTGTAATTTTAGAGCATGTCATAAATGAACGTGAAAAATCTTTGACTAAGGATCAATCAAACGTTTACGATGTAATTATAAAAAGTGTCAAAGAACGCAAGGGTAAAATATTTTTTTTAGACGCTCCTGGTGGTACCGGGAAAACTTTTATATTAAATCTATTGTTGGCTAAAGTTCGTAAAGAAAAAGGGATAGCATTGGCTGTTGCCTCTTCAGGAATTGCTGCTACATTGTTGGAAGGCGGCAAGACCGCTCACTCAGCGTTTAAGCTGCCGTTAAATCTAGGGCAAGTAGAAAACCCTGTGTGCAACATTGCAAAACAGAGCAACACAGCGCAAGTATTAAAAGAATGTCAACTAATCGTTTGGGACGAAAGTACCATGGCTCATAAGAGTGGTCTTGAAGCTCTTAATACAACACTTAAGGATATAAGAGGCAATAGCAGCCTGATGGGAGGAGTTACGGTTCTTCTAGCGGGAGATTTTCGTCAAACTTTACCCGTTATATCAAGAGGCACAAGAGCGGATGAGGTTAAAGCGTGCCTTAAGAGTTCATATCTATGGCCACATTATAAATATTTCCCTGCGTCAAAATATGCGCGTTCATTTAGGAGGTAAGCCTGACGAGACCTTCGCTGACTTGCTAATTAAAATAGGTAACGGAATTTATCCCTCCATCGAAGGAAAGATTACAGTATCTTCCGACTTAGCTATGATAGTAACAACTTTGAAGGACCTCACTACTCTAATTTATCCGGACATAGTAAATATTAATAGCAAATCTATAGAATGGTTATGTGAACGAGCTATTTTATGTCCAAAGAATGATAGGGCATCTGTTATCAATAACATCCTATTGCAAGCATTCGACGGAGAAGAAGTGGAATATAGATCTGTCGACGCAGTCGTACAACAAGATGATGCTGTTCACTATCCTACGGAATTTTTAAATAGTTTAAACCCTTCTGGTCTTCCTTCACATAAACTTTCACTTAAAATCGGAACACCAGTTATGTTGCTACGGAATTTAAATCCACCAAAATTATGCAACGGAACAAGGCTACAAATTAGAGCTCTCCACAAGTATATAGTTGAAGCTACGGTGATTTCTGGGTGTGCTAAAGGGGAAATTGTATACATCCCAAAAATACCACTAATACCTTCGGAGTATCCATTTGAATTCAAAAGAATACAGTTTCCCCTCAAACTCTGTTTTGCGATGACAATCAATAAGGCACAAGGGCAAACCTTAAAAACGGCTGGCATAGATTTATCAGAAAATTGTTTCTCTCATGGTCAGCTTTACGTTGCATGCAGTAGAGTAAGCTCAGCCAGCAGCCTGGTAATATTGGCCCCAACACACGAAATAACAAATGTCGTCTACAAGGAGGTGTTGTCGTAGGTAATAATTATAATTATTCACTTAGCTTTTTTATCTATTTTCAAATCGACTTTCAGTTTATCAGAATAACATTATTTTACATGGATCGATTGTCTATCTGACATATACTAGGTACATACGAGTAACGACACACCTTAATGAGGTTTGGATTGGATACTGTCAAACAGTAAAACTTACATATTAGCCGTTGCCAGAGGCTTTGCCCGCGTTTGATGCTGAAAATTATCCTGAAGGGGATGTCATAGTGGTTTAAAAGTATGTGTTAATCTGGGTTAAAAGCTACCTGTGTACCAAATTTTGTCAAATACAGTTATGTAAATAATTTTAGTTAGACAAATACCTCTGTAGAATAAATAATAATGTACAATCGACCAAGCGGAATTATGACCCACCATAAGCTTATTTTTCTAGAGATATTCAAATACAATTAGGTCCACATTCGCGTAAACATACATATCCATGGTAACAACTTTGATCTTTGTCAATTTGACAGATTCAAACGATTTATTGTCAAAATCGGTCATGATTCCACTTTGTCGACTGTACATTCCCCAATTGTTTTAAAAGCGATGAAACTTTTCAAAACTGCCAATGAAAACAATGAAATACGCGCGGACGACGTCGCGGGCAAAGTGCTAGTATAATATAAAATTCCACAACTATCACACAACGCCATCTAGTCCCAAGCTAAGCAGAGCTTGTGTTATGGGTACTAGACAACTGATAAACATACTTATATATTTCTAAATACATACATATTATAGATAAATTACACCCAGGCACAGAACGAATGATCGTGCTCATCACACAAACATTTGTCCTGGGTGGGAATCGAACCCACGACCCCCGGCATAGCAGTCAGGGTCACTATAACCACTAGACCAACAGGTCAGTCAAAGTGTTTCGGGTCTGGGTGTCTGTGAGATTCTATGTTTGTAAACGCACCCACGATACAGGGATACATTAATAGTGTGGGGCAATGTTTAAAAAAAATAAAGGTACCTAGCAATTTCTCAAGAATTCCTTTGTGAGAGTCAGATAGCCAGTCAATCGACTCTGCACTCGCTTATAAGAGCCCACAAGACAACACCCGGGTCGGATCCTCCATTCATCTTTATCGTATAACCTTTATACCCTGTGCCCAGCTGTTAATCCCGAAACCACGAAACGACAATGCAGTATTCCAACAACTTGACGTCATCATTTATGATGGATAATGGATACTTAGACATCATTTCGAAGGAGCCTGCCCAGAAGACGTCTTCTCATTCTTGCTTTGAAGGCTGACGCGTTATAGGTCAGTAGAAAAGAATAAAGGCTCCAGTAGAAGTAGCGTGTCGATATTACAGCAACCTAGACAAGCACAGTCCCGGATCTTTTTTCGAACCGGGTCAAAAGTTGACAGTGGCGCCCCCTCTCCTTATCAACAGATTTTTGTTACAACTGACTTGTGAACTAGGCACACAACTTGGAAGAGGTGATTAATACCACTTCTAACACTACATGCCTGTAGTGTCATTATGCAACAGCGAGCGCAGCAAGCACGAATTATTTTGCGCCTTTTTCCGAGATTTCAGATTTAATTTCCAAGCAAGCAATCTTGTTAATTATTTTGGTGCCCGCAGAAGCTCACTCTAGGGGGACGTACCCCGCCTGCCCCCCCTAGACCTTGGCCAAGCGGGCTTTTCAGGAACCTTTAATTATGAAGAGTAGATGAGCAAGTCAAATTGTTAGGCTTGGATGAAAAAACCGTATCTAGACCTGGTAGTTGCCTCGTTACCCTGAAGTTAAACTTGTAGTCGGATAGTTTGGAGATGATGGGACCAGCCTAGCTGATATTGGAAGTAATGCGGACACTGAAGTACAGTCTATACATATAATATCAACAGTCAAGCAACGTTACAAGGCTCCTGACTGGAGGCCTTACAGTCGTTTAAGGCATCCACAGAAAAGTCCTGTTAGCAGCTCACAACCTCGTATAGGTTCAGCTGTGAGATACCACTCAAAAAAAAAACAACTTTAGGCACCACAGCGTGTCCAGTTAAGCTGAACACAGCCCTCTCTAGGCAGATCCACAACACGCCAATAAAAAAAATTGAATTCTTACCGTAAAGTACAATGAAAATGTAAAAATAAGACATTTTTCTCTATCAAACTTCCATAGTGAATAAGAACATGCAAAGCATAATTGCTTGACTTAATTACTTCCTTGAAATTAGTAAAAGTCGTAAAGGGTTTAAGAGTAATTGCGCATTACTTTTGATCAAAGTGCTTGATTTGCGGCCATATAATTGCAATAAATCTGCCCTGAGGAGCACGTGGCTAAATAATTATTACAGTTGTGCAGGTCCTTCTTCAAGGTAAAGCCGTGTTTGCCGAGGATGATCTATACGATATAATTATCATAGCGAGTTTCTTCCGTGCCTCAGAAAGTCAGAAAAAGTAAAAAACTAGCGAGACTCGCAGATGATAGTAACAAGCAATACGATTTCGACTGCAACTGCGACTTCGATGCCGTTCCTGTTTTTGACGTGGGTGCTTTGATTAAATATCAGAAACTCGGATATGCAAATTTTAATACGTTCGTTGTAGCATTCCTGGTTCGTATATTGGTTAGGAACAGACAAAGATCCTACCGAAGAAAGCAAGCAACTGAGATAGGTTATTAACAGCGATCGACTTTGAGAGAGTAGACATTATCCACAGGCAGTTCTCGGCAAGAGTTGCTACCGTCTGAGAGCTAACTCCACCATTGGGAAAGCGAAGCGAAACAGGACTGGTCCTGTGGAACCCTGTTCCACTTGTGTTTTACTTAGCAGGCACTGCTACTGCTAATATGTAATATGCTTAGCCATACAGCAGCGCTGTCACTGTTGAATAATCTATTGATTTGATTGAAATATTAATGTTTGAGTCATTGAAAAAATTACAGAATAGAACCAAAACATGAATAGATCATCGACAAATCGAGGTTTTTAAACTTAATATTGAATATCGAACAAAAAACGTATCTGCAATTGAAATTTATTTACAGTTCAAATAACTGAAGTTCTTGTTATTTTTTTTTGCAATCCAGTCTTTTGCATGTCACGTGCGATCGGAGCGTGCGAGTTCAAGTGTGTATGTATATTGAGTAGAAATATAATACAATTAGGTATTTATTTACTCGCATTTTAATTCCTTTGTCAAGCAAAGTTACATAACCGATGGTCGGTTCGATTCTAGGGCCTCAAGAGACTATACAAGTCGTCTAGCGCGACTTTGTTCCAACTATCTTCTCTCACTTTAAGACGTTGTGGTAGACCACCTGTTATTGTAGCAAAGGAGGAGGCGGGCGCCGTGAGGAACAGGACAGCAGCGTCACGATGATGATGATGATGGGTAACTTGCCGTCCGATCATGGACCATGCTCGAGTCGAACGACGCGTCATGTTTCTACGCGCGCCAATCTGATCCCCATTAGATTGCTGACAGCTCTTAGAGGGCCTAAGCCTACCGGGGTCGCGGGACTGTCTTATCAGGTAACTATGACCCTGGAACGTAATACGTAATTGAAGGAACACCGTCGATTTTACCCAGTACGAGTCTGGCATTCATGGGTGATAGGACTCATTCGATGATATTACCACGATAAACAAATCATGGGGCTCTGTAGATCGATTTCCTTGTGAAGCAAAGTTTCATAAACGAGGCTAGGTTTGATTCCTGGGTTAGGCTGAGTTTTTCCATTTCACAGGTTCTCTGGAGTTTTAAATTAATTTATGCTGGTTGGCAACAGGCGCGCCCGGGACTTACGAGTAAGTATGTATAACTGGCATTGTGTGGATGTAATTATCTACCATGTTTTTTTCCTTTTAAATGTTTGTTGACTTCATAATTTATTATGATTTGTCTGTACCTATTTGAATAAAAGTTACAAAGAACCTAGACTTATAAATGATTGTAATCATTCAACTTTTTATTGTTTGCGAAGTTAGGACAATGCATTATCACTGAATAGATCATTGTTTATTTATAAGTAGATTTTAATTTTAGGAAAAACACAGCTTCTCATTCTCAAATATTTTAATCAAGAGGGGGTTTCACTGCGAGTTTTAACCGTCAGTGGCGCTACAAGCGCATAACGTAAACAACGCTCAAGTGTAGAGCCTTCGAGTATGTAGTTATATTATCTGTGGTGTAGTGTATGTCAAGTTAATCATACAGTTAATGCATCATGCGCTGGTAGCGCCATCTGAGCCGAGCTTTGCGAGAAACCTCCCATTAAAAACGGGTCTAGTATCTTACCCTGTGGGACACCAGTTGCCTCCGCGCACTATTTGATCGTTTTCCATTATCCTTCGACTTTCAACTGCTTACCATTAGCCATTGCCTCTGTTACGTCGTCGTTAGGTTTTCCTGAGATTAGCGCGTTAAAAACAAACAACGTATACATTAGCAAGAAAAGCCACGTGCAAAAGGTTATACAAAATATTTAGATTTATATCTATTAATTTATGTAAATGCCAGCTTTGTTCTAATAATGATGACGCTCAAAGCACCTAATATAAGCTCGCTTGCATTTACGATGACTGCAAGAAGTTTTGTGCGGTGTGAGATTATCTCAAGAGACGTGGTCTCAGTATTCAACAAACGAGGAAGAAAAATAATCTTCGGTTCTAATGCCAGCGACTTTTTCTAATGGTTTTGAGTTTGAGGACGAGCAAGAATGGATTATAGGTAGGTTCAATAGCTTCTATTAATTTAATTAACTTTTGCGTTTTGTGCGATTACGAAAAGTACGAAAAACTTTCTCCCTGAGGTAGGAGGTTTTTTTACGTGGTCAAATGAGTTCTCCCACCTAGGGCAGGACAGGAGGGACTGTCAGACTCGTACTGACTAAAATCCACGGTGTCCTTCAGTAGCCCTTTACGGTCTAGAGCCACGTTTACCCGTTAGTCCCGCGACCCCGGCAGGCTTTGGCCCTCTAGGGGGGCCCCGTCATTTTGCTGATAGCTCTTTGCCAACCAGCGTGGTTTTTTAGTCAAAAATCTTACAGTTCTTTTCGATTCACGAGAGGACATATAATTTGATGATTTTGACATCCTTAAAAAAATGGGAATAACATGTTTAGTAAGAGTACGATCACATTTTTTGATACACGTTGATGGAACAAGAAAAATTCCATCGATTCGTAAGGTGAAAACTTTTATTTCGGACACATTTTTCATGTAAATTACGGTGGACGGCTAAGTGTAAGTCTAATATTTATGTAGAAGGAGTACATTAACATTATAAAGCCTAAAATGTTCCCACAGCTGGGACACAGGCCTCCTCTCCGTGAGAGTGAATGCCATATAATGTGCCGTAAATTAACAACGCGGGGGCGGGGCGGGCCCAGTGTGGGTTGGTAGATGTCACATGTCTTCGTATTTTTGGTTCTAGGACATGTCGGTTTCCTCACAATGTACTTATTCTTTCACCCTTTTGGGAGTAGTGATGATGAAATAAACTTCACCAAGCAAGCCTGGCTAATTTCGAAGTTTCGAACCCACAATCTATAACTCGCGGCCGCCACTACCATAGCCGGGCCACAAAAACGGCATTTCCCGTTGATTTTCGTAACAATACTTAAGTTTATAAACGTCCATTAACGCGATAATCAACGGCAATTCCCGTTAGAGTGGCCTTACTGTTAAAAATATTTAAAATAAAATCATAAAAAACAATAGTTTTCAAATTATTTAAACGTATTTTACGAGTATTCTAATGAGTTGGTGGAATTTCGGCCACTGAACGACATCTAAACAATAGAGAGAACATAAATTGGGTCAACGCTGTTTGTTAAAGTTGACTTATTTAACTTAGATTTTAAAAATAAATTTCGACCCACAAAAAGAATTTCTCCCTTAAGGTGAATGCTCCAACCAGCCCGCGAAATTCAAATTTTCTTACGTTTTTTGCAATTTGTAGGCCAGTGACATGTTGTAACTTTATCAAAATATGATTCGCGCAAGATTCGCGGCAATAACAAGTATAATTTTAAATACAAGAATGATCAAAACATTCGCTCCATCGACTCTCACATAGAAAAAGTGCATGTAAGTTAGATTTCGGAGATTTTAACAATTTACACCTTTTCAATATAGAGAGCTGATGGAGCGAATGTTTTGATCATTTTATATTTAAAATTATACTTGTTATTGCCGCGAATCATATTTTGATAGCAGAGAGGATATAGCATATTTTGAGCAGTGGGTGGCCCAGTGGTATCGGCCTCGACTTACGAGTTGTAGGTCGTGGGTTCGAATCTAGGCAGGCGCATTATACTTTGTGTAATTTATTTCATCACCACTGCTCTCAAAACGGTGAAGGAAAACATCGTGAGGAAACCGGCTTGTCCTAGAACCAAAAATTCGAAGACATGTGACATCCACCAATCCGCACTGGGCCCGCGTGGTGGATTATGGCCCACTCCCTCTCACAGAGAGGAGGCCTGTGTCCCAGCAGTGGGAACATTAATAGGCTGATGATGATGATGATATTTTGATAAAGTTACAACATGTCACTGGCCTGCAAATTGAAAAAACGTTGAATTTCGCGGGCTGGTTGGAGCATTCACCTTAAATCGCGGGTAACCTACAGTACAATATCAGCCAGACCCGGAACAACTAGATCATACAAATAGTTTTTCCGTGTGGGCACGCACGACACGCAGCGCGTCTCATCGTGTTACTGTGACCCTGGAACGTAAAGGGCTATTGAAGGATCAC
Source organism: Agrotis clavis (assembly GCA_954870645.1). Lineage (NCBI taxonomy): Eukaryota > Metazoa > Arthropoda > Insecta > Lepidoptera > Noctuidae > Agrotis > Agrotis clavis. The sequence continues at coordinate 3,129,299 of OX940938.1, forward strand.
CGTGGATTTTACTTAGTTCAAGTCTGACAGTCTATCCAACCCCACTTTGGGGCCTTTTAAAAACTACCACAAAAACGTGTAAAATAACTTATCTTTCGGAAGTCGGAGATTTTGTTTTTAATTCATTTTTGCCTATAATAAGGAGGCGGTTATTTTTTTGAAGTTTTTTTATCTTATTTTTTCCATTTTTGTTTTAGTTTTACGTTTCTCGCGTTTATTTTGTCGTGATTTTGTGCCAAATATATTTTTTTTTCTTTTCTTTATTTTTTATATTAGCGCTGTCAGTCACACAAACTCTTCAGATGTTAGATTCTAACCCATATACAATTTCCATTGAGAATAAATAAGAATAAGAACTGCATTTTAGTTATCTCAAATCTAAAACATACCTAAATCACCTAATAATGTATGCAATTATGCATGACCCACTTCCGTCAGAAAATCCTATTGTATGAAATTATAAATAGTTTTTTTCAACATTGCTTTGCTTCCGATTCTACAATTTTTTTACATGCTAAAATCATCATACGAGTCCTCCCACTCAGGGCAGGACGGGATGAGGGACAGGAGGGGAAAAATTGCCCTTTTGCGTTCCGGGGCTACGGTTAAACCCGATCGTCCCGCGAACCCGGCAGGCTTTGGCCCTCTAAGGAGGCTCCCTTTTCATTCCTATGACAGCTCTTTGAGGCGCGCGTCGAACACAACGTGCTGTCGACCCGGGCATGGTCCATGATCGATTGGCGAGTCACCCATTACTCATCGTCCGCATTCGCACACGGTAGCCATCTTCTGCGGTGGCTGGCAGAATTGTTTAGCAAAATGATTTCTGAAAGTGCCGAGTTAAAGATCAAGATAATTAATATTTTATTTGAAGTAGTTTCAGCCCCGCTACTAAGCTCCTATTTATTTCTCGCGCCCGGCATTGGTTGCGGCCATGCTGCGGGGCGAGACGGAGTGGGAAGCGGTCAGCTCCTTCTGCGAGGCAGTAATGCTCGTAAAGGAGGAGGCAGGCCGCGAGCGAGAGAGGACAGCGTCCTCCCTCCGCCCCAGCCGCAGTGGTAGGCGCCCACGGCGACGGACGTCGCTAGATGATCTCCGGCCACCGTAGGCGCGGGCATGCGGGCAGCGAGTAAAGGGCAACTCGCTGCCCGACCAAGGACCATGCCCGGGTCGACGGCGCGTTGTGTCCCACGCGCGCCTCAAAGAGCGTCAGCATAATGACGGGGCCCCCCTCTCAGAGGGCCAAAGCCTGCCGGGGTCGCGGGATTATTCCCTTACCGTAACCCCGGAACCTAACAGGCTATGAAGGACACCGTGGATTTTAGTCAGTAGAAGTCTGACAGTCCCTCCCGCCCTGCCCGGGGTTGGAGGACTCATTTGATGATTTTACCACGCTAAAAAAAAAAAAAAAAAAAAAAAGCTCCTATTTATTGGTCGTAGAGTGACGTTATTATAACCTATATACCTTAATACCTATAGCCTTCCTCGTTATATGGACTTTGATAGTCCACACATAAATCATTTTTCAATTCGAACCCGTAGTTCCTGAGATTAACACGTTCAATCAAACAAACAAACTTTTCAGCTTGATAATACTGGTTTTTCAATGATTCTTCACGTAACTTACTCTCATCATCAACGCAGAACCCTAACCACATTCTATTGAAGTTTTCTGAAAGCGATTTATTTATAAACCACGTTTAGAACGGGACCACTGCGTCACAATGTTATCACCTTATTTAACAATTCAATAAGTTCAGAGGCCACATTGAAATGCAAAGACATACAAACCAATTGCTGTTTGTACTACAGGCTCGACACCGTTCGACAGTACCTTCCCGCAACTTTCAAGGGAAAGACGGAACGAGAAACGGGATCAGTAAATTCTCCAAAAATGTACCAAGACAGCGATGTTGGGGCCAAATTAGAGAAGAATAAGTTCGAGTCTTCTATTAGTGAATTAAAGAAGAAGACTTTTGTTTCCGTTGCTGATATTGAAAGCTATGGTAAGTTGGTTTGTTTAAGACTTGCTGGTGTCACCGGCTTCGCACGGGTGTAACTCTAAAGTTATCCTACAGGAACGCAGTTAACGGGATTTAAAAGGTATCCTATGTGTAATATCAGAGCCTTTCTTGAAGATCTGTTCAATTGTTCTGACGTGATTGAGTATCAAAACATCCATCCATCCAAACCTTCGCATTTTTACTATTACTTTATGATAACTTTTCCGTAATCCAAACTTCACAATATGTGACGCTTTGGTATTATTGTGACTGAGTTCTGATGAGTCCACACTGTCTAGACAAAGTATTGGTCTAGATTTGTTGCATAAAAAGTACCTACCTACTCCTTGTCTAATAATTAATTATAGATTACCTATAAAAATAGATTATAAAATACGCGTCCATTATTTTTCAATATTCTGACAAATTAAGAATAGATTTGTATTTGAATCCTTCTATGAAATTGTCTAATGTTGTGAAATGTAGAACCAGGTGTTACCCTTTGCGGAAATTCTGTGAGACAAAAATGCAGGCTTGGATGCAGGTTGCATTCCTGGCTGCAAATGTACATGCAGGTGGCGATTTCACCCTGCCGCCCTCATGCATTTGCACATATGCGAGTATAGTGAGGAAACATTAACATGCCATGCAAGCAAACCTTTAATGAAATATTAAATTAAGTCTCGTTACCATAATGCCAAATAAACTAAACGAAAACATTAGGTAACTTGCCGTGCAAGTGTTGCCATGTTCATTTTTCCTCCCTTTTCCTGCATGTTTACAAACGAATGAGGGCCGGAAGGGTGGGACTGCATCCTGCATGCGAATTTGCATGAGGGTGGGACTGCATCCTGCATCCAAGCCTGAATTTTCGTCACGAATCAAAACTAGAAATTTTCTCCTAAAATTAATGTTGTGAAGTCAATTTACAATTTTGTGAACCTGATTATGAATCACTAGGAATTCATTTAGTTCAGGCCATAGTCCGCTTCAGTTTTTCATTTGCATAACGGTGCTACAGTTGCACTACATAAGAAATGTAGTGGATAAATTGATATTTCGAATACTTGATTGGGCAAACTGTTGTTGAGTATTTCCTACGGAATTTCTGACAGCAATATCTGGATATGTGTCTGATTGATTACAATAGACTTGGCGAAATGTTGGAGAACTTATGGTGCACCCTATGCGTGGTTATGATATGATAACTGTATGACTTTGATAACACTGCGAATTTTTGAGAATCCACGCCGATCCATCCCGGGCATCGACACCACAAGCTAACTGGAACGCTGTGACGGCTTGAACTATCCCACTGGCTATGGCAGGTTTCACCAGAGACGCCTGGCACGCGCCTTCCTGTCGGAGTTCGCCGTCAAGTTTTTATTGTGTTCCGTCGATCGGCTGGTATGGGCAAGCGACCGACAAAGCTGGTTGCATGCCAGAGAGTCATGGACTTGGCATGGACATCATCCGGATAATCCGGGGATACCGCACGGTCTCCGGACAAGTCGCTATAATCTCTATAATGCCTGATATCCGCCGGAGGGCACGACTGTCGAAACTGAGATTCGGGTACACCGCAATTGCCGCGGTAAGACCCCTTTTTGAGGAGTGGCTGGAGAGGCGCCACGGCAATGGGGTCGATCTCCAGAGGCATTTTTTTTCGTGTCGGGCTGAAGAAACCTATTTTATAATTGAAAAACGTTTTCAAAACATTTTTTTAAATGCAGTTCAGTGTCTAATCTACCTGGTACAAGGCTAATATTATGAATCTTTTATTTAAAATATTAAAAAAAAAATCTTTAACCCTAAAATCCTGATCGCTCTGGGTTGTCCTCACTCCCGATTGAATGAAAAAAATATTCTTTATTTTTTTTATGAGAAGCTACATATGAAACAACTTATTTAGATTACATAAGAAGTAGTTAATCTTCATTGTTATAAAATACTTGTAGTTTTATTATGAATACTTTTGCCACAATTTGAATTTAAATTCGTGTCCGGGCATTTTATCTCATCGCTCTGCGCTCAGGTAAAACATCGCGCTCATGCCTAGTTACGCGTTATAGACACTCTATTCCACTCTCGCTGGGTAGCACCAGCAGTGGTCTAACCGTTGAGGAGGATACCTTTGTGCCACGTATCCGCGAAGGTAAGTTCACGAAGGCAAGTTTATGACTACTCTGGATTTGGTTCTCGAATTTTATGATTGATATGGCATGTTATTCAAATTAAATATTAAGCTTGTATCTAAATGTGTTTTTTATGTGAATTAGGTGATCTTTATGATGGTTTTTATGACACGTAATTATAATTTTCTACTGCTTTTAAATTCGGCTATATTCATGATTTTGTGACTTTTTCTGATCGATATGGCTGTGATTGCTCTGTCCAAAAAGACCAGAGCAATGATATTTTGCATTAATTGTACGATAAAAAACTATTTAACCATCTCAAAAAACCGGCCAAGTGCGTGTCGGGCCACGCACAGTGTAGGGTTCCGTAGTTGCCTATCAAAATACTTATGCGAACTAATTAAACTGATTCGCTGAATTTAATTTTAAAAAGAAGATTTTTCAAAATCGGTCCAGGCGTCTTTGAGAAATCGGGGAAAATACATAAAACAAAAGATTACGACGAATTGAGAACCTCCTCCTTTTTTCAAAGTTAGTTCAAAATAGTTGACAATAAAAACCTACCTATCCCCAAAACATACCTACCTAGCTGTAAAAATAAAGTTGTCAAACTTACATTTGCAGTTGAAGAACAAGTTCTGCGATACATTTTGTTTAGGAAAATATGTTATCCAAGTACGTTTTATAAGTTGGTCGACTATTACTCGTAAACTTGTAAAGCCTACTTAGTCATGATAATTTTCCTTCAAACTTCGTTATATATACTACTATTGTGAATTTTTTCACACCCCCAAACATAACCGTTTAGCTGGTAGAGGGAGGGGACACTCGATTCGAGCAAAAATTAGCACTTTAAAGCTTAATATTTCACAAACGAATCTTTTTATCAAAATATTGCTAATGGAAACTATCAATATTTTTTAAAGCCCTATTTAATGATACCCCACAATAAGGGGTACGCGAGAAATAAAAAAAACATCCCCACTTTACGTGTACAGGAGGTACCCTAAAAAAAAATATTTTACGAGATTTTATTTTACCACTTTTTCGGCGCAACAAATCCGTATATTTACACCAAATTACAGCTTTCTAGTACTGGGCGTCTCTGAGCTAAGCTGCGGACAGACGGACGGACGGACGGACGGACATGGCGAAACTATAAGGGTTCCTTGTTGACTACGGAACCCTAAAAAGGAGATTCGCAGTTCGGCCTGTATGTGTGTATGAATGTTTGTCCGCGATTATCTCGCGTTTGGCTGAACCGATTTTGATGCGGTTTTCAGAAAAGTGTTAGTTTTATTCTGGGAACGGTTTTAATATAATTATAATTACACGAACCGTCTCGAACACAGACTTGATGACTTCCAGCCTCCCGAACAAGCCGGTTTCCGAAGAGGCTATAGTACCATAGACCACATCCATACGCTGCGGCAAGACGTTATACAGAAGACCGAAGAGTATAACTTGCCATTATGCTTAGCGTTTGTGGACTATGAGAAAGCCTTCGATTCGGTGGAAACATGGGCGGTACTTGAGTCACTCCAGCGATGCCGTATTGACTATCGGTACATCGAGGTGTTGAAGTGCTTGTATAATAATGCCACCATGTCGGTCCGAGTACAGGAGCAGAGCACGAAGGCGATTCCATTGAGAAGAGGCGTAAGACAGGGGGACGTTATCTCCCCGAAACTGTTTACTGCCGCAATGGAAGACGCTTTCAAGCTCCTGGAATGGCAAGGACTTGGCATCAACATCAATGGCGAATACATCACTCACCTTCGGTTTGCCGACGACATCGTAGTCATGGCAAAGTCGATGGAGGAACTCAGCATGATGCTCGATGGCCTCGACCGAGTTTCACAACGGGTGGGCTTGAAAATGAACATGGACAAGACGAAAATTATCTCAAATGCCAATGTTGTGCCCACCCCAGTCTCTGTTGGAAACTCGGTACCTACTCGAAGTTGTTGACTCATATATCTACTTAGGACAAGCAGTCCAGTTAGGTAGGTCCAACTTCGAGAAAGAGGTCAACCGCCGAATCCAACTCGGTTGGGCAGCGTTCGGGAAACTACGCAATGTCTTTTCGTCCGACATACCTCAGTGCCTCAAGACGAAAGTCTTCAACCAATGTGTGTTACCAGTGATGAGTTACGGCACCGAAACGTAGTCTTTCACTATCGGCCTCATCTCAAAGCTCAAAGTCGCTCAACGAGCTATGGAGAGGGCTATGCTAGACGTAAAACGTAGACGAACTAAAGTCACCGATATAGCCCACCGGATTAGCAAGCTGAAGTGGCAATGGGCAGGCCATATTGCTCGCAGAGCAGATGGCCGATGGGGTCGAAAAGTATTAGAGTGGAGACCTCGGACTAGCAAGCGCAGCGTAGGACGTCCACCAGCAAGGTGGACAGACGACCTCTTAGAGGTCGCCGGAAGACGCTGGATGCAGGTCGCTTCCAACCGGTATATGTGGACATCAAAAGGGGAGGCCTATGTACAGCAGTGGACGTCCTATGGCTGAGATGATGATGATGAACGGTTTTAATATATAAAACTAATGGATATCTTGTGACATTACCCACATACATCCATTTTTTGCTGACTTGTATTGTAGATTTTCAAAGACACCGATTTAATTGAATATCTAAACTAAAAGGGAAAAATAAAAAAAAAGCTTTTTGAAAAAAAAGGAACCGACTTCAAAACCAAACACAAAAAAGTATAAAATAACTTTTCTTTCGGAAGTCGGATGGCCATAGTCAGTGAAATAAAAAACAAAGCCACCGACTTCCGGAAGAAAAGGTATCACTTACATGTTATCTTGTTACACGTATACCAACTGAATATGACTAAAAACGCCAAAACTAATATTTTTTTATCAATATTCTTTGTTTTTTAAATTGGTGCTAGAGCGATCATATATGGTCAAACCATGACCATATATGATCGCTCTGGCACCAATTATGATTGCTCTGGTCGCGAAATTTTTTGAACTTAAATATTTCCATAACTGTTAGTGTAAATTGAAGGCCAAAAGTAAAAATATACTATTTGAATATCATAGAGATACATAATTACCTTTAAATATCAATATCTGAAAAGCACCAGAGCGATCACACGAATACGCCCGTTTTGGAGATCCACCCAATGTCACCTGTGAGGACCTGTGTCAGTCGATCCTCACCGGACATGGGTGTTTCAGGAGGTTCCTGTGTCGGATTGTGTAGAATGAAACGCCTGGGTGTCGTCACTGTGAGGATCGCCCGGAGTACACGGTGGAGCATACAGTGGAGATCTGCCCTGCTTGGGTGGCGCTATTCGGTGCATTAGTTGAGGCCAATATGGCCTCTCGACTCCCGTGGCGAGACGGAATGAGAAGCAGTCACCTCATCGCAATGCGATTTCTGGCCACCGTAGGCGCGAGAATGTGGACGACAGTCGAGTGAATGGTTGACGACAAATGGGTGTCTTGCCTCTCGATCATGGACCATGACCGGATCGACGACGGCGCGATGAGTTCCACGCGCTCCTCAAAGAGTTGTCAGCAATGTGACTGGCCCACCAGTCCATAAAGTGTCAAATGCTTAAAGGGATATTAAAGGAATACCGTGGATTTTAGTCAGTACGAGTCTGACAGACTCTTCCGCTCCACACTATGCGAGCATTGTTAGCAGTCTCGGCTTAGACAAAAGAGGAAATTACGTAATTTATGAATTCTACAGTGATTATTTATGACTATTTGGTCCCTTTTTTTAATTTAGGAAACAACGTTGCCTCACACAAGTATTCTAGGATTTCTCCTGTAGCGTTGACCGCATTTAGAAATATTTAAACTCACATACACAATCACCTAGCTCCGGAAAAATGATTATTTTAACCCGCCGCACCAAGCGAAGTATAATCGCTCAGCAACTGTGCCAAACCTGCTGTCAGAATTGTAACTTTTTTTCATATATAAACATTGCCCTACACTAGAAAAATCTCCTGTGTCGTAGATGCAATACAAACATTTAAACTCACCTACAGAAAGACGCAGACTCGGAACAACGACTTGCAGATGATAAAAATATTTGTTCCGTGCAGGAAACCAACGCGCAACATGCATAATATACTGTACATTTTTCTACACACCTAATCATTTTTCTTTGAAGCTAAAAGAAAATGTTTTGTAACGCTGAACAATAAACGAGGGCAAAGGTCTAAGACAAATTGAATTGTTAAAACGGCATACATTTCCCTAAACAAATAAATATTTAAAGTGAGTGTTTTGCACATGAATAACTTCATGAAGTCTTGACTTTATTAGTGTAAAAATCAAGGCTGCGCATAATACCTATATGTATATGTAGGTTAACATAGATGATTGTTATGTATTCAAGAAGAAACTTAAGTCTTTATTTTGTGGCGGGTGGGATGACCACCTGACCCTTGGCCACCCCGTGATGCTGAGCCTGCCCTAAACAATAATATCATTCAGATCCAGCCTGTCCCTTGCTGTCCGATCCCTCTGCGACGCACTATGCCGAGGTTCATACCCACAGGGGGTGCCCTTAGCGGTGTTGTCGCTTAGTTTTTAAACTAGTTTGTCAGCCCCTGCCAGGAGGCCTTAAATTCAAAACACACCTCAGGACTGTCCGGTTACACAGCATACAACCTCCTCTAGGTTGATCTGCGAGATGCGCCACTCACAAAAAACCGGCCAAGTGCGAGTCAGACTCGCCCATGAAGGGTTCCGTAGCAGCAAGTAACATAATATAAACGTTCTTGTAGTTGGTTGTAGGTACCTTTGAAAGGTAAATTGCGGGTTACCGTTTATGACGTATTAAAAAAAACTAATTACTTGATCTTGTTCAAACCAATTTTCAATTGAAGTTTGCATGGTAATGTACATTGTATCATATATATTTTTTAGTTTTATCATTCTCTTATTTTAGAAGTTACAGCCCCCCCCCTGTAACTTCTAAAATTTATAAGTTTTAAAGTTACAGGGGGGGGGACACACAATTTACCACTTTGGAAGTGTCTCTCGCGCAAACTATTCAGTTTAGAAAAAAATGATGTTAGTAACCTCAATATCATTTTTCAATAACTACTCGTATTCATAGATACCCATATATTCATATGATACATGTTTGGGTCAGGCGAAAAAAATGTTTTTGAGTTTCAATCTATATCTATTATCTATTACATATAATAAAACTGTAGAAAAATATTTTTTGTACATTAAAAAAAAACTCAAAAAATATAGCCAGCGTGTTTAAGGACAACCAATAGAACTCATTTCTAGCATTTTTAGAATTTTTGTCTGTTTGTCTGTATGTCTGTTTGTATGTTTATTTGTTCGGGCATCACGTAAAATGTACGAAAGCTATGTAGATAACTTTAATATATAACGACTGACCGTAACTTGAAGTAACATTTAGTTTTTGTTTCATTGAAATCGGATCAGTCTATCAAAAGATATTTGAATTTAAAGTGTTCCAGAAGTAAAATTACGGTCAGTTTACACCGAGACACGCAGCTCGCAGTTCAGTAGCGCGATCTAGCTTGGAATTGAAAAACAACATACCTATTCAAATATGGTGTGGACTGGAGTGGAGTGGTTTGGAGTGGAGTGGAGTAGAGTAGAGTAGAGTGGAATGGAATACAATGGGATGGAATGGAAAGAAAGAAAGAAAGAAAAGGTTTTTATTGAAAGGGATGGAATGGGATGGAAGCGGATGGAGTGAGATGGAGTGGGATGGAGTGGGATGGAGTGGGATGGAGTGGGATAGAGTGGTATGGAATGGGATGGAGAGGGATGAAGTGGAATAGAGCGGGATGGAGTGAGATGGAGTGGGATGGGGTGGGATGGGGTGGGATGGAGTGGGATGGAGTGGGATGTAGTGGGATGGAGTGGGATGGAGTGGGATGGAGTGGGATGGAATGGGATGGAGTGGGATGGAGTGGGATGGAGTAGGATGGAGTGGGATGGAGTGGGATGGAGAAGGATGGAGTGGGATGGAGTGGTATGGAGTAGGATGGAGTACGATGGAGTGGGATGGAGTGGGGTGGAGTGGGATGGCGTGGGTTGGAGTGAGATGGAGTGGGATGGAGTGGGATGGAATGGGATGGAGAGGGATGGAGTGGAATAGAGCGGGATGGAGTGAGATGGAGTGGGATGGGGTGGGATGGAGTGGGATGGAGTGGGATGTAGTGGGATGGAGTGGGATGGAGTGGGATGGAATGGGATGGAGTGGGATGGAGTGGAATGGGTGCTCTAATCCAGAAGTAATTGAATAGTACTGCCTTTGAACGACAGAGGGCGTTTATTACAAACACGTCAAATATTCTTGAAAAATCTAAATAAATTCTAAATATAGGGTTTATATGAAAACGATATGATTTATAAAAAACCTGGCGAGAATTAAGCGCTTCGCACAAAAAAATACATTGCTAAATTCCGACATCCACGCGAACGAAGTCGCGGGCACAGCTAGTTCTAAGTATGGGGGGTACCCCCAAAATTTGGTTTTTGTTTTATTTTTGTGTGAAAATCCTAATGCGGTTCACATAATACATCTACTCACCAAGTTTCAACAGGATAACTCTTATACACCGTGCTTATACTTTCGTCAAAAAGTGGCTGTGACATACGGACGGACAGACAGACAGACATGACGAATCTAGGGTTCTGTTTTTTGCCCTTTGGCTACGGAACCCTAAAAAAGGGGTTGGACTGATGCAATTTTGGTTCGGATGTTATTCTTTGGATCTAGATCTCCAGTTCTTGAAGGATCATTGTGCTGACAGCTGGGAGACTCACGGTGTAAACACTGTCTCTAACTTTCGTGTGTGGGTGTTCCTTTCCGGTATTATTGTAATTGATCAACCTATGCGTCATGAGCAAAGGTTCATATTTCAAAATTATCTTAATACCTTCAGCAACAAATGATTGTACTATGTTAATTTAATAACATAAGACCATTCAGGGTCGTTTCTTTTTCAAAGGTTCTCGACGTTTTCTTTTCGCACAAGTAAACGAGCATTCATCTGCTGTGGAAGATATTCCGATCAAGGTCTTATTTTCTTCTTGTATAAAAAAATACATCGTGTGTGCTCAACAAAATCACGACCATGACCTACGGTACGTTTCAGGTGTCAGGCGTGCTTGAAGACAGTCTTTAAAAGTGATGCCAGTGTTTCGTATTTGTGGACAGTCAACTAAAGCGTACTGATGGACGTTTGTCTATGTTTAATGTGGACTTTTCGTGCTATCTCTTATCCAGCTCACCTTGTTTTGAGAGTCTTTCGGTAGTTGTTTAACTCTATGAATCCTAACTTCTGGCCTTTTTTTGTGGGCATTACTCTATACTTTTCTTTCATTGACTTCGCTATGTCTATAATTGGAGTCCTCATAATTTCTTTTCTATTCCCTGCCGTCAGTTCGCAAGTTATGACTCTCCCCTTTTTCATTACCCTTGTTCCTTTCCTATTTTCATCGCTAAGTGTGGACGGATGGAGTCTAATTTTAACCGACTTCAAAAAGGTAAGGAGGTTATCAATTCGACGGTATGTTTTTGAAGTGAAAACTTCTTTAGCGGCGTTGTACACTTTTTCTGTAATGGGTAAAAAATTTAAAACTCGCGTCAGGGTCACGTGACCCTGATCGAAAATGAGTAAGACGTCATTCAAATTAGTTAATTTCATATCTGTACTACTCCAGTTTTAAAATAAAACATAGTAACAAAAAAGTTTTCACTTCTACCGGCACTCCTGGAGTGCAACCTTTTTTTTTGAAGTGAAAACTTCTTTAGCGGCGTTGTACACTTTTTCTGTAATGGGTAAAAAATTTAAAACTCGCGTCAGGGTCACGTGACCCTGATCGAAAATGAGTAAGACGTCATTCAAATTAGTTAATTTCATATCTGTACTACTCCAGTTTTAAAATAAAACATAGTAACAAAAAAGTTTTCACTTCTACCGGCACTCCTGGAGTGCAACCTTTTTGAAGTGAAAACTTCTTTAGCGGCGTTGTACACTTTTTCTGTAATGGGTAAAAAATTTAAAACTCGCGTCAGGGTCACGTGACCGTCAGGGTCACGTGACCGTCAGGGTCACGTGACCCTGATCGAAAATGAGTAAGACGTCATTCAAATTAAAAATAAAACATAGTAACAAAAAAGTTTTCACTTCTACCGGCACTCCTGGAGTGCAACCTTTTTTTTTTTTTTTTTTTTTTTTGTGTTTTTGTTACGCGATCACTCCGGCAATTATACTTCTGAAGTGGTCCCATTGTCACCATGTCAGGATCTGATGATTGGATCCTGGAGAAATCGAGGGCAACCCTCAAATTTTATAGGCAAACACATCGTTTTCCGCAAATTTTATGAAGTAATTTAAGTATTTGCGTATGGTAATCATCATCTCATGTAGCTGAGCTGATGATGGAAGGTAAAACTCCTCTAGTAAGGACTTGGCATCGACTGATTTAGTAAATTATGTTTGTGTTCGCATATCTCCGGAACTACAGGTCCGATTTAAGTAATTCTTTTTTTGTTGTACTAGGTATCGTTCAACTTAGGGAATACTGCAAGTTTCATCAAAATCGGTTCAGTAGTTTTCGAGATAGGGAATGAATGTAAGAGATTTTAACGATGTTATTACCGGTGTTACGGATTACAAAACTCTAGTGCTCATGTAAGAAAATGATGTACTCGTATTTGACAAGAATTGTGGTTGAATATTTAAACTAAAAAGTGTAAAATAAAAACTTTTTCAAAAAATGTAACCGCCTTCAAATTCAACCACAAAAAAGGGTAAAATAACCTTCAAAACTTTTCTTTCGGAAGTCGGGGGCAAAAAAGACAATGAAATTAATAAAAAAAAAGTCACCGACTTCCGAAAGAAAAGTTTTGAAGGTTATTTTACCCTTTTTTGTGGTTGTTTTTGAGGGTTTGTCTCCGCGGATCCCGGTATCAGATTGAATTAGCCACGGATCACGGCGACTTGTATCCACCGATAGCGTGATCCGTTTCCAATAAATAAATAAATAAAAAGCCTTTTATTTCCAGTTACCACATTAACATGCAAATGTAGTCTCCTACCTATTAGTTAACAAAAGAATAAAAATAAAATAAAATAGCAAAAAAACTAATATCTATACACTTAAATAAAATTATCTTAATAGCTATTTTTTACTAATATTATAATAATAGGCAGTAGTATTTATCTACTGTACTGGAACCCCTCTCAGGTAAAGGCCTCCTCCAAAGCTTTCCATTGCTCTCGGTCTTGGGCTATTCGTTGCCATTCTGGACCAGCAATTTTTTTAATATCGTCGTCCCATCTAGTGAACGGTCTTCCTCTATACCGTTTGCCCGATGGTCCTTTCCATGACGTAACCGTTTTGGTCCATCTACGATCTTTTAGACGTACTATGTGACCGGCCCATTTCCACTTTAGCTTTTGACTGTATTTGAGAGCGTCTATTGCTTTTGATTTTGACCGTATTTTGTTGTGGTTTATTTTTTGTATTTTCTTGATATTTAACATGCTGCGTTCCATTCCTCGCTGACATGTTATTATTTTATTCTTTACTTTGTTGGTAAATTTCCATGTTTGGCATGCATACGTAAGACAAGGAATGAGACACGAGTCCATGACTTTTTTCTTCAGTTTAATGGGCATTTCGCTTTTAAATATTTCCTTACAACTCCAATACTTTTTCCAAGTCTGTTTTACTCGTCTCTCTACTTCCAGTTCATTGCTATCTCTGCAGAATCCAATTTGTTTTCCTAAATATATATACTGATCCACATAATCTAATGGTTCATTTTCAATTGTTATTTTTGATTTTTTGAAGTTGGTCATTAGTTTAGTCTTTGTGATATTCATTTCTAATCCCACTTGTCTGCTTGCTGCGTGTAGAGTATCTAACATATATTGCAACTGTAGGCTCGATTCTGATAGTAAAACTAAGTCATCCGCAAATCGTAAGTGGTTTAAGTATTTACCCTGGATATATAAACCACAATTTTTCCAGTCTAGGTTGCTTATTATAGATTCTAATATCGCAATGAAGATTTTTGGGGATAAGGGGTCTCCTTGCCTGACTCCTCTCTTGACTGGAAAAATTGGTCCAATGGTTTCTAGTTTAACTCTACTTGAGCACTTACTATATAGGTGTTTGAGTATTTTTATGTATTGTTGTTCTACATTTTGGGCCTTTAGCGTGTTCCATATACTTTCGTGTGAGATTGTGTCAAAAGCTTTTTGGTAATCAATGAATATGACATACAGCGGTCTCTGTTGCTCTTGATATTTTTCCATTACCAGTTCTAATGTGTGTATGTGATCTATAGTTGAAAAATTTCTCCTAAATCCTGCTTGTTCCATAGGTTGACTTTCCTCTAGTGTTGCACTAATTCTTTGATTTAATATTGTAGAGAATAGTTTATAAATACTAGGTAGAAGGCTTATCGGCCGGTAGTTGCTGATGTCTTTTGGGTCTCCTTTCTTGTATAGCAAGATAATATTCGATTCAGACCATTGATAAGGTGTAACTCCTGTTACAAAAATCAAGTTAAATAATTTGGTAAGTGGAGCAGCTAGTATGTAACAGGCCGTTTTTATGGCGTCGTTGGTGACATTATCTGATCCTGGACTTTTGTCTGGTTTTAGTCTATTTATTGTTTCAATGATTTCCTTACATTCTATTGATTCTATGTGGGGTTGTGGCTTTTCTGTATCAATGTGATCCTTTCCAAAATAGTTCTTGTCTTTTGCTGTCTCTGGAACACTATAGAGCTTTTTATAAAAGTTTGTAGCAACGTTAATGATATCTTTTCGGCTATAAGCAGTTTCTCCCGACTCCTTCAAACAATCAATCCACGCTTTTCCCGTTCGCAGCTCTTTATACCCCTTTTTTAAACTTCCACTTTTTTCTAAATGTTTTTGGAGGATATTAATTCTATGGTTTTTGTAATCTTTTTTAATATATTTGCTTAACAACTTATAAAGAGCTTTGAGTTCATTTTTCATTGTTCGCGTTTTATTTTTAGTTCTTTGTAGCTCTTGTCTTCGTTTTAAGAGTCTTTCTGTATTTTCTGTGAGGGCGCTGCGCACTTTTGTTGAATGTGACGTTCGTGCTACTTGTAAACTGTCTGTTATATTCTTTATTATTTTATCGTAGTAGTCCTGCACTGTCACATTGGTTTCGGTGTGGAGTAGAGACATTACTTTATTTTTTAAGTTTTCCTTATAAATTTGTATTTCTTCTACGTTTTTGAGTGTACTGTTTTGATTATTTACATACCTCGTTCGTGTTTTCACCTGCTTAGTGAGTGATATTTTGGCTCTGAGTGGTCGGTGGTCTGATGTAAAGTTTATACTTAGTGTTTCGATGTTTTGAAATGAGTGAGGATGATTTGCTAGTATGAAATCTATTTCGTTTTTATGACCATTCGGGGACTGCCATGTCCATTTTCTTTTATCTTTTTTCTTATAAAAGGTGTTGATGATAGCTAGCCTGTTTTCCATCGCAAAGTCTATAAGTCTTTGACCTCGTGCGTTTCTTGTTCCATACCCATACTGTTTCATTACTAAGTATTCATCTTGTTGTGGTCTACCAATTTTGGCATTAAAATCGCCCATCAGAATAAAGTCTTCGTACGCTTTATTCATTGCCTCGTAGACGGAGTTATAGAAAATATTTACTTGTTCTTCATCTGCTGCTTCTGTAGGAGCGTATACTTGTATGACGGTGAACTTCTTTCCTGGTATGTTCAGATTTAGTAGGGCTACGCGTTCCGAGACTCCTATGTAACTTTCTACGTATTGTTTCAGATATTTTTTAATTATGAAACCAACTCCGTATTTACCCTGCGTTTGTCCTGTACTGCAGAGAATAAATTCATCGTACTCTTTTATGTTATTTCCGAGGCGCCGAACTTCTGATAAACCTATTATATCATATTTTATATTTGTTAATGCTTTTTCCATTTCTATTATTCGTTCGTGTGATTGCAGGGTTCTAACATTGTGGGTTATTATGTAGAGTTCTTTTTTATTTCCTTTTGATTTTTCTTCGTACTCGTTTTGATCTTTTTCTTTTTGTGATATCTTTGGAGGGTTGTGGTCGTATTCTTCCACGGTGACCAGCCGGCTTGGAAGAGTTTTCATTTTTGGCCTATTTTCAATGTAGTTTTGTGCGTGAGAGGGGGTCTTTAATTGTTATATGTTAGTATTTTTGCTTTCCTGATTTATCGATGTGTTAGTCGGGTGCTTCTGGAAGAAGTTCAATATGCCCGGTCTTATTGGCCCCTCCGATAGACTGGATGATCTTTGTATGGAAGTCCCTGTTTTATTTTTCTTACTTGCCTGCGTTTTGTGTTCATCGCTAATAGTCGTAATACTTTCAGGGGAGTTAGAAAGCATTCTTTTATTATGACTATTTGATGTATTTGAGTTTTTATTATTCGTAATTACCATTTTATCATATTTGATTCTAACTGAATTTCCTTTCTCTTTTTCAATGCGCACTTGCTCTTGTAGCTCCTTCCTTTTATTAAGGACATACTCAGGGTAGTCCTCTTTTATGTAATAGGGGGTATCCTCAAGTACTTTCTTCTGTTTAAATATGGCTATTTTTATACCAAGTGTTAAAACAGTGATAATTATCGGTCTTGGCCTTTCCCCTTTTTTTCCAATTCGTTTAGCTTCCTGTATGTCTCTTTGATCTATCACTATAGAGAAGTGTTCATTTATGAAATTTTTAATAATATTTTCTAAGTTGGAGTATGATAATTCAGTTTCCGGGAGGCCGAATAGGACTATATTTCTTTGTCTCGCCTGTTTTTCGAGGAAATATAGTCTTTTTTCCTGATTATCCACTTTCTCTTTGAGGTTCTCATACTTTTCTTCCAAGGACTTGAATTTCTCATCTAACATATTATTTATATTTTGCGTTACTTGCTCTGTTACATTCTCTCCGCTTTTCTGGATAGTTATTTTTTGTTCGTCTAGTTCTTTTTGGATATTTTGCAGTGCTTTTAGAACTTCTTCCATGTTATAATACTGTTACTGTTTGCTTTTTTGTTTCAGTAGCGCACTCTTGTGACACACTTCCGTACTATTAGCAAGTTACCTGCTCTGTTCAATCTATGAATCGATTGTCAATTAGCCTAATCGTAACTTGTCGTCGTAGTTCTTCCGGATTGCAACAGATGGCGTTGTTAACGTATTTAGGTTAAGCTTGCGGATCCATGTGAATTAATAGGTTATGATATTTATCATTTCCATATAAGGTCTTCACTATTTGTTTTAACGACACTTCACGTAGCGCACAAGAGTCTAATCACTCAATAATGCCTTTTGTTTCGGAAAAGTCACTTTTATCGACACAGCAAAAGTTTATTTAGCTTGGAGCTATTACACTGATTTATTGTTTTTTGCACTCGTTTTTAACACTGTCCACAGTATATGTTGAAGATGTAATGTTACTTTATAACTTTTCTTCGTTTTAGAAGGATTTTATGCACTTGTACTTTTTTAATTACGAAAATATTACGGATACGATGTGAACAGTAGCACCGTGGCGCCCTCTCCTGCTCTCGTTTCCAATACAAAAAAAAAAAGGTTGCACTCCAGGAGTGCCGGTAGAAGTGAAAACTTTTTTGTTACTATGTTTTATTTTTAATTTGAATGACGTCTTACTCATTTTCGATCAGGGTCACGTGACCCTGACGGTCACGTGACCCTGACGGTCACGTGACCCTGACGCGAGTTTTAAATTTTTTACCCATTACAGAAAAAGTGTACAACGCCGCTAAAGAAGTTTTCACTTCAAAAAAGAAAAATGTAGCCACCGATCACGGTATCCGAATAATAAGATTTTTGAAGTGAAAACTTCTTTAGCGGCGTTGTACACTTTTTCTGTAATGGGTAAAAAATTTAAAACTCGCGTCAGGGTCACGTGACCCTGATCGAAAATGAGTAAGACGTCATTCAAATTAGTTAATTTCATATTTGTACTACTCCAGTTTTAAAATAAAACATAGTAACAAAAAAGTTTTCACTTCTACCGGCACTCCTGGAGTGCAACCTTTTTTTAAAGTATAACTTCTTTTGATTTGGAAAAATAGATAAAAATAAAATCAGGTTGAAAAATAATCCAGCAGTGGAGTCATAAGGATGGAACTTAGGAGAGTAGGGGGTGAATATTTCATTTCGTGCATATCACACGGCAGACGATAAAGAATATATGAAACGCTGAAAGAATTTGAACCTAACGTTGATTTTGTATAATTAACTTGGTGTTCTCTAAGGCGCCTCCTTAAAACATCTTTTTTTTTTATTACAAATGCACTAAATTTAAAACAAAAGATCTAAAATCTAATTATCATCTGTGTCCCTTTTACCAGAATTTATTAAATTGCTACATTCTGTTAAAAAGTGTGTTTGAAGAACGACATTTTTATACCTTATTATGATAACAGGATAGTTAATCTATTCAAAGATGATTTCTTGTTTAGGAAGAACATAATATTTAAGCGGTTTTATACAAGTTTGAAAAATGTCCCTAAACTTTTCCATAATTACCATTCGACGTTATGCTCGATTCGATATTTTTATTTACGCGACTCTGTGCACCCAGGGCTGGGCAAAATACATGCTTTGCTTTAATTGAAATACAAATTACAAAATACAGGTATCTCAAGTAATTAAAATACTAAATACAAAATATCTTTAAGTAAGGTATTTGAAATATAAAATACAAAATACAGTATTTTAGCTATTTTTAATTGAAATACAAAATACTAATTACAAATTACAAAAAAAAATGTGACCGCCTTCAAAAATAACCACAAAAAAGGGTAAAATAACCTACAAAACTTTTCTTTCGGAAGTCGGTGACTTTTTTTTTAATTTCATTGTCTTTTTTGCCACCGACTTCCGAAAGAGAAGTTTTGTAGGTTATTTTACCCTTTTTTTGTGGTTGTTTTTGAAGGCGGTTACATTTTTTTTGAAAAAGTTTTTATTTTACTCTTGTTAATTTAAATATTCAACCACAATTCGTGTCAAATACATCATTTTCTTACATGTGCACTAGAAATTTGTAATCCGTAACACCGGTAATAACATCGTTAACATCTCTTTCATTCATTCCCTATCTCGAAAACTACTACCACTGCGAAGATCGCCCGGAGGACACAGTAGAGCATACGGCGCAAGACTGCCTCGCTTGGGCAGAGCACCGACGGCCATACTGCGGGGCGAGACGGAGTGCGCCTCCTTCTGCGAAGCAGTAATGTTCGTGAAGGAGGAGGCGAGCCGCGAGAGAGAGAGGACAGCGTCCTCCCTCCGCCCCAACCGCAGTGGTAGGCGCCCGCGGCGTCGGACGTCAGCAGACGATCTCCGGCCACCGTAGGCGCGGGCATGCGGGCAGCGAGTAAAGGGCAACTCGCTGCCCGACCATGGACCATGCCCGGGTCGACGGCGCGTTGTGTCCCACGCGCGCCTCAAAGAGCGTCAGCATTATGACGGGGCCCCCTCTTAAGAGGGCCAAAGCCTGCCGTGGTCGCGGGATTATTTCCTTACCGTGACCCCGGAACACAAAGGGCTATTGAAGGACACCGTGGATTTTAGTCAGTAGAAGTCTGACAGTCCCTCCCGCCCTGCCCGGGGTGGGAGGACTCATTTGAAGATTTTACCACGCTAAAAAAAAAAAAAACCCGAAAACTACTGAACCGATTTTGATGAAACTTGCAGTATTCCCTAAGTTGAATTACTTAAATCGGACTTGTAGTTCCGGAGATATGCGAACACAAACATAATTTAGTAAATCAGTCGATGCTAAGTCTTTACTTGAGGAGTTGTACCTACCTTCCATCATCAATTCAGCTACATGAGATGATGATCACCATACGCAAGTACTTAAATTACTTCATTAAATTTGCGAAAAACGATGTGTGGGCTTATAAAATTTGAGGGTTGCCCTCAATTTCTCCAGGTTCCAATCATCAGATCCTGACATGGTGACAATGGGACCACTTCAAAAGTATCTTCTTTCGAACAAAAAAAGAATTTTGAAAATCGGTCCATAATTGGCGGAGTAATCGCGTAACACACAAAGAAAAAAAAAACATACCGTCGAATTGATAACCGCCTTCTTTTTGAAGTCGGTTAAAAAAAAAACATACCGTCGAATTGATAACCTCCTTCTTTTTGAAGTCGGTTAATTCGACCAGCCCCCATGGGCTGAATGCCTGAAAAGTATATAGAGGAAATTCTTAGCTTGGCATTCACAATTCGACGTGCATTTTTTTTGCGTTTTGATGGCCAAGTTTGAGGTACAGTCATAGTGTACAGATGCCAGCATGTCAACCTACCCGAATATGACAAATTTTACCAATCGAAAAATAACCTTCCGCTACAATTGCAGTAAGGTTCAAAATCGAATAAAGAAATTAGGCAGACTGTGGTAGTTGTTTCGTTTGATGTGCTGACTTTACATAATAGCTGCTTTACCATCATTGCAATCTCACCTCGCAATCACCCTCACTTTCGATAAATGAAGTTAACTTAAATGTATTTTAATATTAAATGTATTTTGAAGCCTCAAGTATTTGAAATACTAATTACAAAATACTTCGTCGTCAGGTATTTGAAATACGAATTACAAATTACATTTTAAGGAAGTAATTGAAATACAAATACCAAATACGTATTTGTATTTCAATTACGTATTTTAATTACAAGTAATTCAAATACTGCCCAGCCCTGTGTGCACCGCGCTTCGCAGTTACATATTTGACGGCAGTCAACGCTCAGCCACCGAGCCAAACACATGCGTGAAAGAGGTAATAAAGGGACGTAAATTTAGGTTCTCCTGTCCGAAAAGTGACGTGGTTAGGAATATTTCTGCATACCGTTCGTGTTATGAAAGGTTATTATTTTAATCAAAGAAGTATTTGACAGATGTATTCGGTATAAGTCTCTTTTCCGCTGATAAACGTAACAAATGCTGTACCTGTTCCAAATAACGGTAATTTATCGAAAATATTTATGAATCTAATTACCTTTCTTCTAATTACCATTCTTGATTACCGTTCTTTTTTATTCGAATGGTAAGGAGAAGAAAGAAACGGTAATTATTATATTCTGTGATTCAATTCTGTAAACACTGTATATTTCCTTAGTTGATATAAATGGGATAAGTATAACGAATACTTACAATATATTTCCCAATCTTATCAGTTGTCTTTGGTGACTAGCACACAATTACCATAAATAGACATCTAATTGACATTTCTCTCTAATAGACATCTAATAGACATCTAATAGACATCTCATTACCGTTCCTTTAAAAAAAAATCCTCAATATCTTAAAAACTAAAGGTCTGATTACTGTCCCTTTGTTATATTTCATTTATCATCATTAAATACTTAAAAAAAAACCTATAAAAAACGTGATAAGGCACATTTATTTGACAATTCTAAAAATATCATAATATGCACGAAATGAAATATTCACCCTAGTGCACTTGCTGTACTGCACTCGATTGCCAGAACTATCAACTCATCCACATAATACGAGTATAAATAGATAATGATTGAGGATAACCCAAGAAAAAAAAAAACAACAGGCTTGAAAAACATTTTAATACTCTGTTTCTTGTCTCTGCGCATCGAGATCAGTTTCCAAAAATAATACAATTTATATCTTGTAGCCACGATGATCGGTGATCGGTGGCTACATTTTTTTTTATTTTTTGTGTTGGAAACGGATCACGGTATCGGTGGATACAAGTCGCCGTGATCCGTGGCTAATTCAATCTGATACCGGGATCCGTGGAGACAAACCCGTTTTTGAAGGCGGTTAGATTTTTTTTTGAAAAAGTTTGTTTTTTGGGAATATCCCACCGCCATATTCCCAAAACACTGCAACTTCAAAAAGCCAGAATTGGCAGTGGCAACCACCGGAATGCCAAGACAATGAAGCGCGATGAAGTCACGGAGAATGAATTTAACAGTGTTGGATCGTGCCACTAAATTAATCAGAGAGAGTAGAGAAGTAGGAGAAAATATGAAGTTTTCGTTTCCTTTCATATCAAGCAGGTGACAAAACAAAACAAGGCGAAAAAGGGCGTTTACAAATGGTATAAGACCAGTTGCCCAGTACCATGGATAAAAATGTGCGCTATAAACATTTCTCACGTTATCATTCCCTCCTTTTTCATTGATATCATCCATCATATAAGGTTTTATTTGTTGTCCCTCTTCATCCATCACCTGAGTTCGAATTCATCACCAGCATCCTTCTGTCTACATCCCAATTAATTTAGAAACGGTACAGCATAATCAGCAGACAGAAACCACAGAGCGCCAACAGTTTACATACTCCTTTGTCCTCGTCTCTTCTGGTCATACAAGCACTCCGGTTATGAGTACTACGCACCCGACCTTTCTGAAGAATCTTACCAATAAGGTTATCATTTAAATGTTTTAATTTATTTGTCTAGGTGAGAGTAGTGTAACTCCAGAATACCAAGAAGCCTACCGCCGCTCCATCGATGACCCTGAGGGCTTCTGGGGCGAGGTGGCCAAGGAACTGGAGTGGACTAAACCTTGGGATCAAGTGCTGGACAACAGCAACCCGCCGTTCACGAAATGGTTAGTATTTATTACGTTACTAGCTGTTGCCAACGGTTTCACCCGTTCCAACTCGAAAATTATGCCACGGGAACATAAAATCGAGATAAAAACTATCCTATGTGTTAATCCAGGTTATAAACTATCTGTGTACCAAATTTTAGCCAAATCCGTTCAGTGGTTTTTGCGTGAAAGAGTAACAAACATCTTACATACACACATTAAATCCTCACAAACTTTCGCATTTATAATGTTAGTAGGACTTGGTCAAGGAAATATGGCACAGAAAGAGGTGGCCTATTCTTATCTGTGGGTGGACATCAACAGTGGCTACTGGTGATGGTGATGAACTTATAATAACGATCTTGTCAATAGGGAAGAAATATACACGTAGAAGGATCAAAGATGCACGTAATGTCTTCAAGAGCAGTTAGATCAAGATGTAGTAGCAAAATGTGGAAGAACCAGCGTTATGCAAACTGTGCTATTGTTTAGCTTAGCCACTAGTCACGAGCAACATAAGGCCAAAGCTAGACAAGCGTAAATTTTTGAACGACCAAAATTACAAGACTCACGACTCAAAAATCTCCACTCGAATAACGAATTAGATGACTAATGCGTCTTCGTCTTCCAGGTGGGTAGGTGGAGAGATGTCAGTATGCCACAATGCGGTGGACCGCCATGTGGCCAGTGGCAAAGGTGACCAGGTGGCGCTCGTGCACGACTCACCCTTGACCGATACCGTGCGGAAGATCACGTACAACGAGATTAAAGATCAGGTCAGTAGACACTGGACGTTTAGGACCAATATCTAAACCATACTACTACATATACAGGGTGACTTTTTTACCACCGTCCAAAATTTTTCTATGCATTAGGTATCAATCACTAAACCCATTTTTGAAAAAAAAACGATACGTCAAATTGTCACATTAAATCATTTTCTCATCCGCTCTATGTGGTCACTAACTACTAAGCTAAACGTTAATAATATACACTTGCCGACGCATGAAACGGGCAGAGCGCACCCCGCTGACCCCCCGCCCCACCCCGCTACACCTGAGCGAGCGACACATCACAGCGCGGTGTCCAGATTCATCAACTTTTTATAGATAACATCATGGACCTAAAAAAAAAGGCGGACGGAACTTCACTAAGAAACAATTGAAGCACCACAATGGCGGCGGCTTAAATATGTGTGCGTGTGTATAGGGATGCCAGATGAAGGAAAAAATTACCCATTTTTAAACAATATTTAATTAAAATCTCCCTTGAACTTAAGTTTTAATTACAATTTTTTTGTGACGGATCCCTATTTTTAAAATAAAGGTAAAATAATTTAAGCACATTGGATATTAAAATATTTACAACTCGTTTAATGTTAATAAAGTTTTACAATCCCTTTTGATGATTCAAATTTTTGTAGACTTGTCTTTTGCTATCGACACATCTAGAAATCCCTTCTAATTTACTTAAGTGGTGAAAACGAAAGTTTAAGTATTTTTCGGCTATAAATATTTAATTAAAGCTATTTTATGTTCCATTCCTACACGTCTACATTCCTATTCCATGTCTACACTCCCTTATTATTTTTATACAATCATTTTTCCATGCATCATTTGCCGTGGGAAATCTGTAAAAATATAGAAGAATACAATAACGATAAATAGTAACATAAAATATAAATCTCCCAATTTTAAAATAATTTGAACCTTGAAATAGTTGCAACACTGATTGATTTCGAGATGTTTATTAAATTTATTGACGTAAAATCGAGAAATAAGCTTCAAATTGACATGCTTAACTATGAAAAGTGATCCCTTGGCTTTTTTAATTGAACTACTATGGTTTAGACAACTTTTTGCAACACATGACGGCATACTTTGATTTTTATTAGACAAAATAGCACCGTATAAAACCGCGAGTGTCGTTCGAAGCGTAATGGCCGACGGCTGACTTACTATGGTGTGAATGTGTGCGTGCTGGCTTGTCCACATTAGCGCACTGACTTACTATGGGTGCTTCAATTGTTTCTTAGTGAAGTTCCGTCCGCCTTTTTTTTTAGGTCCATGGATAACATTGAGACGTGATATCTCGATATTTTTGTATTGATTGATACAAAAAGAAAAAACACGTATTCAATGATTTTCGCCAAAGATTAATATATTAAAATGTGGATGGTGACTAAAAAATCACCGTGTATAGGCGACTCGCTGTCCGATCGTGAACCCTGCCCGGGTCGACGATTTTAGTCAGTACAAGTCTGAGAGTCCCTCCTGCCCTGCCCTGGGTGGGAGGACTCATTTGACATTTTACCACGCTAAAAATAAGAAAACCATAGTACTAAAACAAAGAAAAAAAGTTACTATATTTGTAACGAATAAACTGAAAACTGCTGGACCGATTTCAAAATCCGGCTCGAAGGACCAAAAAGATGTTGGGGTTTTCTCGTCGTTGACAGATACCCCGGTAGTTGTTGTAGGAAAGTAGTAAGTTCACACCAAACCACTGTTATGTTTAATAGTTTAATTACGTTTAAGTTACGTATGTTTAGTTGACTGAGCCGTACTTGATGCAATGTTATTATTGATCGACCCGCTCGTGGCTGAGTTTTAGTGACGACTGAATTTATATTTTAATAAGTATAATTAATAAAGTACGATTAGCGTAATTCATTACGTGCGCAAAACGTACATTTGCTGTATGAGCATTATTGGCTCGTACACTTTCACCGTGAGCAGTGGTGACCCAGTGGTATCGGTCCCGACTTACGAGTTGTAGGTCGTGGGTTCGAACCCCGCCAGGCGCATTACTTTGTGTAATTTATTTCTCACCACTGCTCTCAATACGGTGAAGGAAAACATCGTGAGGAAACCGGCATGTCCTAGAAACCAAAAATTCGAAGACATGTGACATCCACCAATACGCACTGGGCGCGCGTGGTGGATTATGGCCCACTCCCTCTCACAGAGAGGAGGCCTGTGTCCCAGCAGTGGGAACAATATAGGCTGATGATGATGATGACACTTTCACCAGTGCAAAAGTTGCATGGGTGGCCGCTGGCAAATGCTGCTGGCTGGTCAGCTGGTGCTTCCAGTTTTAAACGTCCTTTTTTTCCGGCCACTACGCTTAGTGGCCTTTTTTTGTCTACTGCTTGATATGGAGGGAAGGGAAACCACGTGTTTAATTTTGTTACGGGCTCCCAGACAGTTAAATTAATTATCAGGGACTTTGACGAACTTCATTGTCTCGGCGTTTTTTTGACGCTTGCGTTGATTTTGATTTACAGGAGTTGCATTTGTTTGGGACAGAATTGAAGAAACTGACTGAACATTTGTTTAGTCCGTCAGTTGGAATATAGAAAAATACCACATTTAAACAAAATGACCACATATTTTTTGTTTTTCTAAATCAGTGAATAAAAAGACAAAAATAAAACGCTTCAAAATTCGGGAGCGTGGTGGGCATGATCCTTGTGAAGTCATAACGCTCATAAAATTATACCGACCGAGAGACGTTTTGAAATTTTTAGAAGCGTTGTTTCTTCGTCAATTTTGGTACACGTAACAAAAGAAAAAATACGGGTCAAATATACAACGTGTAACGTTAATAGCGCAAAACCTCTCGTGGGGTAACTCAGCCCATGTTACTGAAAAATGTTTGTTCTAAAACTTTTGGAAAAAAAAGAAGATTTTTCATACAAAATGAGAAATTGATCGAGCCCATCAGTATGAAAAATCTTTTTTTTTTTTATTTTTTTTTCCAAAAGTTTAGAACAAACATTTTTCAGTAACATGGGCTGAGTTACCCCACGAGAGGTTTTGCGCTATTAACGTTACACATTGTATTTTGATAATCTATCTTTCGTACTAATTATATTAGCCTATTGAAGAAACTGAATTGCTATACCATTTTAATTGTTCTTGGCAGTAACAAAATTGAATCTGCTCAGTTAATTATGTTAATATCTCTTAGGTGTCCCGCCTCGCCGGAAAACTAGCCTCCCTGGGCGTGACCCGAGGGTCCAGGGTGCTAATCTACATGCCTCTCATTCCTGAGGCCATCATCTCCATGCTAGCCACAAACAGAATAGGAGCCATCCACTCTGTCGTGTTTGGAGGTAAGATAATACTGGGGCAGTTTCTTGTTTTACCTAGACATAAGAAAAAGTAGTGGAATTTTCTAGAGTTGAAACGAAATGTTTTTTTAATTGTGGAAAGGTTGTAAAGGTGGTCAATTTTTACACTTTGAAGGTTAGGTAATCTGTCTAGCTGCATATACCTACCGATTACAACTACAAGTGAAAATCAACCTTACCCCTACAACATATGACATAAAACACGTTGTTATCTACGGATCGATGAAAAACAAAACACGATAGCCACGACGACGTCAATTCAATCGAATTGCATCATTATTTCTTAGTCGCAAGGTTGATTTTCACTTTTCGTTGGAATCGGTCGAGACTCGAGTTGCAATCGCGTCGCGCCATGGATAAAGTCCCTTAGACGGACCCCTACCATCCCCTACATATTGGGAAGATGTGATACAATACAAATAAACCTACATTATTATCGAAACATATCAAAACTAACACTGACAATTTGAAAAAAATGTCTGATTATAATTGATAAAATTCTTATTTAGGTACATACAATTAATCGCATGTGAACATCTGCAAATTGTTGAACAGCAAACAATATAATACTCTTTATCGTGTACAAAAAAAATACAATTAATCATCTAAGTACACTAACATTTTATTCAATTAAAAACCGGCCAAGTGCGTGTCGGGCCACGCACAGTGTAGGGTTCCGTAGTTGCCCATCAAAATACTTTAAATGCGAACTAAATAAACTAATTCGCTGAATTTAATTTTAAAAAGAAGAATTTTCAAAATCGTCCAGGCGTCTTTGAGAAATCGGGGAAAATACATAAAAAAAATATTACGACGAATTGAGAACCAATCCTTTTTTTGAAGTTAGTTAAAAATAGTTGACAATAAAAACCTACCTATCCCCAAAACATATCCACCTATTATAGCTGTAAAAATAAAGTTGACAAACTTACATTTGCAGTTGAAGAACATGTTCTCCGATACATTTTGTTTAGGAAAATATGTTATCCAAGTAAATTTTATAAGTTGGTCGACTATTACTCGTAAACTTGTAAAGCCTACTTAGTCATGATAATTTTCTTTTAAACTTCGTTATATTACTACTATTGTGAATTTTTTCACACCCCCAAACATAACCGTTTAGCTGGTAGAGGGGGGGGACACTCGACTCGAGCAAAAATTAGCACTTTAAAGCTTAATATTTCACAAACGAATCTTTTTATCAAAAAATTGTCATATTTTTTAAAGGCCTTTTTAATGATACCCCACACTAAGGGGTACGCGAGAAAAAAAAATAAACATCCCCACTTTACGTGTACAGGAGGTACCCTAAAAAAAAATATTTTACGAGATTTTATTTTACCAACTTTTTCGGCGCAACAAATCCGTATATTTACACCAAATTACAGCTTTCTAGTAGGCATCTAGGCATCTAGGCATCTCTGAGCTAAGCTGCGGACAGACGGACGGACGGACGGACGGACGGACGGACATGGCGAAACTATAAGGGTTCCTTGTTGACTACGGAACCCTAATAGAGCAAGAGCCCGTGAACCCCAGACCTACGTTGTTTTATAAAGGCTGAAAGTTTGTCAGCGGATGCTCCCAACACTGGTAAGACGATGGACCATTTATGGAGTTTGGGTTATGGTGGCTTTGGCAGGTAAACGGTACTAAAGGTGCGTAAAATATAAGTTTACTTACGTCATAGTATAAAAGCTGATTTTTATGTATAATACTCGGGTAATATGTAGATGATGTTTCCTCATCAGCCAGACACTTATCATGGTGGCAACCCCTTGCCAGACACCCTTAATGTTCACGAAATTATAAGTTTACTTACGTTATAGTATAAAAGCTGATTTTTATATATAATACTTGGGTAATATGTAGATGATGTTTCCTCTTTAGCCAGACACTTTTGATAGTTCCAACCCCTTTCCAGACAAACATTGTAAATAGCACAGTCAACGGGTTCAAAACAAGGTATAGAGGGAAAGTCTTGGAACACAATTTTTGACTACGCAACTTTGTTTGGACTAGATAAGAGAAGAACATATCGAAAGTCCCCATCCCTAGCCCTTGAGCTGTGCGGGAGGGAGGAGTTTTAAGGTACCACTTTTTGGTTTTTCGCTTAAATCTCGGAAAGTCGGACCCACCGCTAGGACCCAGCGGCATAATATATTATGAACAAAATAAAAGCTGAATAAATTCCCCATAAGTTTTATTCAATAAATGTTTCCAGGCCTTGTTTAGTTTTCGAGCTATCTGCTCTTGAATATCTGTAATATTCTGAAAAATCATTTTAACCTTTTTGCATTTGGAAAGTTGTATTTCATATCGCCAAAGGTCCAGAAAGCATGAGCAGTCTTTTCAGACCCTCCCTTTACCACCAAACAAAGCCAAGTGAAACCTGCATCTTGAGGCGATATGAGCCTCCAGCTAAAAGGGTCTCTTACTGTGCTCACAAAGTTATAACAATTCTTGAATTCGCGGTAGCCACCATCAAGCTTGATATTTTTTGTTTTCCTTCCACCGAGGGAGCAGTAAAAATAGCTCAGAAACTCATTCTAGATTATAATTACATATTAGGTAGGTACATGTACAGGGTTTTGATTCTAAGTTGACCGATAAGGAGAAATCCTCTTCCATAAGAGCTACAGAAAAACGATCTTAGGAACCTTTAGCTTTTTATAATGTAAACAATTTTAGCATAATGTATTTAATTTTTAATCAAGTGCGAGGTGTCCATAAAAATGAGTTGCCAATTTTTTTAATGCCCTTGGACTCTCTTTCAGGTAAGGATCGTTTTATTAAATTGGAATAAAATAATCAAGACGGCGGAAGTTGGTCAAATTTCATACAAATTGTATGAATGAAAAAATAATTTATTTTTTTATGATGCTATTTGGTTTAGTGTCATGTATTTTTTTTTTTTTTTTTTACGTGGCAAAATCATCAAATGAGTCCTCCAACCCCGGGCAGGGCGGGAGGGACTGTCAGACTTCTACTGACTAAAATCCACGGTGTCCTTCAATAGCCCTTTATGTACCGGGGTCACGGTAAGGAAATAATCCCGCGACCCCGGCAGGCTTTGGCCCTCTGAGAGGGGGGCCCCGTCATTATGCTGACGCTCTTTGAGGCGCGCGTGGGACACAACGCGCCGTCGACCCGGGCATAGTCCATGGTCGGGCAGCGAGTTGCCCTTTACTCGCTGCCCGCATGCCCGCGCCTACGGTGGCCGGAGATCGTCTTGTGACGTCCGTCGCGTCGCCGCGGGCGTCCACCACCGCGGGTTAGTGTCATGTTAGGATAATTTTATTGTATGAGAAGGATAATATCTGGTCAACAGAATTGGGTCAAATCTTATAAAACGACTCGAATCTAACTCAAGTTGTAATGTACCTAATGTATAAATTAAAATGACATTCGGCGCAACTTGGAGGGTCTGAAACACTGATGCTGTTTTCTGGATCTTTGGCGACATTAAATACAACTTTCCACATGCAAAGAGGTAAAAATGATTTTAACCAATATACAGTGTGTCCGGGCACGGGTTAGCGATATTTGAAGGGGATATTCTAGGCTCTTTTTTATCGACAAAAATGCTTTAAAAAAAATTCTTACTCCAATACTTCGCGAATGGCAGCCATTTTAATTTTTTAATCCGTCGAACTGGGGTGTGTACAATAAAATGCAAATATCTTGGAATCCAAGAGACCTACATTCATGAAAATGACTTTATTGCAAAGTTAAACGTTGAGGCTTATTAAAAACTTACGAAAATTTTCTAAATAATATGTAAAAATAACCAAAAAACATGGGCAAACACGAAATTGTACACAAAAATTACTGAATAATTTCACATTTTTAACTCTAGCTCGATAAGTACCCCTGAATTTTGATTAGATTTTTGCATTAAATTAAAAGTGTTTGAGTCAGGCTATAAAATAATATCAAAATGATCACTCTACGTTAAGTATCTTAGGAGTTATTCTCACTTGAACATCACCCTTCCTTAGCGCACGTACCCCAATATTACAGGTGTCGCATTCTTTGGGCGAGCTAAATCGTTCCAACGAATATTTATCAGCTGGCATTATTGACCACCATAATCCATAAACTGAAATGGTACATTTTTTATTATATGAAACCACTTCTTGGAATTATTGCTACGGGGCGAGACGGAAGGGTGATGTTCAAGTGAGAATAACTCCTAAGATTCTTAACGTAGAGTGATAATTTTGATATCATTTTATAGCCTATCTCAAACACTTTTAATTTAATGCAAAAACCCGAACAAAATTCAGGGGTACTTATCGAGCTAGAGTTAAAAATGTGAAATTATTAAGTAATTTTTGTGTACAATTTCGTGTTTACCCATGTTTTTTGGTTATTTTTACATATTATTTAGAAAACTTTCGTAATTTTTTGATAAGCCTCAACGTTTAACTTTGCAATAAAGTCATTTGCATGAATGTAGATCTCTTGGATTTAAAGATATTTGAATTTTATTGTACACACCCCAGTTCGACAGATCAAAAAATTAAAATGGCTGCCATTCGCGAAGTTTTGGAGTAAGAATTTTTTTTAAAGCATTTTTGTCGATGAAAAAGAGCCTAGAATATCCCCTTCAAATATCGCTAACCCGTGCCCGGACACACTGTATATTACAGACTTTCAAGACCAGATATCTCGAAAACTAAACAAGACCTGGAAATGTTTACTGGATTAAACTTATAGAGAATTTATTCAGCTTTTATTTTGTTCATATTTATTATGCCGCTAGGACCCATGGTTTCCGACTTTCCGAGATATAAGCGAAAAACCAAAAAGTGGTACCTTCAAACCCCTCCCTCCCCCTTAGCTCAAGGGCTAGGGATGGGGACTTTCGATATGTTCTCCTCCTAACTAGTCCAAACAAATTTGTGTACTCAAAAATTGTGTTCCAAGACTTTCCCTCTATACCTTGTTTTGAACACCCGTTGACTGTGCTATTTACAATGTTTGTCTGGCAAGGGGTTGGAACTTTCAAAAGTGTCTGGCTAAAGAGGAAACATCATCTACATATTACCCAAGTATTATATATAAAAATCAGCTTTTATACTATAACGTAAGTAAACTTATAATTTCGTGAACATTAAGGGTGTCTGGCAAGGGGTTGCCACCATGATAAGTGTCTGGCTGATGAGGAAACATCATCTACATATTACCAGAGTATTATACATAAAAATCAGCTTTTATACTATGACGTAAGTAAACTTATATTTTACGCACCTTTAGTACCGTTTACCTGCCAAAGCCACCATAACCTAAACTCCATAAATGGTCCATCAAGAAAAGCTAATGGTAATGTTCATAAAACGTCAATTACTAAAGTATGTATACTTCCAATAGATTAGTTTTTTATCTTTAATTTGTTATTTCTAAGTACCTTGCCTACTTGATAAGCATGATGCAACATTTTGTTTAAAATAAGCATAAGAGTTTTTTGTTTTGTTGCTTAATATTATCAATTTTAAATTGGTTAACAGAAGTAAAAGGAGTTTTGTTTTGTCATAATCTCAATAAATTTAAGTTACCTATGTACAGGTTTAATATCTATTTATATACTTACATTAAGTCATGTTTCATAGGGTACTGCCATAGATAGGTACTTATACCATGTTATTGTCTTGTTTCAGTTCAGTTTTACTTAAACATTTAAATTGCCTACCATTGTTAGACAAAGCAGTTAAAACAATTTGAACATTCATATCCCAGTTATTCATATTGTATAATTATTGTTTATAATGTTCATTTTACAGATAAACAAAGGCATACCACATTGAGTCGTATTTTCTCAACGTGTTTATGTAACTTCTCTAGTAGTTTTCTAACAGTTGTAACTTGAATCTAAAGGGCTTTATTTGCTCACCCAACTTGTAGCATCATAATATCAATTTCAATAATATACAGTCCACTTTCTAGCCTTATAATATTGTGTATGTATACGGAAAGGGATAGGCAAATGAAAGCTTATGTATTTTTTCAAAGATTTATCAATTAAGTTCATAGTCACATTGTCTTTCTTCGTGCGGAGTATGTTGGAAACATTAAATAGTCGATTGCCTTTTAAATAATTATGTTATCTGTGCCATTCTATTGTAAAAGTTTTGTATATTATCTGTGCCCCCTCACGAATAAACTACGAACCTGAGCACACGCATTTTCATATTTAAAATCCCTAAAATTGCTCCTACACGAAGAAAACACCAGAGACCAATAATAACGCCTTTTACAGTCTTACCAGTGTTGGGAGCATCCGCTGACAAACTTTCAGCCTTTATAAAATAACGTAGGTCTGGGGTTCACGGGCTCTTGGGCTATAAAAAACTAAGTCATTACTCATTACTGTCATATTGTATGATTTGTTTTTGTGTTGGGAACGTCATAACGTAGCCATAGACGTCACGAAGCTTCTATAATGACTTTCCTGCAAAAAATATTTAATTACCACCATTTATTGTCTTGTCCAAATTCTTGTTTGGGTATACAAATACACAATGAAACGACGTTAGTCTTTTTTGCGTACCTAGATTTATATTTAAGATAATGTTTTACATAATTTATAACCGATATTTATCTTTATGTTTTAATTTTACAACTTAGTGCGGTTGCAGACTGCGGGTGACCTGTGACACTAAAGTAATTTATTAATATCCTTTGCAATAATTTACTTAATAAGTTAAATTATGACAATAAAGTTTTATAGATATTGCTTAGATCGCATCGCGGCGGTAAGACTCCTCTTTGAGGAGTGGTTGGATAGCGTCACGGCGTCCTGACCTACCGCATGACGCAGGTCCTCACCGGACACGGAAGTTTCGGGAGGTACCTGTGTCTGATGAGAAAGGAGGAAACGCCCGGGTGTCACGACTGCGAGGATCGCCTGGAGGACACCGTAGAGCATACGGTGCAAGACTTGGGCAGAGCACCGACGTGTCCTCACGGCGGCGATCGGCGGAGACCTCTCGCGCCCGGCATTGGTCGCGGCCATGCTATAGGGCGAGACGGAGTGGGAAGCGGTGGCCTCCTTCTGCGAAGCAGTCATGCTCGCGAAGGAGGAGGTGGGCCGCGTGAGGGAGAGGACAATGTCCTCCCTCCGCCCCACCCGCCCGCGGTGGTGGACGCCCACGGCGACTGACGTCGCTAGACGATCTCCGCCACCGTAGGCGCGGGCATGCGGGCGGCGAGTAAAGGGCAACTCGCTGTCCGACCATGGACCATGCCCGGGTCGCCGGCGCGTTGTGTTCCACGCGCGCCTCAAAGAGCGTCAGCATAATGACGGGGGCCTCTAGAGGGCCAAAGCCTGCCGGGGTCGCGGGACTTATCTCATTACCGCGACCCCGGAACATAAAGGGCTATTGAAGGCCACCGTGGATTTTAGTCAGTACGAGTCTGACAGTCCCTCACGCCTCATTTGATGATTTTACCACGCTAAAAAAAAGCGTGGTAAAATTATCAAATGACCCTTTCAAACAAAAAAAAAAATTTCCAAATCGGTCCAGGCGTCTTCGAGAAATCGGGGAACATACATTAAAAAAAAGATTCCGACGAATTGAGAACCTCCTCCTTTTTATGAAGTCGGTTAAAAAATAAAGATTTGTATAACACATTTAATAATTAGGTTTTCCCTCCCTTTTTAGGGTTCCGTAGTCAACAAGGAACCCTTATAGTTTCGCTATGTCCGTCCGTCCGTCCGTCCGTCCGTCTGTCCGCAGCTTAGCTCAGAGACGCACAGTACTAGAGAGCTGTAATTTGGTATAAATATACGGATTTGTTGTGCCGAAAAAGTGGTAAAATAAAATCTCGTAAAATATTTTTTTTTAGGGTACCTCCTGTACACGTAAAGTGGGGATGTTTTTTTTTTTCTCGCGTACCCCTTAGTGTGGGGTATCATTAAATAGGTCTTTAAAAAATATTGATAGTTTCCATTAACAATTTTTTGATGAAATAATTCGTTTGTGAAATATTAAGCATTAAATTGCTAAATTTTGCTCGACTCGAGTGTCCCCCCCCTCTACCAGCTAAACGGTTATGTTTGGGGGTGTGAAAAAATTCACAAAAGTAGTACATATAACGAAGTTTAAAAGAAAATTATCATGACTAAGTAGGCTTTACAACTTTACGAGTAATAGTCGACCAACTTATAAAATGTACTTGGATAACATATTTTCTTAAACAAAATGTTTCGGAGAACATGCTCTTCAACTGCAAATGTAAGTTTGTCAACTTTATTTTTACAGCTTTAATAGGTATGTTTTTACGGTATGTTTTTTGGGGATAGGTAGGTTTTTATCGTCAAGTATTTTTAACTAACTTCAAAAAAAGGAGGAGGTTCTAAATTCGTCGTAATCTTTTTTTTAATGTATTTTCCCCGATTTCTCAAAGACTCCTGGACCGATTTTGAAGATTCTTCTTTTTAAAATTAAATTCAGCGAATCAGTTTAGTTAGTTCGCATAAGTATTTTGATGGGCAACTACGGAACCCTACACTGTGCGTGGCCCGACACGCACTTGGCCGGTTTTATTTGTTCTGTAGTAGGTACCACTCACCTCTAAATATGACTAACAAGAAGAAAAAATCTTGTAAAACATTGTTAAAAATAGGGGTTGGATGAAAAATACCTTGAGCATAAAAAAGAAAAATACCTTGAGCTTATAGAATTTATCAGAAATCTGGTCACGCACGGCGTTATGTTTGCACAACTCCGAGATTACTTATAAAAGCAGGAGGACTTAAAAGGAAAGTAGGAGAACTCGTTTTATGAGGGTCCGGTCAATATTTAGGATTAAATATCCAATTTATTGTGTTGCTCAGGTTTCGCAGCCAGGGAGTTGAGGACGAGAATAGAGCATGCTGAGCCTACTGTGATCATTGCAGCCAGTTGCGGAGTAGAGCCTAACAAAATTGTTAGGTAGGTCATATTTACTTTTATTAAAAAAAAATCCTCACTTACTGTCTCAAATTAAAAGACGCGGAGCGATCGCCGTGTTGTTGCTTCAATTTTGAAAGGAATACTTTCAAAGTTGAAGCCACAACTTGCACCATGTATTCATTCATTATGTTGTGGTGGTAAATCCCCTCTTTGAAAAGTGGCTGAAAAGACGCCGCGGGGTCCTCAACTCCTCACCTTCCATTTAACTCACGTCCTCACAGGACACAGTTGTTTCGGAAGGTTCTTTTTTTGAATTCAAAATGTACGCTGGAACCACTATTGTTTGGAGACTTGGACAGGCTGGTGGATAGTGTGGATGTGGACCATATGGTGGAGATCTGCACCAGTTGGATAATTTTTTTAATAACATTTTAAACTTTAATTTGCTTAGATACAAGGACATCCTGGACGAAGCTCTCTGCCAGTCAGACTTCCAGCCGAACAGCTGCATCATCTACCAGCGGCGGAGAGTGCTGGAGTGTACCTTGGAACCAGGCAGGGATATCAACTGGGAGGAGGCTTTGGAAGCCGACCCTGTGCCCTGCGTCCCTGTGGAAGCCAACGAACCGCTGTATATTTTGTATACTTCAGGTAATACTGCTCAAGTACAGGGCCAAAGCATGCCGGGGTTGCGGGACTCACGAATTACAGTGACCCCGGAACGTAAAGGGCTATTGAGTCTGACAGTCCCTCCCGCTCTGCCCTGAGTGGGAGGACTAAAAAAAAAACTGCTTAAGTACCTACTTACGAATTGTCATCGTGGTTACATTCGCGAGAACCTAGGGATGATTTGAATATAGCTTCTCATTGCTGGAAGAATTTTCGGAATCGGATTAGCAGTTCCGAAGATTGCAGCCGGCCTAACGACCTACAATTTGTGCGTATGAACGTATGAATTTCATTTCGCCGGCCCCTTCTACTATCAGACATTTAGACGTTCTGCTAATTACCATCCACTCTTAGTTGTCATCCCACAAGTTGCACTAATAGCTTCAAGCTCATCTGCGTCTGTGTTTCCGAACGCATACAACCCGAATCTCATCAAAGTTGTATAGGCTTCTTTTTCACTCCATTGTAGACTGTGCCATCGGTAGGCAAAGAATGAATCATTAACACGTTACAAGCCCAAGTAACAAAAATTGGTACTATAAAAGACCTGAGAACGTTTTGGAGCGTGCTAAAAAGCTCCACAATAACAAAACAATAGTACTATAATGGTGTTGTAAACGTTTACAAAACCCCAAATAGGCCGGAGTTTTATCACTAATTTATTCTATAAACATTACATAAAGGCTCTCACGGTGATAAATCAGCTCGATAGTTGAGATGTAAAAGTGTAGTGAAACGCTTTTTAGTACTAAAATAGTGCCACAAGTGCAATAATGTCACGAATTTGCACTATAAAAGTAACCAAAACATGTTTAAAGTGCTATTTTGCACTGTTAACGATTTGAGAGATCTTTCTTGACACTTATATTATTCATAATTTTTTGTTTGTGTTGTGTCAGTCGTGTTCTTCAAGATAAGTTTTAAGACTCATGTCATTTGCCATGTTGCCTAACGTATCATTGTAATAAAAAAGACATGCAACTCTGCCATAACTGCCTTAACTTGCACTTGCGAAAATAATTGTATCGTTAAAATCAATATGCTGATTTCGAATTTGACAATGCGCCCTCATTATTTTCGTGTTTTAATTAAATTTTAATTAATAAAATAAGGACTTGTCCCGAATACGGATCCTATAGTACACATTGGCTCCAGCTGTGCTACTAATGTGCTATCGCGGCAGAAAATAGCGGCCATATTTTCCAATTAGGGGTCCTTGTCCAAATATAAAACAGTGTAGTCAAAATAAATTTCTTTGCATGGAGTTGCATTAAATACACACTAGGGCATAATTTGGGATTGCAGTTGGTATACTGTAAGTGACGCACCATCTTCTTAGGTCACTGTATAATTGGTCATTGCTCTCCTCCTCTGAACATTCCGATGTTTGGGAACTTTGAAGATAGGTGCTCTCACTGTATTCTTCATCCTTATTACAACCTTGAGCAAAAGGAATATTAATACTACAGCCCTGTTGTGATTTAAAACAAATATTTTGTGCAGAACCATGTGCTATATTTTCTGGACCCGCTTGACCAGTATTTACATTTTGAGCATGAGCCTGTTGTATTGATGATAATGCTTGTGTATATCGATTCTTTACCTTTTTTTTATAACTACCACTCTCATTATACTGACGCTGATCTTAAATCCATTATCAAACCTTTACTTAAAACTTTACCAGAACACAATCGACATTAAGAAATACTAGTGATGTAATTGTTACTGAAAAGCCATTAAAGGTCCAATTAGTCCATTAATGATGAATTTTAGTGTTTTTTTGTCACGCTTTAGTCTCGTTTCAGTAACACCAACTCACTTTAAGAGCTATTTGAATTTAAGTATTTAGCAATTGCGCCAGGAGTCGCTATGGTACTATTTAGTACTATAGAAGAGTTTTCATGATTTTTACAGAACTAGCCCCTTAGCGATGTT
This sequence comes from Agrotis clavis, assembly GCA_954870645.1. NCBI lineage: Eukaryota > Metazoa > Arthropoda > Insecta > Lepidoptera > Noctuidae > Agrotis > Agrotis clavis. Next base: position 3,167,718 of record OX940938.1, read on the forward strand.
GAGGGAGCTTTTATGAAGCTAAACGGTTACGTAATGGTTGTGTAAGTTACTTTTATAGTGCAAATTGATCCTGTAATACGTAATGGTTGTGTATGGTACTTTTATAGTGCAAATTGATCCTGTAATAGTGTTTTCGATACTGCTACAGTCCTAGTACTGTAAAAATTATTTTGACGCATTATTAGAGCAAAATAGATACATAAAAGTGTCAGTAAGGTTGTCTATAGTACTAAATAGTACCAAAATCGTTTTTCTCATTTCTATTACAGTGCAACACTTTAAAGATTCTTTTGAATGGCCCTGTAAGCGTTCTAAGAGCTAAATAATAGAACTTAAATGCTCTTTAATCTTATAGAACCAAAATGCTTTGTTATAAACCTTTATAGTACATGCAGTCACAATGGTTACTGTTAAAGGCCTACTATATCACTCTTTGGTGATAAAACGCCTAGGTTATAGAACCTATTGTTACTTGGGAGGTTACTAACCTGAGCAAGTTCCTCGCGGTGTCTTCCTAAGCTCGAAGCGTGATGTTAAATAGCCCATAATCTTCCTCATGAATGTGGCAATCATGTACAAAAATATTTTTCAAAACCGACTGATAGATCCGGAGATTATCACGTTCAAAGGTACTGCAATTTGATTTTTACGTGTTTCATAACAATGGAGTACCTACCTTTGGCAATAACCGTAAACGTCCGTCCATCGTGTGACATTCATTAGTTGATTGTGATTATATTGGGGCCACTAACCTTTATTCTAGTAATTTTAATTGTTAATCACGTTTTTTAGAACTCCATTGTTACCGAAGTGTGCCTTTTTAATTTAACATTTTATTTGAGGCACGTAAGGTTAATGTCGTCATTTTTTTAGATAGTCTATTGTTGAAAAAAGGCATAACAATCGGTTAAAACAGCGTTTCCCAACCTTTTTCAGCCACGGACCCCTAGGAAATGAAGAACAGTTTTCACGGACCCCCTTAATAAAATGAACAGCAAAAAAAAACGGATTAGGTATTTATTTTAGAGCTTCGTCCGATCGTCAAGCTTTTTAGCATCGTTTCAATTTTATCATTGACTTGGAAGATGTGGTTAACTCTCCCTTGTAGACCCAAGTTCAGCACTAAATATGTCAGCTAAATATGCTACCATTTTATGCCATTCAAAGTCATTTAAATGATCAGCATGTTTGTTGACGCCGTGTACAGAATTCTTCAAAAAGAACATTCTGACCTCATCTCTCAGCTCGAAAACACCCGATACTGTGCCACGAAACAACCAACGCACTTCAGCATGCAATAACAACTGCTTGTGAATGCTTCCCATTTCTTCACAAATCATACCGATTACGAGACATTAGCATTTATGGTCCAGAGATGACACCGCGGACCCCCATACATATAGGTACTCGCGGACCCCCAGGGGTCCGCGGACCACGTGTTGGGAAACACTGGGTTAAAAGTCTAAAGACCAATCTATACTATTAAACTGAAGAGTTGGTTGGACGCGCTAATCTCTAAGAACTATTGGTTCGAATTGAAAAATTGTAAGACGGCTTCGAGGAAAGCTGTAGGCTAGATAACATCACGCTACGGCCAACACAAGACGAGCAGAGTGAGTGGAACCACGGCAACTCAAAAACTACTGAACGGGTTTTTATGAAGTTTTCACAGAGTTATTCATGAAGAAGTTTCTGGTGCATAATTGTTAAGATTTTTCATAAATAGATTGCAATACCTATATTAGTTTTATTACCTGAAAAATCGACCTGTGCGGCTGTAATTATTACAACACAAGCTCATCTACTTTACTTTTTTAATGCCAGGCACAACAAGTGCCCCCAAAGGCGTCCAGCGTCCTTGCGGTCATGCAGCTACTCTCTGCTGGACCTTAAAAACGGTCTACGGACTGAAGAAGGGCGTCTGGTGGGCTGCTTCAGACTTGGGGTGGGTGGTCGGCCACTCCTACATCTGCTATGGACCACTGCTTGCTGGAGTCACTTCTGTACTGTATGAAGGGAAGCCTGATAGGACCCCCGATCCTGGACAGTATTTTAGGTAAGATATCGCCCCTAAGATGACCCACTGGCCGTTTTCTTAGGTTATTTGCTGTTTTGGGTAAGTAGCAAAACAGAGGACCGAGACAGGAGCGTTTTGTCTTGTTTTGTCTGGCTAGGTTTCGCCTGAATGGAAGGAAGAAAAGTAATTCTCGAGAAAGTGGATAGAGTAGGGGAAGCCTTTGGGTAGAAGTGGGACGGAGCAAAACAGAGACAAAAATTTACAACATCAACCACGAAGCAGTTTCACAATTAATATTGGTTTTCTTCTCATCTCTTTTCCAGAATCATAGAACAGCACCGTGTGAACGCCCTGTTCACGATCCCCACAGCATTCCGAGTGCTGAAGCGAGCTGATCCCAGCGCCAAATACGCCAGAAGATACTGTAGCAAGTCTTTGAAGACCGTGTTTATCGCTGGTGAGCACTGTGATCAGGATACGAGGGTGAGTTCCGCATCTGCACATCCTTCTCTTATCGTGCAGCCGCCATGTATACTTGATCATTAAACGACATGCTTTAGATCTTTACTTAACAAACGACGATGTGCGACACACTGAAGTGCGATATTACTAAGCAGGGACATGAAGAATGTTGTTATAGTCAATAGTAAAATTATTTCATACTGGCCAGGGTGTCGAGTCTGCTAATTATTAGTCAGAATGGCGCCACAATGGCGTTTCAATTGTAGTGCTTATTCGAACCATTTTTTACTGCTGAGTAAAAAATGGTTCGAAAATTGAAACGCCATTGTGGCGCCATTCTGACTAATAATTAGCAGACTCGACACCCAGGTCGACGGAGCCCCGCTTCGCTGGGTTCCTACCTGGGTCTCCCTAGAAAAATACCCGAATCGGGGTTGCTCGAGTCCCGATAGCTCCTAATTTGTCCATGCATTTTTTTACCACACCTTCTTTATCGCACTACCTGACTACCTTAATGTCGAACTACCTTCGCTCAATCGTTTGTTGCACCAGCGTGATGGCGAACTTCAGTGTCACAAGGAGTCGCTGAACAGTTACGCAATGTCGCACAAACATCAATTGCACATCCATTTGTTGAACTACCGTAGTACACCCTTCCAAGATTAAGATTAACATAAAGAAGTTACTATAGCCTTTCTATAAATTCTCCATGACACAATCACACGATGGACAATGAAAACAGTTTGTAACAGAAAAATAAATTAAGTAAATTAATGCGCCCATTGTCAAGTAAGAATCGTATTGACCTACGACTTTATGCCCACCGCTAGCATACGTGTGCTGTTCCTGCTAGAAAATACGGTAAAAATTAACAACATGTAAATAACCGCTGAAGTAGGTTACAAAGACGGTAAAGAAGTAGGATAAGTACCACAATAGTGCTAGAATTATGGGAGCGAAATCCATAAAGGTATTTTTTTTTTTAAGGTGGTAAAATCATCAAATGAGTCCTCCCGCCCTGGGTGGGATGGAAGGGACTGTCAGACTCTTACTGACTAAAATCCACCCGTGTTCCTTCGGATGCCCTTTACGTTCCGGGGCCACGGTATCCTGGGTTAAGAAAAAGCCGCGACCCCAGCAGGCATTTGGCGCGAAACACGACGCGCCTCCGACCCGGGCTTGGTCCTTGGTCGGACGGCGAGCTACCCACTACTCACCGTCCGCAAGCCCGCACCGCCGCTGTGCCCTCTGCTGATCAGAGGGACACGCGTTGGAGCGTCCACAAGACAGGCTATTCGTATACGGGCAAAGAGACCCCTTAGGCACACAGTGCCTAAGGAAGAGTTTTTGCCCGCATCCCAGGGTGCACCGGCCCGAAAAACTGGTCTTCCCTACGGACGTATCAGAGAGGGAACTCCAGTCCACGGGCGCACGTAGAGGATTCCTGTCTTAGCACCCCATAAAGGTACGTTTGATAAAAATAATGAAAAATGCGTCACACCAGTCAACCACGAAGTGTTAGGTAGAGGTGTACCAAGGTCAATTTTGATGATCATGATTCCTTCTGATTTTATGTAGCAATGGGCGGAGCGTATTTTCGGCGTGCCTGTCCTGAATCACTGGTGGCAGACGGAGTCGGGGTCTCCTATCACTGCACCCTGCATGGGATATGGCGTAAAGGCCATTCCGCCACATTCTGCGGGATACCCAGTGCCAGGATATGACAGTCAGTACCTGATATTTATGTTTATTTCACGTTGCAAGATCTATTTCGGCATGGCAAAATTGGTATTTAAATAAATTACAAATTTGATTTAAGAGCATCCTACTAGATTATTTTCTGTTGATCCGATTATTTTGAGGTTTTAATTCAATTTTAACCATTGCAATAATTCCCAGTTCGTACCCTAAAAGAAGATGGTTCAGAATGTCAACCAGGTGAGGTTGGCAGGCTAGTAGCCAAGCTGCCTCTGCCTCCAGGCTTTGCTTCTACACTCTGGCAAGCAGATAAGAGATTCCAGGAAACCTACTTCGAGACATATCCAGTAAGTTTTTAGAGTTTATTACCTGGGTTATATTCACTCTTAAAGTAGCCCTGATTTTAGTCATCAAACTGCGTTAAACATGGTAAACTAGTCACGCGATTTTGTACTATTTAATTTTATTATTGTGTGCCATGTGACTTAGAACAATCCATTGAAGCCAAATGTATGCGCAGTAGTTTGTTAATTTTGTGATAATATTCTGCTAATATTATGCAAGTCGTATGTAGTCATGTGTCACGGTAATCACAACACAATTTGGTATTATAATTTATTTAACTACCTACCTACATACATCTAGAAAGTTGATTGATCGGCGAAAATTAATTCGCAGGAAAATTTTGAAAACAAAACATTTCTCGGTAACGCTGTGCGTTCGAGAAACTATTTATTTTTTCCTTTTCAGGGTTACTATGATACACAAGACGCTGGCTGGATAAGCCAAGAAGGCGCCGTTTGGGTGGTTGCCAGAGCTGATGATGTCATCAACGTAGCAGGACATCGTCTTTCGACTGCAGCTCTTGAAGATGTAGTCCTGAGGCATGCAAGAGTTGCTGATGCTGTTGTTGTTGGGGCCCCGGATCCTACCAAAGGAGATGTTCCACTCTGCCTATACGTCATGAGGCCTCCTCAAGATGGTACGTGATATAGGTATTTGATAAAAACCTTAAACGAGATCTTTGGGAACCGAGCATTATTAGACCCCATGCAATTTGTTTTTTGGGTTACTGTCTCTTTTAGGAATTCGGAGGAATAATTTCAAAAATTTTTAGCTCTTTAAACCTTAGCGAGACCCCAAGTTGTTGCAGTAATCCTTTTTTTACCTCAAATCAAATCATTTAACGGTTTTTTTGTTTTCAGATGAAGCAATCGTAGCTGAGAGCACAGTAACACAAGAGTTGATCGCATTGGTCCGGCATTTGATTGGTCCCATCGCAGCATTCAGAAAGGCAGTAGCTGTTCCTGCGTTACCCAGGACAAGATCAGGAAAGGCACTGCGTGGTGCCATCGCCAAGCTTGCTAGGTCTCAACTAGTAAAATTACCATCCACTATAGAGGACCCCACCGTATTCGGAGAAATCAAGATTGCTTTGCAAAAATTCGGATATGCGATAGATGCTCCCGACCCAGAAATGTAAATATAGTTTAGAAAAATTATGTAGTTTATAGATTCAAGTAATATGGTAGAAAAATTTGAATAAAAGGACTTTTTTTCGTGGCAAGCTTACAGCCAAGTTGTAATTTTTGCTTTCTAGATTTTAATTCATTCATTCTTGAGTCTTAACTGTGATAGGAAACTTAACACTTGTCTTTTTTTTTAATTTTATTACTACTAACCAAAAACCAATGTTACGTATAACTAGTAAATATTTAGAAATGTCACATTAGCAATAATGCAATGCGGGCTTATTTAGAACTAATTTTATTAATTTCACTGTCAAACATGTTTGTTTAATCAGCTATGTACTATAATCTTAAGATTATCATCTAGTCTAGGTTAAATTATTATTTATTAATCAGGCACATTTTATTAACTAGTTTCTAGTTCACACTTTGTTTCACAATTTAAATCTTATGTGCAGGATTGGCTTGTACTAACTACTGTGCACCAATATTAACCAGGATATTTTACTTTCTAATTGCAATTTATATATTGTGTCAGTCTACGCTATTTTTCATTTTAATAAATTATTTTAGTAATAATGATTACTTAAGTGTAAAAATTGATGAATGATTTTGATGAAAGATAAATGGATAGGGTACTTAATTGTTTTATTACCTAACCCTATTCCTCATGGCTGTGCTGTGCTTACAGTTGATAAATATAAATTTGAAAATATTGAAATGTTGTTCTTATAATTATTTTTAACTTCTATAAAGACAACAATGCTGACACTGGCTGACACAAAGTCCTTACGAACATTTGGGACTGGGGAAAAACAATAAAATCCCAGCATCATTTTTATTAAAATGTGATAGATTAAATTAATAGTAGGGGAGCCGAAGATGCTAAATCTGCAGTTCCTCGAGCGCCATGGCAATCTATTGGATTTGAAAGATTATGTTTTAAAAAGAAAAAAGTTTCTGACAAGTTTTCTATTTTAGTGGGGGGGAGAGCGTGTAAACCTTTTTAAAACTGTAAAAAAAAACAGTTGTAAAGAAGTACTCGAGCGCGTCAGCCATTTACAGTGTAAACGCGCTTTATATTTCTGATTACCATTACATATTAATCTGACGATTAATTCGAGGGGGCTGTCCGTAACAAGCGGTTGAAGACCCAAAAACGAAAACGCCTTACAAATAATAAAAATTAATTAGACGGAACGTTGATTGCTATAAAAAACGAGCAGGCGTTACGTTTTTGTTTTACAATTTCAGGACTCGCTCATTTCCAAATGCCATACTCAAATTGTCAGATTATTGAGATATACACTCTTCTGAACGTAATTAATCTACCTTTTCTTAATCGGACGCGCTCGAGTATTTTTGCGGATCGATTTTTTTTTACTAATCTGACGGGTTCTCCCAAACAAACCCCACAATATTAAGGGTTGATATTTGGTACAGGTACATTAAAGGGTGCAAGGATTCTCCCCTATAATAATCTGACGCGCTCGAGTCACAACACAAATCCCTTCCTCGCCGCCCCTACTATAAGTGTTTCAAATTAAAACTATGGAATGCTGAAAAACGTATTTATTATTTATTTAGGATAGGTAAAAAATCTGTTTTGATTGACCACAGTGTGATTTTGAATGTTTTTGGAAGCTAAAAAATCTTTGAGTGCTGTTGTTTTCCTTTGAGTTAAATCTTTTCGAAAAGTCATCGTTTGGCAACATTTTATATCTAGTCAAAGGGGATTAAAAAGACATAGTGTGGGGCAGCGTTTAAAAAAAAATAACACAAAGACCCAGGAGCCACGCCAAAAATATTCAAAGAAAAGTATAGCAGCCGATGACAGCTGCTGTCAACGTCAGTCAGTACGTCAAATCCAAATACGATTTACGAGTGACGCATCGCGGGGTATCGCCCTACTTGTTTCACAAATAAATCGAAATTTTACTATCTGTCGGTTTATAATCAATGCTAAAATCATAATTAAACATTCCCTATCATATTCAGGTGTTATCCTTATATTTGGAATGTCCATATCGTGTTATTAAAGGGTGAAACTGTGTGTTTACGTGTAATTGACAAACCGGCATAAAAAAAGGTAAGAAAGTGCTTTCTATTTCATACAATTTCTCTTAGTAATATCTTAACTAGACAGCGTACAACTAACTTTCAGTCTATTGTAAAAGTTATGTTGAATAAAGAGATCTTCTTTTTTTGTAAGTGAATGATTGTACACAACATACCTTAACATATATTTTTATAGGTAGTGCTACACCTTTACGTTATGTCAAGATAATAATAGATAATGTGATAACTTCAGTTCATAAAAAGATAGCTAGTTTTCGTGTTAAATAATCAATATTTTCAACATGGTAAGTGAGTCATTACAATTAATTATTTCCCTATTGTAGGTCAAATAAATAAAATGGAATTGAGTCCAAACAAGTTTCTAAATATTTCATTTCCAAGTATAAGAAGCATTCATTTATTTTATAATCATACAATATGAGTCACTGTAATAGATAATTGTTTACTTAATTGAATATAAACCATCCATTGAATGAATTTTCTCTTGTTTAAGATCCTGAATTTCTTGAATGAATGTTTTAAGGTATAGAATTAATGGTCAGACTCATCTCCTACCTATATTTTTTAAATAAGTTGTTATTAAAGTGAAGTATTTCACCAGAACTGGTGTTGAAAAAAAAAAAATTGAACTCATGGGAAATGTGTGTGGGTGGTGTTCACACTGTTTTATGGCAAGCCAGCGCTTTTCCTCATGCTTTCTAATTTATGTTTTTGTTTATTAAATGTCTTTTTTCAACAATTATTACAATTTACAATTTTATCTGTGATTTTGATTTCAATATAATATGATAGTGTGTAACTGGCTGTAAATTAAAACCCACAACATCTTAAAACATGTCAATATCCACAACTCAACACCCATGTACAGACGCCAGCAGGTCAACCTAACACAATCTGTATAATTTTACCAATTGAATATAGACGTCTGTACATCATTATTTTGTGTTCACTCAAAACCCCAATGATACTGCTATCTCAAGATCAGGACTGTATAAACAAGTAACTGTGACTTTGGAACATAAAGGGCTATTGATGGAACACTGTAGATGTTAGTCAGAACGAGTCTGACGGTCTGTTCCGCTCAACCCAAACTGTGCGGTTGAACTCATTTGACGATTTTACCATGATACAAAAAAAAATTGAAAGACAGAAAGAAATTAGGTAGGATAATACATTGATTAATATTTACAGATGTGGAAAGCATCAACAAACGTAGCCCCTCCAGCGCTGGAGGAGGCAGACGACTGGGAGACCGATCCTGACTTTGTGAATGATGTCACGGAGCAGGAACAGAGATGGGGGCCTGGTGGACGGAATGTGGAGGCTATTGAGTAAATTTTTTTGTTGTTGTTTTATTTGTTACTAACGTAAGTCTGTGCGGGTTTGATCACATGGATTTAGGTTTTTTGAGACACTTTCATTTCAATAGGGTACTTTACTGCATAAATAAATTGAAATTCTGTTTGATCCAGTTAAAGCGTTTAAAAAATAGGGTACTTTACTGCATAAATAAATTGAAATTCTGTTTGATCCAGTTAAAGCGTTTAAAAATAATGCACACATACTTTTTCTTTTAAAATCAATCAAGATTGACATAGATAAAACACTTCGAAATTCAGGAGTGGGTTTTTGATTAATCCATTTTTCGCATTAATAATTATTTTTGAGTGAGATAGCCTGTTTCACCATTCCTGTAACATGAGTGTGTTAACAAATTAATATTTAACCTCTTTTACACAAATATCTAAACCCAAAACAGCCACTTGTAGATTATAAAAATATTGCTTCAGTAAGGAAGTTTAACTTCCTTACTGAAATAATATTTTTATGTTGTCCCATAGGATCAGTTTATTGAGATAGAAAGCGGCATATGTGTTACAAACTCACTAACAAACTGCACCATTCAAATCTGTCCAGTTATATAAAAATGAAAATTAACATCTCACTACAAATGGCAATAATTGTTAGTAACAACTTATGTATTACTTCTAAATGCATAAGTTTTTACTAACTACAATAATGCAAAACAAAGGAAATATTATGAAAAAAAATCATAATGAATTTTAAATTCCAATCTCGTCTTCATTAATCGTAAAATATCTTCATATCATCATCATCTTAAGCCTATAAATGTTCCCACTGCTGGGACACAGGCGTCCTCTCTGTGAGAGAGATAAAAAAAAACATCTGCATAATCAGTCTTCAATATTTGTACTGCTGGGACATCTCTGTAAGAAATGGGTTGCCTAGAAAAAATAAATTACTAACAAATTGTGTTACAAGAGCGTGTTGCTACTTACAGGAAACAAAACCAGTTGTACTATTACAAAAGTATGTTTTCCTTAATTTGTACATACACAGGGAAAACTATTTTTAGATTTCGTGCTATTGGGTAAAAACATTTAGTTGAGTGTTTTATTTTTAACCGATTTCGAAAAAAGGAGGAGGTTCGTATTGTTGTTCCAGTTTTCTTCAAAACGCCTGCACCGATTTAGAGTTTTCTTTTTTGTTGGATAAGGTATAGGTACATCTCAATTGGTCCCGTGATCATCAAGTAAGATTCTGATGATGGAAACATTTGTGAGAAGGCGGGAAATATAGGAGACATGCCCGCCGTCAGTGGCAATGGCCTGTTGTATCTCGCAGACGAAGCTAATTATAATAAATTGATATAAAACCAGAGAGGGAAGTGAGTGGGCGATATTTTTTTTTCTTTTGTACTGTGAATCAGGAATACAGAGTTCATGTCTCTGATTATTTTTAACACAATATGCCTGAATTTTTGAAAGGATAGCAAAATATTTACCAACTTCGTCATTTTTAGGGTTTCGTTCTGTTTTGTTATTCAAAAAAGAACTAGGATACGATACAATAGTTTTGGTATTACGTTCCCGGTTTTCGATTTCAACGGAGCCAAAGACAGAGGCTTTTTTTTATTGGGATATACCCAACTATTCTCAAACCACTGCAACTCCTGAAAGCCAGAATCAACAGTGGCGGCCACCAGAAAAGCGCCGAGACAATAAAACTCGACGTGTCCCGGAGAATGAATTTATAATCTGTCTTGGATCCTGCATCGAAAGTAATCAGAAAAGAATAGTGGAGGAGTAGGAAAAATACGTAGTTTCCACTTCAACAGAATATGCCTGAATTCTTGAAAGGATACAAAACTATTTTAGGGTTTCGTTTCGTTTTGTTAGTCTACAAAAAACCATATCCTATATTAACACATAGTATATTTTTTATCCTACACATAGTATGATATTTTTTATCCCACATATAGTATATTTTTTATCCCAATATTACGTTCCTGTGGGACAGCTTTCGACTTCTACGTGAGCCAAGCCACATGGTGAGGCTGTAGTTAGAAATAATTCATACAATTTTTGAAAACTAATATAAGTATCTGTTTATATTCAGTATGGCGAAACTGAGGGAGGAAGTGTTAGAAGCTGATTCACAGACGAAGAAGAAGCAATATGAGGCTGGACCTAAACCTTCGTTTGGGTAAGTAATATTTAAGATACTATAAACCAGTGGCGTAGTTAGGCCAGAAGGGGCCCCGTATCAAAACTTTTTTGGGACCCTTTAAGTGTATATATTAGCGGAATAAAGACAATAGCAACCTGACTCGTGTAACTAATTATTCGCTATTCATCATCATCGGCCTATAATGTTCCCACTGCTGGGACACGGACCTCCTCTCTCTGTGAGAGGGAGTGGGCCATAATCCGCCACGCGGGCCCAGTGCGGGTTGGTAGATGTCACATGTCTTCGAATTTTTGGTTCTAAGACATGCCGGTTTCCTCACGATGTTTTCCTTCACCGTTTTGAGAGCAGTGGTGATGATGAAATAAATTACACAAAGTAAAGCCTCATTTAGACGGAGCAAGAACTCGCTTGCGAGTTTCACTACATTGCGACATTTGTTTGATCAACCGAATTCGTTGTACCTATAAAGTCAGCAATGTAACGCAACTCGCGTGCAAGTACTTGCATCGTCTAAATGAGCCTTTATGCGCCTGACGTGGTTCGAACCTACGACCTACAACTCGTAAGTCGGGACCGATACCACTGGGCCACCACTGCTCTTACTAATGCTATTACTGATGTCATAAAGAGAATTTTGAAGGGAATTAAGCAGTGCCGGATTTATGTTTTTTATGAGTGTAGGCTACTTTATTTCCGCCGCCCCATGTACTTACATACCTTTCTAAAATAATAATTTTCCATTTTTAGTAAAGAAGGCCTTACAGTTAAATAAAATTAGAATTAGCGTAATGAAATAAAAATCAAGATATATACATTTTTTTACGGGCCTTTTTAATAGCAAAATCTTTAATAATATCATCATAGTTTAGGGTGTTCATTATCTCGGCTTCTATGTAGAGAAGAGCTAGAGAATTCATTTTTTGTTGAGACAATGAAGACCTTTGATAATTCTTTACGCGTTTTAAACAGGAAAAACTCCTTTCCCCAGAACAATTTGTAGCAGGAGTGGAAAGTGCAATGCGGAGAGCTATATCCAAGTTAGGGTATACATTAGACAGACTTTGATTCCTCAAAAAAGTTGAGAGACTGAGTAATGAGTTTGATTCAGGCTTCACTGCACACTCTGCAGTTTTATCAGAGGAAATGTGACTTTGAAAATGCACACATTCTTGAATCAAATCGTCCTCTAAATCATTGGTATAATATTTTACGAGAGACTGAGCTTTTTCTGTAACTGTTTGTGTTGAAAGTTCAGTCATTTTTGTTAAAAATGAAAAGGAGAACATTCACGCTTCATACATTTTTGGGCCTTTTCTGAAAGTGCCGGCCAACGAAAAAAATTGGTACCTATAGGTAGTACTAGTCATTTGGAGCAATAGTTACTATGGCACAAAAGTTGTAGGATTGCTCTCGGCCAAGTTATACAAGTTCGAAGATTTGTAATTCTCATACATTTTTGAATTTCTGAAAGTGCCGCGAATCACCAAATAATGATAAGTATTGCTAGAACTAGCGACCTCAAGTAATTTAACATAACGCCTGTAATCCCTGAGGGGTTGCGCAGAGGAGTACCGAATAAAAATAAATAATAAACTGTTTATTTTTTGTGAAAAGTAATAAAAACATTTTAAAAATATACAAATCAGCTGGTGAGACCAGCATCGGGAATAGAACCGAGGTTGCCTGTGGTTAGGGGTCTTAGGAGAGGAATCTCCTAACAACACGAGACGTGATCAGCACTGCTGCTTTTTGAATCAACCCTTTTTAGGGGGGAAAAAAATCATCAAATGAGTTATCTCGCTCTGGGCTGAGCTGTAGAGACTGTCAGACTCCTGCTGACTAAAAGTCCACCCTCTTCATTCGGTTGCCCTTTGCGTTCCAGAAACTAAGACAGTCGACGAGCCGGTACCTACATTTCATTCATACATTTGTTGTTTTCTCAAAGAGCCTCATAGCTTTTGGAACGCGATACTGTCGGGTCCCCAATTAGCGGTGAGACGGGTTTGCCTCACCGTCCAGTCAACGAGACTCGACTGATACTCGTCCTTGACATCCCGTGGAACTTCAAGGAGCATCAAAAACAGGATCGAGCCGGGGCTGCCTTCAAGCTGTTACCCAACCTTGCGAGGCAAACGCCGCTTTCTGAAGGCTCTACGTGGAAGTGGTACACACAAGCTAATCGCACCAGGGGATCATGGCTATTCGGGTGATCCACTCATACACATAGATGCTGGAGGATCTGCTTCCAGAACACACGTTGGCAATCCGGAAAGGAGGCTGCCACTTCTTCTGCTTCAGTAATGACAGCGAAGGTAGGAGCAGAACACGCGAAAGAGGACGACCTCGAAATCTCAATCCAGTCGCGTACGGCAAGTAATGCGGAGCTAGTTGTCTTATCAAGGATCAGGCCCAGGACGACTGCATGTCGTGTTCCACGCGCGTCTAAATAAGCTTTCAGTGGCCCTTATGGAGCCAAACGCCTACCGGCTTGCGGGACTATCTCAGCAGGATAGGTACCGTAGCATGGTTGATGATTTTATTACCCGAAAAACGTGGTTGATTCAGAAAGCAGTACTTTTGGTCACTACTCGTATTGTTAGGACGTTACTCTGCCAAGAGGCCTACCACAGGCAGCTTCGATTCTGTTCCCGATGCTGGTCCCACCAGCTGATTTGTATATTTTAAAATGTTTTTATTACTTTTCACAAAAAAAAAAACAGATTATTATTCATTTTAATTCGGTACACCTCTGCCCGGGTTGGCCAGAGGTTTTCAGGGATTACAGGCGTTATGTTAAATTGCTTGAGGTCGCTAGTTCTAGCAATTCTTATCACTATTTGGTGATTCTCGGCAGTTTCAGAAATTAAAAAATGTATGAATATTACGAATCTTCGAACTGGTATAACTTGGCCGAGAGTATTCCTACAACTTTTGTGCCATAATAACTATTGCTCCAAATGACTAGTACCACCCATAGGTACCAACCACTTTTAGAAAAGGCCCAAAAAAAATGATGTCCTTTGTCTTTAAAGTTTAAGTAAAACCATGACAAAATCTGTGGACGTGTTTGACTTTTATCCTCGTAAATCGAGTGACCGTCCTCTGAAATCTGCCGCCCCTAGGACGCTGCCGCCCCTAGGCCGCGGCCTATGCGGCCTATTTATAAATCCAGGACTGGAATTAAGAAATGTTTGTTTTACATTTGAACAGTTATGGAGGTAAATTCGGAGTGCAACAGGACCGTATGGACAAGTCCGCGGTTGGACACGACTATGTCGGCAAGACAGAGAAACACGTGTCGCAAAAGGATTATGCACAAGGTAACGTAGATATTTCATATTTTCTTGATATTTCTTATTGCATAAATGTTACATGATTTGACTGTTTTCGACAAAAGCTGGGGAACAAGCCTCTCTGATAAATATGTACTGAATATTTATATTTATACTAATATTATATAGCTGAAGAGTTTGGTCGAACACGTTTCCAACCAATCCCAAATGGTCAACATAACATGGTATATCAGGAAGTACTGCTCCTACTACTCTGCTTCGAATTGAAAAATCTTTTTGTGTTAGATAGTCCATTCATGGAGGAAAGGTATATAAAATCATAGAAAGACCAAAAGGCAAGCAGCGACGAGCAGCAGGTTCACAGCTAGTATTATACAGGGTGATTTATGATCTCAGGTTTCGGCGGCAAGTACGGTGTCCAAGCGGACCGTATGGACGCTTCAGCCGTTGGACACGACTATGTTGCCAAGGTGGAGAAGCATGTGTCACAGACTGACTACGCGCAGGGCTTCGGCGGCAAGTACGGCGTGCAGACTGACCGGGTGGACAAGGTAAGACGGAGGGTACATTGTTAGTGAAATGGGGTGGTGTAAGATTTTTTGTTGGAGGCATAGACTAGACGTAACAAAAAATATGTAAATCCTTCACAGTGATGCTAAATAATTTGACATATAAACATCTATTGATTAATGATTTCTAAACGCGTTAACGCATGCGTCCGTAAAACGCTTAAACGAGAGGTGTGAATTGCAGTAGCCTAATTGGTAAGGCGTCTGGTGGAGAACTTATCCAGAAGACGCGGGATCAAATCCCACTTGCAACAAATTTTTTCTTTCCCTAAAAATCCATCTTAACATATATTGTCGTGATAATTAATAGTAGGGGCGGCGAAGAAGGGATTTGTGTTGTGACTCGAGCGCGTCAGATTATTATAGGGGAGAATCCTTGCACCCTTTAATGTACCTGTACCAAATATCAACCCTTAATATTGTGGGGTTTGTTTGGGAGAACCCGTCAGATTAGTAAAAAAAAATCGATCCGCAAAAATACTCGAGCGCGTCAGATTAAGAAAAGGTAGATTAATTACGTTCAGAAGAGTGTAAATCTCAATAATCTGACAATTTGAGCATGGAATTTGGAAATGAGCGAGTCCTGAAGTTGTAAAACAAAAACGTAACGCCTGCTCGTTTTTTATAGCAATCAACGTTCCGTCCAATTAATTTTTATTATTTGTAAGGCGTTTTCGTTTTTGGGTCTTCAACCCCCTCGAATTAATCGTCAGATTAATATGTAATGGTAATCAGAAATATAAAGCGCGTTTACACTGTAAATGGCTGACGCGCTCGAGTACTTCTTTACAACTGTTTTTTTTTACATTTTCAAAAATGCTTACACGCTCTCCCCCCCATTAAAATAGAAAACTTGTCAGAAACTTTTTTCTTTTTAAAACATAATCTTTTAAATCCAATAGATTGCCATGGCGCTCGAGGAACTGCAGATTTAGCATCCTCGGCTCCCGTACTATAACGACATTTCCCGTTAGTGAGGCCCTAGTGTAACATACTAGTTTTTCCAAGTGGCTAAGCTCACTCACCCGCCCTCCCCTCTTAGTGTATGTCACGCAGAACAAATGCAGCTTTATACTGGTTTTTCTATTTTTGAAAATCTGTCCTATAGTTTTTGAGCTTACCCATTACAAACATACAACTCTTTATAATATAAATATAGAAAAATATACCAAATTTATTTTTATAATGTCCTAACGATTCAGTTTTACATGGAACGCCACGGACAGTGCCGATAACCCAAAACTTGGCCGACAAGAATGTTCGACTTGGCCGACGAGTTGCCCTTTTTTAGAGCCGTCTAATTGGCTGGCTGGCACATGTCTAATTACAAATATTATTTTTCGTCCCTAGAGTGCAGCCGGTTGGGAGCATAAAGAAACAATAGAGAAGCACTCCTCACAGAAGGATTACTCTCACGGCTTCGGAGGCAAGTTTGGAGTACAAGCGGACAGGAAGGACGCGTCCGCAGTGGGGTGGGACCACAGGGAGGACGCACAACATCATCAATCGCAGAAGGGTATGTTGACCATACCGTCCAACTTGACCATAGTACTCGTACAGGCTGAATTTTTCAACTGGGTGTGGATGGCTATATCTGAAACTATAAGGAATATCGAAAAACATTGAAAGGAGTCTCGAGGCCGATTTTGATGAAAACTAAAACTGCGTCATTGGTTTTTAGAAAAATCAGTAAACCAGTCATGGTCAAACATGTTGATACAAAATACTATTTTCCAGCTTTAATAATCACAATTCTGTATTATTACCTACACATGTTTTACAAATAAATTTATCTTTATCTGTATCCTGGCCAAGAATCGAACCAGTTGATTTTTGAAAAAAAAAAATTACACTGTATTATAACACCATTCGATAGTGTTGCTAATAAGGATCAAATTCTGGGAAGTAATCATATACGGCAAACTTACTTGCCATTATTACCGGCACACCACTAATCAAATATAATCTTGCCAATACAGACTACGCCATTGGTTTCGGCGGCAAGTACGGCGTGCAGACTGACCGACAGGACGCGTCTGCCGTCGGCTGGGACCATCAGGAGAAGACACAGGCTCATGCTAGTCAAGTAGACCATAAGAAGGTGTGTTGACTACATAATATAGTGTTAATGTTTATAATTTAGCCAGATTGTGAACTGTTATATTTGATTCCAATAATAAGAATGGCAAAATCGTTTGAACGCAGCTCATAGGACTCCATAAATATTAGTTGTAATGTTTACTCATCTTTTGGCGCTAAATGTTAATGAGAGAAAATAATAATATTTACTTGTTGTGATGTCCACAAATTATACCACCTAACCGAGGCCCCAGAACATAAAGAAAGGACACCGTGGATTTTAGTCAGTACAAGTCTGACAGTCCCTCCTGCCCTGCCCTGGGTGCTGGATCAGCATTTTGATGATTTTACAACGTACAAAACTTTCTTTCCCCCAGGGTTTCGGCGGCAAATTCGGTGTGGAGACAGACCGAGTGGACAAGTCTGCCCACCGTTTCGACGAGGTGGACAAGGTCGGCACCAACTACACCAAGCACAAGCCAGATATTGGAGGGGCCAAGCCCTCCTCCTTACGGGCCAAGTTCGAGAACATGGCCAAGGAAAAAGAACAGGTGGGTTCACGATTATGAGATAAATGGAACTTTCGAGAAGGTTATAGACTACTAAACCAAGTGATCGAGTGAAATAGCGTGAGATTGGATTGGTAACCACATTATTGGGCGCCATAAAATCTGCCAATCCTTCCCGACTAGATATTTTTGATAATTTTCTGCTTGTTTTTCGTTAAAAATAAAATAAACCTAAAAAGTACTTAAAAACCCGCCAAGTGCCAGTAGATCTCGAGCACGCAGGGTTCCGTACTGAAATAAAAAAAACGTCAAAAAAATGTCTGTCATGTCTGTTGTATAGGAGGCTCCTAAAATATTTATTTTATTATGTTTTTTTTTAAGTAATTACTGTTATAGCGGTTACAGAAATACATCATCTGTAATTTCAACTGTCTTGGAATTACGGTTCATGACAGACAGACAGACGGATCCGACGGCGAGTTCGACTTGCACTTGGCGGTTTTTTTTACAAGAGTTAAAACAAAATGGCATAAAAAACAAAATTAACACTATTTACTGTAACATTTCTTTCTTACACAGGAAGCGTTGCAGTCGGTGCAAAAGATCAGGCAACAGAGAGAGACTATGGACAAAGAATTATCACAAAAGGTATGTTAAATACATTTTTATCATACAAACAAAAGTATGTTTGTTTCAGGAACAAACAGGAAGCTACACAGCTTTTTACTCCTTACTTTTTAGACAGGGACTCAATGTAATTTGAATTTGGAATAGAAATAGAAAGAAAGAAATAGCATAATTATATTTGGTACAGACAGGGCAGACACAATAAAATACAAAAGAAAAAAAAAACAATTTGAAAAGAAAAAAGCAAAACTTAAAGCTATTTGTATATTATTATTGTTTGCCCCACGGCTGCGACAAATAGGCCCAGTTCAGCAAAAATGCCAGACAACTAATAATATAATATAATAATATTCCACAACTATCACACAACGCCATCTAGTCCCAAGCTAAGCAGAGCTTGTGTTATGGGTACTAGACAACTGATAATCATACTTATATATTTCTAAATACATACATATTATAGATAAATTACACCCAGACACAGAACAAATGATCGTGCTCATCACACAAACATTTGTCCTGGGTGGGAATCGAACCCACGACCTCCGGCTTAGCAGTCAGGGTCACTAACCACTAGACCAACAGGCCAGTCAGTTGTTTCTTTTTTTGGAATGTGGATATTTTTAGTAAATATTATGTTAATTAGAACAGCAGAGCCAAATAAAAAAAAATCGAGCATACCTAACAGATTTAGGGTCATAGTCAGACTCAGAGTAGGACTCAGAGACTTAGGGACTTTACCCATGGCGCGATAAATAATGATGCAATTCGATTGACTTGACGTCGTCGTGGCGATCGTGTTTTGTTTTCATCTACCCGTAGATATCAACGTGTTTTTTGTCATATGTCGTAGTGTTAAGGCTGATTTTCACTTGTAGTTGAAATCGGTCGAATCGCTGCGCATCGCGCCATGTGTAAGCTCCCTAATTTTCTTTTTCATAGAGGGTCATAAAAAGCGGAGTCCACATCGAGAACACCACATTTTAAGCGTTCAATCCCTCGCTGCGCTCTGGATTCAAAAAACACTCGCGCCTTTTAATTAGTTTGCTTCTTTGGTTAACAATCTACTGTTATAATCAACGACGATATAATAATAGACTCCTAATAACAGGCGACCGATGTCTGTCAACACATTAGGCAAAAAAGTCTTATATTCGTCTCATTTCGACCACTCCTGTGAGCCGTAAACATACGTTGAGACAGAACAGACCTTGAGTTAGCCAATCACAACGCAGTACCCCGTCCCCCTCGCTTACGTAGTACCTCAGCGAGTTGACAGAATAGTTTTTGTTCCTTAGATCGTGCATGCGGAGTCTAGTATTATATCGTCGTTGGTTATAATCATGTTAAATCTGAAATAGAATGAGGGATTTTCTTTTTATGTTTTCCCTAGTCAATGGATAGATGGCGCTGAACTTGATACGTTACTGCAATGAACGGAACGTCACGTCATTTTTTGATTTTTTTCACTTGGATGTAATTTTGAGATCGTAAAACAAAAAGTACATGTCTTGTCATTGTCAGTCACATCACATCACACAAATGGCATTTTGAAAATAAATAACAACAAGGAAAAAGAAAAAAATATTCATTTACCAGTCTTTTTAATTTATGAGCTTTCCACGCCAGAAAGAAAATGTCCCAAGAGAAAAAGAAGAGAAGTCTGTGCCTCGTGAATTTGTGCAAAAATGAAGGCATATTTTTTTTTCCTAGAGTAACGCTGTCAGTTCAACGCCATCTATAGAGTTCTTGGAAACTACTTTTTTTTTTAAACTCCAAAAAGAAAACTTCTCATTACAAAATTTGAAGTTGTACTCTTAAAACATTTAATTTTGCGTACGTTTTACAACCAAGTATGTGTACGTCCAAACAAGTCGTAAGAGAATCAATAATTCAATACGCAGCGCTGCAGTTGATCGCTCAGCGACCGCACCAAACGTGCCGTTCAACCAAAATTAAATATAGTATCTCTTCTACACTTTCTCTTTTCTACAGGAGAAAGTTCGCCTAGACAAAGAGCAAGTGGATGATCCTGAGCCGGACGTCGAACCTGCGGCCCCCAGTAAGCTTCCCGGTCGGCTCGCTAACAGGCAGCCTGTGCTACCGTCTGCCACTTCACCAGTGACGTCACCGCTGACGTCGCCTTTGATGCAGAAGGTTTGTTGAAATTTAAAAATAATTATGTACCTATATCCTCATATTGGCATTACGATGTTGAAATATTTAAATTGACTAACCAACTCTCCTATATAGCCTACTAGTTGATACCAGCGGCTTCGCCCGCTACAACTCGAAAATTATGGAAAAAATCGAAACAAAAATTGTCTTATGTCTTAATCCCGATTATAAACTATTTGTGTATCAAATTTCATCTAGATCCTTTCAGTATTTTTTGCGTGAAAGAGTTACAAACATCCATTCATCCAAACAAACTTTCACGTTTTATAATATTAGTAGGATGATAAACTGTTTTTACCAAAGACGGTTACGGCCAGTTCACACCACATGACGCAACGATACTGTGGCAATGATAAAAAAACCGGCCAAGTGCGTGTCGGGCCACGCACAGTGTAGGGTTCCGTAGTTGCCCATCAAAATACTTATGCGAATTAACTAAACTGATTCGCTGAATTTAATTTTAAAAAGAAGAATTTTCAAAATCGGTCCAAGAGTCTTTGAGAAATCGGGGAAAATACATAAAAAAAAAAGATTACGACGAATTTAGAACCTCCCCCTTTTTTGAAGTAAGTTAAAAATAGTTGACGATAAAAACCTACCTATCCCCAAAAAACATACCGTGAAAACATACCTATTAAAGCTGTAAAAATAAAGTTGACAAACTTACATTTGCAGTTGAAGAGCATGTTCTCCGATACATTTTGTTTAGGAAAATATGTTATCCAAGTACATTTTATAAGTTGGTCGACTATTACTCGTAAAGTTGTAAAGCCTACTTAGTCATGATAATTTTCTTTTAAACTTCGTTATATATACTACTATTGTGAATTTTTTCACACCCCCAAACATAACCGTTTAGCTGGTAGAGGGGGGGGACACTCGAGTCGAGCAAAATTTAGCACTTTAAAGCTTAATATTTCACAAACGATTTTTTTTATCAAAAAATTGTTAATGGAAACTATCAATATTTTTTAAAGACCTATTTAATGATACCCCACACTAAGGGGTACGCGAGAAAAAAAAAAAACATCCCCACTTTACGTGTACAGAAGGTACCCTAAAAAAAAATAATTTACGAGATTTTATTTTACCACTTTTTCGGCACAACAAATCCGTATATTTACACCAAATTACAGCTCTCTAGGACTGTGCGTCTCTGAGCTAAACTGCGGACAGACGGACGGACGGACGGACGGACGGACGGACGGACATAGCGAAACTATAAGGGTTCCTTGTTGACTACGGAACCCTAAAAAAATGTTTGATAGATTTTACTAACATTTGTAACCTTTCCTAGGTAATGCCCGATGTGCCGGCGCCGGCGGAAATAGTGAGATCTGCTGCGCCCGCGCAGGCAGAAGTACCGGAAGTGACGTCAGCGACCGACAAGCTGCCCAACTTGCCGGACGTCACACTAGTCGGAGAGCCCAAGGAGGATAAGGAAGAAGTATGCATTTATTTATGTCTTTTTTTAAGCGAAATTAGATCTAAGAGTCAGCTCAAACGGAGACGCGACGCGACGTTACTGCAAATGTGTATCTTTTCCTCTAGTAGATTTAGATTTTGAGTCATCATCATAATCAGCCTAAAATGTTCCCACTGCTGGGACACAGTATAATCCACCACGCGGACCCAGTGCGGGTTGGTAGATGTCACATGTCTTCGAATTTTTGGTTCTAGGACATGCCGGTTTCCTCACGATGTTTTCCTTCACCGTTTTGAGAGCAGTGGTAATGAAATAAATTACACAAAGTAATGCGCTTGGCGGGGTTCGAACCCACGACCTACAACTCGTAAGTCGGGACCGACACCACTGGGTCACCACTGCTCGACCTCGAGATTTTGAGTAGCTCTATTGAAATGTGCGCGCACCGTCACGTCTCGGTGTGCCTTGACGCTAATGAGCTGAGATGTCATATAAAAACTAATAGTACAGTCAGAATTTTTTGACCCACTTTAACATTATTCTGTCGTATAAGATGGGTCATAAAATGATGGACATTGACTGTATTGATGTATAGAATTATGTTCATAGCATTAAGGGGTTTTTGGAACGAAGTTCCTTATCGCGCGTTGTGAAAGGGGGCTGGGCGGAAAAAAATCTTACGAAAAGTTGTCACGACACTTTTATCCGACTGCGCGACGCAAAGGAGGGTAATGTGTTTATTACCATGGAATGGAATGGAATGGAATGGACTGGACTGGAGTGGAGTGGAGTGGAGTGGAGTGAAGTGGAGTGGAGTGGAGAGTGGAGTGGAGTGGAGTGGAGTGGAGTGGAGTGGAGTCGCGACGATTATTTTTGTTGAGTGTATACAGTAACTTCGTTCCATCCGGGTGTCCCTTGACACCTCTCAAGTTTTTTGTTTCACGCGTTTTCGCTCTCGGCGTCTCGTGCCGTGCTTCAAACATTACAATACATTTGATATTACCGCTCACCGCACCGCGCTAAGCTACAAGTTACAGCGGCAACATTTGTCTGGCTGTAACATTTTTCTTCTGTGCACAATCAACTCGTTAAGCTACATTAGTAGGATTTTAGTCAGTACGAGTCTGACAGTCCTTCCCGTCGCACCCTGAAGCTACAATAGTGGGTTGGGAGAGTGATATATGTTCCAGGGCCACGCTAACCCGTTAAGACATTTCCATAACGGGGCAGGCAAGGTAATCCTACCTAAACGTACTAAACTATTCTCTTTTTTCTCCATTCCCAGTTGACTCGCCAACCAACAATAGTGGTATCTCCAGTCGGGTGGGAGAGTGAGATGGCAGGAGAAGGAGAAGTGGAAGGAGATGATGAAGACGGGTACACTGCGCGGGCGCTGTACGACTATCAAGCGGCCGCGCCTGATGAGATCTCCTTCGATCCTGATGATATTATCACTAACATTGTCATGGTAAGTTTACTAATAACTACGAGTATATCTCGTAAGAACCAGTTTGAGACCAACATTTTTACTCGGATGAAGCTATGCACATGTTGCACAAAAACCAGCCAGATTTTCAACTTTCTCACAAATGCAGAAGCTTCATATTCGAGTGGGAAAAATTGACAGAATAAGGTAGGTTGATGAGCTGGCGTCCGTCTGTACATAAAAAATAGGCACCATAAATAATTTTGAAAAACTGTTCTATAATGTGCCTAAGTATTTCGAAAACGTTGAATTAATTTAATGTTTTTCTTAGAAATCTCTTATATCTACAGAATATAGTATTTTTTTAATAATTAAATTATTGCTTGGAGTTCAAAAAATTTCGCCAGAACGCTTGCTTGTGACATAGCATACAGTTTTCTCGTGACGTCATTACTATGATAGTCAAGAATAATCTCTGAAGAGTAAAATTGAACGTCATCACTTTGATTTTTAACCGACTTCAAAAAAAGGAGGAGGTTCTCAATTCGTCGGAATCTTTTTTAACCGACTTCATTGTTATGTATGTTCCCCGATTTCTCGAAGACGCCTGGACCGATTTGGAAAATTTTTCTTTTGTTTGTAAGGGTATAACTTCCCAAGTGGTCCTCATCATGGGACCACTTGGGAAGTTCAGGTCAGGATCTGATGATGGGATCCCAGGGAAATCGAGGGCAACCTTCAAATTTTATAGGCACATAGTACCATTTTCATATATTTTCTAAAGCTGTTCAAGTATTTGCATCTGATAATCATCATCTCAGGTAGATGAGCTGATGATGGAAGGTACAACTCCTCTAGTAAGGACTCGGCATCGACTGATTTAGTAAATAGAATAGAATAGAATCATTTATTCGCTAGAGATGGTTTTACAAAGCTGTTAAAATTGATGGGTGGTACAAAGACATCTCACCTGCAGTAGGCATGCGAAAATTACAGGTTTATTATGCATGCATTACATCACAATATTTTATTGATTACAATTTTATTGAAATAAATTGACGCTAGTTACAAATTATACGAATGTCACATACCTATTAAATTAAATGGAAATGTTAATAAAATTAAGTTTGTCAAGAAAATGTCAAAATTAAATTAAATTACATGATGATAATGAAATGTCAAATTAAATTATTGTGGAAATAAAAAAAAAATATTACTTACTTTATTTAAAGATAGACATTACATTAAATTTATAATCAACGATCAATTCTTAACATAGACTAATTAATTTTGCTTATAATTGAAAAATTCATTGAGTGTGTAAAAGCAACTCTCAATCAACCATTGTTTTAGTTTATTTTTGAATTAATTCATAGGAAGTTCTCTGTAAACACGTGGGATGTGATTGTACACTTTTATGCACATCATTTGGCTGTTCTTTTTATGAAAAATGCTTTAACACCATATAATATTGAGCTTAGTAGGATCTCTTGATTTATACCTGGAATTCTCTCTGACTTTAGCAAATAAGTGTGTTTGGTTCCTCACAAACATTCCTACCTCTAATATGTACATAGACACGAGAGTCAAAATACCTAATTTTTTGAAAACAAAATTATGTACGTTCGCATATCTCCGGAACTACAAGTCCGATTTAAGTAATTATTTTTTTTTGTTGTACTAGGTATCATTCAACTTAGGGAATACTGCAAGTTTCATCAAAATCGGTTCAGTAGTTTTTGAGATAAGGTTTGAATGAAAGAGATGTTAACGATGTTAAATACCGGTGCTACGGATAAAAAATTCTAGTGCACATGTAAGATAATTTTGAGGCGGCGCCAAACAAACAAACATATAAATTAACTATTTGAAGAGCAGAATAACTCGTTGTATAGCTTGTAGTGGTTGAAAAAAAAAAAAAGTTTTTGCTTTTCAGTTCGATGTTTCGGCGGTTTGATTTTTTTTTCAAAAAGGTTTTATTTTTTACTTTTGAGTTTTTTACCTCGTGTCAATTTCTGTAACTAAAAAAAATATAAGTTTTTTTTTTGTTAACTATTGATGACCTCCTACACCTGCTTTCTGTCTTCATTCTCAAACTCTCAACGTCTGTCATACCCCAGCTACGTCTAAAGTTCTCATCAAGATGAGTGAAATGAGCCCAAATACGATATAGTTGCTGTTAACTGTTAAGGATCTCTTGCTACTGCCCTCTGTCACCATCCTCAGACCCTCGATGACAATTATACCCCAGCTAGGTAAAAAGTTTTCATCAAGACTAGTGAAATGAGCCCAAACACGATAAAGGTGCTGTGAACTGTTGAGGACCTCTTGCCCCTGCTATCCGTCACCATCCTCAGACCCTCGATGGCAATGATACCTCAGCTAGGTCTAAAGTTCTCATCAAGCTGAGTGAAATGAGCCCAAACACGATATAGCTGTTGTTAACTGATAAGGAACTCTTGGGACTGACTTCACAAAATAACAGGGATCTGGAGTTGATCTGATGGTGACGTCATCATGTTATGTTCTCCACATCTCTGCTATATAATAATGTCCTCAGAACTACAATTGTTAACTTTATTTCAACAGAATCGGTTCATAATTGAAAATTCTGTAGGAAGATTGACAATTAATTCCTTTTTTTCTACCCTTAGAGGCCGATTTTAGTTTTGAAAATTAAATGGGAATTAAAACTGAGATATACTCTTTCTAACAAAAAAAGAATTTTTGAAATCGTACCACGTTAGGAAAAGTTATGCGTGGTCATACATAAAAAAAAAATATACATGTCGAATTGAGAACCTCCTCCTTTTTTTTCGTCGGTTAAAAATGATGTATTTGACAAGAATTGTGGTTAAATATTTAAACTAAAAAGAGTAAAATAAAAACTTAAAAAAAAAATGTAACCGCCTTCAAAAACAACCACAAAAAAGAACACAAACTTTTCTTTCGGAAGTCGGTGACTTTTTTTTATTAATTTCATTGTGTTTTTGCCACCGACTTCCGAAAGAAAAGTTTTGTAGGTTATTTTACCCTTTTTTGTGGTTGTTTTTGAAGGCGGTTACATTTTTTTTTTAAGTTTTTATATGTTTCATGTAACATGCTGGATGGTTGTAATTTTGATATGGTTGTAATCTATACATATAATAAAACAGTAGAAAAATAATTTTTGTACATTAAAAAAAAAATCAAAAAACATAGCCAGCGTGTTTAAGGACAACCAATAGAACTCATTTCTAGCATTTTTAGAATTTTTGTCTGTTTGTCTGTTTGTCTGTATGTCTGTTTGTCTGTATGTCTGTTTGTATGTTTATTTGTTCGGGCATCACGTAAAATGTACGAAAGCTATGTAGATAACTTTAATACATAACGACTGACCGTAACTTGAAGTAACATTTAGTTTTTGTTTCATTGAAATCGGATCAGTCTATCAAAAGATATTTGAATTTAAAGTGTTCCAGAAGTAAAATTACGGTCAGTTTACACCGAGCCACGCAGCTCGCAGTTCAGTAGCGCGATCTAGCTTGGAATAGAAAAACAACATACCTATTCAAATATGGTGTGGACTGGTTTGGAGTGGAGTGGAGTGGAGTGGAGTAGAGTAGAGTAGAGTGGAATGGAATAGAATGGGATGGAATGGAAAGAAAGAAAGAAAGAAAAGGTTTTTATTTGACTCGCACTAGAAAGGGATGGAATGGGATGGAAGCGGATGGAGTGGTATGGAGTGGGTTGAAGTGGGATGGAGTGGGATGGAGTGGGATGGAGTAGGATGGAGTAGGATGGAGTGGGATGGAGTGGGATGGAGTGGGATGGAGTAGGATGGAGTGGGATGGAGTGGTATGGAGTAGGATGGAGCGGGATGGAGTAGGATGGAGTGGGATGGAGTGGGATGGAGTGGGGTGGAGTGGGATGGAGTGGGTTGGAGTGAGATGGAGTGGGATGGAGAGGGATGAAGTGGGATGGAGTGGTATGGAGTAGAATGGAGGGGGATGGAGTGGTATGGAATGGGATGGAGAGGGATGGAGTGGGATGGAGCGGAAAAGAGCGGGATGGAGTGGGATGGAGTGAGATGGAGTGGGATGGAATGGGACTGGGATGGAGTGGGATGGAGTGGGATGGAGTGGGATGGAATGGGATGGAGTGGGATGGAGAGGGATGGAATGGGATGGAGTGGGATGGAGAGGGATGAAGTGGGATGGAGTGGTATGGAGTCGGATGGAGTGGGATGGAGTGGGTTGGAATGGGATGGAGTGGGATGGAGTGGAATGGAATGGGATGGAGTGGGATGGAGTGGGATAGAGTGGGATGGAATGGGATCGAGTGGGATGGAGTGGGATGGAGTGGGATGGAATGGGATGGAATGGGATGGAATGGGATGGAATGGGATGGAGTGGTATGGAGTCGGATGGAGTGGGATGGAGTGGGACGGAATGGGATGGAATGAGATGGAATGGGTGCTCTAATCCAGTAGCAATTGAATAGTACTGCCTTTGAACGACAGAGGGCGCTTATTACAAACACGTCAAATATTCTTGAAAAATCTAAATAAATTCTAAATATAGGGTTTATATGAAAACGAAATGATTTATAAAAAACTTGGCGAGAATTAAGCGCTTCGCACAATAAAATACATTGTTAAATTCCGACATCCACGCGAACGAAGTCGCGGGCACAGCTAGTTTTGATATAATTTCGTATAAAAATACACATAATATGATAAGACATTTCTTTTTCTGAGAATCTTTTTGACCATGGCGTGTGTAAGTTAAACCCAAATAACTTCGACTGGCCTGTTGGTCTAGTGGTTAGTCACCCTGACTGCTATGCCGGGGGTCGTGGGTTCGATTCCCACCCAGGACAAATGTTTGTGTGATGAGCATGATCATTTGTTCTGTGTCTGGGCGTAATTTATCTATAGTATGTATGTATTTAGAAATATATAAGTATGTTTATCAGTTGTCTAGTACCCATAACACAAGCTCTGCTTAGCTTGGGACTAGATGGCGTTGTGTGATAGTTGTGGAATATTATTATTATTACTTCGATTTATTTTGTAAAACCATTGTTTAATGTGCCATCTCCCACTTTAATTTTGAAAAACTCTTAAAAATGCCATTCCTTTCAACAGATCGACGAAGGCTGGTGGCAAGGTCTGTGCAAGGGTGCCTACGGCCTGTTCCCTGCGAACTACGTGCAGTTGCAAGATAAGTGAAACATTCCTTGTTAGACCGCTAGATGTAACATTATTGTTAAAGTTTAACTTGTCTGTACGTTGGATTAAGTTTAAAATATACGAGAGTTTGTCACACTTGAGATATACCTATATAATTAAAAGGATATTGATATGAAAACTTTAATCAGCCATAAACATTTTTACGTTTCGTTTGAAAAATTCGTTTGCACGACGTAATTTTTTTTTGTCAGTCTTATCTCCCCATAAACGACAATGGGGGTTTTGATTTCAAGCGAAATTCTTCACAATTTTTTATTTATTTATTTAAAAAGCTTCCAGTGTTTATTCGGCTTTTCAGCGGTATTTTTAATTATGAAATAGCAGTTGTAATTTTAGAATGCCAAGTGTTTTTATTTAAAAATAAAAAAAAATGAAAGTTTTCATAACATTGTAAAGAATTTATATCTCAAGATTTGTGACACTTACCGTGTTGCTGCTTCAATTTTGTAACCTGATTTATTATTATTTTGTGTTGGATATAATTATATCATACCATACACAAAATATATGCTCATAAATGTTTTATGGGGCTTTTTTGGGTCGATTTTTCTTCCATTTAGATGGTCAATTCAGCTGTGCGGTGAAATCGAACTAGAAATACCCGTGACCGTGCCCCATTAGTATATGCTATAAATGTTTGTCTCAAACTGAGAATCAAAATTGCGACCATGCACTTGAAAGTCGTAACTGTTACTTTATAACTTTTTTGAGACGACGCTATTGTGTTTAAAGCATGATTTTTAGGTATTATCTTTTGCTTTCGAAGTAATTTTCAATATTTTAAGCAAATGCTAGTTGAAAAAATATAAATGTATAAAAATAAAAGTATGTAAATTAGGTATTATTGTTATAAAAGACTTTAATTTTGATAAATGAGTAATTTTGATAATTGTAATGACGATGTTGTAATGATAATATTGCCAGTTTTAAAAATAATAAAAATTTTAACAGGCTACCCAACGCGATTCCTTTTACGTCAACAATGAAACTTTAGAGGTCAAACTTTTTTAACTGTCAATGTTATTATTAAAATATTTTCAAATTTGCGCTAAAAATATAAGCAACTTATATGATTTGCGTAAATATGCAAGACGGTGTAAGTTGGTAAGGTTTTTGGCGCACATCGTAAACCTAGAAAGAGTGGACACTCCTGCGAAGTAACATTTGCGAAATTAGACCGCGATCTTTAATTTTTCTATAGAAACAGCGATTTAAAATTAACTTTTTTTAAACAAAACTTCTAACAATAAGAACTTGTGTATAAAATGCGTTATAGCGTATACGCTCTTAAACATCACCATCCTTTAGACGATAGAAATCTTTCTACATTATGTAATTTTTCTACGCTTCCGTCGACAAAACCTATTTCTATGGTGTCATGCAACACGTGCTGGTGGCCTAACATGACGTCTTAAAGCGAGAGTAGTTCCACTGTCGAAACGAGATGGCGCTAGAGGACTTGTATAGCTCTTTCTCTTTTCCACAGTGGAACTACTAACGTTATGGTAGGCCACCTGAACTTCACAAAAAGTGGATATTTATCGCATCTGTGCCCACTCTAGTTTATACAACGTGTAACGGTAAATGCGCAAAACCTCTCGTGGGGTATCTTAGCCCATGTTACGGAACAATTTTTGTTCTAAGACTTTTGGAAAAAAAATAAAATGGTTTTTCATACTGATGGGCCCGATCAATTTCTCATTTTGTATGAAAAACCATTTTATTTTTTTTCCAAAAGTCTTAGAACAAAAATTGTTCCGTAACATGGGCTAAGATACCCCACGAGAGGTTTTGCGCATTTACCGTTACACGTTGTAGATATTAAGTAACATAACTGTAATAACGTACTTATGACATGAATAACGCGAGAAACCTCACTACATTGACATAAGGTGGATTTTTATTATTTTGAAACCTAATCGCATTGACGTAAGGTCGATTTTTGTTAGTAGCTATCGCCTAAAAAGTAGATTTTCATTGGAGGTAGGACTTATAATAAAGTGAATTTTGTGACTTATGACGTGGGCTTTTAGGTCCGAATTTAAATGTTAAATAAAATATCGTACGAAACTATCCACAATTATGAATTATGTGACTTACAACGTGGACATTAGGTCTGAATTAGAGTGTCATCGAGGATGGTAGTAAAAAGCATAGTTTACGAAGTGTGTGTTAAAAGATAAATAGTGTCGATTATGTTTTGGAGCAACTACTCTATAACTTAACAGAAACTTTCATTTTGGAACTTAATGCTATAGACAGAAGATTTGAAAATCATTTAACACGTCATCGTAAATTACGTTGATCTTGATATACTTCCAGGGTGAATTTTCTAACTGAACGTGGATGATTAACTCCTAAAATATGAGTAATAGCGAAAAACGTTCAAAAGAGTCTCGAGGCAGATTTTGATGAAAAACAAAAATCATTTTATTTTTGAAAAATCAATAATCTTGCCAGGTAATCGAATTCGATCCTTATTAGTGACAATATCGAATAGTGTAATACACAGCGTGTAGTTTTTCTTCCAAAATCGACAGGTTCAATTCTTGGCCAAGAACATTGCTTTTTCATAAATCCATGAATGTAGTTTTCTTTTTCATCGAAATCGGTCTGGAGATTCCTTTCATTATTTTTCGCTATTCCTAATAAGTTCGGATGTAACCATCCACGTCCAGTTGGAAAATTCACTCTGTATAGATAAAAAATATCAATAAATGACTAGAGAGTAGAGCGCACATTCGTTATTCAATAAATTAATATAAATATGTATTGTCTTCCAATACCTACCTCTATACACAATCGCGTATTTAAAATGCACCACATTGGCACCCTTTGTTCACAAGTATTAGCGACGTGGTATAAGATTGATCCGATCACGGCCGAGCAGCAGTGGTGGCCCAGTGGTATCAGCCACGACTTACGAGTTGTAGGTCGTGGGTTCGAACCCAGCCTGGCGCATTACTTTGTGTAATTTATTTCATCACTACTGCTCTCAAAACGGTGAAGGAAAACATCTTGAGGAAACCGGCATGTCGTAGAACCATTAAATTCGAAGACATGTGACATCTACCAACCCGCACTGGGTCCGCGTGGTGGATTATGGCCCACTCCCTCTCACAGAAAGGAGGCCTGTGTCCCAGCAGTGGGAACATTATAGGCTGATGATGATGATGATGATCACGGCCATTCAGCGCGGTGAGGTCGAGGGCACGGTTAGCGCAGTGACTGAGCGATTAGACAGCTGCGCAGCGTGTAGCGGGTTCGATTCCCGCACGGAGCAAATATTTGTATGATCTACAAGTAGTTGTTCGGAGTCTGGGTGTTTGTGTATGTGAGTTTATATGTTTGTGAACGCACCCACGATACAGGAGAAATTGCTAGTGTGGGGCAACATATAAAAAAAAAGAAATAATGTAGGACAAAGCAGGCTAGTAAAAAAATAATTAAATAAATAAAAACATTCAGTCGCGACTTACGAGCTGAAATGAGACGAATGACTTTTCTTTCTCGCTTGTGTTGCATTTGATCGGATCAATTCGATTCCACGTCGCGGAAAGGGTTACTCCCAATTCTTTCTAAACCTTTTCGTATGCATTCACAGAATTAATGCATTTAAATTAATGTATTATAAGCTGATATATTTTGGTAAGAATTATTATTTTATAAAATTGACTATTATTTTTACACTAAATGTTTTAAAAATTATTCGTATTAGTACGCATGTTTAGAATTTATTTTCAACGGATTTTAGGCTGTATTTCAGTGGTATCAAAACCAATTTATCCTGGTCTGTTGGTCTAAAGCAGTGTTTTTAAACCTTTTTCATAGCACGGCCCCTTTAGTGTGAAGAAATATTTCGCGACCCCCTACCCGTTGCTTTTTTTAATAGATTTTACTGTGTGTCAAATTAATATTCAATCCAACATTTATTTTCATTAAAAAAAAAATGATTATGTCCATAAGTTAACAATTTTTTTTCAAAAAATCTTTATAAACTTTACGGTTCTTTTTTACTGCAGTAGCTTTCCCAACTTTTTACAACTCCCCTAGCACATTCGCGACCCCCCAGGGGGTCGCGACCCACAGGTTGAAAAACACTGTTCTAAAGAAACTCCCAGCTGTACTAGACCATTTTATGTTGGTTACTGCTAAAGTGCGTCCTACTGTACTTTTTTGCCATTATGTTTAATTTTTGATTAACTCCTATAGCCGTTTTAATGTATCCAATGTTTAATTTTGTCATATATTCCATATCCTAATTATAGAAAATTATCAGGCTATATATGAATTTGTACGAGTATAACATCCGGTTTTTGAAACAATATATTCGAATATTTCTTTCCACAGAAATCTTTACTATTCGCGACGTTATTTAAAATAAAAAAATACCGATGACTGTTTGATTTTCTTAGTTGCTTCCTCTGAAAACAGTCACATGAACTATGGTTCCCTGTGATGGTGACCCGTGTCGGCTCGTCAGCCGTGTTGGCGCATACACGTACCAGTATACTTGCGCCAGTTTAGACTTGCGCAAACCTCCCTGACTGACGAGCATTCGCGTACATTTAGTATAGATTTATTTGATACAAGGTGCGCATTATGATGCTCGATTGTCTTCCGTCACTGACGAAATGTTCGAATCTGTAACGTTACATTACAGGTATACTCGCGGTGAGGCTCACCTTTAAGAATTTCGGCTATTAATTATTTCATTGACCGGTTGTTAGTTGAATGAATAAAGACAGTCATTACGAATTGAATTAAATTATTTAGCTATAAGTTTTAACGATAATTTTCTAAGAAAAGTCAGTCGATAATGATTTGTATTAATTTTGTGTTATGTGGACTTCTTTTTATATTCCAAAAAGTATTTTAAGCGAACAATTTATGTTTTGAGTTAAACGCTAACTAAAAATTTGACTTATTTTTTTGATGAAAGACGGTAACGTAAATATGAGACGACTCCACATGTTCACAATTTTTTTTTTAAAGAAAATTTAACTTATTTCGTTCAAGTTGTATTTTTTAGGTCCTTGGTTTGATTCCCAGATCGAGGCATAATGTAGCTCATTTTAGCCGATCGGCCAAACTGATTGAAACCGAACAAGTGCAGTAATTGCTTCGGATCGGCTTTTTTGTGTGGTAACTCTAACAATACTGATTGTCCCAAAATTATTATCTTCTTCAATAATTTGTAACATGTGGAGTGGAGTCAAGCTAGTATATAAGTAGTTTGTATAGGTATCTAATGCCGAACTATGTTTTATATAAAACAATTTATTGTTTAAAGATGAATAAATAAATATTTTATAGCTATTTTCGTGTTTTATTTTTCATTCAAAGGGTGCTAAATGGACCGGCTAGGGACCTAAATGCAGATGAAGCCGTGGCCAAAGCGTACTACATACAGTTAAACTAACATTTACATATCTATTACCGTTCGCTACTCATTACTATTTAGGCACTATCTGCCGCACTAATAGATATAATGCGAGGTACTAAGTAGGCGACTCAAAATGATCGCGAAGCTATGCGCTATAAGCTATGCTATATTGAACCGTACTCATTTACTATTATCGACTAAGTAGGTATAGGTACTCTATTTCAATCTAAGTATTACCTATACTTACGAGTAATTAAATATCTCACTCACACATTATAAATTCATCAAACCATCAAAGACTTTGATATTAATATAGATACTAATAATACATATATACAGATAAAATAAACTAAACAATATTACAGCAGCTATGAAGAAAAAAAAACAGCTTAATAATAACTATTTTGACTAGACTTGAGAAAGAGAGCTATTTATTGGGACTTAAATAGAGGTTACGTAGTTTTCTTTTAAAAGTGAAAACGCTTTCAGCTTTTTTAATACTAAAGGGTAGCGCGTTCCGGAGTCTTATAGTTAGTATAGCGAAAGAATTAGACATACCTAAAACCGGTACGGTGTGAAGGAATTTGGAGAAGTAGTTTTTTGGAAGCTCGAAGGTTACAACTATGAGAACTGCCCAACACTTTAAAATGAGTTTTTAAATAATCAGGAGCACGTGGATCGTTTATAATCTTGAAAAGCATGCAGAGAGATCTGAGGGACCTCCTGAGTCGGATAGGCAACCATTTAAGCTGAGAACGACAAGAAGAAATGAGACCGTAACTCTCCCAAGGTGGCGTGGCTTTCCTTGTCCACAAAGCACTCCGTGACAACGTGTTGGAGATATCCAGTGTGTCGACCCAGGTAGCGTACCTTGTAATCAGACTGACCGAGAGATATTCTCCTAAGGTCATACAGGTATATGCCCCGACATCGACTGGACATTCGGATGATGTGGTCGAGGCCATGTATGAGGATATATCCGAAGCCATGCATCGTAAAACCAAGACCCACTTCACCGTTGTCATGGGTGACTTCAACGCCAAAGTAGGAGTACAGCAACGCGACGAAGCGTGTGTCGGACCGCACGGCTTTGGAACCAGGAACCACAAGGGGCAAATGCTGGTCAACTTTCTGAGCATGGAGGGGCTCTTCTGCATGAATAGTTTCTTCCAGAAGAAACCCCAGAGGAGGTGGACTTGGCTAAGCCCCGACGGTAGGACGAAGAACGAGATAGACTTCATCATGACGGACAAGAAGCATATATTTAGGGATGTCTCTGTGGTGAACAGGTTCAACACCGGCACTGACCACCGACTAGTAAGAGGCACCCTAAATATCAATTTTAGGCTTGAGAGAAGCCGCATGATGAGGTCAGTTCTCCATCCAACACTGGACCAGACCGGCCAAGGTTCCAAAACCTTCCAATTGGAACTCCGAAATCGGTTTGCCGCTTTGGAAACTACAGAGGACGTGGACAAGGACCTAGAGAGCGTGATAGAAGTCATACGCGAAGTGGGAAATAGGCACTTTAAGGGGAAGGCATCGTGCCATAGGTCTAAACTTTCGAGCGAGACTCTGGACCTGATGAAGCAACGACGAGAAAGGCCAGAGGAAACTTTGTCAGACACCCGATCCCTGCATAAAAAGATACGGAGTTTAGTGAGACGCGACCTTCGTAAGTTGAATACTCGCCTCATAGAGGAGGCGATTAAGCAGAATCGTGGGTCGAAGGGGTTCACTAAAAGACTCGGGAGGAGCCATCTGACAAAGTTGAAAACCTCGGATGGCAGAATTGTTGCATCGGTTCCGGAGATTCTGGCCGAAATCGAAGACTTCTATGGCCAACTCTACGCCTCGCATTCCCCGCAGCCGCAGCCCGACGCAAATGACCAAAGAGCCACAGACGTAGAAATGGATGAGATTGAGACGGCCCTTGGGCAGCTTAGTAATGGGAAGGCTCCCGGCGAAGACGGAATCACCTCCGAGCTTCTAAAAACTGCGGGCCAACCTGTGCTCGGAGAGCTTAGGAGGCTGTTCAACTCCATCATAGCCAGTGGGACTACCCCGGAGGCGTGGAGCAGGGGCGTGGTGACATTGTTTTTCAAGAAGGGAGACAAAAATCTCCTCAAAAACTACAGACCAATCACGATCCTGAGCCACGTCTACAAGCTGTTTTCGAGGGTCGTCACAAATCGGCTTTCCACTAGATTTGACGCTTTCCAGCCGCCGGAGCAGGCTGGGTTTCGCAAAGGCTATAGTACCGTAGACCACATACACACAGTGCGGAAGGTTATACAGAAGACAGAGGAGTATAACCAGCCGCTGTGTCTAGCCTTTGTGGACTACGAGAAAGCCTTCGATTCCGTCGAAACCTGGGCTGTTCTGGAATCCTTGCAGCGATGCCAAGTCGATTGGCGGTACATAAAGGTGCTAAGGAGCCTATATAGCATGGCGTCGATGTCGGTCCAAGTACAAAACCACCGAACAAAACCCATCCAGCTGCTAAGAGGTGTGAGACAGGGAGATGTTATATCCCCTAAACTGTTTACCAACGCGCTGGAGGATCTGTTCAAGACGCTGGACTGGAACGGACTGGGCATCAATGTCAACGGTGAATATCTAACGCACCTTCGTTTTGCCGACGACATAGTGATTATGGCGGAATCGCTGCAGGACCTGCAAAAAATGAAAAAAAAAACTTTGTTGTTGGAATTTTCCCTTCATGTATTTTTTCTCTATTTGATTTATAATATATTTTGTTGTATGTATGTATTTATGTATTTATTATAATATTTATATATTTTCATAATAAGTTTTCTTGCTGCACCTACTGTGTTTTTTTTCTCTGCATCACCCTAAGGTTGACTGGTAGAAAATGCCTAAGGCATTAAGTCCGCCTATGTACTCTGTGCATGAAGTTTTAATAAATAAATAAATAAAAAATGCTGAACAGTCTCAATGCTGCCTCGAGATGTGTGGGTCTTGGGATGAACCTGGACAAGACCAAGGTCATGTTCAATGACCATGTCATCCCAGAACCAATTTCCGTCGAAGGCATAACACTCGAAGTTGTCCAAGAATACATCTACCTCGGACAGGTATTACAGCTAGGTAGAGACAACTTCGAGCGGGAAATTGCCAGAAGAGTGCAGCTTGGCTGGGCAGCATTTGGGAATATGCGTCATATCCTCACGTCGCCACTGCCGCAGTGCCTGAAAAGCCGGGTGTTGAATCAGTGCGTCCTTCCAGTCCTAACCTACGGAGCCGAAACGTGGAACATGTCTGTCAAGCTGGCCCACCGACTTCATGTCACGCAGCGTGCTATGGAAAGGTCTATGCTTGGGGTCTCATTAAGGGATAAAATCCGGAATGAGGTCTTACGGCATAAGACCAAAGTAACAGATATTGTCCAAATCTGTAGCAAGCTGAAGTGGCAATGGGCCGGTCATGTCTGCCGCAGAACCGACGATAGCCCTCGTGTTGTTAGGAACATGTTACTCTTAATTTAAATCATTGTTCCGAGTTTAATGTCAATTTGTTGGCGCAGTAACCGAGCGATTGGACTACTTCGTCGCGTGCAGTGGGTTCGATTCCCGCACGGAGCAAATTTTCGTATGATCTACAGTTATTTGTTTCGGATCTGGGTGTTTGTGTATGTGAATTTAGATGTTTGTAAACGCACCTTTGTCTTTTTTTTCTTCGTTAAATACCTATCTATTATCGCTTAATTATTATTTTTCTTGTGGTCATGGTATAAAGTATCGTATGTAACTCGTGAATAAAACGGATTTAAATCGAGGGCCTGAATCATTCGCGTCGCTCAGGATTTAAATACTTGAATCACTCGCTTCGCTCGTGATTCAATCATCAAGAATCACTCCCTGCGGTCGTGATTCAGTCATTAAAATCCTTCGCTTGCTCTTGATTCATATATATGGCCCTCGCTTTAAATCCGCTCTTTATTCACTCGTTGCATAATGTACTATTAAAAGGTTGTGATGCGTATTAAACTTGACACGTAGTACTTCACTTCGGCTGGGGTGCCCTCTGTAATTTTCACATATCTCTCTGTTTGATAGTCCCCACGACCGACTTAGCTAAACTTTCCCTACTCTACTCTTAAAATTCTTCTTCATGATACTACCACTCCGTCCATCCACCAAAAGTTATCTTTTTTTTTATTGGGACAAACCCACCACGCTATTCCCAAACCACTGCAACTCCTGAAAGCCAGAATCAACAGTGGCAACCAGAAAAGCGCCGAGACAATGAAGCTCGACGTGTCCACGAGAATGAATTTACCTGCCTTGGATCCTGCAACGAAATTAATCAGAAAAGAATAGTGGAGGAGTAGGAAAAAAAAGGGAAACCAAAAGTTATCTAGTTAAAAGGCAATTCAAATCATCAATGCTTAATTAGAAACTGCTATCCATGCGAAACCGGGTCGGGGTGCTAAGTGTCATAATACCAAAGCAACTTCTATAAAAGCCTTCGTTAGAAACCAATCTTCTTTAATAACAGTATAACAAAGATTGCTCTAAAAATCTCCTAATTTCCACCGTATTTAACCTTGAAAAAAGTCTCAATTACAAGTAAATAAGCCTGCAATAACGAAGGCAGAATCTTGTCTATAAATTAGGCATTAATTGCTTTCTTCTTGATAATAATAGAGTGTCAAGGTCCGGCCTTTGATTAAGTCCATCTTTAACAATCATTTGTCAGTATTAGAGGTAGTGTTTGCTTAGGCCTCGAATGCGGCCGGGGGGCCGCGGGTGTATGCCTTGCTACGCTTGTGATTATTGAGGCAATTGATTGTAAGGGTGGTATTAAGATTGAGTGTAGTCGTATTCTGATATATTTTTTTACGTGGGAAGTTTTTACCTAGCATTATCTTTTTTCTACAAAGATGTATTTGGTAATAGAAAGGTTTTATTTTATTTTTTAAATAAGCTCTCGTTTGACCACTATCTCTATCAGAATGAAAGGTCCCAAGTTTTCTTCTTTGCCGTGTTTTTAATATCACTGAAAAGGCACCCGGCACATAGGGGTACATATAAACCTGCTTGCTCTATCCAAGGACTTCAACCTCCACGGCATGCAAATGATGAGTAGGCATTTCATTATCTGTGCACACTAATTCCTCGAATAAATAAAATGTCAGAACTGACGGGGCGGATGTGGGGCTGACCGTCAATCTGTGCCGTCAATCAAATTATACTACGAACAGAAAACTCCTCAATTTCGGAAATGAACAAAATTACTAATGAAACTCTTCCTTCTTCACATCTTCACAATCCTTACGATTTATTTTCAAACATCTCTCTGCGAACATGACAACCGTGTCATAACAACTTTAAAGTACTCGAAATACAAGATAACCCCCACAGTTATTAATGGGAAACCTGCAGTAATAGGGCAATTCCCGTATCTTGTGTCAATAAAGGAACCTTTATATAAAGTAGAGCCAGGGGAAACAAGATGGAGCAACATTTGTGGCGGCAGCATAATTGGAATGAAAAAGGTGCTGACTGCAGCACACTGCTTCGAAAGCGATCATTTCTACTACGAGAAGCACCCAGAGAAGCTGCGTATCGTGGCAGGCAACATGCAGACGGCGCTCCTACACGACGGGAGGACAGAAACTACACGAAATGGTCAATGGAGACAAGTCAAGCAAGCGCTTTTGCACAAACACTTCAATTTCCCCGACTACGACATTGCCATCGCCGTGGTGGACCAGCCGTGGGTTTTTAACAAGAAAGTCAACTATGTGAGGCTTGCGACCCTGCCGGCCGACTACCAGAGTCAATGCGTGGCCGCTGGATATGGAAGGCTCGGTGATGAGGCCACGGCCAGAACCTCAGAAGTCTTGCTTACCGCTGATATTGATACCATTAGTCGAGTGCGCTGTTCCGTGTTGTGGGAGATGAATATGAACGCGTTTGTTTGCACGGCGACTGCTGTCTCGGACGTTGCGAGGGGTGACTCCGGCGGGCCTCTGCTATGCAGGCGTACAGGTGACCCTGCAGAAACGAATGAAAATGATGGGATCTTGGTTGGAGTCGTTAGCGGGAAGAACTTAGATAAGACCACCTTGTTCACCAGGGTGTCTGCATATAAAGACTGGATTTCTAAACCTATCGCTCGCAACTATCATTCTGGTGCTTGTAAATTGCAAGTAAGTGTGGATGTTGGTTTGTACATTATACTGGTCCTTTTAATATATCTTTTGTTTTATTGAAACGGTTCCTCGAGAACAACACCTTATTTTTTTCAAATCAGGTTCATCGTTAGTTCTGAATCAATGGTTAGTAATCATATCTTCATTTTGGATAGGGACTAGACTACTACACTGGGAATTTTGATCTCTTGGGCTTGCGGACGGCGAGTAGCGGGAAACTCGTCCTCCGATCAAGTAATTTAAGTTCGTAGTTCAACGCGCGCCTCAAGTAGCTATCAGCAAACTGAAAGGCCCCTTATAGAGCGAAATGCTTGGCGGTGTCGCGGCTCATTCTAAGCAGGATACTGTACCTCTGGAGCGTAAAGGACAACAGAAGGAACGGTGGATTTTTAGTCAATAAGAGTATGAAAACCTACCACTCTACTAGGAGAGTGGAGCGTAGTGTGGCGGGAGGACTCATTTGATGATTCTATCAAACCAAAAAATTGGACAATTTTGGCTTTTGTAAGGCTGGCCATGTCTTCAGAATGCATCAGGAAGGCTAGGGTCGTTACGCAGGACGGGCGTCGTTGAAGAGGTAGGCCTATATGGAAACCTTGGCGTGAGGACCTAGACGCGTTCATAACAAATTGGCCTGAGAAAGCCGCTCACAGGGAAGAGTGGAAGGTTGTGGGGGAGACCTTTGCCCAACAGTGAGACAATACAGGTAAAAAAAGGTACTATTCTAACCTTTTCTGGTTTGCAAAACCAAACTCTTCATTCTGCAGTCTTAAGAGCTCGTGGAGTTGACATACGTAGACGTTTCAGTTAGTGCAGCGAAATCTTGGGGTAAGATTTACAAAAAATATGAGTGAAATTAAATGACTTACACGGCTTCAACCAAAAATTTTTTAAAGAAACAATACCTATTACGACAAAAAAATAAGTCAACAAAATCCATCTGTCTCATCATTGCGAGAAAGCAAACGGTCTCACCCTGTTTTCTTTTAATTCTAATTTCCCGCATTAATTAAAAATTCCATTTTATAGTAAGTAAGTATTATATCAAGCTGACGACACTTCACAATGAAAAATTACTTGATCAAGTGCTAATACGGAACCAGAAGTTTTACATAGAATAATACGCAAGTCTCATTTCTATGCAAAACTTAACTATTACAATTTTAATTATGGTTTGTCAAAGACACTAGCTAGTTAGCTGTTGAACTATGAAAATGTTTAGATCTTTTTTTAACTGACTTCAAAAAAGGAGCTAGGAAGTTTTCAATTCGACTATATTTTTTATTTTTGTTAATTTCGACTGGATGAACCGATTTTGATGATTCTTTTTTTGTTAGATGCATTATACGTGTCATTTGTTCCCATTTCCATGTAGTTCAGTGGTTTTCATTTAAATTAGCATTTTTCGCGTATTGTAAAGTTAGACAACGTTATGTTATCAGTCCTATAGATTTCAAAATTGTAGTTCGCATGTAAATATTACGTACATATGTACGAGTATATGACATGAATTTGGGTTGAATAATTGAGATAAAAACGGTAAATAAACGATTTAAAAAACTACCACAAAAAAGTGAAAATAACTTTTCTTTCGGAAATCGGTGGCAAAAAATTCAATAAGAAAATAAATAATCTAGTGACTTCCGAAAGATAAGTTATTTAACACTTTTTGAGGTTGCTTTATTTTTTTATTGATTAATTGGGATTTTTTTTCTGTTATGATGATGAATATAAATGATCCTTTAGAGGTTTTTGTGAAGTAAAACTGATGTTTAAAGGTACAACAAAAATTAGCAACAAGTGGATTGGTGATAACGGTTTATTAGGTACGCAAGGACGCAGCTGCAATGTGTTCAAGTAATTCCTTAAAAGTGTCTCAATAAACTCAAGGAAAAGGTGTGAACCTGCTCCTTTTCCATTCGGATAATTTTATATAAGGATAGGTATTTGAACCACCAAGCAATAGAAATACTTTTTTTTGAGTTGTCAAGCCGCGATTCTTTTCTACCCATAGATTTTGCTCAATCATATAACTATTTATTGATATTTTCAGAGCTAGGAATTTTGAATTACCTAAAAAATGCATTTAACAGTAGGTAGGTACCTATTTGTGTTTTAAGGATTTTCTGTTTTGAAATGATTGAGTAATATTTAATCTACTAATAATTAGTGTCAAATACCTAATTCTTGACGCCTAATTTCTAACTTTACACCAAGAGGAATCTTACTGCATATTAGATATAATAAAGTGTAAGTTAATCATGTCGTATACATTTGAGAATGCACAATATAGAGAGTTTTGCAGATTCCAATAAATAAATTCATACATTTATTATTTAATAAGGAGCAGTGATTATCAAAGTTATGCTTAAAGAGAGAAACGTGGATTTTAGAATACAGCCGTCATTATTCCAAGGTTCATTTGAATATCAGACTTACCTTTTTTTATTAGTGAAAATAAACCTTTTTGGTGGAGTTGTACAGTGGCACACAACTTTCATTTTTTCGTTACACGACAAATAGATAGATTAATTTTTATAACACATTTGCTCGTAAAAGGTCTCTTACTGCACCAATTTCAATATCGTAATGTATCTCATTACGTACTTGTGCGTAATTTGTAATGTAAAGCGCACGGTTTATCAAGATGCTCCGTCTAAAACGAACGGTACTTTTTTAAATCTTAGCAAAGAGTTTTAATGTCAGAGAAGTGGTCAACATTTTATGAATAAAATTAACTTTGGGAGATAAAATATAATAAATAAACATTTAGTTCTTTAATTTAATTAAAACTTCTATACTCTTCAAGCTATGCAAAACTAGTTAATTTTGGCCCATCTTTACTGGGTCTTTTCGTACAATGAATCAGCTTATACAGGTTTTTCAAATTGCAGGAACAGACAGTACTTAAAGTTAGCCGCAACCCTGGAATGCAAACGGCGGAAGAAACATGGTGAATATTATCTCAAAATCCCTATTTTGAGATAATATTCACTCTGTTTCTCATAAGCGAGGTCATGTTCAATCTTTTCACCTCTAAATCCTAGCTGCCCTTCCGGTTTAAAAAAGAACTAATGTCATTTAATTATTTTTTTAAATTGATTTTTTTTATAGAGTCAAATTATATAAGTATTTAATCAAATTGTAAAATACCTTTCAAAACAAAAAAAAAAAAGAGGTTAAACTTTGAGAACCTCATGAATATCGCGAGTCATAGGCGGTTTTAATGAAACCTTGCGAGAGGATATTTTTCCCTTCAGCCCCCATACATCGTTTGCATGGAGTAATTGTATGGGTATGTATGAAGTCGGGCGTTTACATTTATATTGAACCATGAATACTTTGGTCGAAATACTTACGCGAGATAATCAATGCGTCCCCGAGTCTCATGGAATGTGTGGGGATACATTATGCAGGATTTTGAGTGGTGTTTAAATTTGTATAAACTTAATATTAACGGCACGGTTGGTGCAAAGGGTGAGCGATCGACTCGATCAACTGCTCCACGCGTTCGATCACCGCACGAAAGAAAAGGATGACCTAATACTAGTTAGTTCGGGTTTGGGTGTTTGTTTATGTTTGTTTAAGTGTTTGTGAATGCACCCACGATACAGGAAAAATTCCTAGTGTGCGGCAACGTTCCTACTTAAAAATAACAAAAAATGATATAGTTGTATTAATTATTACTATTATAATAAACCAGAAAACTGAAGGTTTAACTATAATTTACATTCAGTGGTATACTATAACTAGTTTAGTTGGTAAAATAGTTTTATTATCATTGAATAGACCTTTTTTTTTTTTTTTAGAAAATATTTTTTTAAAGTGAATGACTTAAGTTACTTAGGTACTAAAAAATATTAAAACATGATATATATAATTAATCTATAATTAATTAAGATAAAATATATCAAATTCTGAAAGTTTGTAGAAAAAGCAGAGGTATCAATTTTCACTAAGGATCTCTATATTGCAATCGTGGGTAGGTATCTGATATCAAATTTTTCAGCTGGAAATAGATCCGCTTCCCATCACATACAGGTGTTCAAAGAATTCCTAATAAAGTTACAAATCGAGATGATGTATTTGAATCGTATGGGAATGATACAAATCTCAATCGTATAAGGAAAATATATTTTCTAAAATGAAGAAAAATAACTTCGAAGAAGTACGAGGAATTTTTAATGTAATAATTTTTATCTTATTACTGTTATATATTTGATCGGAAAGGTTCCATTTGGGATTCCAATTCGATTATATAAAAATGTGTTATGACTGTTTTACATTCGTGATGGATGAGAGG
Organism: Agrotis clavis; assembly: GCA_954870645.1. Taxonomy (NCBI): domain Eukaryota; kingdom Metazoa; phylum Arthropoda; class Insecta; order Lepidoptera; family Noctuidae; genus Agrotis; species Agrotis clavis. The sequence goes on from OX940938.1 coordinate 3,212,145, forward strand.
GGCAAAAACAACGTAATATAGGACTCAGTTGAAAACCAGCATCAGGCACCCTGTGGCCTTTTTTTTTGCTGAACTGGTGGCCTTTAGTTTAGGCTGTGGGAAAGAGACAGAGCTATACAAGTCGTATAGCGCCATCTCTTTCCCACAGCCTAAACTGGATCGTGTTAAGCGCTCGTGGTAAGGTACCAGAGCCCTATTTGGCACAGTCGTGAGGCACACGGTACCTACAATAATTGTGTTCTTTCTTATTTCCATTGTATTCTCGTGTCAACATTGTCCCCCTTATCAATAAAACGAGAAGTTAAGTTACGCCAAGGTTAATCCTTAAAAAAACTTTTTCTAAAAAAATGTGACCGCCTTCAAAAACAACCACAAAAAAAGGGTAAAATAACCTACAAAACTTTTCTTTCGGAAGTCGGTGACTTTTTTTATTAATTTCATTGTCTCTTTTGCCACCGACTTCCGAAAGAAAAGTTTTGTAGGTTATTTTACCCTTTTTTTGTGGTTGTTTTTGAAGGCGGTCACATTTTTTTAGAAAAAAGTTTTTATTTTACTCTTTTTAGTTTTAATATTTAACCAAAATTCTTGTCAAATACATCATTTTCTTACATGTGCACTAGAATTTTGTAATCCGTAGCACCGGTAATAACATCGTTAACATCTCTTTCATTCATTCTCTATCTCAATAACTACTGAACCGATTTTGATGAAATTTGCAATATTCCCTAAGTTGAACGATACCTAGTACAACATAAAAAAATTACTTAAATCGGACTTGTAGTTCCGGAGATATGCGAACACAAACATAATTTTCTTACTTGAGGAGTTGTACCTTCCATCATCAGCTCAGCTACATGAGATGATGATTTCCATACGCAAGTACTTGAATTACTTCATAAGATTTGCGAAAAACTATGTGTCAGCCAATAAAATTTGAGGGTTGCCCTCGATTTCTCCAAGATCCAATCATCAGATCCTGAAATGGTGATAATGGGACCACATGGGAAGCACCAGCTTTCGAATAAAAAAAGAATCATGAAAATCGGTTCACCCAGTCGCAAGTTATGAGGTAACAAACATAAAAAAAAAAAAAAAAAATACAGTCGAATTGATAACCTCCTCCTTTTTTTGAAGTCGGTTAAAAATGTATGGTTAGTCCGAAGATTATGCTGATTGTAACTTTAGTCCACGTTTATTAATAAGGGGGTTAGTGTCTAAGCCTGAAAAAAAATATTTTCTTTCTTTCTAGTTATGTAAGATAGAGATGTAGCTATAAGTCGGAAAAACAACTATCGGGTCATAATTTTTAAACCGACTACAAAAACGAATACACGTACCTATATGTACCTACACCGATAACTCCGAGGTTTCTGGTCTAATTTTTATGATTCTTTTTTTGCCATTTGGTCCCGTAAAAATGTCGTCACCCAGACCCGGAACAAACTACTTGTAAATCATACAAATATACATATTTTCCCGGGCGGGAATAAAACCCGCGACACACATTATAGCAGAGGTTCGCTCGGCCGCACACTGGTCCCGATCCGGAAAATCAGGGACATAGGAATGAAAGTCCGAATTAAGGTTTCATATTTTAAATTTAGGGTCCTTGGATGATTCTAAGACACTTTCATCTCTTGGTATTTTTTGATATCGGGGCCCGTTTCCGAGAAAAAAAATGATCTTTTATTTTTTGTATGGAGAAATTTAGTTTTCCGTAATTATTTAGTAAACGGGCAGAGATGTTAAAACTAAACCTACATAATATTATAGAAGGCATCATTCTCTACAATTTTTGTTCTGAACAATTTTTTGATATCTCTGCCCGTTTAGAAACGGCAGGCGTTCAAAACTTAAATTTCGAATTACGTGGTTTGAAAGGTACCAAATGCTTTTTGACGATTAAAGAAATATGTTTTATGGTCTTTGGGTGATTAAAAACCACTTTAAAATAATAACTTATATTGATAGGACCCGTTCTCATGAAAATTTATAATGTTAAAATTTTTGTACAGTGTTTTTGTTATGCTTTCGCAATTGGGCCGAAATGTTAAAAACAGACCTACAGGGGATTATAGAAATTATAATTTAAGATTTTTTTATCACACATCCGTTCATTCAATTCGTAAAGACGTAATTACGCGATTTGAAAGGTACTTAGCAAAGGCTTATTCAACAAATTCTTATGTTTATATGGAATTACCCACAAAATCTGCAGTCAGTTTCGTACTACCCAAGTACCTTGTAAATTAAATTATCATCTACCCACTATTATTTTCAGAAAATGGTACTTTATACCGCTTTGGCAGGTACTTGGCACTTTGAACTATAAATACGTCTCTGCTCACTTTAGAAATGTGTGCCAGTGGTTTTATAAAAAGTAGTAATTTATTGTACGATACGTTGTGAAACCGCATAAAAACAGAAGTTAGTGCAGAGGATCTCGAAGTTTTAAAATCTTTTTTCAAACTTCATCCAGAACATGCAATGGTTGCATATAGACATCATGTGGCCATCTCTAGGTTCTATACAACGTGTAACGTTAATAACAAACGTTATTAACGTTACACGTTGTATATTTAGTGTCTGTATTCAGTCATGCGTAATATGGAATTTCGAGAGCTAAATACTTCATTGGATACTTCTCTGGATCCAGTGTCAGCAACAACTAGTTCGTGTTCAGATGTGGCTACAGAGGCTCCCGTACAAAGAAAACTGTTTGAAGATTTATCGAACAAACATAAAAGAAGACGTATTTCATCACTTAAAGAATGCTTGGAAAAATAGCTAAGCACCAATATTTTATACATTTGCAAAGTAAATTCATGTAAAAAAATTGTTGGAAAGTGCCAAGTATCTGCCAAAGCGGTATGAAGTACCATTTTCTGAAAATAATAGAGGGTAGATGATAAATTTAATTAACCAGGTACTTGGGTAGTACGAAACTTTCTGCAGATTTTGTGGGTAATTCCATTTAAACATAAGAATTTGTTGAATAAGCCTTTGCTAAGTACCTTTCAAATCGCGTAATTACGACTTTACGAATTGAATGAACGGATGTGTGATAAAAAAATCTTAAATTATAATTTATATAATCCCCTGTAGGTCTGTTTTTAACATTTCGGCCCAATTGCGAAAGAATAACAAAAACACTGTAAAAAATTTTAACATTATAAATTTTCATGAGAACGGGTCCTATCAATATAAGTTATTATTTTAAAGTGGTTTTTAATCACCCAAAGACCATAAAACATATTTCTTTAATCGTCAAAAAGCATTTGGTACCTTTCAAACCACGTAATTCGAAATTTAAGTTTTGAACGCCTGCCGTTTCTAAACGGGCAGAGATATCAAAAAATTGTTCAGAACAAAAATTGTAGAGAATGATGCCTTCTATAATATTATGTAGGTTTAGTTTTAACATCTCTGCCCGTTTACTAAATAATTACGGAAAACTAAATTTCTCCATACAAAAAATAAAAGATCATTTTTTTTCTCGGAAACGGGCCCCGATATCAAAAAATACCAAGAGATGAAAGTGTCTTAGAATCATCCAAGGACCCTAAATTTAAAATATGAAACCTTAATTCGGACTTTCATTCCTATGTCCCTGATTTTCCGGATCGGGACCAGTGTGGGCCGCCGAGAACCGTCAGCATGTTTCGTTTTCGTGTACAGCTTGGCCAGAACGTCTTGAAACGGAACTAATCTTTTCGTTTGCTGACAACGTCATAAAATCTTTGATATTTGATGTAAACAAAGACGCAGGTTTGTTAGATTTATTATTGTGCCATAAAACTAACGTAATAAGTGAAAATAAATAAAATAAAATCATTCAAAGAGCTGGTAGCGAGAGCACAGTGGCGACTTCCGGTTTTCTACTGTTTTTTGCCAAGCTGTAACTGCATTGATGTTACGTATTAAAACATATTCCGTTTTACCACAAAAAGATAAACATCTGTTGAACGCTTGTCTGAAAAAAAGTGTAACTGCAAAACGACCCTTATTACAACGTGAAATGTCGTTTTGACGTTGACAGTCTTTATAGACAAGTGTTCAACAGATTTATCTTTCCTGTGGTAAGACGCATTTCCTTTTATAACATGTATGGAAGTGGATACCCTAGTTATGAAGAAACAACGAGGGATTCACAAAACTTAAATCTTACATACACGTTCTTGATACATGACGAACCTTTGTTTTGCTACTTTGAACATGGTTTAACATCACGCCCTTATTAAGGAAAGGATAGAGTGAACCCTAATAATGTAACAAATTCTATAACAGGTTAGTTTTCGGCATCAATAAATACCAAATCTAATTAGTGCGTCAGAGTTAAAAAAAAAAACATGAACACGTAATTTTTTTTTTGCTAAATCAGTGAATATTCACAAAGATAAAACTCATTGAAACTCAAATGAAGTCAGGACACACTAAAAATGATACCGCGGCATGATGCATTGTGAATTTAAAAGCGTCGTATCGTCACCAATTTTGGTTAAAAAAAAATACGGGTCATATATTTTTTTGAACCGAGTGACGGACATTTTTTTTGTATACAAGCATATTGTGATAGAGGTAAGCTCAAGACTGATGGAAAACTTATTTAAGGCCTACTCTATTTTACGTTGAAAATCATAAAGAAGATTTCCCGCTCCGAGTGGAGAGGAAGAGACTATCAGACTTGTACTGACTAAAATCCTCCCTATTCCTTTAATTGAACTTTGCGTACCAGTGCCGCAGCCCCATCGTTCAACGAAAAATAAATAATGGGCAGTTTCTATTGTTGGAAAACAGAGTCTCTATAACAAATTCTACGTATTTGACCGTCTTACATGAAGCATTACGACGTTAATTTTATGGAAAATGAATAACCTCCTCTAGTACGAACGAGAAACTAATTTTATCCATCAAATTAAAGCCACAAAAACGTGAAAACTCGTGCATCTGATCTAATCTCTGTCTACGTGGGCAGGCCTCTACTAGGTTCACACCCATTACATCATGTAAACACTGTGTAATCATGTTTTTCTTATCATAGAATTGACAAACTCTTCAGTGAAGAGCAGTGAATTAGAAACCGAGATAAAATAATTAGTACTAATGGAAAACTGACATGTTTGATAATTGACGTTTGTCTGATAAGTTGGATACCGTGTTTCGGTCGTGTGTAGTTATTTATTGATAAATAACTTCATTATCAGGAAAAAATATGTAGTTGAGTGGTCGTTTTTCAGGGTTCCTTCGAAAACCCAGGAAGCTTATTTTTTTTCCAACTTGCAAGGCAAAAATTGTGATTTTTCAGCTAATATGCTTTATTTATTATTTTGGCTTATTTTTTAGATCTCCACTTCCGTACGTACGTATTATTATGAAAATCCACGATAACATACAACGTATATTACCAGGGTACTATCATCTACCACCAGCTATTCATCCTCCAGTTGTTGCATTTATATGCACAAGAATACGTTCATTAAACTTATTTCAATGAATATTCATAACACTACAAATTCACCAACGGCTAGGGGTGGGTTTAAGTCAAAATCCAACTAAAATTTCAACTAAATTTCACAACATTCGTATTCGCCAACCTAATTCATGGATGCAGGTCGTGCTAATTTCAGGTAGGGATGTGGTGACGTAAAAATAGACTCCGCGAGTGGGCGAAGTGTAGATTTGGAAATTGGACCTTGGGCAGTCCAGTCCACAAAAATTTGCTGAATAAATAAAGTAGGTATCAAAACTCATTTATTTCTACAACATAAAACACAATGACAGAGTAGTAATTGGATCATCCTATAAGCAATTATAGAAAAATACAAATCATTTAACATGTAAGTAGGTAGGTAATGTTTGTAGGCGATGCCGCACGGAAGAAAATTGTACTTAGCTGTTCCGGGTCTGGTTTTGGTGTATGTGAGTTTCTAAGGAGAAATACTAAAGTTTAAAAAAAAGTGGATTTCGTAGATAATACCTCTTTTTCAATTCGCTTCTTCCTCACACCTTGTTACCCTATATGAGAACATTTAGAAGATACTTTTGTAATCCGTTGTAAAGAATGACAGTCGTAATACCGTGTTAATTCTCTTGTTCCACACACCTAGCCTGTTTATGGTAAGCGTCCACAGGTCCGCATCGCACGTATCGGACGTATCGTACGGAACGGATTTTAGTTTGCCTTGTATTAAAAGTATTAAAACTCATACAACTGCGTCCACTGATCCGCATCGTACGGACGGCTCATCGGCAATGCCTACATGCGATGCGTACCGATGACGTCATACGGAATGCCGATCAGTGGACGCGATGAAGGTGGCATCGGCAAGCCGATTGCTGATACTCGTGTCGGCAATCCGATCGCTGCCGATACAGAAATCCGTTTGATGCGATGCGTCCGATACGTACGATGCCGACCTGTGGACGCTTACCTTTAAGAACAGTCATTTGCACTCAATAGGCTAGTTGCCTAAAAAAATGTAATTAGTCCGTCTTTTAGATTATTCAAAAATAAGGGACACGTATTTTTTTATTTGTAAATTAGACCAAAAATAACAAAGATATAGCCTATTAAAGTTACGTGTGACGTCACGATGCGTGGCATTTTTCGCGCAGAGTGACGTCACAGGTAACATAAATAGGCTATTATCTTTGTTATTTTTTGTTTAATCGAAAAAAGAAAAAATACGTGTCCAATATTTTTTTATAATCTAAAATACGGACTAAATAGAATGTAATTATTTTGACCCTGGAAACTACCCTATTGTAATAAATAAATAGTTGTGATAAATTGTCAATTTTCTTCTCTCATACACCGATCCGATATGAAAACAGACTTGCGCTGCAGCAAATTAAATTACAGTCTTGTCAATTCTCTTTATTCTACTTTAAAACTTTTTTTTTACTTTATCTCACACTAGGAATGTTTTCCACTTTTACTTTTGCACTGCACCGAAACAAATGAAAATCGTGATTATCTTCTCAACTTCTCTTCAAACGCCACACTACCTATTATTCTAAATATCGTTTTTCTGCATTCAGCAGGCTAAATTACAGGCACCAAAGAACTAGAAATGTTACACTTTACTTTAAGTACTTGCTTTCTCGGTAAAATGAGATAGAAAAGTACCTAAAGCAAAACCAACGGTCCTCTTTACAAATTTTCGGGCACTATTGTGTTGTGTGTGCTAGCGGTTAACTACAAAGGAATGTTATTTAACAAGTGGGTAGTTGTTTGTTTTCCTACCGTCTTCTGGTTTTTGAATAATGTAGTTAATGAAAACTAGTGCCATGCAATGTAACTGTATTTTGAGAGGTGAAGTATGTTTACGCCAAAATATACTAGGTATGCAATCTTAATCCATCCATGCATCGGCGTATTAAGTTAACCCATTACTGGAATATATGCCTCCTCACTGTAAGAAGGAGTGGGTCTCAATCCATCACGCGGCCCCATTTTGGGTTGGTAAGTGTCACATGTCTTCCAATTTTTGGTTCTAGGCCATACCAGTTTCTTCACGATGTTTTGCTTCACCTTTGCTTTGGGATCAGTAGTGAAGAACACAAAACACTACCTTTTGCCACACACACCCTTTGAACACTGCCTTTTACCAGCGGCTGTGGCAGCGGCAGGTAGTAAATAATAAAGAGATCGTGAGACAATTTCCGGCAAACGTAGCCGTACCTTTAATGTTACAACACAACCCTAGAACAAACGGACACTCTCTATGAACAAACAAAAGTTCAAACTTAGTGAATTAGTTGAAAACTTTAATTATAATGAACTTTTTAAATATTTATTAAAGTCACTACGGTTTGAAAGTTGTTACTACGTGTTGTTAGCACTTAAACGTAACTGCATTTTGGATGTAAAACTTGTCTCAGCACACGAGTAGGTACAGTCACCAAAAGAGATAAATGAAAACATATTTATTTTTGCAAGTACGTTATGCGTCTTTTTACAAACTAGTCGAGGTTATTAGTGTTTCTTAACTCAGAAGTCACAGTCTCTTTTAAAGTTCAGACGTTATATTGAATTGGTCAAATCATACGATGACCATGTTGGTTATAGTATCTGAGATGGTCTTTTTAAGAAAGAATATAGATTTGAATGAACCTGTCCAGACAGTGCAAGAATTCGTCAGTTATCGTGTAGCTCGACTCATAACGCAAGGAGCTCAACTATATGTATCTAGGCAGCAAGTTTTAAACGGTTTATCAATGTTGCATACTGAATATCAATGCGCTTGCGTATCTACTTCTTTGAACTGTCGTAGCATACCACCAAAAGCCACATTCATACAGCATATTTTATACAACGTGTAACGTTAATAGCGCAAAACCTCTCGTGGGTAACTCAGCCCATGTTAATGAACAATGTTTGTTCAAAGAATTTTGGAAATTCGCAAAAAAACTGATGGGCCCGATCAATTTTTCATTTTGTATGAAAAACCATTTTTTTTTTTGCGAATTTCCAAAAGTCTTGGAACAAACATTGTTCGGTAACATGGGCTGAGTTACCACACGAGAGGTTTTGCCCTATTAACTTTACACGTTGTATAGCATACAGGAAAACCGTTTAAAACTTGCTGCCTGGACTTATCTCTTTTGTTGACCATACATAGTCATTAAAAAAAACACCACATTTTAAAGAACTTTGGCCATAGAATGAATGATTAATAAAACAACTTGAATATGTAACTATGATCTATTTTCATTTCTTTCCTGTTGAAAACTCTGAATTTTTGGCCACCGTAGGAGCGGGATGCCGACGGCGAGTAGTGAGAAGCTCGCCGTCCAATCAAGAGCCAGGACCGAGTCGACGTCATATTCGTGCGCCGAAAGGTCTGCCGGGATCATGGGTTTGTCTCAGAAGAACACGTTCCTGGAGTGCAAGGGGCAATTGAAGAACCAGGATCGTTTTTTACAAGCTTTTATTCACTTTCACCTGTCGTGTTGGCTATAATGAAATCTTGCAAGTCTTGATCCACTTCTCGGTTTCCGATTGAGCTGAAATTTCAATATTATGATGAAATGGAGCTGATCTGATGATGGAGCTGGAAGGCGGCCATAGGAACTTCGTGATGAAACACCGCTAACCCATCGAGTTTAGACTCGTTTAATTCGTCTTTACGAGTACTTTAAAAGACTTTTTTTAAAAGCTTGTTTTTAAAATCAACATGTTTTTTAATGACTAACTTTTAGTCAGTCAAGTCTAACAATAATAATATAATAATAATAATATTCCACAACTATCACACAACGCCTTCTAGTCCCAAGCTAAGCAGAGCTTGTGTTATGGGTACTAGACAACTGATAAACATACTTATATATTTCTAAATCCATACATATTATATATATACTACACCCAGACACAGAACAAATGATCGTGCTCATCACACAACATCTGTCCTGGGTGGGAATCGAACCCACGACCTCCGGCGTAGCAGTCAGGGTCACTAACCACTAGACCAACAGGCCTGTCAAATCCCTTTTGTTTCAGTCAAACAGGGATTCGATTCGTTGAATGATTTTTCGTCCCAAAATAAATGTTTGCCCTTTATTAGTGACCCACAACACCCCTTTTTCATCTACACCCAAAACGGACATACAACAAACTATAGGGCAATTAAAACTTAAATACAACATTAAACATCAAAAGAACCATCATAAAACCCATTAATTTGTTGTAAGGGCATAACTCAGTAGAAAACAAGCTATCCATACTTACATACAATAAAATTGTAAAAGACAGATGTCTGTAAATCCAACTAATACTATAAATACGCATATTTGTGAGGATGGATGTATGGATATTTGTTACACTTTCACAAAAAAACTACTGTACAGATTTGGATGTTTGGAATACAGATATTTTTATCCCGATTTTATGTTTCCGTGTGTAATGTTCGTTCCATTTGATCACGACAGATGTGTCTTGTGTGCCATTTTGCCATCCTTGTTTATTACACAATACACGACTGTCACAGTCAGCCGGACATTTGGCCTTTATTTCAAATGACTTATTAAGATTCCGGGACGTTCGTGTTGTAGCGGGCAAAGTCGCCAGCAAGATCTAGTCAAAGACATTTCTAGGCTTCTTTATTAGAGCAACAAAAGCTAAAATAATAGTTTTTACAATATTCGTCTGTCTGTCTGTAATGTATATTATGTTTGTACACGCATCACGCAAGAGCTACTGTACGAATATGTGGTTCATTGTAATTTTCACCGATTGTAGTGTTGCTAGAAGTCTTAAATATAGGCCACATTTTAATCCAATAAAATATAACTGCCTCTGTAAAAACTTAGATAATAGTTCTTAATTCCAAACATACAAAATCACGAGTAGCTTTCATAGCTAATTAAAATACGAATTTTTTGGTGTTTGTCTCAATAACGTCAAAAAGGCTGAACCGATCTAGATGAAATTTGTTACAGAGATAGGGATGACTGAATAACTCGTACAAACTCGTAAATAGTACTCAATTACCTCAAAACGACTGAACGGAATTAAATTAGGTACAATGATTAGTTATAATCTGGAATAACGCATAGGATACCTTTTATCTCAATCCAATCAAAACACACGCGGGCGGAGCCGCTGGCAATAGCTATAGTTAGTAATAAATATTTGGTAGAATAGCACCCTACTGGGCTGAGAGTGTTTTCTAAATGTTAAGGTGCTATTACATCAATCTGCTAATCGGTGGCGGATAATACCATTAACTAATGGTCTCATATTATTTTTTATGGCTTTTTCTAACGTTGACACGACCAAGTATGAAGTTGTGGTGGCTTCACCTCTCATGCACGAGTTCAAACCCGGGCAATAAGTGTCATTGTTATTGAGTATTTTTTTTTTTATTATATTCCTAGTATGGGGCACAGTTTTATAAAAAAAAAAACTAGCCGTGCCCGCGACTTCGTTCGCGTGGATGTCGGAACTTAACAATGTATTTTTTATCAAATTGACAAAGTTTCATACAAACTTTCATCCCCTATTTTATCCCCTTGGGGGTAAATTTATCAAAATCCTATCTTAGCGGATGCCTACGTCATAACATCTACCTGCATGCCAAATTTCAGCCCGATCCGTCCAGTGGTTTGGGCTGTGCGTTGATAGATCACTATGTGTATGTACCTTTGAGTTATATATGTATACTCGTAATTTTAATACATCATCTGTGAAATTTTTAAGTGACTGTCAGGGCTCTTGAGATACTGCTTAATGACATGCGGATGAACAGTGGAGTCGTAGCAGTAGGGTCCCGTCTTACCCTTTGGTTACGGAACCCTCAAAATGACTAGATCATCTGCTTTAACTAGGATTGCCATCCGTCTAGATTTCCCCGGATTTCTCCTAGTTAAGAGGGCGTCCGGGGGGGTTTTCATTTACCTATAATGCGGGTTTTAAAAAAAATTAAAGTTGGGCCGCCCAGTCACCCGCGACACATGCACACTTCACCGTCTTCCTACCCCCCGTGCGCACTTTGACCGGTTTTTTAAATTTTAGAGATGGCAACCCTAGCTTTAACTTTTATGTGGTATATTGAAATTGTTAATATCCATATTATTTAGATTAAAAGTCAGGCGGCCTAAAATGACGTCATAAAGGGTGAATAGTTCCGCTCAGGAAAAGAGATGGCGCTAGACGACTTGTATAGCTCTGTCTCTTTCCCACAGCCTAAAGACTCGCGCTTTAAGTCATGGTAGGCCACCAGGGGGATATTACAACGTCTTAAAACCAGGCTTGTTCCGGCGAGTGAAAGTGACAGAGCTATTACAAGTCGTCTAGCGCCATCTCGTACACTCACTGGAACAAGCTATTGTTTTCTTGGTTTTAAGACGTTGTAATACGGCCCCTGGTCTATTTTTTTCCAAATGGTCCATTTAAAAACATCTCAACTAAATCAAATACCTTTAAATTCATAATGTTTATGGCCTGTTGATTTATCCAAGGTACCCTACATTGTACAACCCAGTTTCCTAACGCCCTCTCGTAAATAATGTAGTATAAACTACCTGTTCCCGTTGTATCACCCTGGATGCTCCTATTAGTTATAGCAGGTCTAATATTATAGTCAGTAGAAGTCTGACAGTCCCTCCCGCCCTGCCCGGGGTGGGAGGACTCATTTGATGATTTTACCAGGCTAAAAAAGAAAGAAAAAAAAGGTCTAATATTATAATAACAACTGATAAACATACTTATATGTTTCTAAATACCTACATACATTTATTAGAGATAAATTACACCCTGACACAGAACAAATGATCGTGCTCATCACACAAACATTTGTCCTGGGTGGGAATTGAACCCACGACCTCCGGCATAGCAGTCAGGGTCACTAACCACTAGACCAACAGGCCTGTCTAAATATTTATTTATTTTATATAAAGTAGCTTCACAGCTGACAGAAAGTAAACACAAGAATATTAGTTCCTAACAATACGACAATTACGAAGTATACAGACAAATAATTAAAAAAAAAAAAACGATTATTAGTTTTAAACATAGCTTGAACTAAGAATAGGTACTTAGTTCAAGCATGTTAAGCTAAGATACAACATAGCATGCATAGCAAAAGAGAAATATGTAGGCCACAAAATCTTAATACAAAACTATTAGAAAACTCACTAGCTCCGTGTCTGGAATCAAACCTACTCCAGTCGTAACAAGACGCCGATTATTGTTAACCGAACCATCAGTTACGTGACAGAACTGTATTTCAATCCCTTTGCCAAATTTTAATCTAATAATTCAACCTTAACCGTATTTATTTAATTCATGTCTTGTCCTAAGATCCAGACCCAGACTAATATTATAAACTTTGTCAGCCTTACTACAAAAACTTAAACATCTGTTGAACACTTGTCTAAAAAAAGTGTGACTGCATAACGGATCTTATTTCAACGTCATAACTTGACATTTTTTTTAGACAAGTCTTCAAGAGACGTTTAAAAGTTTACAGGTTAGGTAACACGGTGTTAGTTTCAATGTGCGATATTTTTTTAATCGTGGAAGAATCATCAAATAAGCCCTCTCGCTCAGGGCGGGACGGAAGGGACTAAAATCCACGATGATCCTTCAATAGTCCTTTACGTTCCAGGGTCAGTTACCTAATGAGACACTCCCGCCACCCAAAGACAGTCCCCCAATCGGTAGGAGGTAATCTCTTAAAATTTACGCGCACGTAGTACCTATCTATCTAATGCGAGTATCTTTAAACGAGCAATTCTTGTATATTTATATATTTAGGTATATATAATCAGGATCTCGGAAACGACTCCAAGGATTTTCATGAAAGTTACAGATTAGGGGTTTTTCGGCTCAAGGAATCGATTTATCAAGGTCCCAGGTTCGAGAAAAGCTCAGTTCCTAAGATATAGACATTTTAAAAACCGAGCGAAGCTCGGTCAACCAGATATTGTAATTTAGAATTGTAATTTATTATTGTTGTTTCTTTTTTTTATTATTTGTTCATGTGGTGTTTACCTATATGTAATTGTTGCACTATGTTAAGTTTAAATGCACATTGTATTATTGTTTGTATGAGTGTAAACAATTGTTGGTAGACCTAAGAAATAAAATAAAAATAAAATAAAAGGGCATTGCGGTCCTGGAACGCAAGGGAAGACGTAACAACATTTAAAATGTAAAAGCCCGTTGTTATACTGGTTATCGGGAACAGGGTCCAAGCTGCCAGCGGTTAGGGTTCCAGAGAAAGGAACCATAGAAGAATAGAATAGAATAGAAAAACATTTATTCGATATTGGACACAATAACAGTAAATAATAAAAAACTTTTTCTGAAGTCGGTGGCCATATCTCAATGAAATAAAAGAAAACAAAGCCACCAACTTCCGAAAGAAAAGTTATTTTATAGTTTTTTTTTTGTGTTTGGTTTTGAAGTCGGTTCCCTTTTTTTTAAAAAGTTTTTTTCCCCTTTTTAGTTGAGATATTGAACAAAAATCTTCATAAAATCGGCTTCTTTGAAAATCTACAATCCTAATAAGCAACAAAAACGGATCTATGCGAGCAACTTCACGAGATATCCATTATTGTTATATACTTAAACCTTCCCCAGAATGTAACAAACACTTTTCTGAAAATCGCATCATAATCGGTTTAGCCAAACGCGAGATAATCGCGGACAAACATGCAATCGTCCCTGACAATCTACGATCCAAGTAAGCAAAACGGATCCACGCGGGCAACGTCACGGGATATCTATTAGTGTTATATACTAAAACTTTCTCCAGAATGTAATGAACACTTTCCTGAAAATTGCATCAAAATGCGTTCAGCCAAACGCGAGATAATCGCGGACCCCTTTTAGTTGAGATAATCAACAACAAAAATCTTCATAAAATCGGCGTCTTTGAAAATCTACAATCCTATTAAGCAAAACGGATCTATGTAAGCAACTTCACGAGATATCCATTATTGTTATTTACTAAAACCTTCCCCAGAATGTAACAAACACTTTTCTGAAAACTGCATCAAAATCGGTTTAGCCAAACGCGAGATAATTGCGGACAAACATGCAATCGTCCCTGAAAATCTCCGATCCAATTAAGCAAAACGGATCCACGCGGGCAACGTCACGGGATATCTATTAGTGTTATATACTAAAACCTTCTCCAGAATGTAATGAACACTTTCCTGAAAACTGCATCAAAATCCGTTCAGCCAAACGCGAGATAATCGCGGACAAACATACATACATACATACAGGTCGAACTGAGAACCTACTTTTTTTTTTGAAGTCGGTTAAAAAAAAAAAATCTTGGAATCTACCTTAATTGATCTTCTATTGCAATCTTTCCTTGTATTGGGTTACTTTCTCGGGTTTCAAATAACACCTGTAGATCAGTTAATTGTAACAATTGTCTTGTTACACCCACGGAAATAGAACCTGTGACCTTTGTCCGGGAACCACACAACTGTTACAATTAACATTAATTAGTTAATTATGTTAAAATGTTGGGATTTATTCTGTCTTTTACGGTCGTTACGTACATAAATCAGTAGTTTCTTAAAAGGTAAAATTATGTAAGACAATATTGTTTATTTAAATATTTTTGTTATAATCAATAAGTTTTGGATATTTTTGGTTAAAAAAAAATGCTATTCATTCTCTGAAAACGGTGAATTAATGTTACTGAAAAAGTTTTGGTATTTGAATTTAATGTACAATCGAGAAAGTTGAATCATGACCCACCATAAGCTTATTTTCTTACAGACTTTCAAATACAATTAGGTCCACATTTGCGTAAACATACATATCCATGGTAACGACTTTGATCTTTGTCAATTTGACGGATTCAAACGATTTATTGTCAAAATGGGTCATGATTCTACTTTGTCGATAGTACAGTTATTAATTTAACTTTACTTTTGTCATAATTAACCTTTTAACCGCCAGACTTCATATCAATTGTCGTGCCCCCAGCGCCAGGCTACGAATCGGTGAAATACAAGTTCCTCTCTTTCTGCTTCTCTTAAGCTCCGATTTGTAAAATATTATGGTGTACAATAAAAAGTATTATAGGTTGTTTATGTAGATAGATAGATATCTATCTACATAAACAGAGAGATATAGAAAAGATGCAATAAAATAAAATAAAAAAACAACAAAAATCGTGAATATTCTCTGTCGGATATATCCGAATCTGGCGTAATGGACCCGAAAATATTTGTCGGTTATATCCGTCGTTCAAATAATGGCTTTATTATTATATTTATTTATATCCGACGTTGGCGGTTAAAAGGTTAAATATCTATTATCGCTTAAATCTTTCTTTTTTTTGAAGTCAGCCGATATCAGCGTAATTTTGTGTGATTGCGTAAACTGTGCATAGCAATACGCGATAGCAGCAATCGAGTAACATTATGTGTCATTCATTGAAGAATTCCCTCGATTTCTCCAAGATCCCGTCATCAGATCCTGACCTGATTACCATGGGACTATCTCTCTAAAAAAAGAATTTTCCAAATCGATCCAGGCGTCATCGAGAAATCGGGAAGCAAACATTAAAAAACTCGAAGTTGTTTATAAAGACAATTTAGTCATCCAAATACTATTGCATAAAATCTGTAAATATTTTTCAGCCACACCTACATGAAATATAAATAGAAATCCTGAAATATGGTATGTAAAAAGTTCATCTTTGCATAACCGACGCGATTTACAGGCGTGAAATTATATAATTTTATCTTTAATGGCGTTTATCAAATAGAAAAATTACAAAATCTGGGGTAAAATATATGTTGTTTGTGTTTGTAAACGCACCCATGATACAGAAAGAAATTCCTTTAGTGTGGGGCAACGCTTTTTTTTATGAAAATTGGCATTACCTATGCAAAAAAAGACAACCTCACGAGAAATTATTCTAAGACGCGAAAACCCACGTAAATTCACCAAAACATATAGCCACCTGTATTTTCTCCTAAAAATAGAAACAAACAATATCAATTATTCCCTTGGGTTACACAAAAAATAACAATTAATTTCAATATGTCGCACCTCCGCTCAAATAACGTCATAACTCGATAAAATGCTAAATGACTTTTATTGTACCATTCGTATCAGAATTTCACAAACTTTATGCTCACAAAACGTCATAGACGTAGTTCTATTATTTGTCCCTAGATGACACTAGTGACGTTATACTGTTTACCGAAAGTTGTGACGCGGTGAACATAAACAGTGTCATATTTCGACTTGCGCGAGGTGGTCATACGTACGTTATTCGGTAAAAGTGAACTGTGTCGACTCAAGACAGTTTTTGTTAGTTTGTAAGTAAAATTTATTTTCTTTTTCTGCAACTAAACTGATGCTTGTCGAGTAATGCCAGTATATATGATTGAAACAACGCAATAAAATTATTTGTTGCGCCCTAATACTGACCTATACAGAGTTATGACAGTATATGTGATTGAAATTATACAATTAACATTATTTATTGACCACTAATATTGCCCTATACAGAGTACAACAGTACCTATGTATAATTGAAGTTATACTACAATAAACAGATAAGTTGCGCCCTAATACTGATCTATGCAGAGCTAGGTATGACATTATACGTGATTGAAACAATCATCATCATCATCGTCATCAGCTGGAAGACGTTTACTGCTGAACACAGGCCTCTCCCTTAGACCGCCACGCCGAATGACAACTCGCCACTTGTATATTGCATCTATCGGTTGCCCGCGACCGATGTCGTCGGTTCGTCTAGTGGGAGGCCTGCTTACGCTGCATCTTCCAGTCCTTAGTCGTCACTCGAGAACTTTTCTTCCTCATCGGTTATCAGTTTTACGAGCGATGTGGCCTGCCCATTGCCATTTCAACTTGCAAATTTTATGAGCTATGTCAGTGGCTCTGGTTCTTCGCCGAATATCCATGTTCCGGATTTTATCCCGCAAAGAAACTCCGAGCGTAGCTCGTTCCATTGCTCGTTGAGTGACTCTTTAGTCTCTCTAAAAGGCCAGCAGTCAAAGACCACGTTTCAGAGCCATATGTCATCACTGGCAACACACACTGGTTAAACACCCTTGTCTTGAGACACTGTGGGATTCTCGATGAGAGATATCACTTAGCTTCCCAAACGCTGCCCATCCGTGTTGGATTCTTCGGGCGACCTCTTTGTCGAAGTTGGACCTACCTAACTGAACAATCTGTCCAAGGTAAGTATAATGGTCTACAACTTCGAGAGTATCATTCCCAACAACAACAGGTACGGGTGCCACATAGACATTCGGCATGACTTTCGTTCTGTCTATGTTCATTTTAAGGCCGACCCGTTGGAAAACGATACTGAGGTCGCTGAGCATAGAGGTGCTCCAACGATTCTGCCATGATGACTTTATCATCGGCAAAACGCAGGTGAGTGATTTATTCGCCATTGATGTTGATGCCGAGTCCGTTCCATTCCAAGAGCTTGAAAACGTCCTCCAACGCGTTCGTGAACAGTTTCGGAGAAATAAGGTCTCCCTGTCTCACGCCTTTCTGCAATTGGATTGGTTTCATGCTCTCTTCCTGAAGTCGGACACGGACATGGTGGCGTTTCTATACAAAAACTTCGATATACCTATAGTCAATATGAGATCGTTGGAGGGACTGCAATACTGCCCAGGTTTTGATTGGATTGAAGGCTTTTTCATATTCCACAAACGCTAAACATAATTATACTCCTCTGTCTTCTGTATAATCTGGCGGAGCGTGTGTATGTGGTCTATGGTACTAAAACCTTTTCGAAAACCGGCTTATTCGGGAGGCTGGAAGTCATCAATTCTGCGTTCGAGACGGTTCGTGATGACTCTTGAGAACAGCTTGTATACATGGCTCAGAAGTGAGCCTCGGTCCTCGATGAGAAGAATATCGAGCTAGATGATTATAATTTTGATAGAATTTTGTCTCTTTTTCAGTTATACGTTTGTAAATTTTATTGTCTTTTTAAATAGGACATTTCTAAGTGTGATACGTGTAGTACATTTAAGTATTTATTGCATTCCGTAAGAAGTAAAATCTAGTTGTGTCATTATAATAAACAAATTATAGTAAAACTTTGTTTTTTCTGTACATATAGTGTCACAACCCGGAATTTTTTCACATGTTTTTCAGGATTTTCAGGTTAGTTAATATATGAATTTATAGAGCTTAAAAAATCAATCTAACTCGCTGAAGAACGTTTTCTTCTAAAATGGTTACTTTTTTAATTATGATCGAAAAAGTGAAAAAATTAAGCAAGGTAAACTTTAAACGTGTCTCCTGAAAAAAATGGTTTTTGGAGTTGTGACGTTATTTGAGCGGAGGTGCGATGTGTGCAAATGCAGTGGGCGGGGCGCGGGGAGGCGCTACGAGGCTACGAGAGATATAAAGCTCGACCGCTGTGCTACGAACATCAGAAGCGTAGCAGCGTAGACCCGTGAACTCGTAGAACCGTCGTAGCAAATACAACACAGCAACAATGGCTTTGGGGTAAGTGATTTTTTTTTATATTGTGTTTTTATTTTTTAGTATTGTGTTTTATTTTTGTATTGTATTTTTTATTTGGGGGGCTAACGGGTGTTTAAAAAACAAGGGGGGCAAAGTTCTTTAAGGGAATGTAAATTATTATTTTTATGTTTAGATTTTTTTTAAAGTTATTTCTATTGGGTTTGGGAATATAAATGTTATTTTTAAATGACTTTTAAATATTTGCCATTATAGTGATTTAACGAATAGATTATTTATAGCGTTCTGTTTTTGTACCGGGTTTAAAATTTAAAAAGTAACTAAATAGATTTTTGTCACAATAAAATGACTTCGTAAAAAAAACCTAGAAAATAATCTTCAGGTCCTTGTATAAAACTAAAAATAACTACTAAAGTAATTTAAACTTCCAAAAAGTTAGAAACGCGTCTGCACTACTAAGTAAAAGAAGAATAAGTTAACTGAAAATGGTTTGAATCGATGATTTTTTGTTCTCGTAGTAAATTATTATTTAAACTATATTTATCTTCCAAAAAGATATAACATGTTTCGACAAAGCAACTCTAAACTTTATTTTTACTATACAGAAGGTACGTACGATTTTCAAATCAAACATAATGGAAAATGTTACAAACTTAAATAAGAAGTTTTTATTTATCTAGTATCAACTATTAGGTCCCTTTTGCAAACGAAAACATAATACGAACCCACAAATCAATCCAATATTTTTATAATAAACGTTAGATACTAAGTTTTATTATTCCAAAAGCAACTTTTACATATTTAAAGGTTTATTTCTAACTAAAGCAAAACTACGAAATCCAATCGATACTTTTGTATAAACAACAGTTTTAACATATTCTGATCCGCAATAAAAAACTTCAAATAGAACAAAATCTTGTTCATCGCAACTTCTAAAAAGTTTGGCAAAGACTCTTCAACAAGGATAATGTCTCATAAATATAATTTGACAAGTTGTTCTGTCTTGTAATTTTTCCTTTTCATTTTTCAGTAGATAAACGATATAAAATTGGCTTTAGCCTTGTTATTTTTTTACGATTGTTCTTCGTCATTTGTCACTAAATGAAATGTTTTTTTAGAAAATCGGTAAATTATTAAACTTAAAACGGGATATTTGCCATATTTTATTAGTTTTGGTTTACCGATATTTCGGCACATCATTTATTTCATAGACAAAATACAAAAAAAAATACAAAATATATCAATAATAATGCTAAGTTTCTATGGAAAACCCGCCATTGAAGATATAGTAACATTTTATTTTCGGAAAGACAAAATATTCCATAAATTAATCTAAATTCGTAAATACAACAATGTTTGAGAAAATTCAATCTGTAGGCGATAGTGCCTTTCTTTGATAATGTCTTTCCATTAGTTTGGCCGTCGCCATTTTTGTTATGATGATGAATAGTTTATTTATTTCTGAGTATAAATGGTACATAAAGATTTGAATACTAAACAGTTAAACATTTAATAATGTGTAAGTATATGAGATGATCTTTTGAAGTTACACGTTGTAACAATATCATATGGAGTCCACATTTAAAAACCCTTTAAAATTTTTGTCTCAAATCACCCCTGCGTCTCAAATCACCCCCGTGTCTCAAATCACCCTCGCCTCTCTAATCACCCCCATTTATCCGACAACAGTTAACACGATGTCCGACATGCCAAGTCTTTTTTTAATAATATTTAAATTCAACCCTATATACAAGGAAGAATGTGACAATCACCCCTCATAAACTTCAGAGACAGTAATTTCTATGTAAATCTAGTTGAGAGGGAAGAAAAAAAAGGTTAATTGGCATAGTTTGCTGTCGGCGCCCGTTAAATGAGCTAACTGGGCAGTATAAGGTCGCATTGCTTTTTAATTTAACATCTTTTGTGAGGCAGTTTGTTTTAGCCTGTTGACTTTTGCGCTTGTATTTTTTTTTAATCTGGGTACGTAATTGGTAAGGGAAAAAAATGGTAGTACCAAAAAGCTGCTGGGATAAGTCCACACGCCTGTCGGGGTCGCGGTAACCTAAAAGGTATACCGCGACTTAAAAAAAAGGGTTTACCGCGACCCTGTTACGCAAATAGTAATTGAAGTAAAACGTTTAGTTAGACGGAGTCGGACAGTCCCTTGCGCTCCACTTGAGGTGCGAGGACTGATTTGTTTTTTCAATTAAAAAAACCGGCCAAGTGCGTGTCGGGCCACGCACAGTGTAGGGTTCCGTAGTTGCCCATCAAAATACTTATGCGAACTAATTAAACTGATTCGCTGAATTTAATTTTAAAAAGAAGAATTTTCAAAATCGGTCCAGGTGTCTTTGAGAAATCGGGGAAAATACATAAAAAAAAAGATTACGACGAATTGAGAACCTCCTCCTTTTTTTGAAGTTAGTTAAAAATAGTTGACAATAAAAACCTACCTATCCGCAAAACATACCCACCTATTATAGCTGTAAAAATAAAGTTTACAAACTTACATTTGCAGTTGAAGAACATGTTCTGCGATACATTTTGTTTAGGAAAATATGCTATCCAAGTACGTTTTATAAGTTGGTCGACTATTACTCGTAAACTTGTAAAGCCTACTTAGTCATGATAATTTTCGTTCAAACTTCGTTATATATACTACTATTGTGAATTTTTTCACACCCCCAAACATAACCGTTTAGCTGGTAGAGGGGGGGGACACTCGAGTCGAGCAAAAATTAGCACTTTAAAGCTTAATATTTCACAAACGAATCTTTTTATCAAAAAAATGTTATTGGAAACTATCAATATTTTTTAAAGACCTATTTAATGATACCCCACACTAAGGGGTACGCGAGAAATATAAAAAACATCCCCACTTTACGTGTACAGGAGGTACCCTAAAAAAAAATATTTTTCGAGATTTTATTTTACCACTTTTTCGGCACAACAAATCCGTATATTTACACCGAATTACAGCTTTCTAGTACTGGGCGTCTCTGAGCTAAACTGCGGACAGACGGACGGACGGACGGACGGACATGGCGAAACTATAAGGGTTCCTTGTTGACTACGGAACCCTAAAAAGGGGAAAAAGGGGTCTTTTTAAACCTGTGTCAGGGTTGTGGACGCCAGATAGATAGTCGCTCCTACTAAAATATTAATATTCATTTACGTCCACTTAGATAGGAAACCAATCCTAACATAGTTGGAAAACGGCTGAGACGATGAGACTATTTTTAGTAACCATTTTTTTTGTGGTTAAAATCATCAATTGAGTCCTCTAGTCCGGGTGAGGCCAAAAAGTCTCTCAGACTCTTACCGACTAAAAATTCACTTGCCGTTTGCGTTCCAGGGTCATGGTTACTTTTTTTTGGGGTACCGCGTCCCTGACAGATTTTCATATACTTACCTAAGGGTAAAAAATCTTAAAAAATCGATAGGTATTATTTTTGCTCTTTAATCAAATATGGGTAAGCTCAATACAGTTACAAAACTTCTCTATTTATCGTATCCAGAAAAAGCAACAAAAATAAACAGTTAGTAACAATAACAAATTAAAACAAAAAAAAAATTGATTAAATCAACAACCGAAGCGTACCCACGTCCACGCAAGTTTGCAATTTTTCTCTTCGCTCGAGGTACAAACACCTGTTGCCTTGTTGCCCGCTGTACGCCCAAGCAACTTTTACTTATTATTTTACTCCCCAGCGACGTTGTGGAATGGGGGAAAATACGGAAAAACGTTATCGTGATGAAACTTATGGGTTCTGTTTGTTTCATTTTTGAAGAAATTTAATGAAAACTTGTGTTAATATAGCTTTTTTTTTTCATAATCAGTATTGTTCCACTATTCCCAATGCTGGGCAAAAGTCTCACTCAAGCCTGACCATAAACTCTCATACTCTCGACTTCGTGAAAATAATATCTAATAATCTGCAGATATTTTCTTGGCATCTTTCATAGTTAATTTTTCTAGTCTTCGCCCAACTGTTTGGTGGCCTACCAATCTAAAGTAGATATAAAAAATTAAATTTACTAAACGATAAATAAAGGATGGTATTTAAAAGTACTTCAATTTATTCCCATTTCATTTACCTAATTTTGCCTGTGTTCCACCAAATATACTGAATGTGCACCAAAATATGTTCATTAAAATATATCATAACGAGGTGTAATAAAAAAAAATCTACCTAAGCAAGGTCGACGAAGCCTCGCTTCGCGGGGCTTCTATTTCTGTGTACAAGGTTTAAAGGAACCTAACCAAACCGAACTTCGGGGTGTCCCTGAAATCTTGCTAAAGCGAGTTTTAGATTTGGTGCACATTCAGTATATTTGGTATACAAAAATAATTATTGATGCGCATATAAATTTTAGCCATAAATCAATACACTCATATCTATTTTTCATGAAGACAAGCTAAAATAATAGAACGCAACCAATTTACTACGGTCCTTATATTTTACAATGAAAGATAAAAAATATAATAATTGTTGTACCTAAATAAATACTGACCTTTCTGAGAAGAAAATCACGAATTAGGTCGGTACACGATAATATGAGATAGACACAAGAAAAAGTATTTCATCAAAAAATAAAAATACAGTAGTTGAAGAGAAAAATCTATAGACAAAACTATGGTCATTTTAAAAGACATTTCAATCAGGCCAACAAGAAAATGATAAAATATAGAAAAAAAAAATGCCCAAAGAAGATATTACTTTTTAAGATTAGAACTTTAGAAGCGCTTTTTGGCTCAAACAAGGTGGAAATTGCGATTAGCGCGCGAAAGTTTACCGTCTGATATACAGGGTGTAGAAATTTAAGCTACCGTTCCTTTGTGCTTAAAGCGATCATTACCGGTTACTTTAGAACACGCTGTATAATATTTTAGGAATTTAAGTAGGTACTTTGATAATTTTTGACTTTTGTTGTTCAATTATATTTTGTGAGGCGATAGTAAGGTTTTACAGCTTAGCAACCCAAAGTATTTAAAATAAATTTTCTTGTTAATTACGGGTCATTCAAAAACACTAAAAAGTGTTTAACTTTAAATCCCACTTTGAAAAGTGTTTTTGCTACCATTCTCTTATATAACAGCAAAAAGTATTTAAGTGCTATTTCTTATCTGGTTGATGATAAAGTATAAGGCGGGTTTTCCTGTCACGTTGACCGTACGCGGATGGTCAGCGCTGATGGGTCAATATGCTTTTCACGCCTAAACATTGATCAGGTTATGTGGACGGTACAGTTGGCGCTGTGGATTAGCGATCGACTGCTGTACAGCGCCTTGCGGGTTCGATCCCCGTATTTGTTCCAGGTCTCTATGTTTGTTTACGCACCCACGATACAGGAGAAGTTTGTCGTGTACGGGAAAGTCTTTTGTAAAAAAATATAAATGCCAAAGTTAGTGAGTACGGATTTAGATGAAACTTGGTACACAGATAGTTTATAAGATGGATTAACTTAAAGGATAATTTTTATCCCAATGCTATGTTTGCGCGGGTTTATTTTCGAGTTGTAACGGGTGAAGAAGCTTGCAACAACTACATAAAAATATACATTTATAGAACCATTAGAAGTGGTAGGAATTTAGTGCCTGTTTAAAAGTTAATCTTCTAGAACCTGTACGTACTTGTACTAATGCTATCACAGTACTTGCAATGCAATAAATGCAAGCCATATTGCCTATAACCAGCTATTTGTGGAACACTTCCTTTGATCGCTTTAGTAAAATTTATTGTTACGAGTGTCCATTATTTCGATGTCCAAAGATGCAAGCACAAGTGCGCCGAGTTTTTATTCGAAAATCCAAATGTTTTTAGCATTTAGGTCCTTTGTAATTTTGGTGAAAAACGCAATTATTATTTGTCATTAGTATGCGCCTCTGGTTGGCGCAGAGGTTGAGCGATCGACTGCGCTGTGTGGCGGGTTCAATCCCCGCACGGAACAAATATTTTTATGATCTGCTAGTAGTTTTTCTGGGTGTTAGTGTATGTGAGATTCTATGTTTGTAAACGCACCCACGATACATGAAAAAAGTTTTAGTGTGAGGCAACGTTTTATGAAAAAAAAAACCCTTAAATTAATCATACATGGATACAAGCCAACGGGTCTTATTGAAAATCTATACTCGATGCCTATATTCAGTACGAATGATGATGGTAAAATAAACATTAATAAGGAAAAACTGTTTTTTTTATAAATTGAATTATTTAATATACGTTTAGTACGTCTAACAGGTGTTAAATAATACCTACTCTATAATTCCAGATTGAGACGTATTCTAAATATTTTTTATAAAACCAATGATTTACATTTATTTATTTTATTAAAGTCGTTCTTTAATTTCAAGTCCTTTCAAAAAAGCTTGACAAAAAGAACTACGGAACTTTGTAATCTCAGTTTCTATATAACGTTATTATTGTTTAAAATTATAATAATCTACCTACTTATCTTTAAAAGTCCCAAAAAGTTCAGAAGCTCAATCGGAAAGCAATCCGGACGGGTTTCTTTGTTGAATTAAATTGTAATTGTGAAGTTTTTAAATTGGGACTTTCATAGACAATGGGTTAAGAATAATTAAACATCTTTTGATGATTTTACCACGATAAACAAAAAACATTAGGTTTTGTAGTCATTGAATCACGCAACAAAATACTTTTAAAACTTGTACCCGTAAAAACCGTGTCACAATAGTAAATACCGCCATTTTTTTCGATTTCACAACAAAATTTAATTAATAACAAAACCACCCTTGTAACTGCGTTGACACCGCATGTCATTTGCAAAAAACATGGGCTAATGAGACAACATAATACCTACGTTATACAGTATATCGGTGATTTCATGTTTTTCAATGATTGGGGACAAGTTTTATTGGCATTATTACATGTTTCGTTTTGCTTAATTTTACTTATTAGCCCCGAAAGGATAAGATTTAGAGTCACAAAGTATATTAGGACCTACAGTTTTAATAACACTAAACGGAAATAAATGTAGATCAAGGTGCTTTTGAGAATGTGTTATTCAAATCATCTGTTATTATAAAACTATTTGCACAAAAGATATTATAGATATAAACAGAGAAACAGAGAAGAGAAATATAGAATACATATAGAGAAGACGTACCGCGACCACAATCTTTTAAAACATAATCTCGGAATATTCAGCGACCAGAAATAGCGTAAAGCGAACGGAGATAAAGAAAGACATTTTGATATAATCTGACGGTTCTTTGTAGAAGAGCTTTGCTTGTTGACGAGCTCCCGTACTGGCCATGCAATTATGGACGTTTCGTAATATGTACTTAGGGTCATAGAACGGGAGAGATGTCAAAAATTACACATTCTAGTGACCAGCTGTTGTGTATCCACCATGGTTTAGTCAGCTAATTGTTTTTACACTTCGTGATATTGGGTTCTAGCGTTCGTAGCTTCACTATAATCAAATTTTCAATTGGGAGGGAATTACTAAATATACATATAATTTTTTCTACATGTTTGAAACGCTATCGCTGCTTATCCCACCAACGTAACCATAGATGACTTCCACGAATCTTTATGATAAAACTCACTCATGCATTCGACTAATTATCACTTGAGAGCAACTTGGTCAAGTAAATCTGACATTGGCTCCCGAGCTATCATGTTTCAAAGAATTTAGTAAACTTCGGTATTGTACTGTGGTCAGGAATATTTGAAATGGCCAAACCAGGACCACAAATAGGCCAAACCAAGGCGCAGTTGAAGAAGCTCGCACTGGGCGCATAAACTGCTAATTACAGCATTGAGTGGTGGCCCAATGTTTCACAATTACACAAAGCAAGACCAACAAAGTAATCAACATCATCAGTTGCGATGATGTCAACTTATTGCCGTTCACTGCTGGACGTAAGGTTCCCCAACGGCGCCAACAGGTCCTTGTCATTCCGTATCCGTCTATTGCCTGCCACCTTTTTCTAATGATCGATCCACCGGGCCGAATGTTGGTGTATTTTTTTTACGAGAGGAAGGCGGTATTATGCACTCTATCTCTATAATAAATTTTACCAGTGCCAAACATACTCAAAATGTACGTATTTTTTATTATCATGACTCCTAAAAGGGTAAAGGAGGTAATTCTAGAAAAAAACCTGCTTCTCCATTTCATTACTGCATCTTTCACATGGAGAAGGTCTTTGATCCAGCATTGGGAATGGCGTTAATAGGCAGATTGGCTTTTCATTTCAAACAAGATAGGTATAACTAAGTAAGCGAACTATAATTTACGCAAATCTAATTTACATTCCAGATTTTTCTACTACTCCACTATTCTTTTCTGATTAATTTCGTTGCAGGATCCGAGACAGGTAAATTTATTCTCCGGGACACGTCGAGCTTTACTGTCTCGTCGCTTTTCTGGTGGTAGCCACTGTTGATTCTGGCTCTCAGGAGTTGCAGTGGTTTGGGAATAGTGTGGTGGGTTTGTCCCAAAATACTTACATTCCGGACGACTGTCGATCTTTTTATCTTTTTTGTTGTGTTCGTTATAGTTTAGGCAAGGTTTGTACTCTATGTTGGATATTTTTTTCGTAAATCCACCGGAATAGCAGACTATTCCGCTTCGCTTCGCTTCGCTTCGCTTCGCTCCGCTCAAATTCAGAAATTTGAGCGAAGGAAACCGGGGCGGGCTGCTAGTTATCACAGGTACACACTACACACGGCTATACACAACAAGCTATGCAAAACCAGTACAAGCTGACTGTTGAATATGCGGAAAGATTAATATACAAAGCGGGATCACGTCAATCTGATTTGTATGTGTAGTGTGTAGCCGACTTCAATACAAAAATGTTATCAAAACTTTTACAGCTTAAATAGGTGGAATCGTCAAATTCTCTTGGGAAAGCACCGCCATTACTTTTGAATCGCCATCGAATTCGCCATTTTTTTGATGAAGCAATTTAAAAACGTAGCTAATGTAAAAATAGGTAGGAAAAGGTAATTTAAACGTTTGTTTTGTGACCACAATCAAGCTCGACAATCCCTGAGGAAATATCGCCGTATTGAATCAAATATTGTTTCTCGAAAATTACATATTTTATGTTACCGATAGGCCACGGGCTATGCGATCAAGCGACTTGTGTTTTCCGAGTGCGACTGTACAAAAATCAAATGAAACAGATTGTTATGGCGACGACGCGGCGACGCGACTGTACTCACACGAAGAAAACAAGCGACATACACGCGTCGCTTCATCTGAGGTCATGCACGGGGCGTTAAGAAAATCTATAACAGTTTTTTATTTTTTATTATGTGCATTTTTTTTCAAAGCCGTGTAGTATATAGTCGTATGAAGTAAATAAAGAATATCAAAGCTAATTATATATCCCTTTGTTCACTGTTAGATAGAGGAAAAAGACACGGTTTCAATTTAAAATATAGCTTTAATATTTGCAATAAAGTCTATTAAAAGATTTCAAAGAATTTGCTCTTTACATTACTTTTTGGCGCAAAGTAAAAGCTGCAACGTCAAAAAGCAAAATTAATGATTGAAAAAACATGTTTTTAAAAAATTCTAGTCTTCTCTCTTTTTCCAACCACTTGGAAACTACAAACCGGTCCGCGACCATCATTTATATTGTAAAAGTAATTAGCGGGAGATGTAATTAACAAGGCTGAACGCGCTCGTGCCGTTGCATAATGTCGGCCATGATGGCGAAATGTCAACTGTCACTGTCACTTTTTGGAAAGCGCGCGTTGACTCCTAATCAGATTTCCGAACGCAGTATGTAATTAACCGAGCGAATCCTAGTTTCGAGTGGATCGGGCAATCAAGCGCGTTCGCAGCGGACATTATACACACGCTGTGATTAACATCCAGTCACGTGTGGTCCAATAAAGTTTAACATTACAAGATTATAATAATTAAGTGACACGTCAGTGACCTACATTTGTCAACGGTCACTTGAAAACTTTGGGCAAAAAATACTCTCTTCAAATAAGTTTTATAATATTTGATTTCGTTATTATTTCTTTTTGTTTTTTTAAGAGCTGTGTTAGAAAATCGTGCATGGCAGTTACTCTTGACGCGGTCATATATTAGGTACTTTGGTTTATTCCAAGTTTTCGTTTTTATTATTGATCTGGTGATAATAATAATAATCTTTCATTTTTAGAATCGACAAGGATATCGCTTCAGGAGACAATGTTCGAATGGTTTTTATCTATATATTTTAACGACTTTCTTAAAAAAGTTTCGCAAATACTTAGGTAGGTACTGGTAATATATTTTTTTAAAGAGAATAATTCTTAGCTAAAAATGTTAACTTCCAATTAAAAACCTAATTTCGTTTTCCTCATATGACGCTATATAAAAAAAAATGATAATTCAATTCTTCTGAGGCTATCAAAAAAAGGTTATGAATTTTAATAACCTAGTTGGCACAGGGCACTGGGCACTAATTGTGGGTGCCCAACTTATGTCGCTTGCCCAATTTACATTTCAAAGGGCACACGTGTAAGCACGTGTTTCGTTTGTATATTACCACGATTTCAGATTCATGACGCCTGCTTTGTGTAATTTTTTTGGGCAAAAATGTGTTTTTTTGGGCAAATTCTAAAAGGAAAATATTTGTAAGATGGCAATTAAATAAAAATGGCTTCTACGTTGCTTTAGATTTTGAGAAATTCTTTTAAAGTCACGTCATTTCAAAATTGATATGTACAGACGCCAGCAGGTCAATCTACCCGAATCTGTCTAATCAAACAATAACCTTCTGCTATTGTGATAAGCTTGAAAATCTATTCAAGAAATTTGACAGATTGAGGTAGGTTGACGTGCTGGCATCTGTACTTGAAGTAGTACTTAGTTCGATTCGATTGGAAAATTAGTGAACACTTCTATGCATATCTTTAACATTTTTAATAAAACTTATCAAATAAGAGTCCCTAGATGGGCTAGATGTAACGGAAAACTAATTATGTAGTGTATAAACCCTCCTTTTTAGCTACCACTAATTCGTCCTTTAACAAATTACTATGTAACTAGAAACTCACTTAGAGTAACCACAAAACCTCTTGGCAGACTGTCCATTCGATTGCAAATGTCCTTGTGTGGGTACAATACGCAAATTAGATTAGTGCTTATGCACTTATGAGTGGTCAACTACTTATGCAATTCAACAAAGTTTTGAGTAGCGTTCTAGTCTCAGCCGGCCAATTTGATTTACGTACAGGGTTACCATGATGTTTAAAAGCGAGAATAGTTTCACTGTGAGAAACAGACAGAGAAAACAATGTATGAGATATAAATAAAGATAGATATTTATTACATCATAAGTGAGAAAGGGACAGAGCTATACAAATCGTCTAGCGCCATCTCATTCCCACGGTACTTGCTTTAAGACACCATAGTAGCCTATCAGTTAGTAAGGGAGATCTAAAGTTTAGGCAGCTGTTCAAATAACTTACCAAGTCTTTGATAGATATACCTATATATTGCAAGTTTAAAACTGTTTTACAATGGCAGCCTTATCTCTAGTACGTATTGATATCTTCCCGACAAACTTTGGATGAAATGTTCAGTTTAAAAAAAAAAAATAGATAGTAGCGTACTACAAATACTTATCATAAAACCCTTCTAAACACTGTTTTAAGCTATAATAGTTTGGGCATGCGGGCAGCGAGTAAAGGGCAACTCGCTGCCCGACCATGGACCATGCCCGGGTCGACGGCGCGTTGTGTCCCACGCGCGCCTCAAAGAGCGTCAGCATAATGACGGGGCCCCCCTCTCCGAGGGCCAAAGCCTGCCGGGGTCGCGGGATTATTTCCTTACCGTGACCCCGGAACAGAAAGGGCTATTGAAGGACACCGTGGATTTTAGTCAGTAGAAGTCTGACAGTCCCTCCCGCCCTGCCCGGGGTTAGAGGACTCATTGGATGATTTTACCACGCTAAAAAAGCTATACCTAATAGTTGAATTTAAAATGTCACTTACGGGATATCTTCCGTGATAATGTATTGGCTTGAGTTTCCGATATTTCGACGCTATTGCAAGCGCCATGATCGTGGATTGACTCTTCTTCTGTTTTAAAAGTAATGACTTAATGACACCCTATTGTCTATGTAACGTTCTAACATAGAAAAGTATTTCACACACACTAGCATGGCATGGTATGCACGCTGAAAGACACAGCTTCCTTGCAAACTAAACTATTTTGTTGCCTGTACTTCAATAAAGTGTTAAACCCAGTGAATATCGACTGAACACATGCAAGCAGTCGCGTTACGAGTCCACATTGTCCACGTCACTCTGACAGCTGTGCTCAAACGGGGACAACCAGGTGAATAGCGTGGGCATAATTCTATTTGAAGGGACACTTTGTTGGGTACATTTGTAACTGTATTGAATTGTGTTGTCAAAGAATGGTACCGTGTTTGAAACTTGGATTGAAAGATACATTTATTTCTGTTAAAAGCCACTTTTGATTGTCAAAATTTAGAAGGAAGTGGAACTGAATCTGAATTGTTCAATTTGTATGGAAAAGTTTCATTATTTTTTGAATTTACTCTCTACCATAGAATATATAATGTCTCTACTTGAGGCCAGCCGTCCGGTTAGAGGCTCCATGGTTCTGATTATCCAATTCCTTTAAAAATGTTTTACAATAAAATACATAATTATTATGTATTTAGATTCTAGAAAATAGCTGGCATTATTTGTCTACCTACCATTTCTTTTACGTTACCATTTTTGAAACAATTTTGCTTGGTGTTAGAAACCCCTTCAGGGTCTGACCTTGGGGTCTTCAAGTCAAGAGTGAATAGATTACTTCTAGGCAAACGTGCTTCACCATAGACCACGTCTTCGCTTACAATCATTCGAGGTAGTGGTCAAACGCGAACCTAACATTAATTAAATAAAAAAAAAGACTGGCTATTAACCACCCCACACGCATAAATCCGGCAGCAAATAGCTCGTCTACGTTTTGTCCGCGGACGATTGTGAGCCAGTTCTTGAAGGGTCATTATGGCGACACATTTCGCTAAAACTATTGTCCCTATAACTGTCAGAACAACCTACTATTCTATACTTTGAAAAGAGCGTGGAAAAGTTGCAAGGTCGGCAACACACAAGCAATACCTCTGGTGTTGCTGACGTTGTCCATAGACTACGGTGATCTCAAACCATAAGGCGGGCTGTATACTTTTTCAACTGTATAGTATATAAAAAGCTGTTTATCAATGTTTGAATTTCATCAAACGAGATTGAAAATCATCAAACGAGTCCTCCCACCCTGAGGGTCTGTCAGACTTATGCTGACTAAAATCCACGGTGTCCTTCAATAGCCCTTTACGATCCGGGGTCACGGTAGCTCGTCTGTCCCACGACCCCGATAGGCTTTGGCCCTCTAAGGGGGCTCCGTCATTGTGCTGGCAGCTCTTTCAGATGCGCGTGGAACACGACGCGCCGTTGACCCGCTTCGTCCATAGTCGGACAGCGAGACGACCATTACTCGCCGCCCGCATGCCCGCGCCCACGATGGACGGAGATCATCCTGCGACATCTATTGCCGTGGGCGACTCCCACTGCATGTTTAATGTACCTAGATTTAATTTTAGACATTAAACTTTTTTCATTTTTCGACCAAGACCAAAGATAGAGAGAGAGCCCTTAAATACTTTACCAAAAGTGTTGTCAGTTTCAAGGGTTTTTCGTCCAATGGGTCGTACTAGATCTACTTGATCGACATAATACTTGCCAAGCAAACGTCACAGATCAATCACCTGGGAAACCCTTTACAAACACCTACACGAAAGGTGAATTTTGTCTGCTCGTATTGGGAAAGCGAGGAACTTATTATGTAATATTTTTTTGCTATTATAAACGCGGAATAGTAATAGCATCATTATGCTAAAGGATGCCCGGTGGATGTTGATTTATTTATATCGGATAAAGATGTATATTTTATGATCTCGGGGGCAGTAACCTTACTAATTGGGTTGTGGTAGTCAGATAAGCCTTAAGTCTTTGACTGTCGGCCTTTTAAGAGAGACTAAGAGTCACTCAACGAGCAATGGAAAGAGCTATGCTTGGAGTTTCTTTGCAGGATAAAATCCGGAACATGGATATTCGGCGAAGAACCAGAGTCACCGACATAGCTCGTAAAATTTGCAAGTTGAAGTGGCAATGGGCAGGCCACATCGCTCGTAGAATTGACAACCGATGGGGAAGAAAAGTAGGCGACCACGGACCGGAAGATGCAGCGTAGGCAGGCCTCCCACTAGGTGGACCGACGACATCGTGAGGGTCGCGGGCAACCGATGGATGCATGTGGCGAATTGTCGTTCGGCGTGGCGGTCTAAGGGGGAGGCCTATGTTCAGCAGTGGACGTCTTCCGTCTGATGATGATGAGTCAGATATAAGCAGATGCTGTACCTATGTATTCGTAGAGAAAATTGTATTCAACTGCATCTAGGTAGACGGGATGCTGACCCTACCATAGCTGGGAAAAGGCTACGTTTCATATAATTATGCAATTTCAGATAGAATCAAGAAATATGCGAAAGACGGAAGGTTGCCTTAGAAAACTAGTGTATTTTTTGTCAAAAAGGACTATAAAAACTATGAGTTACTAAGGCGTTGTATATTTGATGCAAAGGAATGAGTAGTCACGCTAATTATTGGCTAAACACATAAAGAGTTAACTGTAGCAATTCTCTTGATAAAAAAAAAAACCGATAGCAACAATGATGACGTTCTTAGAATCTCAGTACTTACGGAAATTACAGACGTTCTTGAAGCAAATCAGCGTAATAATTTTGTTCAAAAAAATAAAGCCGAGATCTATAAAATTTACTCTATGTTAAACAAGATTCATTGCCCTTTAAACCACAAGTGGACAAAACCAAACCAAAGCACGCACTCGTGCTAAAATAAAGTTTATTAATTTCGACCTTAAGACGGTCCTATTGCTCCCAAAGGCCGAAACAACAGACGAAAAGGCCTGAGAGACACCACGTACGCAATAACTTCAAAAACGTAGGTACATCAACCGACGTCCATCGGAAATTACGGTGGTCCAGACAAATGGCTACCTGTCCTGCTTTATTTGGTTTATTTCGACTTAATCTGGTCTCCTACAATAGTCTATTTGTAACAATTATGTTGACAGCTTGACTTCTTAGTTTTCAATTTGCTGTGTCCTCAGATTATTGGTTTTTTCTTGAGGAATGGCGATTAGTATAGCTTTGTAAACGTGTGGGGGTTTATTGTGACTTTAGTGTCATTTATCTTTTTTGGTGTTAATAACTTTTGAGAGTATCGATTTTGGATTGGATATAAAGTGACATTATTGTATATAGTATGTAAACCTTTTCGTATTGTTAATAATGCACCTATTTGTTACGTATAGTGGTCGTAATATGAGCTCCTGAGTTGGAAAACCAGATCGAGCACTCAATCGAACATTGTCCGAATTTGTGCCTGGTTGGTAGCAATTCTTGTAAGGCTTGAATTCTGCCAATTATAAACAGAATTGGCGAAATGTGGGTGTACTAATTAAGTTACATCTTTAGCTGATCCCTAACGGATTACAAGGTGATATTATACAGTACATTTAAAAAGAATTAAATCACAGTCATATAATTATTCTTTTCCGGCATTTAAGGAACCGTTGTGGGTGTAACCAAATGTTCAAAAAGGGTCTAATGAGGCCACCAGCTGATTTTAGAATCATGAGTTTTTAAATAGAATTTAAACACTGGGATTGCCCGGAAATAGCATCATAAAATAATGTGATGGAAATGAATTTCTAATCCGTCTGAAATGATACTGAATTATAAAGTTATATATAAAGTACTAATAAGCTTTTGTGTTGCTGAAGATACACTGAAGTTAATTTACTTCATCAGGCAAGGCGAGATCCACATTTATTTTTCAGCCGATTGTCTGTTTTCTTTAATTTACAAAGGGTTTATATCAAGCCTGATCTGTAGGTAGTTGTACCGGGTGGGTGTTTGTGTATGTGAGTTTTTATGATTGTAAACGCACCAACAATATAGGAAAAATCTCTAGTGTGGGGCAAGGTTTTAAAAAAGGAAAGTGGAAGCATTTAAAAAGATTCCTCTCAGTGACAAAGGCCGACCTTCAAACTACTAAACTCTAAAGTTGACTCAAATGCCTCCAACTTCGCCTCGACTTCATATCTTGTCAAACATTTGCTTTCTGTGGACTTAGTTCATACTTAGTATGTAATCAAACGGAAACTTGGCGTAGTTTCTATTAAAATTAACCTAAGATTTGGCCTATGTCTAAGCAGCAAAGTTACTGTGGCCATGGAACGTAAAGGGCAATTGAAGGAAATGCAATAAAGAAAAAGCACTCACGTGACTTTTTTAGTTTTTGTGTAAAAAAGTAAACTGTGTTGAAAAGTAAACGGGAACTTTGACTTTAATTACATTGAAAAACACTTAAAATTAGTTCATCGTTCGTACCTACACTATAGGGCGCTTTTTCAATTTTCCATACAATAAACGCAATAAATACTTCAAGTACGCTGTAAATAAAATACAGAAATCTTGTGGTAAGGGCTCAGCGTGGTTTCAAGTAAGAAACAGATCCCCAAAATAAAAACTCGGCTAACTCCCGTTTATAGAGACCCTCATCTTTGTAGACCCTGTGTCCCAGTAGTGGGAAACATTACAGCGTGATTTTCGTATCGTTTTAATACTAATTACTTGGAAAATTAAAGAAAATATTAAGGCTGTTAATTTTACATCAGGACAAATTTTAATAGACTTGAAGAGAAGAAAAATACTTGAAATACCACAGGTAATACTTAATTAAGAATCATACTTACACAGTTAATTAAGTATTTTACTTATAGGTGTTTTAACACATTATAATATTGACTAGCTGTGCCCGTGACTTCGTTCGCGTGGATGTCGGAACTTAACAATGTATTTTTTATAAAATTGACAAAGTTTCATAGAAACTTTCATCCCCTATTTTAACCCCTTGGGGGTCGAATTGATCAAAATCCTTTCTTAGCGGATGCCTACGTCATAACATCTACTTGCATGCCTTTGGGCTGTGCGTTGATAGATAACTATGTCAGTCAGTCACCTTTGAGTTATATTATATTTAGATTAGACTGTTTAAAAACCACATATTAATCTGCATGAATAAACAACTAACTCAATTTTTATTGGTAAGCTACTTTTTGTAGCTTATTAAGAGTCTCACCTACAAAACACATCGGATCTTTAGTTTTGACAAGTACCTAATTGATCACCTCAACATTCTTAGACGCTGACTTTATATCCCTACTCTAGGTCAATGATATTAACCGGAATATGACGTCATAAAACACGAGATTCTTCTTAACTTTATTCACCTCACGTGTGACTAAAAAATCTTAGCAAGGACTAAGAAAGTTCATCCCATCACATCATAATTATGTCGGAAAAAATGGTACCTGACGTTAAACCTGGCTATACGTTTGCATAATTTATACACATAGGTATGTACGTTTAGCCTTAAATTAATAATGACAGATTAATTTTCAACGAAAATATGTAAAAATATTATATACATTTCTTACATGCAGTTCTTTAGAATATGACGATCAAGTCGGCGACATTGTGGCGCCATCAATTTCTTTTCACTCAGAAATTTCATAAAAAATGGGATTGTGAAGAAGATAAAGTGCGAATTCGACTTTAAAAGCCAATGATCAAGATTTGTTTTAAGTTATCCCCAGATGGAATAACAAGTTAAATAAACACTGCTATGTACAATAAAATAAACCTTAATCTACTTATCTAACTAATCAATAAACTTGTGTACCTACTACAAATTATAAAAATAATAAACCGGAAACGAGTCATAAATTATTATCAATCAATCTTGACTTAACCCTCAAGAAGTGGCCCCATTGACACCATAAAATAATAATTATTATTTATATTGCACGCGTCAATAATATCAATATTTACTTTGAAGACAGGATATGTAATTAGTTCAGACTAATTGAAGATCCGATGAGCAATTACCGAAGATAATTTGTTTTCATTGCAAACACTTCCAAAGATGGAACTTTATTTTAGTTAAATCAATATTTTATTTCCTGTTTTTTAGACTAGGTATTTCTTTGTTCGCTGAACGTGTGTGATTTTTATTTCACAATACGGTTTTTATAAAGAAACCGTTATTGTTTTTTTAATGGGTTTTAGTACAAAAAATATTTTGTCACTCTAACGGCATATAGCAAAACATGACTGAGGAGTTTGTTCCGCCATGTCTTTTCCCAGCAAAGGAAGCGAAGAAAAATAACAGTCCACTCAAATTATTTTTGTTCTTCAAAAATTACTGATTCTTCGCTTTCATTGAATAAATTCGTGACTGTTGGTACAGAGGCCCTAACACGACTTACGACAATACGTAAAATAAACGGGAACTTTGACGTTAATTTTATGGAAAAAAAAGTTCCTCGTTCGTATATTTACAGGCCCTTTTTTCATTTTCCATAGACTAAAAACCGTACATACTTCAAGTAACATGTATGGAAAAATACGGAAAACTTGTGATAATCGAGCCAATTGGATATTTATTTTCGTTCAAATTATTCCTTTCCGTCCTAACTGTGACATGATTTTATTAGCCAAATAACTTAGTGTGACAAGAAAGTTACCATGTATAACGATACACAACTACCTTGTGATGATAATATGAAAATAACAGTGAAAAATAACCTTTTACATAATACGTATATTTCTATTTCATTGCACTACATTTCACAACAAACATTAATCCTGTTTTACTCCTATTAAGTAAGTGCCAACTGGAATAGTCCATAATGACAGTCTTTGCTCGCACGCAGTAATTCTCGAGTCATGTATCAATTAGGAATGTTCCGTAGCAGCATTGGCATTAAAGGGTTATCTTACAACTGCATTTAACGAGATTTGAGATCTATTCTTGTAATATAAGTAATATGGGTGAAGAGATATGGGTCTATTTTTGAAATAGATTTGTTGTTTAGGCATTTTCTGTCAGGGAATCTTTTTATCGTTACTTTTTAAAATGTACAAAATTTTACCAATACGGAGTTTTTGAGGATTTGTGGATGGCTGGATGGATGATTATTACTTTTGTTCAAGCTTAAATTGTGTAGGTTGTCTTGTCTTTTACGTTTTGGCAATTCATCTATATTTATTCTATTACTAATACTACCAAGCACATGAACTCTAAAACATTTGACCGACACTAATTATTGTTATTTTATATTACTAAATATACGATTTCAACTATTATAATTATACTTGGATTCTAGTATCTCACTTGTTAAAGCGTAAAAGAGACAAAGATCCAATTTTTCTCTTTTTTTTTTTTTTTTGACGTTTTAACAAAAACCCAACTTTTTTCTAACATCAGTTACAATAAAAGCTATGCCAACCTCGATTTATGACCTGTAAGCTCTTTTATTTTAATTCCTGATTACGGATAAACCCATGGCTTAGTTTCCTCTTGCATCATGAAGAGAAATATACAAGGAAGAGGCAAATTTAACTGTAAATGCATAGTATGCATGGGTCTTAGTTAAAGCTCAGGGCACAAATATTTGGCTTTAAGCTTCTGCAAACATTCTAAAATGGTCGTTAAGGTGACTTGTACAGTTGTACAGCTGTGTCTATTTCACATCTCACTAATATTATAAATGTAAAAGTTTCTGAGGATGGATAAATCTTATGTATGTTTGTACGTTTGTGGCTCGTTCACGCCTAAACGACTAAACGGATTTCGATGAAATTTGGCGCACAGATAGTTTCTAATCTGGAAAAACACGTAGGATAGTTTCAATCTCAATTTTATGTTCCTGTGGGGTAAGTTTTGAGTAGTAGCGGGTTAAGCCGCTGGTAACAGTAGTCAAATAAGTGACTGTTTCATTGGTCTACTGGTTGCAAGTTCTAGTGCTGTGCATGAGGTCCTGAGTTTTATCACCAAATCGGGAAAGATGTATGTTTTTAGACCTAAAGAGTATGTATTGATTCGCGTCTGTTTTATGGCAATAAGACAACCTAATAACTTAATAAGACAATATTAATCTTTTCACATTATGTCTATGTGTCTATTTTTCCGTCGACAAACCCAGTTTCTATGGTATTGTACCACGCTTGCGCAGGAGTTTCAGACTGACGTCTTGGCTATTGTCTATTAAATTATTGTTTACATGAAAATCAAAATAGCCACACGTTATGTTTATTATGTCCTGGGAATAATTAGATGAGAATGTTTTCTGAGAAATAGTTACACAGACGGACGCACATCAAAATATTATCGTTTTAAAGCTGACACGTGCTACAGTTATCAAATGATTTAGTACAACAACGCAAATGATTCACGGAAAATTTATTTCATAGGAAATTTCGCCATATCAGTCTAAAATATACCATAAATGTCCCTTGGTAAATATTTAATTCAAATGACAGAAAATCTGTCTTTTATTTTTCAATGAATCAAAGTGACACGATCTAAAATTAAATTTCAATTTTAAACCAAAGAAAATACAGTTGAAATTCATATGGGATACGAAAATAGAACCGTTTAACACCGAATGCGTTGCCAAGATAAATACTGCATAGGTACTGCAATAATTGCATTCAACAATAACTGTATTTCAAAGGCGGAGAGTTTACATTTGCAAGGCATTATACTGTCAAAATTTTGAGAGCATAATAGATAGCGAATAGGGTTGTGCGTTGACGCAAATTGTTCTTTGCGTGCGAATTCGCACGTACGCAAGTAATAGTGATGTGCATATTTCCGAAATTGAGAGCGGATATCGATAAAAAACTTGTACGTTGGGAACCCCGTGCACAAATTGCACATACTTAAAAGCGGGTTTTTCCAAACGGGATGAGTAACCATGGAATCATACGATCCTTAATCATTTCTCCAACGGTCATTTGCTTTTACTCTTTTCAAATCTGCAAAAATTGTGGGAACCGTTTTATAATCACTCTTAAATAATAACATTTTAAATAATTAACCAGTCATTTCTGAGCTTATCGCGTTAAACCGAAAAAATCCTTAGCTTTACAATAATCATATTAAAGTTTCGAACTTAGATTAATAACGATATTTAACCCTTAACCACCCACAAGTGTCTCGCGGACACAATTTTGCGTTTGAGTCCTAATAAAATCTAAAGTATTTATTTTGGAACATTGATATTTTTTCTAATCTATCATCAATTCTTTACAAACCTAAACCTGCAAGGTTTTTTTTCGTACCGGGGATATTTAAATATTTATTAATAAAAAACTAAATAAGTAACCTATCCACCCACAAGTGTCCAACAGACACAGTAACATTTTGTTTGACTCTGGTTCAAAAATAGATTGTTTATTTACATAAACCATTTTATCACATAGTATCGAGTAACCCTTAAGACCTTTGTTTTTGTTACAATCATTGTCTTTGTACTTGCATTTTGTTTGTATCGGTGAATTAGAAACGTTTATTATAATGAAGCAGTTGTTCAGTCATACGTTCTAAGAAATGGCTAAAAATCAAACAGCACAGATTAGATTACATATAATCTCATATGCACCAAAAAAGGACCGTGTTGTTATTCTTTTTGTTTACGATGCATTATGGCAAAAAAATAGACGCAAGCGATGAGCTATACGAACATAATCAGTATAATGCTTCAATCGCTGGGGCACAGACTTTCTCTCTATGAAAGGTGCTGTAATCCACCATGTCGGCTCCATGCAGATTGGTAGATGTCACATATTTTCGTATTTTTGGCACTAATTGCACTTCAAACAAATCTGAGATGAAATACTAAAACTAAAACCACAAGTGCGTGTCGATATGCTTTACCAGATAGATCATGAGTGTAGGTACAGTGCGACGTAAAACAAATAGACATTTTTATATATTATAAATGTTGTAGGCATTGGACTAATAATTATATGGAAAATCCTGAACCCTGATTACTACTTACATATGCAAGCAGAATACACAAAAAATCTTTTTACGTAAAATCGCAACTAATTTGGTAATGCCTCTTATTATGAGAAGACAAAACAAAATGACGTAACGATACGTTATCATTATCCTCTAGCAGCCATGCAGGATGTCATAGGAACCTACTGCAGCCTTGTCATATGAATCTGCTGCGGAAAGGAAGAAGCGTTGCCATAATTTGTACTCCAAAAATATCTAAAACATCTGAGTAATTTTTTGCTTTATGAGTCGTAACATTTTCATTGAAAACTTTTAAAAAAATGTTTTTTTAACTAAAATGTAAGTAAAATATTATTATTTATGTACACATCAATGCTACAGCTACTATAATAATATCAAGACACATAATAGTCTAGTTAACTCATTGTATTTTGTGCCTAATTCGTTTATTTGTGTAATGTGTCTGATGGACACTACTGGTCCATTACGTTAGAAAAGCATACTGGGTGGTTAAGGGTTAACTACAAGTGTAGGTTTTTCTGGGAACACGGCAGTGCCCTCGCAAAGTCGAGCAAAAAAAGCAGCACGGTTTCTATTAAACGGATTCAAGTACCTTTATATCGGACTTTAGCGGGGCAAAAGCAATAGTGCAGTAGTTCCGATCTGGGAATTTATTACAAAGGCTTTGAAACTAGATCGAAAACTTTCAGTTAGTCTTGCCAATATGGCGCTTGAGTTTTCGCGGGACTGCCTCATCACGTAACCCGTGACCTGTAACGTAAAGGGCTATTTAAGGATCACCGTTGATTTTAGTTAGTACAAGTCTGACAGTCCGTCCTGTCCCACCCTGGAAGGACTCATTTGAGTTTACCACGATAAAAAAGGAGTATTTTATAAAACTAACTTAGGTATACAGTCAGGCTGATACAATTTAAATATAAGAGGGAGGAAGACCAATATATAAATGGAGGATGGATTGATCGATAGAGCGAATAAGAATTGCCAGATTTGACTGCATAAAAACTAACGTGTTATGATACCTACGAATAAAAATTATGATAATGACAACGTTACTGAATGTGATGTGAGAAAAAAACGAATTGCAACTACCTCTGGCGCTTTGGCTCCCAAGTTACGAGGGTAGAAAGATTGTGATGACGAAAAAAAATAGATTTCTTAATAAAACATGAAAGAAAAACATGAGAATGTGGAGCAGAACATTCTTATTCTTCCTTTTACACAAAATTTCTTAAGATATTATTATATTATTATTTTAAATATTCTTGTTATCATTACAAGAAAATTATCTCCAAAGCGTAAATAATAACCATATTGAAACGAGACGTTCCCTACAAAGTACTTCCCTCTTCATTGTACACTTGAATGATAACGTGTTTGTAATAAAATTATGCCATTATTCACATTCACAACGATACCGCTTTCGAAAACAATAACCACACAAGTCTTTATCGGATGCTAATTATGATATTAATACAAAGAGCTTTCATTTGTCGCAAGTAAAATGTTAATTATCAAGATGAAACATTGAGGTATATTGTTTTATGTTGAACTATCACTACACAGACAGGCATGTTGGTCTAGTGGTTAGTGACCCTGACTGCTACGCCGGAGGTCGTGGGTTCGATTCCCACCCAGAACAAATGTTTGTGTGATGAGCACGATCATATGTTCTGTGTCTGGGTGTAATTTATCTATAACATGTATGTATTTAGAAATATATAAGTATGTTTATCAGTTGTCTAGTACCCATAACACAAGCTCTGCTTAGCTTGGGACTAGATGGCGTTGTGTGATAGTTGTGGAATATTATTAAAATATTATTATTATTACTCACAAGTGTGTGTAAGCGTTAAGTAAATACTTAGTACAACTCAGCTGTTCTTGCGGTTTTACCCACTGCTTGGCTTCTTCTGGGCGTAGCATGATGCTAGATAGCCTTCCTCGTTAAATAGACTATCCAACTTAAAATTTATTTTTCAATTTGAGTAAAATCACATAATATTTCCTCAAAGGTTTGAATTTATTTATTTCTATGCGATATGCTCTTCCTCAAAATCTAAAGGATACTAAGTTTCGATTCAAAAATCGACGTAGATATTATTTACGTTTCCGACGTGCACTTGTGTTAGGGCCTCTGAAGGTTAAAGATGTCAATAAGTTATTTAAAGCATTTTAATTATGCTTATTTGTTTATAGAAATTAATACGAGAATATTTCTTGGGAAACAGCTTCCTTTGTACTCTCTCTCTTCAATAAATGTCAGTTCATTAAGTGATAAACACCTACTCTATTTTATCGATAAACTGTTTGCATTCTTTAAAAAGGTATGCATGACAAATCTTTACTATACTTGACCAAATATGGTAAACAACTGTCAAATCAATAAAGCACGAAACGAATACCTACGTCAGAACGAATGCAACATTACTAATCTGCATGTTGTCAAAAAACCAGATTTCGAAACAGTTATGCGTATGACGTTGAGATCAAAAGTCATTGATCGTAATTTCGACCTGACTCAGAA
Organism: Agrotis clavis; assembly: GCA_954870645.1. NCBI lineage: Eukaryota > Metazoa > Arthropoda > Insecta > Lepidoptera > Noctuidae > Agrotis > Agrotis clavis. Next base: position 3,255,613 of record OX940938.1, read on the forward strand.
CCACAGGTCAAGGTTTTTAAGCCATTACAGTGTCTTATGCAACAGATACTTACTGCTATTTCCGTCACACAAGGGCGGGATAATGAACTTGATTAATTAATTATTATTTATAAATATTATTCATTGTACGACTTTAATTGAATGTGAAAGTAAGTAGATATTGTTATGTTGTCCTATCTTTCTTACTGATAGTGTAGGTATTATATTTATAGTTGTTTTCAGATCATAAACTTAGTATACTTAGAGATTGTTAAACGGCTTTATCAAAATCGACCATTTGTAAACTTTCAAATTCTGGCCCACAGGCATTTTTTAACAATGCGGCGTAATCCCTTACTCAAACCTAATAAAGGTATGGCGTGGGTGGGTACTTTTATAACAAAAAAAAATCTTTGGAAATCTTCGTCATAGTCCAAAGTCAATGTACTTCCATAAGTCTGTGACGTCAACACATTCTTGCCCATTAGTTTCAAAACGGATGTAAAAAGAAAACAAACCAAACCTACATCTTACATCTCTTTCCCTCGTCTAACAAACAAAAGAGACAAAAAACAATCCAGTCACAAATTCATCATTTCGCATCCGATCCACCGAAAAACTCTTTCGGAATTTCTATCGAGTCGACCACAAAGTGAATCCCTATACAGTGCGTCAGTAACTCCGAGATAAAATAATGCGTAGTCCTGCGCAGCCTCCAGTACCCACCAGTCAAGCGCGCACGCAACACCACGCATCTTTAATGACATGTCGTTAAACAATCGATAAATTTAAGTACAGTGCGCAAGTTACGCACTTCACTATTTTTATTTTAAAACCATTACTGGTACAATCGAGTGCTTAAAGTTTTGTGTGAAAAACACTTTAGTGGTGAACAATGTGAAAGTTTGTTACGATTTTTGTGAATGACTATATTTTTTTATAAAGGATTATTCATGAAGAATTTTTCGTGAGTATTTTTGATTTTATCTACGACATTCCATGAAATTAATTTAGTAAAATCACAGCCCATCACGATAAAAGACAGTATTGCTTCTCTTTCTTTGAAAATACAACCCCTATGTATGAAACCTAGTCATTTTTGACAATGATAATTTATTATACATATTTCACAAACATGCAGGAAATAACATTTTCTTTTTTAATAAACAAGTTCCTTCGTATATCTTTGGCAACTTTATTTCCTTCTAGGGATCTATCTAAACCGCAATAGTGTTGCTGTTTTTGTATTTGAAATAATATTTTTATAAACATATCACGTCTCACGATTTATTCGTAATGTGGACCCACGCTTTTTTTTCAAAACAAAAGAATAAAAAGAAATATATGTAGTAAAACTGTTTCCCAATATTGCACGTTTCCTCATTCTTCCTTTCTTGGAAAAAAGAAAGACACAAAACATGCAATAAAACGCAACAGAACCCACAACAATTCGTTTCACTTATTCCACTGATCGCGACTTTTTCTGCATTTCTCTGCATTTACCAATATTTTATTATTTCACCCCATTCCTAAGTAATTTGAATAATTCCCAATGTCTCGATATTTCGGTTTGTGGACACATTTGTAAACTCTTGTGGCTACTGATTCGTTGCGTATAGAATATAGGTCCTACCTTATAAATGTGTAGATTCTATAAATTCGGAATCTGTAATTATTGTGAAAAAAAACTGAAATTGTGAATGAAAATTGCTATTTCTATGCTTCGTTAGCTGATATAATATGTATTAAGGCACATCGATAGGATTTGTATGGTAAGAAAAAAAAACAAAATTAAACGTCTGAATGTAATTGGTATTTTTTTTTTTTTTTTGTTAAAATTATGTAATAAAAACTTGTGAATTTTTGTGTTCGTGTACCCAAATTTTTGAAATCTCCCAATCGGCTTCCAAATAAATATTGTAAATGGTTGCTTATGGCTTTAAAAATAAGATCTTTTATAGCCAATATGTAGGTATCACTGTTATTAATTAATTTCACACCAAAGCCACTAATTATAATACTCGTATAAATATCAATTAATTTCAATAATATTACATAAATTAAATCATAAATTCCGGTGTCATATATTTCACCTCGTGGTGATAGTATACTAATTATAATCCTTAAGTTATTTTGCAGAGGTAAAGTTGACCTAGAGCAGTCGTTCCCATTGCAATGTTAACAGGATCGTGATTCACGTATCAAAAACTTCCAAATTCGGGACTCACATCTTGTTTCATATGAAGAAAAGGGGCATATCTAACATTTCAACATAACACATGCTTATCATTTGAACATAATTATCATAAAATTGTGATTTGTGGGTAATCATCAAATGAGTGCTCCCGCCACGGAAGGGACTGCTAGACTTGACTGACAAAACCAACCTGTTCTTTTAGTTGCCCTTTGCGCTTCAGGGCCGCGGTGGCCTATTAATACTGCGCTACTTCAGCAGGCGTTTGGCCCTATTGAGGTCTCGTCAATTTGTTGACAGCTCCTGAAGTTTCTTAGTTGACGATTCTTGCTCTGACAACGCACTACTCAATAATCCGCAAGTCCGCGTCTTCATTGGCTAGAAATCGCTTTACGATCCGACTGGCAATCGAACCTAGACCTAGGATTACATACTACACTGAAGACATTGCAACCACGATCTGGACAAATCAATGAGACAGAGAAGCATATAGAAAGAACTATCAATCTATCTATAGGGTGACTGGTAATTAGTGTACGATACTTAAACACGTGATTGTGCTCATGTTATCCAACAACTTTTACTATGGGAACAAACGTGAAAACGCGAAAAAAAAAATCAGCTGTTCAGTACATTTATGTTTGCTTAATGTACTGAACAGCTGATATTTTTTTCACGATTTCGGCTTTGCTCCCATAACAAAAATTGTTTGTTATCATGAGCACAATCACGTGTTAGGTATCGTACACTAATTGCCAGTCACCCTATATACTTAGGTATATTAACCTTTAAGTACCGACGTGCGGTCTGAGAGGCCCCGGCAGGCACTTGACTTGCCTCTTTACCCCTTTATCCGCGGAATTCCGATTCCCGCTTTTAAGTAGCTGCAAGGACAGTGCCCACGTTGATGTTGAAGTAAGAAGGCGTAAGGTCGCGCGCGCATTTGGTGAGTAATTACGATTTGAAATTCCGACGCGGCCTCTCAGGCCTCACGTCGGTACTTACGTAAGTTTTGTGTTTTATTTCTTTGTTACAGTAAACTGATATTTTTAAAGATATTGTTAACTATGGATATACCAGGACCTTCTGGTTGTAAAAGAAATACTTCTGCGACATATTTACAGCACTCAAAGAAATCTCGGATGTGTTAGATGCATCTAACCCAAATAATGTGCGAGTGATTGAGAACTGGATCGCGGCTGAAGATTCTAGCAGATCTGAGGTCGACGACACTGGCGAAGGTTTTGGTTCGGAGCACAGTGAGCATGATACCGGTACTAACACTGATATTTCTGATACTGAGGAAACTCAACCTGAACACCTGGATGCGTCGACATCATCATCAGATGAAGAGGTTCTGCTCTCAAGGCTGGATTTTGGATATAAGTTCCGTCAATTCTCATATTTTACATGATGTAAATGTGGGAAGATAAACTGATAGAGGAGCTTTTGTAAATAAATTAGCTCAACAGTTGGTATTAGAGCACATGAAGTGAAGATTTTGTAACCTAAGATTGCCTCGTGAACTTAGGATGAGTTTGACAAGAGTACTTGGTTCTAATAAGCCAGAGGCATCAAAACACGCAAGACTTGTCTTTCGTGTCAACCTAAACTCAAAAGAAAATCGACGTGTAGGTGCTATTCATGCAATAAACATATTTGTTTACAGTGCGCGAAACAAGTGTGCCCTGACTGTGCTTTGAATTTTAGGCGTAGTCCGACTGTGGACATTTTTTTTTTCAGAAGGCTGGTGTTCCTACTGTATTTTTTTTCTTAAAGTTATATTAGTCTTAAGTAAGAAATACTAGTTTTTGTTATTCTGAGAGGATTATTCTTTGTGTTACTATTTTTTATATCCAATAGTCGGGTTTTTCCCCAAAATTCATGCCAAATATTATGACAGTCTTAAATAAATAAAATATAAAATAATATTTCCTTTCTTAACTTATTTTTTCTTAAATCCCTTTATTTTTCATCATATCGCAAAGACAAATATTTAAATCATAAATGTCTTTGAAAAAAACTACGTAATATAAGCGGCCTCTCAGGCCTCACGTCGGTACTAACGTTACAAAAAATGCACGTCGGTGCTTAAAGGTTAAAAATCTGAAGAGTTTGTTTGATTAAACGCGCTAATCTCTAGAACTATGGGTTCAAATTAAAAAAATATTTTTATGTTAGATAGTTCATTTTTCAAGGAAGGCTATAGGCTATTAAACATCACGCTACGATGAATAGGAGCAAAACAGCGGGTGAAGCCACGGGGAATGGCTAGTGCAATATAAATCATTGTCTTTACTACCATTTGTGAACCATCCTTTTTTTTTTTTTGAGTGGTAATATCATCAAATGAGTCCTCCCACCCCTGTCAGACTTGTACTGATTAAAATCCACGGTGTCCTTCAATAGCCCTTTATGTTCCGGGGTCACGGTAAGGAAATAAGTCCCGCGACCCCGGCAGGCTTTGGCCCTCTGAGAGAGGGCTCCGTCATTTTGCTGACGCTCTTTGAGGCGCGCGTGGAACACGACGCGCCGTCAACCCGGGCATGGTCCATGGTCGGACAGCGAGTTGCCCTTTACTCGCTGTCCGCATGTCCGCGCCTACGGTCTTCGGAGATCGTCTGCCGACGTCCGACGCCGTGGGCGTCTACCACTGCGGTTGGGGCGGAGGGAGGACGCTGTCCTCTCCCTCTCGCGGCCCGCCTCCTCCTTCGCGAGCATTACTGCTTCGTAGAAGGAGGCGACCGCTTCCCACTCCGTCAATTAAACTCTCCTTAGAACATTTAACTACAGACTAATATAAACATATTGCAGTCTAACAAACATATCTCAGCGCTAATTGACGAAACATTCCGATTAATTAACAATATGGTAATGTTTATTGCGTCTATAGAGCTTAGATCACTGCCTGATTTATGCAGATTAATTGGCAACCCCTTCTCAAAGTTTACAGGCGAAATGTCGATGTACTAAAATCAAATAATTTATTTCAACTATGTAGTTCAATTAGGTAGGCACTTTTGAATAAGACAAGAGGTCGCGGTAAACTGTTATTAAAGAACTTAACTTCGTTTACGAAGGGGTCTGGTCAGACCAGACCCATTTTTTGTTCATTCCTTTTAGACAGCTTAAAGAATCAAGGTGAACTTTAGTCACTCCCGCTCCACTTATGGCGAAAGACTCATTTGGTGATTTTACCATACTAGAAAAAGGTAATGGCTTAGTTGATAGTGTCCGATATACTGAAACGGAAGGTCGCAAGTTTCAAGTCCTGTCCGCAACAGATTTTTTCTTTCTTCGAGTATGTATTCTATTGTACAAAAATATTCTCTAATAACTTTTCGACCCATGTGCTTCGCTAAAGCGTTTGAAACCCAAAAATCGGTTCAGTAATTTCAATAAAATAATGACTTGAAATTCTAAACGAAATGTCGTGTATCTTTATAAGGAAAAGTATACTAATTAATCTTACAAAAGGATGGTATTGATAATAAAACTTTATATACTTATATATAGAGTGTTTTGTGCTTGTTTACTTGATAAAACACCTACCTAGGCGCTAAGAGAGGGAAGGAACAATATATCAATTGTGGGTATCGTTTGATGTTGATGTCTGGCATCTTATCACTTGGTTTGCCACAATAATTGGCCTGGTTAAACATTTTAGAGGAACAGACAGTTTTCTATAAATAGCATAAATTATATTCGCTTTTCGTCCTATTTCGTTGTACTTCATCGTCTTGTCAGTCTATGTGACTGCGTCTGTCTTCTAAACGACATAACCACAATCGTTTTGATACTGTTTTTACCATTATTTTGATCTGAAAAGCTTATTCGTGCCTATCATGTATTCAATTTTGCAAATGAGTAGATCAAACGGTTTTTCTCATGTCACAATTTAAATTAATTTCAGCTGTTTCATTGTGATAGCAATGACCTTTAAAACCGTATTGTAGACGTTTGTATTGTTAACTTTTGACGGCTACTTCGCTCGCATTAATTTAATAATTTACCAATCAAGACACGTGGTGCCATCTATTACAAAGAAAACATTCGGTATTGTTGTTTTTCTCTGGAACAGTAAGTATTATTTTTCGGGCCGAAAGGTACCCTATGTCCGTTACTATAAGGAGTGTCAGCATAATGACGGGCCTCCCTTTAGTGGGTCAACGTGGTGGGGTCGCGGGACTCACGAATTACCGTGACCCCGGAACGTAATGGCTATTGAAGGTCAACGTGGATTTGAGACAGTACGAGTCTGACAGTCCCTCCCGTCCTATCCGGGGATAGGACGGGATATCAGATTAATTGGCAACCCCTTCTCAAAGTTTGCTGGTGAAATGTAGATGTACTAAAATCAAATAATTTATTTCAACTAGGTCAATTAGGTAGGCACTTTTGAATAAGACAAAAGAGGGAGGGGTCTGGTCAGACCAGACCCATTTTTTGTTCATTCCTTTTAGACAGCTTAAAGAATCACGATGAACTTTAGTCACTCCCGCTCCACTTAAGGCGGAAGACACATTTGGTGATTTTACCACGCTAAAAAAAATATCCGTTACTATACATGGCAACGTATATGCAATATTTCTGAATGATCGATTCAGGATCAGGTTGGCAGAGCTACCTTCCTTACAATAAGCTTGTTGACAGACAGCATCGTTAAGTTGAAAATTAAATTAGTCCTTTTGTAAGACTTTGAAAAATAATGGATACGTATTTTGTGTTGAATTAATGTATAATATTCACAAAGGATTCGAGAGTGGGGACTCGTGACGTCAGATGCAAGTAAAACTGCACTTGCTTGTGACATACCTATACAACATTATTTTTTATTTTTTTATTGCGAAACCTAAATATAGTTTGTTCAGAATCAGTAACTGATTCGATTCCAATAATTTTTATACCATGTTACATTTTTTTTTCAAAAATATTTTTATTTCCATTTAATTACAATACAATCAATTGCCAAACTATTATCACGAGTGTATAACACAGTAGACGCGGTTTACGCGGGTGTACCGCGAAATGAGCATGCTTTTGAACGGACAACCAGGTACTAAACAAGCTTATAACTTTGTGATTTTTTACGATACGGTTTTAAAATTTTGTACATAGATTCTTTACACAAAATATTGGACAGGTGTATCGGGTTTCGCATAAACAAGAAATAATGTTGTATAAAAGTGTATCGTATCTTCCACATGCTTAGAAAAAATACCTGTCAAATATTGTTTGATAATCCCACTGATGGACTAATTAGAATTTTTTGTCAAAAATCTAATTTATTTGTAACAACCACCCGTTGAATACTCCTTGATAGTTTCAGTCATCGCTTTCCATCAGGCGATATAGTGGTCAAAGGCAAACTGCCATTAAATAAAAGAAAAGGGATGGTATTTAAAAGTACTTCAATTTATTCCCATTTCATTTACCTAATTTTGCCTGTGTTCCACCAAATATACTGAATGTGCACCAAAATATGTTCATTAAAATATGTCATAACAAGGTGTAATAAAAAAAAATCTACCTAAGCAGGGTCGACGAAGCCCCGCTTGGCGGGGCTTCTATTTCTGTGTACAAGGTTTAAAGGAACCTAACCAAACCGAACTTCGGGGTGTACCTGAAATCTTGCTAAAGCGAGTTTTAGATTTGGTGCACATTCAGTATATTTGGTATACAAAAAGAATTATTGAAGCGCATTTAAATTTTAGCCAAAAAAAGGCTAGGAATTCCCCACATATGTGTTCTACAAAGACACATGACATCAGTAAAGCAATGCCTGCACCATTTCTCAAAGTCCATCTATAGGTACCTATCAGATAAAAGTTATGACTAAGTATAAGATGTTTGTTCAACTGTTCTCATTTCACACTATATTATATAGGTACCTATTGACTCATGGGAATCCCCATATGAAGTACAGATGATCAACACAACCATACAGGTATTAATGACATTAGGTACGTAAAAAAAAAGAAGCTCTCATTATAGAACTTTAAACCTTGTCTTCTGTGGAATTAGCTTGACGAATTTATTTAGTCTTTTTGTACAAGGGACTTTTCTTTAAAACTATTCTAGGGGTAAATAAAATAGGGACAAAAACTATGCTATGTGTTCATCCAGGTCATAAACTATCTGTGTACGAAATTTCATCCAAATCCGTTGAGTAGTATTTGTTTGGAAGAGTAACAAACATACATCTATCCACACACTGTCACGTTTATCATTATATTATTATTATTTATTTGTATGTTTTTGAGTTGTAGTAGTTTTGAAATGTATTTAATTATTATCATCATCATCATTTTTAATTATTATCAGTATTTATTTTTAATTGTTATTTTTCATTTGTTTTTTTTCCCTATTTTTCTCATCATCATCATCATCATCTCAGCCATAGGACGTCCACTGCTGAACATAGGCCTCCCCTTTTGATCTCCACAGATACCGGTTGGAAGCGACCTGCATCCAACGTCTTCCGGCGACCTTTATAAGGTCGTCTGTCCACCTTGCTGGTGGACGTCCTACGCTGCGCTTGCTAGTCCGTGGTCACTCTAGTACTTTTCGACCCCATCGGCCATCTGCTCTGCGAGCAATATGGCCTGCCCATTGCCACTTCAGCTTGCTAATCCGGTGGGCTATATCGGTGACTTTAGTTCGTCTACGGATCTCCTCATTTCGGATTCGATCACGTAGAGAAACACCTAGCATAGCCCTCTCCATAGCTCGTTGAGCGACTTTGAGCTTTGAGATAAGGCCGATAGTGAAAGACCACGTTTCGGTGCCGTAACTCATCACCGGTAACACACATTGGTTGAAGACTTTCGTCTTGAGGCACTGAGGACGAAAAAGACATTGCGTAGTTTCCCGAACGCTGCCCAACCGAGTTGGATTCGGCGGTTGACCTCTTTCTCGAAGTTGGACCTACCTAACTGGACTACTTGTCCTAAGTAGATATATGAGTCAACAACTTCGAGTACCGAGTTTCCAACAGAGACTGGGGTGGGCACAACATTGGCATTTGACATAATTTTCGTCTTGTCCATGTTCATTTTCAAGCCCACCCGTTGTGAAACATATAAAACTATTAATGTAAACTATTTTTCTCATTGTTTCTTTTTTGGTGTGTTATGTGTAGGTACGCAAAAATATAGTGCATGTGGTGCTCTTCTTTAAGTGATGGGGCACTTAGAATTAAGGTTGTACTGTATGCGAAAATGAAATACGAGTAGTGTAGGTACTCATTTTTAAAGAGCCATTTAAAATAAATAAATAATTTCAGTATGATTCATATTTACTTATTAACTTTTATAATCATAATCTATTTAACATTCTAAGTACGACCAACACTATAAAGTCAACGAATTAAGTCTTAGTACTCACAGATGGTTTCAAAGACATTTCAGAATCTAAGAACTTCCACAAAGCTTTCACTAAACTAAAGTTTAGAATTACCTAAATAGTTTTGTGACCACTTTTAGTTGCTTGTATAGTCGACCTCGTAAGAGCTTGCCAGTTTTGACAGCACTCCCTATTAAACTAATTAGAAATAGTAAGGATATAATATAGTAATAATAATAATATTCCACAACTATCACACAACGCCATCTAGTCCCAAGCTAAGTAGAGCTTGTGTCATGGGTTCTAGATAACTGAGAAACATACTAATATATTTCTAAATACATAAATATTATAGATAATTACACCCAGCCACAGAACAAATGATCTGCTCATCACACAAATATTTGTCCTGGGTGGGAATCGAACCCACGACCTCCGGCATAGCAGTCAGGATCACTAACCACTGGACCAACAGGCCTGTCAAAATATATAATCATTAAAAAAATACGTGCGAGTATACATATAAAACTTAAAAAAACATATACTAGAACAATAGCCTTGAATCTGTATTTCCTGAAAGCTACAAACTTAAGTTTTCAATTTAAGAGTGAATAGGTTATCTCTTGGCTTCATTTTCGGCCACAATTCTTCGCTGACTATAAGACGAGATAATGGACAAACGCGAGCAGTACCGGCGTTAGGGTAAGGCGCGGTTAGGCGACCGCCCAGGGCGCCGAATACGAAGGGGCGCCGCAGGCCTACTTTCTCGTAAATTTCCCAATTTCTTTCATCCCATTTTTAGGGGATAAACCCAAAACCCGTCTAAAGAAAACACAAAACATACGTAATTCAAGGAACTTTTGTGCAAAATTACATGCTTTTCGTCACTCAATTGAGTAAAACGCCATCTAATGCAACGCATTACAAACATGCACAAATGCATAACAGATGATAATGATGAGATGCTACGCAACGCGATTCGTGCGATATCGAGTCGATTACCGATTTAAGTCGCGCGTGTTTACTAATGGTGATGGTGATGCGATGAAATTCGACCTGCACTTCAAAAATCCACCTTACTACTACGACTTATAGGCGCTGCAAACCAAAGACAAAAAATATCGCCAGAGACGAATAGTTGCGCAATCAAATTTCGAACACAGAATTACGTAGTATCTCTATCTTTGTGCACAGAATCATAATTATGCATTGTCATTAGGACGTACAAGCAATTCGATATCGAGCAGATCTGTGAGCGATTTCGTCAATAGGTGCGAGTCCATTATCAAACACTAGCGATTGTCCATACATTTTCTTCAGCCGGACGCTTATGCGATATCTGACCGATATCGTCAATCGATGCAATTCGATATCGCATCGCGCCAGGAGTAAAGTCCCTTAGTTGAACTTTTTCATTCTGTTTGATTGAACGGAAGTAAGTCATCAGTTTTCTTTTTATTGAAAATACGTGATTTATGAGTGTAAATGAATAAATAAGCTATGGAAAAGGAAGGATATTTTTTACTAATCTAACTTCAGCCAGGATCTGCCGTTAAACGAGCACGTTGGGCGGCGATGGACGTCGGCAGACGGTCTCTGGCCAGGGCCACCGTAGCACAGTGGTCTGGAAATCGAGCTCCATACTCATAGAAACTTAAAGTGAGGAATTAAAAAAATAAAAATTGTAATGGCTCTGGTATACCTCCCTTGACATCATATTAACGTATGGATGGTTTAGGTAACACTAGGCGTGAGAAAAAAAATATTTATGTTTTTTTGTATGGGAGAAAACACTAAAAGTACGTTTTCTCGAAACTTAATAGAACTGTTAGGCTGGTGCTCACACGAGCTATAGTCCCATACACGGCGATCAAGATGACATACAATTCATGTACCGTTAGGCGCCGCTTCGCACGTAATACATTTTTGAAATTTTGAATTTTCGCCATGTGATTTTTCAAGTCTTTGGCTTGGTTAAATGACGTTGCCAGTCGATTTATTTATATTATTATACGATTAAGCCTGCGAATGACCATTACGATGACAATAATTTAAAAAAATGATTGTTTAAGTTTTTTTTGCGCATTCTAAGAACTAACTCATAACTAATTATTTAATCTAAGAACTTCTCCAACTTTTTCATTTCCGAAGGAGTAGCTTTACTTATATCACATGTCTGCTCTGCTTTACAACATGGCTTCCCATAATAATCCAATAGAAGGCTGCAGTACTTCAATCTCAGCCTCAATCAAAGCCTGTTCTTCCACGGTGTTTCTTGTTTTCGTTTGAAAACTTAAAATAAGTAGGTCTGTAAAACATGGTGGAACATATTTAAAAAAGTATGAGACACGGCTTCAAGAGAACATCAAATGGCCTGAGATCGTGAGGGTAAAAATGACTACTTCTGTAGTGTCGCAAAGTAGAGCAGCAACCATGTTCCAGTTCTGACTTTGGTGTAAATGAGGGTGCATCAACATCCTACACACCGGAGACATGCAATGTTGGAACATCAACACCAGTTGTGACGCCGAGAAAACCATTCGTGGAGCTAAGCCCGCTATAGCAAAGAAGGAGAGTGGAAGAGCTCCAAACGCATAGCACTGAAAGCTTTACTCATGCAACTGGTTTGAAAGCACAAAACAAGAATGTGCCTAGCAGATATCATTTAACTGGTAACGGAGAATCCCGAAGACTTGGTTGACACAGCTTTAGGTATTTTGATCTCATTGAAGCAACGACGATATAATACTAGACTACGCATTGCACGATCTAACGAACAAAACTATTCTGCCAACTCGCTGAGGTACTACGTAAGCGAGGGGGACGGGGTATTGCGTTGTGATTGGCTAACTCAAGGTCTGTTCTGTCTCAACGTATGTTTACGGCTCACAGGATTGGTCGAAATGAGACGGATATAAGACTTTTTTGCCTAATGTGTTGGCAGACATCGGTCGCCTGTTATTAGGAGTCTAGTATTATATCGTCGTTGCATTGAAGCTATCATTAGCATTGAGTGCGTTACAACATGGCTTCCCGTAATAGAAGGCTGCAGTGCTTCAATCTCAGCCTCAAACAGAGCCAGCCTTTTACGATGTTTAACTTGTTTTCGTCTGCCATAGTTTGCTTATACAAGCTTTGCCCTGAAGTACCATCAAAGCCCCATTTGCATATATCAAATCTTTGCCATCCAGCTAAGATTGCACACGTGACAACTTTCCAAGCCTAGCCACAGTTATGTCCAAAACTGCTTGGAGCTTCACTTTAACCTCTCTTTCCGTGATGTCTATGGTATCTTTTGGGGGTTAGCAGTTCTTTGCTTAAGGGATGGCAGTACAAGAAGGATACAATGGTATTCCTTCTTCTTTTGCACAAGATCTTAATGTTATAATATACTGCCACTTCTCTTTAGAAGTGGCTAGAGAGGCTTTCCTCAATGAGGTCAAAATACCTAAAGCTGTGTCAATCAAGTCTTCGGGATTCTCCGTTACCAGTTAAATGATATCTGCTAGGTACATTCTTGTTTTGTGCTTTCAAACCAGTTGCATGAGCAAGGCTTTCAGTGCTATGCGTTTGGAGCTCTTCCACTCTCCTTCTTTGCTATAGCTAGCTCAGCTCCACGAATGGTTTTCTTGGCGACACAACTGGTGTTGATGTTCCAACATTGCATGTCTCCGGTGTGTAGGATGTTGATGCACCCTCATTTACACCAAAGTTAAAACAGGAACATGGTTGCTGCTCTACTTTGCGACACTACAGAAGTAGTCATTTTTACCCTCACAATCTCAGGCCATTTGATGTTCTCTTGAAGCCGTGTCTCATACTTTTTTAAATATGTTCCACCATGTTTTACAGACCTACCTATTTTAAGTTTTCAAACGAAAACAAGAAACGGCATTTAACCAAGCCAAAGACTTGAAAAATCACATGTCGAAAATTCAAAATTTCAAAAATTTATTACGTGCGAAGCGGCGCCTAACGGTACATGAATTGTATGTCATCTTGATTGCCGTGTATGGGACTATAGCTCGTGTGAGCACCAGCCTAACAGTTCTATTAAGTTTCGAGAAAACGTACTTTTAGTGTTTTCTCCCATACAAAAAAAACATAAATATTTTTTTTCTCACGCCTAGTGTAACTTATACCATCCATACTTTAATATGATGTCAAGGGAGGTATACCAGAGCCATTACAATTTTTATTTTTTTAATTCCTCACTTTAAGTTTCTATGAGTGAGTATGGAGCTCGATTTCCAGACCACTGTGCGTAGGCGCGGGCCATGGGGCGTTTGTTGGCTCACTGTCCGACCATGGACCATGCCCGTATCGACGGCGCGTTGTGTTCCACGCGCGCCTCAAAGAGTGTCGGCATAATGACGGGGCCACAGCCTGCCGGGGTCGCGGGACTAACGAATTACCGTGACCCCGGAACGTAAAGGGCTATTTAAGGACAGTCTCTCCCGCCCTGCCTTGAGTGGGAGGACTCGTTTGATGATTTTACCACGATAAAAAGTATAGCTATATCTATCGGAACTAGACTATGGAGACAAAAGTTTCCTGCGACATGGTGACCCCCCCCCTGATGTAAAAGCTAGATCCGCCCTTGCAGTTAGGGGGCGCCGTAGAAAATCTCGCCCAAGGGCGCTGGTAGTGCTAAAACCGGCACTGAACGCGAGCTTACAGATTCATTCTAAAAAAAATGCTCCACACTAGAAATAAAACCCGTTTTGTGGGTCCGTTTACAAGCATTTAAACTCAAACAAAAGCAGCCAGACCCAAAATTATTAATTGCAGATTATAAACTGGCGTGCAAGAATGTAACCCGCGTCAGGCAGCGCGACAGTCGATCGCTAAGCCACTACGTTAACAGTGCCGACACATAAACAAACAGAAGTATTAATGTGTAGATTAGACTTCAAGATCATCAAATAAGTCCTCCCACCCACGGCAGGGCAGGAGGGACTGTCATACTTGTACTGACTAAAATCCACGGTGTCCTTCAATAGCCGTTTACGTTCTGTGGTCACGGGTAGCTCGTAAGTCCCACGACCGCGGCTTTGACCCTCTAAGGGGGCCCGTCATTGTACTGACTCTCTTTGACGACGACCCGGGCATGGTTCATGATTGGACAGCGAGTCGCCCGCATTCGCCCAATGGATCTTGGAGTAGTAAAGAGAAGGTCGACAATGTAATTAGTACCTAAATATCTAACTTAACCTTAGGGAAATCATCTCTTTATAGTAAAGTTTAACGATTTCTTACTACAATCTGTGAAATTACATAATTGTTGTGAGTTTCGTCTCCATATGGGGTGTATAAAGACATTACACTACATAACTAGAAGTAGTTAAATGTCTTAAAGTAACAGTAACTTTAATAGTTCAGGAGCCGCATACATTTCTAAACTTACAAACAAAAGTAAGATCAGACAAAAAGCAATCTTTTATTTTTCTTTAATGAAACGCATTTTTTTTTGTCAAATACGTAATATCTACTGTCCCCACACTAGGAATTTCTTTTAGATCGTACTCATATGCACAAACAGCCACAAACGTATAACAATTTAATTATATTATTAGATCATACAAATATTTCTTCTTGGGTTAAGAGGATCGTCTACCGAGCGCTCGTCCATACTAAAAGAGAAATAAAACGTTTTCCTATCCCTAAATGTTATCCTATCTCAATGATTTTTTAGAATGCTTCCTACACAGTAAAAAAATAGGTTTATAGGTTTTCTTTTTTTTCAAAATTTATAATAGTTGGAAAGTTACAGGCGCCTAAGAGTTACTTTTGAAAAAAAGAAAACCAATAAACCTAGTTTTTTACTGTGTCAGAAGCATTCTAAAAAAACATTGAGATAGGATAACATTTAGGGGTAGGAAAACGTTTTCTCTTTTAGTATGGACGAGCGCTCGGTAGACGATCCTCTTAAAGCCTCTGCTCTATAATCAAACGGATAAAAGCAATGTTACATTGCAGACAAACTCTTCAATTATCATTCATTATACTCAACAGGGTCTTGTTAAAACCCTGCAGCGACATCTATTTATACCACAGACAATCTATTTCTAAACAAAGATATTTATTCAAAAGCGATCAGACTCTTTGATCGTTGAATCGGTTAGACGGAACATGTCTCCGAAGACTGGCAACACTCCAGCAATCGCGGGGTTCTCCAGGAATTTGCCCTCGAGCTATCAGTCATGGAGGGGTTAAGCAGAGGTATTATTAGAAGGTATGATGAGTTAGAAAGGGCTTAAATTTCGGTAAAAATCTTGTCATATGTGCGCTTACCCAAAAATCCGCTAACTTTGAAAAGATTCGGGTTGTATGCTTTTGGAAACACCAGCGCTGTAAATAGTGCAGGCATACGGGCGGCGAGTAATGGGTGATTTGTCGTCCGATCATGACCATGCCCGGGTCGACGGCGCGTCGTGTTTTACAAGCACATCAAAGAACTGTCAACAATCTCACGGGGATACAGAAGGCCAAAGTCTGCTGGGATCATGGGTGTGACTTATCAGGTAACCGTGACCCGTGACCTTGGAACGTAAAGGGGTGTTGAAGGAACACAGTGGATTTTAGTCAGTTGGTACGAGTCTGACACTCTCTTCTGCTCCATGCTGGGCGAGGGGACTTATCTGATGATTTTAACCCCAAAAAAAAAGGGAACTCTATCTACAATCCACCATGCGGGTCCAATGCGTGTTGGTAGATGTCACATGTCTTCGAATCGAATGTTTTGGTTCTAGGACATGCCGGTTTCCTCACGATGTTTTTCTTCGCCGTTTTGAGAGCAGTGGCGATGAAATAAACTACACAAATTAATGCGCCTAGCTCGGTTCGAACTCACGACCTACAACTTGAAAGTCGAGGTCGATACCTTTGGCCAAGTCAAAACAGCTAACTAAATCGCTTCAGAAGCGAAAACAAGAAATAAAAACCAATTTCATAAGAAAAACGGAGTTGTAGCACATAATTGAAACACTGATTCAAAGTGAAATGCTCCTCAAATTAAAGGTCCTTTCTTTGCAACAGGTTGATCGGTATGTTAAAAAGAACTTGTTTGAGCCAGTTGGGACTAGGGTTACCTTTCGTTAAGATAATTACGTTGGGACATGTCCAGTATTTCGGTACAAAGTCTGGTATTTGTCTGGATATATTATTTGTTCGTATTTAAAAATCGTCAGCTTTCTTATTCCAATTGTTTTCATTCCTTTTTTGGGATTTAATGCAGAATCTCTTTTTTTTCCATACTGCAAAGCGTTCATGAAGATTTATTGAAAATTTTCACACGCTAAATAGTGATAAATGAAGGACTAAATGTCTTCAGCGTCATTTAGTCAATTCAACCCCTTTAAGCACACGTTTATTTAAATAAGATAGGTCATAGAACTAATAAATAATGTGTCCAAGCTTTCTTTCAATTGTCCTAAGAATGTCCTGTAATTTTTTTTATCAAACATTGTAACCCTAGTCGTGGCTGTCTTCGGTGCTTTCTTTTGACATGTTTCATTTAAAATGTTGACGTGATTTGGGTTTAACCAAGTGTGTGGCTCTTGTGATGTACATTCACAAAGATTAAGATAAAAAATATGTGAAACTTATAGCTTTTCGACTGAACCGCGGTCATATTATCACCGCTGGTTTTCCTTATATGTTTAGCAGAGGTAGGTAAACTTAAATTCACAATTTTCAATTCATTTATTTTTTTTTATTAAAAAGTGGGCTAGTCTGTTGCCTTTTATTTTATTAAATAGTGGGGTACAGTCTGTTGCCATCAATTTGAAGACAAAAAACTCAATTTTGTTAATGAGAATTCTTTATACAACAACTCTATAGATACACCGTGACTTTTTAGTCGTCTTACAACGGCACCTCAGTTCACGTATCCAATGACTATAGTACACGTTTATAATAAAAAAATAAGTATTTAAAAGATTTGAAAAATTTAAAAATCAAATTTTAATTCGTTATTATGACGCAAGGCGTAGTTAGTGGAGATGGAATGATCTGGCCCGGCTATTGCGCTGGGTAGGTATACTCTACAGCTTGATACGTAAACATTTTAACAGGGAGTTTCATATTTTCCAATGTACCTATTTATTAATAATATTTGAATGTACTCGTAACGATTACTAGACCCACGACTGGACGACGTATTTTTCTCTTTCATGTCCCAACGTCCCACATAACAGTAATTAACCGCCAACGCTTGAAAAAGTTCCGCTTAATATCATAAAAATCTCTTTTTTATTGGATAACAGTCTGCTTTGCTAAAGCCGTGAACAAACAGGGCCCAATCCAGTAATCCTTGTCGACTGAGTATCTCAAACTTTGTCGTGGAACAAGCTATTTTTGTCTTATTAGGGCTTTGTCGTTTAGCTTCAAGTGTTGGCGTAATATGAAATGTTGTTCAAGTTTGTTTATTCGGTAAATCTGCTTTGGAAGTAGTGCTTTAAAACTACCTACTGGATTGGTGGATTTATAAGTAGTGCATGTTGTGGTTAAAAACTTTGTTAGTTGTTGAAAAAAATCAAAAGCGAATATCAACTCGCGACAGTACCAAGCTACGCGTCGTACCAAGCTACGCGTCGTACCAAGCTACGCGTCGTACCAAGCTACGCGTCGCTCGTACCAAGCTACGCGTCGTTGTTGTTGTTTGCCAAAATATGCCGTCTCGTGTCTTTAAGCATTGTAAAACTTGTTCTCAAAAACAAAGAAAATAATTTATGGAATGTTTGTAATTCGATTTGATTTAGTATTTGCTTTGGTGGACACACTCTCGTGTTCTGAGCGTTCTATCTGCCTATTTTTTTGATCTGAGAGCTAACCTATCTCAAATAAAAAACACCCTACGTTTTCTCTTCAATTGCCTCTTTTATAGATACTTAATTAAATATTTGCAATCGATAAAAACCCGGACGTAGAAAATTTTAATCTCCGGTGCATTTAGAAATGGTGCATACTTCATTTCTTATTAAATGAAAGAAAAAAGATTAAAGGCCGAGTTAGTAGGATTTTTAATAAGTAATTAATTGTTATTCAGTTTAAACTAATTCAAATGATTACTTATATCAGAAAACATTTTCAAAATATCTAATTTAAAAAGATTTATGAATTGAATTTGAGACAGTACTCAATGTTCGAGTGAATGGCGTACGATTGGAGAGCCATCCAGCAGTGGAATGCTGTATGATGATGATGACTTGAATTCAGTGGTAATTTTTTAATTTTTTCAGAAAAACTCAGTGATAATTTTTTAATTTTTTCAGAAAAATGCAGTGATATTTTTTTATTTTTTTTCCGAAATATTCAGTGATAATTTTTAAGCTTAAGCTTATGGAAGGTTATCGGTTCAGTCATTTCGAAAAACATGTGGCCTACCATGAACTTTTAAAGCGTGAGTCTTTAGGGTGTGGGAAAGAGATGGCGCTAGACGACATGTATAGCTCTGTCTCTTTCCCACAGCCTAAAGGGAGTTGAATGTTTGTATGAAATTCTGAACGACGTAAGATGCTCTTTAAAACAAAGGCGAATCACCATAAACTCAACAACCACCTGCTGCTATCAAATATCAAAGGAAAAAACCCAACAATGGAAGACGAAAAAAGGCCCTTGTGAATGAAATGAAACCAATAAATGTTCTAATACGTAATACGAGAGACAAAACATTCCGATATGGAGGTCAGGAGGGCGACCCGTTACAAATCCCAACTATTTGAAATGAAATACCAAATGTATTCAATTCTTGACAGATTTTTTGTTGAATTTGTATCGTTTTCTTTGTATTTTGGCAAGTATTACATACTCAATGCCTTAGTATTGCGTGACACCAACATATTACTAAACGCACTCATAAGAGTGCTTATCCATACAAGATATGTTATGCAGTTGTGCTATGAATTGCAATGCTATATAATATGCTATTTCACTGTTAATAAGCTATTTAGCGGTGCGGAGAAAATCGAAGCTCGTGATAAGCGATGCTTACATAGCTTCACCATTTGCGACCATATCCGTAGCACGCATCTTTCCATTGTAAAAAACGTAGCTTAAATAATAATTAAATGAAATATTTTATTTTGGAAGAAGTGTGTAGTAAAGTTGTTGAAAACAATCAAATCAAACCTAAAGGTAGATATATTACCTACCTACATACAAATATATTTCCCAGAGTCCCTCGACTCATAAGATCATATAAATGAACGTCATTTGACGTAAACTATTATGTGCAATAAACTGCATACATTATGAATACGTTTATTAAAGAGAGAACAAACATTGTCTCCCAGTGTTTACAGTATTATTGTTGTAAATTAGATTGTTTATTTCTTTGTTGCGACAAGAAAACGTTGTGACAAACTTATGGTAAAAATTTAACACTTCCTACGAAGTTATTGAACTGACGTAGAGTTAATTAAGCTACATCTGGGACCTTTACCATGCAGTTCAACTATGAAAGAGAGTATTATTGACCTTCATCTGTGAACTGTCACCTGAAAATAACATTATTTTTAAACTGTATGTTATCTTTATTATTTTGTTAGAGTTAATATAAAATGATAATTGTTTATAAAAAAGCGTGCAAGTAAAATAAAATTAAAAAGGGGTACACGACGTCACAATATAGCGCGTCAGTAACATTCCTTCTTAAGGCGCTCCCTCACCGGTAGCATTCGCGTGTCATGTAACATTAGAGATTCAACTTTGAGCATTACTTTACAATACTACCTCCCTGACTGACGAGCATTCGTGTACGTTTAATATAGATTGATACAAGGTGCGTATTGTGATGCTCGATTGTCTTCCTTCACTGATGAAATGTTCGAATTTGTAACGTTACATTACAGGTTTACAGGTGAATGCTCGCGGTGAGGGAGCGCCTTTAGTTGAACTGCATAGTACATTCATCACAAGGTCTTGTTACATCAAAACAAAACACGGACAGCGCCGCGGGCTAAGCCCGTGGATAATTTAGCTTGGCATCACACCAAATTGTTTAGGTAATGAGGTGAACATCGTGTTCTACTGCGTATGGTGCATTTAGTCTAAGCTGTTATATAAATGAAAATGGTATTTGTTAAGACATGATTTAGATCGCATTCCTAAACTTTAGTTAGCCAACGCGAGAATAGTTGGAGAGTTACCGCATTGCAATTTCAGTTTACGACATAGCATAGGCATTATGTTTATTTTAATTCTAACAAACGTTTCTAAATTGGACGATTTATTCGTATATTACGTCTCTCAAGATCAGTAAAACAAATCATCAATGATTTATTTTATTGATCTTGAATAATCCACTTGCGACAATACTAATATTTGCTTTAATTAAAATCACGCCGACAAAGATTTTTTTTTTAGAATCACAATTAATACCATTTAAACTAACTAGCAACCAGGCCCTTTACAATTATGCAATTTACTCAATACTTTAGCAAATCTTCCTCATGAATCATTAAAGCCGTTCAGTCGTTTTTGACTTCATAGCGAACAGACAGACGGACGCGAAAAGGGGCTTTGTTAAATGACTTTAAAAAAGGAAGAAATTCTCGATTCGTTGGATTTTTTTTACATTTTGTATTTATGATTTTACCTTACGTTTTTTCCTTAGAAGGCATAAATCAAAACTACCTCCCACATCCGTAATACCCAGAAATATAAGGAACATGACTGTAAAAAGCTTCCATTCCTTACTATTCTTACTTACTCCCTTTATTCCTATCCCCTTACTCCGGTCAACTTACACCGTGCCTTTAAAAGAACAAACAGAAATATCGTGAAATCATTGTTAGCATAACAACTAGGAGATCCTGACGCCATTTTGTCCTTTGCACAGAACTTTTTTTGAAATTCGATAACGTTCGCATTGGCGCGAAATTAATGTCAGTTGTTTTTCAAAGAGGTTTATATTTCTTTTCGCGGGGTTTTTTTTTTAATGTTGGTTTAGTTTGTGAGAATTTAGTTACCTATATTGTTGATATTGCAGTGGGAATTTGTGAGAAACTCAATGGAGAGATAATTTTT
Organism: Agrotis clavis; assembly: GCA_954870645.1. Classification (NCBI taxonomy): domain Eukaryota; kingdom Metazoa; phylum Arthropoda; class Insecta; order Lepidoptera; family Noctuidae; genus Agrotis; species Agrotis clavis. Next base: position 3,277,160 of record OX940938.1, read on the forward strand.
TTTTTGTCATTACTTCCTCGTTTGTAGCGATCGATCCGGGAAAAGAGTTCATAGAAGGAATTGGGAGAGGTCTTCGCCCTGCAGTGAGACAGTAGGGTATAGGCTAAGGAAAAAAGACCTTCAATAGCTCCACATTTTAACATCTAACCTCAATAAGCATAAAAAGAATAAATGCGATTTCATTCCATCGCCTTTCCATCATCGCACATCTAGACGCACTGCAAGTTATCATCCTTACCTTGTTGCTATACCACCAATCCGCACTAAGCGTTTCCAAACGTCTTATAAAATGCTCTCAGCCAAGCAGACTCTCTGCCTTCGTCTGATTTCCGAACGCATACATCTCTAATCTCTTCAAAGTAAGAGTTAACAGCTTCTAAGTAAGCTCGCTTCATCGCCGATTTTGTCTCTGTTACCCCTGATCTAGATTAATGTAAAGAGCAAACTCGTCCTAAAAAAAAAGTGCCGTTAGACTCAAGACATAGATTAATATTAGTTACTTACTTACTATTTGATGATCTCATGGATTTAATACACCTACCTACACTTACGCAGTGTTTTCCTTTAACTGTTATATCGTCATATACATAGGGTATATATATAGGGTGACTGGTAATTAGTGTACGATACTTAAACACGTGACTGTGCTCATGATAACAAACAATTTTTATTATGGGAGCAAAGTTCAGTACATTAAGCAAACATAAATGTACTGAACAGCTATTTTTTTTTCGCGTTTTCAGGTTTGTTCCCATAGTAAAAGTTGTTGGTTATCATGACCACAATCACGTGTTTAAGTATCGTACACTAATTACCAGTCACCCATATACATATGGCACACTTAGCATAATTAATCATAATGGACTTTAAGGACGTCCAAAAAAACTTGCGTATAAAAAAATGATGGGCGACAAGCTGTCCGATTATGGACAGCAGCGAGTCGCCCATTACTCGCCGTCCGCATCTCTGCGCATGGACCAAAGCCTGCCGGGGTCGAGGGACTGACGAGCTACCGTGATGACGGAACGTAAAGGGCTATTGAACACCGTGGATTTTAGTCAGTGCAAGTCTGAGTCCCTCCTGTCCTGCCCTGGGTGGGAGGACTCATTTGTCGGTTTTACCACGCTAAAAAAAGATGAATTTCAATAAACAATTGAAATAGAGCTCCCTGTAACATCAGTCAATATCGTGTCTTACCTCTATTCCCCCTAACACCTTTATTTCACCTGTAACATCTAAAATGGACCTCGAACAATCGATCCCTGCTTATCGATGCAAACGATTTAACTCGATTCTCAAACTAAGGGTGGCTCAGTCGAAACACGTTTGAAACTAGTTAGCGGACGAAGTAGAGGCGCGGAAACTCGTGCGTTTCGATGTCTTTTTTAGGAAGTCAATGTCTATTAAATGCAGTTTTAAAGATGATCTTTGATGTGCGAAGTGGGGACTACGAAATCGGGTTGTTGTAAGTTGGCCACAAAATAATTCCCCACGAAAAAAAGGGGAATAGCAGAACAATTAAATTATAAAATCCAGCAAAGAACTATCGGAAACGAGGACACAATGTGGAATATGAACAGAAAGTACTAGGAGAACAGGATCAAAACTTTTTTTCGAGGAGAATAACTGTTGTGGCGATCTTATCACAACCCATCAAATCGACAGCAGTGCGAGATGTGACAGAGATGTTGAACATGGAACGCACCCCGGAGTGAAGTACGTGTCTAGTTATTTGCACCACAAAGTTCTTAAGTACTTTTTAGATTTCATTTTATTTGAATGAAGAACAAGCTAGAAATGTTTATCAAAATATATTATCTAGTTGGCAAAATTTAGCAGATATTTTGGCATCAAATAATCGCGCATACAGCGTGCAGCGTACCTATTATAATTGAACATTATGATTGTAACCACCGTTGTGCCACCCGTCATCATCACCATCATTAGCCTATAAATGTTCCCACTGCTGGGACACAGGCCTCTCTGTGAGAGGGAGTGAGCCATAATCCACCACGCAGGCCCAGTGCGAGTTGGTGGATTATGGTGACCCGTCAAGTTTGTAAAAAGCGTCTGCAGTAGGGTTAAGGCGGCAACAGTGGCTATAGCGGGAACAGTGGCGCAGGCGCCATTAGAGCGAAAGTAGCACAGATATTTATACATCTCTCTCACTCCTCGGAAGCTCTCGGGATACGAACAAGTATAAACTAGTCAAGTTGCGGCTGCCGCGACCGTATGGCGTGATGTGAGACATTTTACGTTTTTACCGGAGAAAATTTGCAATTTAAGGTAAGATATACTTTGTTTTTACGCCCTACAGTTTTGTTGTATTAATAAAACAATGTTTCTGATCAAAACTATGTATAAATGAGATTGCTTTGACGCGTAATCCATCTCTCAACAAGCAATAACGTGGCATGTGGTGCGTCATCAATTAAAAATGGCGGCCAAGTACTAGGTGGATCAGACCGCTTGAGGACACAGTGGATCACGAGCCACTGTGTACTGTATTGAAATCCATTTCAGATATGAAATATAAATTGATCTTACATCTTTTGTTATTACTAACCAAAATGTATTATATTATATCCGTTGAGCATGTATTATATTTTTTTCAGAATGCCACGTCCTGTAAAGCCCTGTAAAATCGGGAATCATACTGCTGAAGACATGAAAGAAGCTCTAAAAAATATAAAAAATGGAATGAGTGTGAGGAAATCTTCCCAAATTACGGGCATTCCCTTTACAACTCTGAGGCAAAGTATAAACACGGGAAGTAGGTTATCTTCATACAAACGGACAGCGCGCGGCTTGTATGTGTGCGCCATCGTTTCTATGCGTCGCCGCACGCACACTCAACAAAATCTCGAGCGGTTTCGAGTAGCGCCAATCGGGGCTAACACTGCACGAGGTTCGCGCGTCACCGCTTTTCGGCACCGCTAAATGAATTAAAAATGTCTGATATTTGCAAGAAAAAGTACATATTACTGTGTGTTTGGGTGTAATTAATAATTCGTCAATTCCAGAATTGTCTCTGTTCAAATTACCTATTGAACGGGAAATGCTAGCTTCACACTTATTCTAGCATTATTTTTTTGATGATGAGATACCTACTTTCTTCTTTTTGTTTTATTAGTTTTCTATAACACAGAGGAAGTAGGTAGGTAGGTATGTCTATTTCCACACTAGCATGTTTTGAGTACCTACTTTTGATCTGTCAACTGATTTGCCGCTATTGCTTTGTTTACGTTTAGTTTTGCCGATTTCTCAGTATTGTTAGTACTTATATTAACTGAGTAGGTACCTTACTAGTTATAGTTATAAAATCGTAACTAAAAATAAGTTAGTAATTGACTTACTATAAGTTAATAATTTAAACACAGGCTCTAGTCTATGTTACCGCCTGTGCCGTCTAGCGGCGAAATGAAGAGTCGGGACAGTGACGTTGCCGCTGTGTGGATGCGAACGAAGCGCGGACAGTCGCACCCACACTATCCCGCCGCGCCACCGCCGCCCGGTTTTTTCTTTATACAAATAATGCTGCTCTGTATCTTGAATACATTTCTATATTTGATAGGAAAACCATTGTTGAACTTAATTGAATACCTATGTGTTATCTTTGGCAAGGGCCGGGCTTTAAACTAATGTCTACTGTCACCAGTTCATAAGTGAGGCCTGACCGACCCTGTACCCAGACAATAAAAGTAAAAAGTACAACTTCCCGACCTTTGCCAATTTAAAGGTACTGAATTAAAATTTAAATAAAAGTGACAACCCTAAGACAGTAGGCAATTATATCGCGGATTGGGCCGGAGATAACCTACTTCCCCTCTTTATACTATGTCTGAGGCGTACCTTAAGACCCGGAACTTAAATTTAGATGAGACACGATTGACGTTGAAAATTGACTGAGAAAATTTTAAGTTATTATAAGTTTATATTTTTCCAGAAGAAGGGAATTTATGTTTAATAGCAGTTGATTAATGTTAAGGTTTAGAAGACTGATGATTAAAATGTACATGGTACTAAGTTCCTATTGAGTAATTAAACTTAATAATAAACTTAAAATTGCATTTTATTTTAGATTTATATTTAAAGATCTACTGTGTACCTACCCGATTCACTGTGAACTAAAGGTATATTCACTGTACCCGACCCCCGGTACACAGTGGCTCAGTGGGACTTTTTAAAAAAAATGCTTTCTATCTCCTTTTTCATTTATCGGTTGGACAAAATACAAGAAAAAATATAAAATAGATTAAATACACTACGTACGAGTCCTATTTGTAACTTCCTAACACTACTACAAATAAAGAGAGAGCTGTCTAAAAAAAAAGTGAGCCACTGTTGCCGCCTTGACCCTACTGACGTTAGGTACCTACTACGCCTCTGCCTAGCCTTCCTCTCGCACGGAACATATTGTTCCGGATATAGGTGTTAAAGTAATTATTCCGGATTTGAGAGTTTGCATCGGAGTTTGGAATAATATCTAAATGTTTTCAATTTTCCTTTAAATAGTTTTAGAGATTATCTGTGTTCATTAGTGGATGCTTTCAGTGCATTTGTATTGGACCTGCTTTGAGAGCTTTTGAAAGAGCTGATGGCATTTTAAACATCTAATACATCCGTTTCTTTGCGAAGCCAAAGTGGAAATGGAACTGACTCGAAACAAAAGCTCTTGATTGAGTATAGTCCTTTAGTTTTCGTATACTTACATATTATTTTTCCTTACCTAAAACGAAAATACTTAGGTACATGCTATAAAAAAATTAGCTAAAGGGGCATGATCAAAATAACAATGTTTTGTTTCTTTTATTTTGCAAAACTTTTTTTTAGCAAGTAGTTATAATTGGAACTGAGGAACATATTTTAATAATAAAAATTATATTTTAATAATAGCTTCCTTGGTGAAATTTTGAAATCAAGCCGTGCTGGGCGGCGTTAATCTGTGGATCATCGGCTCTTGACCCCTGTGCAAGTTTCCAAGTTAATCAGACTTCTGGAAGTTGGTGAAAATTAATTTGAAAGATTCCGTTACATTATAACATGGAGGTCGAGCTAAAGTCATTGAATCTCGAAATAAAGAACACTGGATATTTTTAGTCTGTTATTGTAGGAGTAACATGTTTTGTAACTTATCCGCAAATGCACCAATGTTTTAGCTTGTATCTTTGACGTCAAGAATAACATTGGTCAAGCTTCAGCTTTCTGAAATGTAAACACACTTGGAAAGTGTTGCTTCTCACATATCTATAGAATATACTCGTAGATACATAAAGGTCATAGCGAAGTGAAATGGAAGCGATATGTCACCTGTTACCTATGTCCGCGGCGATTCACGCGCGAAGTTCGCTAATTATTCCACGGGACATCATATTAAAATAGACAGTTTCCTAGTTAAAATGTGTTATAAAGTATCCGTATACCAAAAAAATTAAAATGTCACTTACGGGATGTCATCCGTGATTATCTATCTATTTGTTTGAGTTCCGTAAGTGACATTTTAAATAAATTAAATCACGGTTCTTCTTTCGGTTCTTCTTTCACGGTTTGTCTCTAAAGAGACAAACCGTGAAAGCTTAAAACGGTATCATTCTGTACCTATACCTACCATTTAAGCAGCTTTCATCCAAATCCGATCTATAGTAATTTTTGTGTGAAAACCTGGATGGATTGATGGATAGAAGGATGTTTGTTACTCTTTCCAATGGCAATCTCTTGAGAGTGGTTTTTATAGTCAACTCAGTACTAAAGTGATAGTCCTTCCAGGGAGGATTCATTTGATTAGGTATATTCCACCCATAAAAAGAGTACTACCGTGTTACATCTATTACTGTGTTCAAGTTTCCAAGATAAATTATAGCCTATAATGTTGCCCAGACTTAATAGCTATACAAAAAAAAAAAAAAAAATCCGTCCAGTAGTTCCGAAGATTAGCGTAGTGTATGGAGTAATTTCTCCCGTTTTCCTAACATTTCCCTTCACTGCTCTGCTCCTATTGATTGTAGCGTGATGAAAAGTATACTATACCTAACCAGCGCAGGAGTATGAAAAATAATTGTACCAAGTTTCGTCAAAATCCGTCGTGTTTTTGTTTCTATAACGGTTATACAGACAGACAGACAGACAGACAGACAGACAGACAGACAGATAGACAGACAATAATTTTATTAATTGCATTTTTGGCATCAGTATCGATCCCTTATCACCCCTGATAGTTATTTTGGAAATGTATTTCATGTACAGAATTGACCTCTCTACAGATTTATTATAAGTATAGATAGATATAGATTTACTTCTATACTTATTAATATTTAAAAGCTGAAGAGTTTGTTTGGTTGAACGCGCTAATCTCAAGAACTACTAGTTCGAATTGATTTTGTGTTGGATAGTGTTCTTATCGAGTAACGCTGTGATCAATAGGAGCCGAGAAATGGGTGGTTTCACGCAAAGCTCGGCTCAGATGGCGCTACCAGCGCATGATGTCATTTACTGTATGATTAACTTGACATACACTACACCACAGATAATATAACTACACACTCGAAGCTACTACGACTTGAACGTTGTTTACGTTATGCACTGGTAGCGCCAAACTCGCAGTGAAACCCCCTTATTGAGGTTAAAATATGAGTCACATCTAGTTTACAATATAATTTTCCTTTCGAATATGCAGTCCTTCTCAAGATGGCATGTCTTTGATATCATGCAAGCGTGTACCTGCTCAAAAGCTCACGTATGCAATATCTAGACGCGATTCAAATATGTGTAGACCAAACAAGTACCTATTAGTTTCGTGTAGAAATTCTAACTACAGATATTTTATATCATTGATATGCAGCTACTGTGGCGTTTCAAACATTCATATATTATATACAACTAGCTGTTGCCAGCGGCTTCACCCGCTACAACTCGAAAATTATCCCACGGGAACATAAAATCGGGATAAAAACTATCCTGTGTATTAATCCAGGTTATAAACTATCTGTGTACCAAATTTTAGCCAAATCCGTTCAGTGGTTTTTGCGTGAAAGAGTAACAAACATACCTACATACACACACATACATCCTCACAAACTTTCGCATTTATAATATTATTTGGATGTCGGCGGATGGTTTCATTAAAGTTTTTGTTCGGTTCAATCCAGATTCTAAACTGTCTGGGTACCTTATCGAAATCCATTTTAATTTTTGCGTGAAAGAATAGAAAACATCCATACATTCATCCTCACAAACTTTCGTGTTTATAATATTTGTATTATATTTAAGCATCGTTACTATAATAACTATTCCTAATAAAGTTGTCTGTGCTCCATGCTTGCTTCAGTGAACCTTTGAAATGGAAAGATGCACGATTGCTCTGCGACTGGTGAGCGTTTGAATGGGGATGGCAACTCAAAGCTAATCGTAGATGGCGCTGCGATAGTTGGTCCCTACGTCAGATTACTGTCTACCTTGTATAAAAAACAAACAAGATTTATTGTTATAAAAATTGAGTATAAATACAAAACAAATATGGAAAATTATTCGTCAATGCAAGTGCATATACTAAAAGAAGAATTAAGACGCCGCGGTGCATCTACAGGAGGAAAAAAAGTGATTTAATTAAGTGGTAATACATTTGATTTTACCGTAATAAATCCATAATTACTTGTAGTTGAGGTTTCAATTTTTGAGTTTAGGTATGTTTTACCTGTCCTCTCCTTTTACAAGAATATAATGCTGCTTCTGACTTTCTATTTTGATAAAATATCATAATGTTTTAAGTCAGTAATTTTACCCCTTTTTTTCTATTTAGATTCGAGAAATATCACAATATATTTAATTTCTTAACACCACAACTATCACAAAACTCGTTCCAGGTGATAATTCTTCCGCCAGACGAACCATTTCATGATTTATGGAGCGATGCAATACTGGTACTTAACCTCCAATAGAAAAGTAGATATTATTTTGAAAAGTGTATTCGATTGTTTAACTCTGGTATATAGCTTTTCCTTAGTTATAATTCAATTTTTGTTCTCAAGGCAGTCACAGCAGCTGCCCATTATTTCTTGATAGTGTGAATTGTCGGAAATTTGTATGTTCCATCATTTTTACAGCTTATTACACAACATCTAGTCATTTTACATCAATAAATCGTTTTTTTTTCAGAAAATTCCTTTGATTTGACAGTTCTTTTGGGACCAAACTGTCACTTGTCACTTTGACACTTGCCTTCCCCATTGACTCCCTTTGTCCGTATTCTTTATAACAAGACGCTGAATTCACACAGTTTATGTCTAGTAGATAGGTACAGTACTTTCCTTGCTAGGGATTAAATATGCCTACGATTTATTACTATTACATTTTCTCTGGACATTATTAGACAAATGTAAATGAGAATCAATCAACTAATCTTTCGCGATCGACAAAACCATGCTAATAACTTATATATCTAATAAAGTAGCTTTTAATTAGATACTTACTTCACAAATGGGGCTCACATCTCTCTGCGAGAGGAAAAGTGTCTTTGGTTCCACCACAAGATCTTTAACGAAGTAATTTCGTATTAAAGTCGGGTAAACGTAGCTTGTATAGAATGTAGCTATGCCCTGCCGTTTTACTCCCGCTGCTCCACTCCTTTTGGTCATGGTGTAATGTTAAGTATTGAAGCCGGGTCCACCCTTTATAGCAGAACTTTTTACGTCATAATTTTATTTTGCATAGCAACGGATAGCATAAACCTCTTTTCGCAGAAAATCGTTTGGCATACACTCATTTACCATAACACCGAAACCCATAATTTTGTAAGTCAGAATCATCTTTAGGCATAAATTTCATTTTCATAATAATCAATAAGTATAACCATCATATCGTAGAAAGTTCACAACCAGAATCATCTTTTGGCATATATTTTATATCCATAATAATCAAAAGTATAACCATCATATCGCACAAAATTCACAGCCAGAATCATCTTTTGGCATAATTGTGTGGTTTTTATTTCCCAGACAGTAAGATGATGCAGTAAGCATGCAGCAAGCATTCAGCATACAAGCATGCAGCATGCAAGGTTGCAACATGCAGCAGGCATGCAGCATGCAAGGTTGCAACATGCAGCAGGCATGCAGCAAGCATGCAACATGCAGCAGGCACGGCTTCTGTCACGGCTCCGGCGCTGCGGGTCTCCGGCGGTCCCACGCGAGCTAATCGTCGCAGATGATTTTACGCCCACCACCGCAGCTTCGGCTTACTGGCCGGCAAGCCGGCCAGCCTCAGCCGCGGCGGTGTGCGTTAAAACCACCTGCTCCTCAGCTCGCGGGCCGCCTCGCCCCTCCGCGCCTACGCGATTATAAATTACACTCTAGGGGTAGGGCAGACAAGACTACGTGAAGTCGGTTTTGCAGCGATTCATTTCTGTCACTAACTTTTGTAGCACACCATATTGATTTTATAAAACAATTTTTTTATTTTTTATTATGACTATTAAATTATTTCTATTCTGAAATTCTGTGATTTTCGAAGTATACTAAGTCAAATTATTCCAAATAATCGGCGCTCTAAATAAACGTTATGCTAAATGAAAATATGCAAAATTGTAACTCTGACAAAGGTAATTATGCCCAATACAATTCTGCCATCTTAAAAGTATCCCAATTTAAATTCGGACATAAAAACATTAGGCCAAAAAAATAAATATTTAAAAAAACAAAAAACCCGACTGCGTAAAAAAACTAAAAAGAAAGAAACAAGCCCAGTAGTTTAGAATTCACTCATTCACACTCACAGTCGGGGCCCATTCAAATTATACCAATCAAATCTTCCCAAGAGGCCCCGACTGTGAGTGTAAATGAGTGAATTCTAAACTACTGGGCTTGTTTCTTTCTTTTTAGTTTTTTTACGCAGTCGGGTTTTTTGTTTTTTTAAATATTTATTTTATTTTACTATTTTTAGTTTTTGTTAGCATTTATCAGTCCAAATTAAATTGAAACATATAAGTTAGATATATTTTGGTAAACCATTTTTAAAATCCTTTAATTTGATACCCCACTTGATAGAATGTGAGAGATTAAAAAAAATATTTTTAGTTCGGAACCCTTTGCACATGAGTTCGACTCGCACTTGGCCAGTTTTATGTACCCAGTGACACTCTCACGTTTAAGACGAATCTAACGACACCTCTCAAGTTAAAATCCATCAAGCCGTTTAGGCTGCAGAGCAACACACAGAAACATACATACATACATACATACATACATACACTCGAAAAACATAACCCTCCTGGCGCAGTCGGGTAAAAACAATTATATTAAATATTTTTTATACCATAACAATGTTCGTTTAAAAAAGTTTCTGCCAAGTGAGTTCTGCCAAATAGGTTTCGGAGCAACAAGTTTCTGCCAGATAGAGGGCACCCATTGAAGCCTACAGCCTTCCTCGATAAATGGAGTATCCAACTCATAAATTATTTTTCAAATAGATCCACTAGTTCCTGATATAAGCACGTAAAACAAATTCTTCAGCTTTATAATATTACCTACGTATAGATTTTGTCTTCTTAGTTCTGAATTTTCAAACAAACTTTGTCCCACACTAGGAATTCTGTTATGCCTTTGACTCTTTCTCTAACCGTCTTCTTCTCTTTGTCCCTCAGCAGCAATGGTTATTACTGCGCGGTAGTGTGCGTGGTGCTGGCATGCGCGAGCGTCGTGCTGTGTGCGCCTGCGCAGCTGTGCGCCGGCGCCGCCGACGACGACCCGAGGGCCGCGCGCTTCTGCCAGGCGCTCAACACCTTCCTTGAACTGTACGCTGAGGCGGCCGGAGAGCAGGTTCCTGAATACCAAGGTATGGAAGGTTTTTTGAAGGCTAGACCCACTAGTAACATTTGTAGCAGTTAGTATTAGATAATGATCAGTGGTAGCCCAGTGGTATCGGCCTGAACTCAGCCCATCATCATCATCATCAGTCGGAAGACGTCCACTGCTGAACATAGGCCTCCCCTTTACACCGCCACGCCGAACGACAATTCGCCACTTGCATCGCACGGTTGCCCGCGACCCTCACGATGTCGTCGGTCCACCTAGTGGGAGGCCTGCCTACGCTGCGTCTTCCGGTCCGTGGTCGCCATGAGAGAACTTTTCTTCCCCATCGGTTGTCAGTTCTACGAGCGATGTGGCCTGCCCATTGCCACTTCAACTTGCAAATTTTATGAGCTATGTCGGTGACTCTGGTTCTTCGCGCAAATATCCATGTTCCGGATTTTATCCCGCAAAGAAACTCCGAGCATAGCTCTTTCCATTGCTCGTTGAGTGACTCTCAGTCTCTCTAAAAGGCCAGCAGTCAAAGACTCTAACTCAGTCCGACTCATTACAAACTCAAATCGGTGAAAGAAAACATCGTGAGAAAACCGGCATGTCCTAGAATCATCAATTCGGCAACTTGTGACACCTACCAACCCGCACTGGCACCGCGTGATAGTTTACGGCCAACTCCCTCTCACAGAGAGGAGGCCTATGTCCCAGCAGTGAGAATATTATAGGCTGATGATGAGAGGTGGAGACTGAACGACAGTCAGGTGCTCTGAGCTAATATGATGGTAATATGACCTTCTGGCATTCTGTGGGGGTAAATTCTTCTCCACATGGCACAGTTAATCTCCACAGTCATCCTTGTCCATTTCGATTCTTACAGGACCAATATACAGGGTGAAATTTTATTAATGAGCAATATTTTAAAGTTGGGCATTACTAACGATACTAATCGTTTTATGGAACTCAAAAACATTATTAATGCAAGTATCTTCGCTTAATATTATTTGATGTTTGTTTACTTTTCGTTCCGCGCGCGGTGTAATGCGCTTTAAAATTTTGATACTTTAAGATTTATGGGGTTTATGATTTATTTTTTATTACTTTTAGTGCTTATTTGCAATAATAAGCCTTTGCTATGCGACATACTACATTTTTAAAGGTGTCCATAATTGCATTAATAATTTATAATATTTTATATTATATACATATATTATTAAATATTAATAATATTTTTGATTTGCGATTTATTAGCCTTGATGCAATCAGCATCGTGAGTAGAGCCGAAGATTAAAATATTGCCCATGATTTCGATTACACCCTGTATTGTCTGTGTATTCTTCGTCGTTATTTTTATCAAGATCCTTATTTGATGTGATATATGAATTGAAGGTATTAAAAGTTTACTTACATGATTCTTTCTCCCACAGCTCTGGTCCGCGACTACCCACAACTGCTCGACACCGGCATGAAGAGGCAAGACGTTGTACACTCTTTCCTGCGTTTCGGTCGCCGGCGCTGACGCGTCGGGCACCCGCAGCGGCCACGCCGCGTCCACGCCCAACCACCGCAACCCACACGCAGCGACCAGGCTTAGATTGTTTGCTAATATAACATACATTTAGTTCTTTACGTTATTTCGTCCAAAATATTAAAAAAGTTCCTTTATAATGTAAGGCCGTAACCAAATGCTAGGTATCCGAACTGCGAAATTAAAAAAAAAAAACTCTCATTCAATGTCGAGATGTCAACAAGACCGGACGTCTAAACCTCTCTCTCCAAATTTAATAGACTAGTATTAGAACTTATTATAATGAAATGTACTTATTGCTAAAAGTATTAATAGTTTTTAAGATGTAATTAAACGATCTTGTTGTCAACATTTTTGTGGCATTTCATTTGATAAGTGTAAGAATATTTAAATAATTATTATGATGTTTTAAATAAATAAAGTACGTATTTATGACAAGCCTTTTGATATTTTTTCTAGATTTCCTTCACACGTTCACTTTAATGCTCTTGCAATTACACTAATTTCAACTTTATTGCAACAATGTAAGCTCCTCTAAAATTCACCTTTACATTGAAAATTAATGTGAATACTTTCACAAAGTTGATACTATTTCCAATAAATTTTCTCATAAAATAACCTTTAAAACTAATCAATTTTACGAGCATTACATTGAAATGAATTTTATTGAACGTGGATGGACCAAGGGGTGGCTTGGGGTAAATTTAAGTAGAAAGTGCAGGACTAGGCGGTGCGGCTGACTGCCAGGGTCGCGGGACTGTCTATGCAGGTAACCGTGACCCCGGAACGCAAAGGGCTATTGAAGGAACACCGTGGATTTTACTCAGTACGAGTCGACAATCACAACCACCATGGACTCATTTGGTGAGACCCATATAAGTATGGTATATCCCGTTCGTAAAGTTTCGCTAGGTAATTTATTTTGACCTTTACAATACGTTTAGGATATAAAAGAAACACACTTAATAAATATTTGTCATTTATATTTCGCCCTACGACACACATTGTAAACATACATAGACAAAATACATAAAAAACGTACAAATAACGGCTAGATACTGTATTTTACAACCGATACATATTATAATGACTTAGTTAAGAACTATACGAAAATAGTTTAAGTACTCATAGAACAAAACTTATAAAGCTCTATACAGGATGACTTTTTTACCACCGTCCAAAATTTTTCTACGCATTAGGTATCAATCACTAAACCCATTTTTGAAAAAAAATCGAAACGTCAAATTGTCATATTAAATCATTTTCTCATCCGCTCTGTGTGGTCACTAAGCTAAACGTTAATAATATACACTTGCCGGCGCATGAAATGGGCAGAGCGCACCCCGCTGACCCCCCGCCCCGCCCCGCTACACCTGAGCGGCACATCACAGCGCGGTGTCCAGATTCATCAACTTTTTATAGATAGATTGAGACGTGATATCTCGATATTTTTGTATTGATTGATACAAAAAGAAAAAACACGTATTCAATGATTTTCGCCAAAGATTAATATATTAAAATTTGGATGGTGACTAAAAAATCACCCTGTATAAGTTTTACAATGTTGAATTCTTCTTTAAATTCACGTTTTTGTAAGTACAGGGGGGGGGGGGGTATTACAACGTATTATAACCAGGCTTGTACCAGTGAAGTGAATGAGATGGCGCTAGACGACTTGTATAGCTGTCTCTTTTCCACACTGGAACTATTCTCGTTTTATGACGTCATCGTAAGCCCCGTGTACCGCCAGCATTACTTGACCCACTTTACGATTATTCTGCCGTCAAAGATGGATCATAATAATGGACACTCACTGTACTAGGAAAATACTTTTCCGAGCAAGTTTGTTGAAAAACGTCGTTTGATTAACATCATTGCTCTTAGTTCTATTACGGCTAGACTGCATTGGCTAATTTTTTTTATACACTTGCATCAAAATCATCAAAATGTGCTGTAATTTAAGCAAACAGTACCTACCCTTATCACGAGTTTTCACTATTTTACTTTACAGCGTCTTTCCAGTATTTACAGCGTTTCTTGTATAATCTAATTTTTTCCTTGAAAGTCAATTTGGAAATGTCAAAGTTCCAGTTTACGTCAGAATAACTGAAAACTCATGATAAGGCCTCAGTAATAACTTTAGGCCATTGAGGAACAAATAATTCTTTTTTAGGTGATGTAACACTAATCATGTTTTATCTGTGTTCATTTTAAAGAAAGCAACATCATAACCAGCTGGAAGACGTCCACTGCTGAACATAGACCTTCCCCTTAGACCGCCACTTGCATCCATCGGTTGCCCGCGACCCTCACGATGTCGTCGGTCCACCTAGTGGGAAGACTACGCTGTGTCTTCCAGTCCGTGGTCGCCACTCGAGAACTCGTCTTCCCCATCGGTTATCAGTTCTACGAGCGATGTGGCCTGCCCATTGCCACTTCAGCTTGCAAATTTTCTGAGCTATGTCGGTGACTCTGGTTCTTCGCCAAATATCGTTCCGGATTTTATCCCACAAAGAAACTCCGAGTTCTGCCCATTGTCATTCCAACTTGTAAATTTTTAGAAACAATCAAACCCAACGTTGACTATTATGCAAATATCTAAAGTGAATTGAAAAAGCAAGTGTGCTTCGTAGAAAAACTATTCTACTTTTGAGCTTCGCCGCAATCAATTAAAAAGTGTTTTAACTAAGGTTCTACAAGTACTTTGACACATGATGCTAATTTTTATGACACTAGGGCCATGCTAACAGGAATTCCCGTTAATTTATTTTCGCGTTAATGGACGTTTATACGAACATTTTAAGACTATTATAGAGAAAATCAACGGGAAATGCCGTTAGTATGGTCCAGATATGAGAGCTATGATATTAAAAGGTAATTCGAATAAACTCGAGCAAATAAAGTGAGGAAAAAATATTTGTATTGGTGACAAAATATAAAAAAAACATTACTTGTGTTGGTTTTTAGGGGCAACATCAACACATTAAATGTTGCTAGCAATTTTACCTCCAAGTAATGTAACAGTAAATATCAATTCTGATGCCTTATCACAAGTTTTTGTGACGTAAACGGGGATTTTAACGTTAATTTGGTGGACAAAATTAGTTCCTCGTTCGCACACGAGAAGCGCTTTTATAGTTCAAGTACGCTGTACGGTCAAATACGTAGAATTCATGCTAAGGCCTCAGAGGTTTTAGACTGAGATGCTTAAACGATGCAGTTTTGTGAACAACTGTTTAACTGCAAGTACAAGATAGACACTACATTTACGAGTACGTATCGGTATGTATATTATCAGACAATTTGATGAAGATCACAGGATCGCGCTGGATGCAAGCTTCCAAACGGTCCTATTGTGAATCTATGGGGGAGGCCTATGTTCAGCGGTCCTACGGCTGATATGATGATGTTGATGTATATTTTGTCATCAATACTTGTTAAAATTAAAAAAACATGAAACTTTTACGTAGCACCATACATTTCCACTAACCGACGAGCGATATTCATATTAAATGAATGAAAACAACTAATTCAAGTAAATATCAATTTTTTTATTCTTTAAAGGAAGTTGCGCTTTGCTGTATGAGGAATACTTTTCAATACTGTTAAAATGTTGATTAAATGCCGCATTTTTGTTTAATACAGAGTTGCTCAAATACTGTCTTTTAAAAAATTGTTTGTGATAATGATGATTAAAACTGAAGTTATGGGTTGTCGGAGAAGCTTAACACTAGAAATTGTGGCCCTGTGGTATCGGTCCCGACTTACGAGTTGTAGGTCGTGGGTTCGAACCCCACCAGGCGCATTACTTTGTGTAATTTATTTTATCACCACTGCTTTCAAAACTGTGAAGGAAAACATCGTGAGGAAACCGGCATGTCTTAGAACCAAAAATTCGAAGACATGTGACATCTACCAACCCGCACAGGGCCCGCGTGGTGGATTATGGCCCACTCCCTCTCACAGAGAGGAGGCCTGTGTCCCAGCAGTGGGAACATTATAGGCTGATGATGATGATGATGATGATGATATAATTAATAAAACGATTGCGATCTTAATCTCGATCTTTACTAGAAGTGTTTCTTATTAGAAATGTATTGTTTAATAAAAAACAGCCGTCATTAAAAATGGTACGGGATTTGCATTGAGACAAAATATTCAATTTCGGGCGAAGATTAATGGCAGTATGGGGCCGTATTTTGACGTCTTTAAGCCAGAGTAGTTCCAGTGAGTGAACGAGGAGGCGCTAGACGACTCTGTCTCTTTCACTCACTGGAAAAGTCTGGTTTCAAGACGTCATAATACGGCCGCAGGAAACCATGTGTTTTATAGTCCGCCGTTTTTAGACATGCCCTGCAAGTCACGAGGATTTTTAGAAGATCACAAAAAGTCAAATTCTGACGATCAGTCTTACTCAGCGCTGAGGTTGGGGACATAAGACAGCCAGTCGTTACGTATAAAATATCAGTATCTAACTCAATCTAATATTGGAACAAATTATTCGAAAAACTTCATAAATTTGACGAGTTTCTCACACAAAATCTTGAGGACTCAATAATGCAGTTTATTAATACTTTTGTAAAGCAATGATACTGCAATGCGCAACTACCTTTAAGGAACAGTTCAAGCGATATTTTACAATAGAGAGTTCATTTGTGGCAAGTATGTATTATACAAATAATTATCATTTTGTGAACATTTTATATAAAATTACAAAGCGTTTATGGCAAGAAAAGTAAAAGTTTTAATACAATTGTTAAGTACGTCTTTAAGAGGCTTTCAAATAAGATTTTTATTACGGTATATTTTTTTTCGTTTTCATATTAAAAATAATTAATTTTCCACTCTTTCCGATCAAATCGCGTGCTACTTCAAAATAGGACTTTCTTTACATAAATATATTTAAATTGACAAAAACGTTAAAAATACACATATTTAAAAACACATCATGCAAGTTTACATCGGTTATAAACATTTAGACTAAAAAGTCGGCTTCTTAAATATAACAATAATACAATGAATAAGATATTTAAAAATATTTTTGTACGATATACATAAAACATATAGATATTTTTATATTTATCGTCTTTCTCCAAACCACAATTTCATAAATAACAATTATCTACTTTTTATTAGGTACTCTAAAAATTAAAAAGAAATAAAGTCTAGCATGGTAGGTTACAAATTGACGTAGATTTTCATTTGTGACATAATTATCTTCGAGACATCAAAGATACTACAATAGTTTGACATTTAAAGACATGCGTTAGGTAAAGATTTATCTAATTTACTAAAGACCACATGCAAATATGAGCTTTCAAACTATAATTTTAGCTGCCAAAATGAAAGTTGCAGGTGTCAACATGAAACCTGCAGTTTTCAAACTCGAAACAGGGAACTGTCAACATAAAACTAGCAGTTTTCAACATGAAACTAGCAGTTGTCAAATGAAACTAGCAGTTGTCCAAATGAAACTAGCATTTGTTAATATGAAACTAGCTGTTGTCAACATGAAAATAGCAGCTGTCAGCATGAAACTTGCAGCTAAAATGTCACATTACGAATATTGGGTATCTTGCTTCGAGTTATCAATTTATCCCTGCCATACAAAACAATCTTTTTTATTAGTAATCGAGTTTTTTTTTTAAGATACTAACTTAATATTAAATTCAAATATACGTTTAGGATCGACAGACTTCAGTTTAATGTACAGTGGCAGAAAGAAAATGTTGAGCAGTTATAAGATACTTTTTCAAGCATTTATGTACATTTTATTTCATAATGTTGGCACTACGTGAGTGTAAAAAATCATAGACTTAGAAAATGGACTGTGCAGTGTTCAATACAAGCATGAAATGTATTATTCTCTAGAAAGAGAGAAAACGATCATGTAGCCAATTGCAATAATCGTTGCCACTAAGGTTTTTTACTGTATCGTGGGTGCGTTTACTTTAAATTCACATACACCAACACTAGGAAGAACAACTTGTAGTTCCTACAAATATTTGTGTCGTGTGGAAATCGAACGCACGCAACATTTAATGGCTAAACCATTGCGCCAACCGTGCTATCAAATTATCCAAAGACAACTCGAGACTTAACGACTCTTTCACCTTTTTTTGTGTTTGTTTCTGAGACTTTTGTGCTCAGTCCATTCTAAATGTCTATGGTATAAATTGACCTAGAGGTACTTTACTTATTCATTCTTTGACTGTACACAAATAACATAAGCTTTAATATTAGTTACACAAAGAAAAATCTTATAATCAAAAATCACATTTTTGGAACACAAATAAGGTTTAAATTCGCAAAATAACTACTTAGATATATTCCTACTAGATAACAAGAGATAATATAGTAATAGTGTTCTAAACGTGTTTGTCATCGATATGTCATGTTTAGTTTCAAATAAATTCAGTATGTAATGTGAACTATGTCGCCTCCTACTGACAGCAGACATTGACCCTGTAAAAAAAACTTTATTTTAGACTATAATTCGTCTTCGATAGGTAGAATCTGTGGAAAACGAGATCAGCAAGGTAGTTTATATGCTATGTTTAAAGCTACCACGGTACCACGCGACGATTTCCCGCCAGAGTAGGCGCGGGTTTGCAGTCGGCAACTAAAATGGGTAACGTAACTCGGCTATAAAGCCAAACGCCTGCCGAGGGTCGCGGGCGGGATTGTCTTAAAAGAACATCGAGGCTCTGGAATGCAAAGGGCATGTGAAGAAACAGGATGTTTTTTAGTCAGTAAGAGTCTGACAGTCCCATCAGCTCCACTCAATGTGGCCGAAAAAAGGCAACTAAATCATGACAGTTGCAACACCAGGCCTATAAAACTATTACTGATTGGCACAAAGGCCTCAAAGCTATGCCAGAAAAAAATTAAAATTTCTAAAGAAACTATTACTGGTATAAAAACTCTACTTTGGTAAAAGAATAGTTGCGATAAAAATCCTCCATCCAATAAAAATCCACACGGTCAATAAAAAAAAACAATAGTTTTTTTTTAATTTACCGTGTGGCGACGGCGATTGTTACATATCACTTTGGTCGACTTTCACTAGCAAATTAAATATTATTTTGTTCATAATTTATAAAAACGTGTCACAACTTTTGTCACAAACAACTTTGTGGTGAAATTAGACCAACATAGATGGCGCTAAATGTATTTCTACTCCCAAGCTGATTGGTTGCTTTTTACAATGAAGTTATTAGTAAGAAAGAGGCACCTATTGTACGGTGCGATAACGGGGTGTTTCACTGCTAGGCTGGATTGAGGCGACCGATTGCGTCGCGTCGTCACAATAAGGAGTTTCACTGCGAGTTTTAGCCGTCAGTGGCGCTACCAGCGCATAACGTAAACAACGTTCAAGTGTAGCTTCGAGTGCGTAGTGTATGTCAAGAAAATAATACAGTAAATGACATCACGCGCTGGTAGCGCCATCTGAGCCGAGCTTTGCGTGAAACCTCCCATTGTGGCATTAAATGCGTTGATCCGACGCAACGACGCGCGGTAACGCACTAATGAGACCTTACTCTAATTCGATGATATCGTAACAAGTACATACCTGATTCTTGTGCGCGTTATCCTGCAGCATGAGTTGTGTGATGTAGAAGGAAGTGAGCGCGTTCCCGCCCAGCGCTGCCGTGTACGCACGGACGATGGCCATGACCTGCCGACAACGAAATACCGTTGTCACATTAGAATAAAAACCTTTAGCATAGGCTGAATACGCTTTTAAAAAGAAAATTACGTTTTCATTATTATTCTGTAAGTTATCTCAGAAACTTGGCAACATTTGATGAATTGGAATTTACTCACAATCTTTAGATTTCTTTACCATGTGCAAAACAAACCGAGATAGATAGAAAAAGGTATACGTTTGTAATATTTTATTGGTTAACTATTGAACATTTCATTTTTAAATAAACACTGCCCATACTACGAATTATTTTTAAATCGAGGACGCGTTAACAAACATTTAAAAACTGACATACAGTCAATTCTGCAAAAACTTGTAAGTATTTTAAAACTATACTTGAAACCTGAAGGGTTTGCTTGCTTGAGCGCGCTAATCTCAGGAAATACTGGTTTGTATTGAAAAGTTCTGTTTGTGTCGTATAGTCCATTTATCGAGGAAGGTTATAGGCTATATAACATCACGCCAAGACCAAATGGAATCGAACAGCGATGTTAAAACCACGGGGATCCGCTTATATTTATAAATAACTTACCTCGCAAGTGAAGGTGTGCAGGAACCCACTGAGTCCTCCCAGCTCCCTCACGGCGGTGGTCTCTCGTACGAACAACAGTCGCAGCGCGCACAGACGACGAGTGACTCGACCACCGCTGATGTGACTCAGAGTTGTTAGGGACACTGTTGTGGGGACCTGAACAAAACAGCGAAGCTTCGGTTACACACCGCGACTAAGCGTTTCTGAGTGCATTCGCTGCGAGTCAGATTGAACATGCTCCATTCAAATAGCGGTGACTCATCATAATCATCATCACCATATCAGCCGTAAGACGTCCACTGCTGAACATAGGCCTCCCCTTTAGACTTCCAGTAGGACTGGTTGTAAGCGGCCTGCATCCAGCGTGATCCTGTGGCCTTCATAAGATCGTCTGCCCACCTAGTGGGTGGACGTCCTACGCTGCGCTTGCCGGTGCGTGGTCTCCATTCGAGAACCTTACGGCCCCATCGGCCATCAGTTCTGCGAGCTATATGGCCTGCCCACTGCCATTTCAACTTGCTAATTCGTTGGGCTATGTCGGTTACTTTGGTTCGTCTACGAATCTCCTCATTTCTGAGTCGATCACGCAGAGAGACTCCGAGCATAGCCCTCTCCATAGCTCGTTGGACTATACTGAGCTTACTAATGAAGCCTATAGTAAAGGACCACATTTCGGTGCCATACGTCATCACTGGTAGCACACATTGGTCGAAAACTTTCAACGTCCATTCACTGCGAATGCCTTTTCGCAGCGATGACTCGCTGTATGTGACTGTGTTTTTTTAGCTTTGAAATCAATGTAGTAAGATCACTGAGTTCACTAATTAGTGACTTCACAATTTGCTGTTGCTATACAAAATCTATGGGAGAATCGCGTTTTGACAAGTAATAAAAAGTTTGTCAGATGATTGGTGATTCAAATACCCTATTAGCTAAAATAAAATAATGAGCGACTCGCTGTCCGACCATGGACTATGCCCGGGTCGACGGCGCGTTGTGTTCCACGCGCGCCTCAAAGAGTGTCAGCATTTTGACGAGGCTCCCCTCTAGAGGGCCAAAGCCTACCGGGGTCGAGGGACTAACGAATACTGTGACCCTGCAACGTAAAGGGCAATTGAAAGACACCGTGTATTTTAGTCAGTACAAGTCTGACAGTCCGTCCCGCCCTGCCCAGGGTGGGAGGAATCATTTGATGATTTAACCAGGCAAAAAAAAAAAAATCAAAACCTGACCTGTCCATTAACAAAGCTCTTTTCCTCCACGACCTCCGGCGGACTCTTGACGAGCTGCTCCTCATCCAGCTCGAAGATATCATCATCACCGTCTCCGTTCCCGTGTCCCTGACTGCCGTGACTGCTGCTGTGACTGCTGTGCTGACTGCTGGACTGGTGACCGTTCTCCACGCCGTTGGCCTCGGGACTGTTCGGGTCTTGGAGGGGGATGGCTGAGCCGGACACTATGAGCTGGATTTCGTCCTGTCGGGGGTTTAAAGTGTTATTATTTTTAACTTTATGACAAATTCAGTGTAGACAGCGGTTTTGTTCAAGTGTGCTTTGAAAATAAAGCCGCATTTTCGCTAGGGGACATTTGTTCCGCGACTCTGTCGCTCAATACGAAATTCATATGTCCCGAGCAACGTCGCGCATCTATCCAAACATTTCAATTTTCACATTTAAATGGAACTTGCGATTTTGCTAGTCTTATGTTCAATCAAGTTATCCTACAAAACTGTTTTTATATAGCTTGACACTCGGCGATAACACACTTTTCAAAAAAAAAAGTGAATCTGGTAAAGTAATAGTTTTCCATCGAAACTTTTCAAGGAAGTTTTTGAAAATTAACGGTATAGCTTTCTTTACGTTGACACTGACGCTGATGTAGCAGGACCACGAACGTATGTTCCATTCAGGACTTTTTGCAACGATCGACGCCTCGTGGCGTGCTTCAAACATTTCTATACATAATATGATTTTACCGCTCCCCATCCCGCGCTCTGACACTACTCATAGCGAACGGGCTGAGATGTACATCCACGAAGTACTCACCTCAGGCAGTTCCAGTTGGAACCGTGGCGCTACTAGTGCACACGGCTGCAACCGTCTCAGCTTGTACGCCACTCCGTCCAGCGCTCGTCGCACGTGTCGCTCCACTGCTGAACTACCAGCGCCGCCTGATAGCACCAGGCGACCACGCCATACCTAGGAGTAAATGGTTTTGCATAAGGTTCAAATTCCTTTAAAGCTTTCATAGAGGGGATGTAGACGAAATAGGTTTCTTATTCATTATTAATACCGATTAATACTGGGTGTTACATCAAGAAACACAGACTCATCATCAAATAAGTCCTCCCACTCAGTGCAGGGCAGGAGGGACTGTCAGACTTGTACTGAAGAAAATCCACGGTGTCCTTCAATAGCCCTTTACGTTCCAGGTTCACGGTAGCTCGTTAGTCCTGCGACTCTGGCAGGCTTTGGCCCTGTACCACCATATTGAGGCAATCTTTGCGAATAATTAAAGCTACATAAGTTATACAGACCTGCGTGAATGCCTGTGGCTGTGCTCCCAGCGCAGGTCTCAGTCCGTGTGTGTACACCTGCATGTTCACGTGACGCTTTGCTAACACACGAGCTGTCTCCACCTAATTTAATAGAAAAAAAAAATATAGACATATTTTATTACTTCTTTAACATGCTCAATTCAAATCGCTGCTAATAACCTGTCACATATAGCGAATACTCGAGGCGAGTAGGCATTCAAATTTTTGCAGGAAAAATTCTGTAGCTTGCAGGATTCAAAATATCTGATATTACTTATGCGGGGTGTCCACATTATTATCAGAAATTATGAAAGTCTATAAGCTCTGAGTGCTTCGAAAGCGGACGATCCGTCAGAATGTTATATTACATTATGCGATATTTAATACAACATCTTTACAGCGAGTGCTTTTCGACGAGCAACAGAATTTTAGTAAAAGATTAACAGTTTTCCGTCGCGCTTAAACTGCTGTTTAACTTGTGATTAACTCTTTGACTCACATCTTCGGCCTCGTCCAGCTCCAGCACGCACGCGTCCTTGTCGGCACACAGGTCCAGCGCAGGCGCAGGCTCCTCGCCGTCCACCTCGGGGAGGACGCCGTTTGTGGTGTGCTCTATACCGCCTGGGACATACAATGTAAAGTAACTAATAATTAAAATATTTAGTGGTCATGAAACAAAGCATATTTTTATCGAGTTTGGTTCAAAAAGGGTAACAAGAAAAACTTTATTCATCTGTTGAGTAAATCGATTCATCATCATCATCAGCCTATAAAGTTCACATTGCTAGGACACGAGCCTCTTCTTTGAGAAAGGGAGTGGGCCGTAATCCACCACGCGGGCCCAGTGCGGGTTGGTAGATGTCACATGCCTTCGAATTATTGGTTCTAGAACATGACGGTTTCTTCACGATGTATTCTTTCAACATTTTCAAAGCTCGACACAAAAATGTAGAAAACCGGAAGTCGCCACTGTCTTCGCGCTACCAGCACTTTGAATGATTTTATTTAATTTTTTCACTTATTACGTTAGTTTTATGGCACAATAATAAATCAAACAAACCTGCGGTCTTTGTTTACATCAAATAACAAAGATTTTAAAACGCTGTCAGAAATAAAAATTTTAGTTCCGTTTCAATCAGTTCTGGCCAAGCTGTAAATAATGCGCTTGGCTGGGTTCGAACCCAAGACCTACAACTCATAAATCGAGGCCGAAACCACGGGGCCAACACTGCTCTTTCTAAAATCTATTAGTTAAATAAAAACAGTTTTACCTATATCGAATCCATTAGCCGCTCTGTTCGCTGAAAACGAGTCCCACAACGCTTTTTGTATTTCTAACGCATCTTTGTCGTTTTCTGACGCCTGAAAATATTTTGATTGGTTAGAAAATAATATGAGAGTACTATCAATGGACAATGTTTTAAAGAGTGACATTTTGGTTTTAAGTTATAGTTTTACTTTAAAAAATGTCAGAGACAAAGATGATATGCAACAGTTTCAAAAAGTAAAATGACATTTTGACAACTCCAAATACAAAAAGTTTTAGAAACTTAATATTTTACAGGTTACATTTACTCCAATGATGTTAACTGCCTTTTACCATAGATGGTTAAAATGAGAAAAAATTTCTTTTTTAACCGACTTCAAAAAAAAAAGTAGGTTCTCAGTTCGACCTGTATGTATGTATGTATGTATGTTTGTCCGCGATTATCTCGCGTTTGGCTGAACGGATTTTGATGCAGTTTTCAGGAAAGTGTTCATTACATTCTGGAGAAGGTTTTAGTATATAACACTAATAGATATCCCGTGACGTTGCCCGCGTGGATCCGATTTGCTTACTTGGATCGTAGATTTTAAGGGACGATTGCATGTTTGTCCGCGATTATCTCGCGTTTAGCTGAACCGATTTTGATGCAGTTTTCAGGAAAGTGTTTGTTACATTCTGGAGAAGGTTTTAGTATATAACACTAATAGATATCCCGTGACGTTGCCCGTGTGGATCCGTTTTTCTTACTTGGATCGTAGATTTTCAGGGACGATTGCATTTTTGTCCGCGATTATCTCGCGTTTGGCTGAACCGATTTTGATGCAGTTTTCAGGAAAGTGTTTGTTACATTCTGGAGAAGGTTTTAGTATATAACACTAATAGATATCCCGTGACGTTGCCCGCGTGGATCCGTTTTCCTTACTTGGATCGTAGATTTTCAGGGACGATTGCATGTTTGTCAGCGATTATCTCGCGTTTGGCTGAACCGATTTTGATGCAGTTTTCAGAAAAGTGTTCGTTACATTCTGGGGAAGGTTTTAGTATATAACAATAATGGATATCTCGTGAAGTTGCTCGCATAGATCCGTTTTTGTTGCTTAATAGGATTGTAGATTTTCAAAAAAGCCGATTTTATGAAGATTTTTTTTGTAGAATATCTCAACTAAAAAGGGAACAATAAAAAACTTTTTTTAAAAAAGGAACCGACTTCAAAACCAAACACAAAAAACTATAAAATAACTTTTCTTTCGGAAGTCGGTGGCCATACCTCAATGAAATAAAAAAACAAAGCCACCGACTTCCGAAAGAAAAGTTATTTTATAGTTTTTTTGTGTTTGGTTTTGAAGTCGGTTCCCTTTTTTAAAAAAAGTTTTTGTGGTTGTTTAAACTGATGTAACAATATCAGAACCACATAATGAGCTTGCTGAGACGCGATGCGACGCAATCTGACCGATTTTAACTACAAGTAAAAATCATCTTTACCACTACGACATAATGACATAAAACGTGCGGTTATCAACGGGTAGATGAAAAACAAAACACGCTTGCCTCGACAATTACGTAAGACAGTCGAATTGCATCATTATATCGTAGTAGCAAGGACGATTTTCATTTTTAGTTGGTAGAAATTGCAAATCACACGATCTCGTCATGAGCAAGCCCGCTTAGACATTTTATAAATGAAAAGCTTCCTTACCTTGATCCTGGGCGGCGCGGGCGGCGGCAGCGCGGCCAGCCTGCAGGCTGTCCCGCTGGCCAGCGCCATCACACATCGCTCACCGATCGATATCTGTGTCTGTAGGGAGAACAGGGCGTTCGCACCCTGACAGGAGAAACAAACAGTGTTATGAGTGTTTAAAAATGGCTGAAAAACCCTACTTATAAGGAAACAAAGAGTCTTTTACAATCTTAATTATACGTATACGAGTATATCTTATCACATCCTTTATACACGCAGTTTTCCCAAGCATACTGACTCACACATACAGTCACACGCACCTTTCCCATACACACACACACACTTATACTGCTACAATATATACAACCTTATTTTTAACCGACTTCAAAAAAAGGAGGAGGTTCTCAATTCGTCGGAATCTTTTTTTTTTTATGTATGTCCCCCGATTTCTCGAAGACGCCTGGACCGATTTGGATTTTTTTTCTTTTGTTTGAAAGGGTATACTTTCCAATTGGTCCCATGATCATCAGGTCAGGATCTGATGATGGGATCCCAGGGAAATCGAGGGCAACCTTCAAATTTTATAGGCACATAGTACCATTTTCATATATTTTCTAAAGCTGTTCAAGTATTTGCATCTGTTAATCATCATCTCAGGTGGATGAGCTGATCATGGAAGGTACAACTCCTCTAGTAAGGAGTCGACATCGACTGTTTTAGTAAATTATGTTTGTGTTCGCATATCTCCGGAACTACAAGTCCGATTTAAGTAATTCTTTTTATGTTGTACTAGGACGAAGTTGAACGATAACTTAAGGAATACTGCAAGTTTCATCAAAATCGGTTCAGTAGTTTTTGAGATAGGGAAGGAATGAAAGAGATGTTAACGATGTTATTACCGGTGCTACAGATTTCTTACATAATTATGTAAGAAAATGATGTATTTGACAAGAATTTTGGCTGAATATTTATACTAAAAAGAGTTAAAAAAAAACTTTTTAGAAAAAAAATGTAACCGCCTTCAAAAATAACCACAAAAAAGGGTAAAATAACCTACAAAACTTTTCTTTCAGAAGTCGGTGGCAAAAATACAATGAAATTAATAAAAAAACCACCGACTTCCGAAAGAAAAGTTTTGTAGGTTATTTTACCCTTTTTTGTGGTTATTTTTGAAGGCGGTTACATTTTTTTCTAAAAAGTTTTTTTTAGTATATATGCGAAACCTGAATATAGTTTGTTCAGAATCAGTAACTGATTCGATTCCAATAATTTTTACACCACATTATATTTTTTTCAAAAATATTTTAATTACCTACATTTTATTACCAGTTAATTACAATACAATCACCGTACGGTTAGGTACCTATTGCCAAACTATTATTGTGAGTGTATAACACAGGAGACGCGGTTTACGCGGGTGTACAGCGAAATGAGCAAATTTTGAACGGACAACCAGGTAATATACAAGCTTATAACTTTGTGATTTCCTATGATACGGTTTTAAAATTTTGTACGTAGATTCTTTACACAAAAATATTGGACAGGTGTATCGAGTTTCGCATAAACAAAAAATAATGTTGTATATATTTTTCTTTATTCATTTTTCTACTTATTCGTTTTTTCAAATGTTTTATTTTATTCGAAAATAATAAAATTGAAATTAAAAGTAAACAATCACATTTCCACAGTGCAACAATATTATAGGATATCAGGAAATCTGATTTTAGCAACTATCTTTATAAAGACTTGACTTACCTGCATTCTAAGTTTGGCTAGTAACAGTTTATGCAGTTCATATTCTAAGAAGGGCAGTTGATCTGATATGTCCCGCGCGCCCGGCTCGGAGGTGGGCGGGGCTCTTCTTACTCGGGCCGCTAACAAATAAAAAAAAGATAATTAGTATAACTCCAATTTACTTAAGTACCTAAATTGGAGATCAAATAAAGTTGCGCTTCCAACTTATAGAACAACAATGGGAAGAATTCTTGTGTCTTTGTTTTAATATATGCATTGTTTAAGCAATCATACAACATAAATATAACACCCGCACCCACTAAAATAGGTAGAAAGAAAAGCTTTTTTTAAGTCGATGACTTTTTTATTTCATTGACTCTTGTGCCACCGACTTCCGAAAGAAAAGTTATTCTACAGTTTTGTGTTGTTTAAGTCGATTATTTTTTATTATAATCTGTTCAATATTTTAAATAAGTAATAACCAAAGCCCGGTGTAGGTAGATTGATTTGGGGTCAATAACCTGAAACGTATATATTAATATGGACATGCCTCTGGGATGGCCGGGATTTTAAATATTTTTTTCCGGCATTTTAAAATTGTTAGGAACATGTAAGATGAAGACATATAAGCACTCACTGTTGCCCGTGGCTTGGACTGCGTCCATTTTCATTCGAACTTACGGAAATGAAATCGCGGGTAAAGGCTTATCCATGTTATGATTTCTATGATAGTTCGTGATACAAGTACTTAAAATTAATTTACCTACTCCGGGCTATAGTAATACCTTTGAACATAAATGTTCAGTTGAGTCTATTAAATCTAAAGTAAGATCGTACTCACCAACGGCAGTGAGTGTCACTGCTTTGGCATGTGACGTCAACTTGCTCGGCTTGGAGCATGTCGCTAATAATACTGTGGGTACGCGAGCTCTCCTGTGTAAAAAAAAACTTGTAATTGTAGAAGTGTAACTCTATAATATATGAAAGTTCATATTGTACAGAGAGTGCTTAAATTAAATGCTGGGATTAGCTTTTGGTCTAAAGGACACTGAAGCCTTCACCTTCATTCCAACATATAAACATTCAATTAACCAAAAAGGCTGTATATTTTTTGGGGGATTCTTTCCAAAGTGTGACGGTACTGCAAGCTTAAAAAGTTCGCAAGTTCGGTCATGCATGGAGTACTGCTCTGAGATGGATCCGCCAAATACCAACTCACCCATAAATTATAACTCGTCGATTGACAAACAGAAGAAGGGGCTTATCGGCGACAATTCTCTGGTCGATTCTAAGCTCCAGAGCCTTGAACATCGTCGTCGCCAGCCTTTCCGTCTTTTATCAGTTTCACTTCGTACAGTGTGCGATGGAACTGCACAACTTGATTCCGCCTGGCCCTTTCCATCATCGGACTACAAGACGTACGACAATGCACAATCGTTATATGGTGGACAACCCTTCGGCACGTGCAAAGCGAATACTTTTATTTTACAGACAGCTAAGGAATGAGATTTCTTGCCGAGGCCTGTGTTTCCTGATAGCCTTGGGGTCTTCAAGTCAAGAGTGAATGGGTTACTTCTGGGCAAGCGCGCATCGTCACCGTCGACCACATCTTCAAATGCAAACCTATCGTTAATACTGATGCTGATACTGCTGGCCTACATCATCCCACTGCTGGGCAAAGGCTTCTCCCCATAACTTCCAGTTTTCACAATCCAGGGCCAAAGTGGACCACTGGTCATCGGTTTTCTCAAGCTCATCCCGCCATCTTCTACGGTCTGCCGCGACGCCTTCTGGCTCAGGACTCTACAAGGTGGTTATTTTGGCCCACAGCTCATTGGGCATGCGGCAGACGTGGCCGGCCCGGGCCCATTTCAGTGCAGCGGCTTTTTGACCAACGTCAGCAATTTGTGTTTTGACTATCGTTAATAATATAATTAATAAACATTGTATCACTTACCTACATCCTCCACACGCAGACAGCTCAGCTCTATAGGGACCTGATCCTGGTGAATACGGCACATGTGCCATACTACATAATTCACTTTCTAAATCGTCTATCGTGTTCTTTGAGCCAGTGGTTGCTGTAACAAAAATAAATTAATGATTGTAATTTAATTTTCAAATAAACCGGACAAAGGGAGGAGTGGAAGGTTATGGGAATGATTTTTGCCCAGCAGTGGAACAATATAGGTTAAAAAAGGCACCATGGGATCCACCTATTCCTGTGGTACGTATGTTATCCAACTTTAAACTTGTAGAGAACACATGGGTAGTAGCAAAGCAAGCAAAACTTGGTGAATACAATCGCATGTATTGCAATTTCGACCTTAATCGAATGACATAAAGTTTACGTGCAAAAATATCACAAAACATCTACTCGATTTAAATATTTGATAGCTGTTTACGCTGATAATCTCGTGGCAAAGTTTGTTCAATTTGATGGTCTGTAGAACACCCTTAAATATTTTGACAGCTTTCATATGTAAAATGTACACTTTTTTGTTTGTGTGTTTTTAGGCGTTTATCCCGGATGTCATTTGAAGATCTTTGACAGTCGTTACTGTTAGTCAGAAGCTCTAAAGTCTGACAACCAGTCTTACCATGGGGTATCGTATTTACCAGTTACTGGTTTGTGGAGATCCGATAGGCAGTCGCTCCATGTAAAATACTGTTATCCAGCTGCATCTGGTTCGACTGGAAGCCAACCACAATAGTAGTACGGTAGTACCCCTAGAGTAGTTGGGAAAAGGCTAGGCAGATGATTATTTACCTGAGCTAGGTTCGGAATCAGCATTGAAGTCGCAATCTAAATTGATGACAGCTGCCGTGCCCGACGCAGAGAGGACGCACACGTCTTCACTGCAAAATAAAATTAATTGAATTTAAAATTTCACTTACGGGATATCTTCCGTGATTAATTTGAGTTCCCGATATTTCGACTTTATCGACTGTGAAAGACGGGTCTAATACATTTTGATACTAACTGTAAAAAATAACAAGTGCGTGTCGGGCCACGCACAGTGTAGGGTTCCGTAGTTGCCCATCAAAATACTTATGCGAACTAATTAAACTGATTCGCTGAATTTAATTTTAAAACCGGCCAAGTGCGTGTCGGGGCACGCACAGTGTAGGGTTCCGTAGTTGCCTATCAAAATACTTTTGCGAACTAATTAAACTGATTCGCTGAATTTAATTTCAAAAAGAAGAATTTTCAAAATCGGTCCAGGCGTCTTTGAGAAATCGGGGAAAATACATAAAACAAAAGATTACGACGAATTGAGAACCTCCTCCTTTTTTCGAAGTTAGTTAAAAATAGTTGTCAATAAAAACCTACCTATCCCCAAAACATATTATCCACCTATTATAGCTGTAAAAATAAAGTTGACAAACTTACATTTGCAGTTGAAGAACAAGTTCTGCGATACATTTTGTTTAGGAAAATATGTTGTCCAAGTACGTTTTATAAGTTGGTCGACGATTACTCGTAAACTTGTAAAGCCTTCTTAGTCATGACAATTTTCCTTAAAACTTCGTTATATATACTACTATTGTGAATTTTTTCACACCCCCAAACATAACCGTTTAGCTGGTAGAGGGGGGGGACACTCGAGTCGAGCAAAAATTAGCACTTTAAAGCTTAATATTTCACAAACGAATCTTTTTATCAAAAAATTGTTAATGGAAACTATCAATATTTTTTAAAGACCTATTTAATGATACCCCACACTAAGGGGTACGCGAGAAAAAAAAAAACATCCCCACTTTACGTGTACAGGAGGTACCCTAAAAAAAATATTTTACGAGATTTTATTTTACCACTTTTTCGGCACAACAAATCCGTATATTCACACCAAATTACAGCTTTCTAGTACTGGGCGTCTCTGAGCTAAGCTACGGACAGACGGACGGACGGACGGACATGGCGAAACTATAAGGGTTCCTTGTTGACTACGGAACCCTAAAAACTAACTATAAATACCCAGGGCGAGGCCGGAGGGACTGTTAAGACTTGTACTGACCAAAATCCACATCGCTCTTTCAATAGCCCTTTATGTTCCAGGGTCAAGGGTATCTGATGAGACATTCCCGCGTTTACTCACCAGATAGCAGTATTCTCAGTATAAGCGATGACAGCGTTACACCGGAGCGCCCGCGCGTGTGCTCGCAGCTCCGTCCTGAGCTCGGCCCACCAGGCGGCGCGCGCGGCTCCCTCGCCTCCATCCGCTAGCTTCACTGAACGGGCGCATACTGTGCCGCCTGACAATAATAATTATGTTATACATCATTTTATTCGTAATAAATAGAAATGGCCTGGGCCGACCCCGTCTGCCGCATGTCCAATGAGCTGTGGGCCAAAATAACCACTTTGTGGAGCCCTGACGCAGCCGGAAGGCGTCGCAGCAGACCTCGTAGAAGATGGCGGGACGAGCTGTATAAAGCCAACGACCAATGGTCCAGTTTGGCCCTGGGTCGTGAAAGCTGGAAGTCATAGGGAGAGGCCTTAGCCAATCAGCGGGATGAAGTACGCTAGCAGTATCCACATCAATACAAAGAATTGCTGATGCGGGCAAAATAACTGCCAGGTTGAAGTGGGATTGAGCGGACCATGTGTATAGAATGCATAGGGATCGGCGGGCCAGACTTGTTATGCAGTAAGTGCCGGGTGGAAGTCATCGCCGAGGGAGGCCTAGAAAACGCTGGCGTGACGATTTAGACGTGTTTATAATAGATTGGCCGGAGAAAGCCGCACAAAGGGAAGAGTGGAAGGTTATGGGGGATTCCTTTGCCCAGCAGTGGGGCAGTACAGGTTAAAAAAAAAACATAGTAAAGTTTTTCAGGTTCTAATTCCTTGATGGAGTGGCAAAAAATAAAATGTAAAGAAACACGCATCTCTTGCGGGCGGCGGTTGGGGTGTAAGGTAGAGGATGTCCTATCTCTCGTGCATTACGCCTCCTCCTTTGTTAGCTTTCCTCCTTAACAGGAAACTACCTCTCATCCCCCTTTCTCCGCAATATGGCCTGGACTAGAACCAGACGAGAGAAGTCCCCGTCATCATCACGCTGATAGACCCAAAAGTCAGAAACAAAATCAAATGTCAATTAAGAACAAAATTAAATTTATACATACCAATATGAACAATAAACCCTGTCGGGTACTCAGTCATGGTAAGGAAGGGATACTCGAGCAAGTCCAAGTTGTTGCTATTCATCGAAGGACGTAAGATGGCGCCACCACCGCTACCTACGTTTACCGCTGATGTGTTCAGTGATCCACCTACAAATTATTACAGTTTTAGGACTGGTTTCCATGGTTTAAAGGGCAATGATTGATGAGGATAGCAAATAGTACTAGCTTATTCAATGTGTTTGGATGAAAGGTGGATATACGCTATGTGCGAACTGCAAAGTCGATGGGGACTATTAATCAAACGCAGCGCGCGATGCGACAGAGATGTGAATAACGGGGGGCATCCGCGGAGTATATGTCAACTTTATTACGCATTAAAACCTTATATAGTACTTCTTTAGCTATTATTTCATTATTAATGAAAAACAAGCCGAAAATATTTATCATTTTGATAAATATTTTATCCAGTTGGCACAAATTGACAGATTTTATGACCTCCAATAATGTCGGAAGGAGGCGCTATTAGCGCACACAGCGTATACGATAATTTACGGCATAGCACTCATGAATATGATTTCTTTTTATTATACGATCAACACTGAATTATTCACTTTATGATATAGATATCCAAATGATTCACTTCGTGCGTTCCGAGCAACGTCATAGGCTATTCATTAAGTAAGTGAATCATTTGGGATACTGCTAAGAGGCCGTTTTATACCCGCAGATGATTTTTTTTTGGTACCTATACTAAATGAGACAATAATTTCAAAACATAGCTTTAGCTGGCAGCACATTCAATAAGTGTGCTTTTATTAAGAAGCAGGTTTCGGTACAAACAGTTCGGTACTAACGCAACTTGTATAAAAAAAACCAGCAAATCTGCCAAATCTCAACTTGGGGCACCAGTCGAGATTTGTTTTTTTTTATTTGAAAGCTTATAAAATAACATGAGTCTATTTTGCCTGCACCCACCAGTACCGAACCAAACTGATACCGATCTGTCTGTACCGACAACCTGCTTCTTTAAAATATCCTGACACTAGGGCCACACTAACGAGAAATGCCGTTGATAATCTCGGTAATGGACGTTAATACGAACATTTAAAGATATTATTATCGCGAAAATCAATGAGAAATGCCGTTAGTGTAGCCCGGCCATACGTGATTTTTAACTTGTTTTAGCTCCAAATAAAAAACGATGTCCCGTATGAAAAAAATTCATGAAAGTAAAGTTTGACCTTTACTAACACTAGGAGACACTTGGTGGAGCGTAAAGGACAGTCAGACTTGACTGACCAAAAACTATGTATCCAGTTTCTTCACTTGCCCTTTGTGTGGCGGGGCCGCGGTAACTTTTAAGACCATCCACCTCGGCAGGTTCAATAGTTAGCTATTGAACCTGCCGAGGTGGATGGTCTTTTTAGGGATTCATTAAGTGTCACCCAATATTTAGCCAAGTGATATTTTTAGGGATTCATTAAGTGTCACCCAATATTTAGCCAAGTGATATTTTTAGGGATTCATTAAGTGTCACCCAATATTAGTAAAGACGGGCTAAGTCGCACAACATCAAGATGATAAAAGCATGGTGTAAGACATGACTCATGGAAATTGCAAAATATACCATAGGTACCCAGCACTATGGAGAGGGACAGCAGAAAAAGAAAAGAAGAAGCAAATTAGAAGTGCAATAACAAATATTGCCAAGTTGCGAGTGTTGCGCAACATGGTTTTTGTGCTGCTGGCATGTTGCTGGCAACATAGAATGTTGCAATATTGCTTGCTTTGTAATATGCATACATTTTAACAAAAGAAAGTTGCTGTAAAACATGTTTAAAAATCCTCAATATTGTTTCAAAAAGTGTCTCAAGCAAGAAAACAAACAGAATTTTAACTAACCTTTAGGTGTCACACTAAGATCAGAATCCGACGACCTCCGATGAATCCCGAGTGGAGTCGAAGTCGCATTCAACGACGTATTCTGCGGATGAGCCGTTTGCACCGGCTCCCTCCCCCCATACGATTCATGGCGCGCATGTCTTGGCGATCCTTTGTCCTTCTCGCTCTTATCTTCCCGCCTATCTCTCTCTCGTTCATTCCTGTTAACACCGCACACGGCATGCGAGTTATCACACACACTATTGTTAGTCTCGTCTACGTCGTCTTGGTTCTCGGGTAATGAAGGTATGGTCTCTAGTGCACCATGTATGATAAGTACAGGCTTCGTGACGTCGCTAGATGATTTGTTAGATTTTTTGGACATTTTAGGCGTTTCTGTTTCTGTTATTGAGTGTACACTATCTTGGCGAGTTAATTTTTTGTTTAGATTCTTTGATTCGGGTGGCGATTCGATATTATCGATAGTTTTTGTTTCTTCTGTCGTTTCATCTTTCATTGCAGGTAGTAGAGATTGAATTTTATCAATCACAGTACTTAATATTCCATGCGGTTCATCTTCATTCGCTTCCACAACTTCATTTTTACCATCAGCTGTTTCAGCTGCAGAGGGTATCAAAGTCTGTACTTTGTCTAAGAGTACCGTTTCAAACGCAGTATGAATTAAACCAGAAGGTTTCAGATTTTCATCAGAATGTGGTTTATCAAAGATTTCCTTAACTTTCTCTACAACTTCTTTTTCCTCAGCCAAAGCATGGACTTTGTCTAGTAAAATGTCCTTTACTACTTTTTTTACTAAACCAGGCGATTTTAAGTCATCGTTCACATGTTCAGCTTTTTCTAATTCATCTTCAGAAAAGGTTTGTGGTTCAACAAAGGTCATTCCTGTTTGACCGACCAAAGATTGTACTTTGTCCATTAATATTGCTTCCATTGCAGTGTGTGTTAGTCCATCCACTTCTTCTTTCTCATGAGATTTTGAATGGTCATCTTCTTCAGTCGGAACTACGGGTCCTGGGACAGGAGTTCCTAGTGAGGAAGCTTGGACTTTATCCAACAGTATAGTCTCTACTGCAGTGTGTACTAGACCAGCAGGTTTTAAATCATCTTTAATAGATTTCCTATCATGTTTCTCCGGTTCATCTTCATCTGCATGATGCGAGTCTACATGAGGTTTATCATGTTGTCCAACCAAAGAAGTGATCTTATCCATTAGTATAGTTTCCAAGCCAGAGTGCGTCATACCAGTAGAACTGTCAGTTTTATGCAACTCATGATATTTTTCTTCTTCTGTAGATATTACTGGATCAGGCATTGATCCACCTAGAGCAGAAGCTTGGACTTTATCCAGAAGTATTGTTTCCATTGCTGTGTGTATAAGACCAGTAGGTTTCAAATCATCTTTTATAGATTTCTTGTCATGTTTCTCGGATTCATCTTCATCTAAATGATGTGGGTTTACATGAGGTATGTCAGCTTGTCCAACTAATGAAGTGACCTTATCCATTAGTATAGTTTCCAAGCCAGAGTGCGTCATACCAGAGCTACAGCTGTCAGTTTTATGCATCTCGTGATATCTTTCCTCTTCAGTAGATATTACTGGATCAGGAATAGATCCACCTAGAGCCGAAGACTGGACTTTTTCCAAAAGCATAGTTTCTACTGCAGTTTGGAATAGACTATGCGGCTTATCATCTTTCTTGTGATGATGAAGTTCATACTTTTCAGGTCTATCATAATAGTCAAAAACAGAAGTAACCGGTTCTGGTGTTTCAGGCCCAAGAACGGACTGCACTTTTTCCATTAACATAGTTTCCATAGCCGTGTGAACGAGCCCAGTTGACATTGGTTCTTTCTTCTTTTTGCTATCAAAGAATTTTTCAGTAGGTGAGGAATGGTCCGGAGACTTTGGCCCAAGTAGAGACTGGATATAAGAAATGGACTTTTTAGCAATGTTTTGGGGATGTTCATGAGATTCGTGCGGCTCGTTGCCTTCAAATCTGAATTCTGTTTGGTGAGGTTCAGGAGTTGTTGTCATGAGCACAGATTGGACTTGGTCCATAAGTATGGTTTCCATCGCAGTCTGCATTAGGCTTGGCGGTTTATATTTATGTTCACGAATTTTCTCCTTTCTGATACCGCTGACAATCACTGGCTTATTGTTCACAGGTGGAGACTGACTTTTAGGTCTACTCGGAGTTTGATAAGAATTCATACTACTAGCAACTGATGCATTATTATTTTGCCTATACTCCTCAACTTTGCCCATTTTTAATTTCTCATTTACATCGTCAAAGAACTGTTTGTTTTTAACAGTTTCATGGTCAGGAGAAGTAGGTACAAGTAAAGATTGCACTTTATCCAGCAGAATAGTTTCCATAGCAGTATGGACTAATCCAGTAGATTTAAGAGAATGTTTTTTCTCATGATGATGAATTGGTTCCTCTCTTTGAGACGGAGACGAAACACCACTTAGCGAACACCTAGAAACAGGCTCCGATCCAATATACATGGACACTTTAACACGATCAAATTCATCGCTCTTATGGAAGAATTTATTAGTATCAATACTATCCTTGTCCAGACTCATCAGATCATTATAGGACAAGAAAGGAGATCCCAGCACAGTCTCACTAGGAACTTTCGAACGAACATCTAAAAACGATCCAGGTTGACTTAAAGGAGTTTTAGTTTCCTTCTTTTTCGGAAGCAGAGAGTAATGGGAGATACTTTTGATCATATTGCTGTTAGACAGCTTAGACAGTTGACGTCGAATACGTCTAGAAGAGCGATGAACAAAATTACCTTTATCTACTGGCGAAGAAGGCTCACTAATGCTCTTAGCAGGTTTCTTGTTAGAAAAAGGATTGTGAAATTTA
Source organism: Agrotis clavis (assembly GCA_954870645.1). Taxonomy (NCBI): domain Eukaryota; kingdom Metazoa; phylum Arthropoda; class Insecta; order Lepidoptera; family Noctuidae; genus Agrotis; species Agrotis clavis. Next base: position 3,314,838 of record OX940938.1, read on the forward strand.
ATATGGTGACTATGGCTAGTAGGTTTTGTTACACACGTATCGTCTTTGACAGATGACGTCGACGCCTCTTTTGATCGCACTGGCTTCTCTGCTACTCTCTTTTCCTCGATTTCTAGTGGCACTGATTCCAGTGATTTGCATTTGTCGATGAGTACTTGAGTGTCAAAAACTTGTTGCTCTACTAAGACTTTCTTATCAATCTCTTTCTTCACTTCTACTGGCTTGACTTCGGTAAGTTCTGGACTTCCACTTTCAAGGATGCTTAACTTTTTGTCCACACTAGCTATGATTTGCGGATTCAGTTCATGGCTTAGTACTGATTGTACTACAGAGCTTGTAGTTTCAATAGATCTTTCAGTGTCTGTTTTTAAATCAGAGCTCTCATCATCATCATCTTCATCTTCACTACTAGATTCTAGCTCTGAGCTTTCAGCTGACAGTGCAGACGAAACTGAACCAAAATAACCATCTTCTCCAGGCAAAGTGAGAAGATTTTCGCTTCTATCTGGCATTGGAGTTGCAGGACAAGACTCGGAAATTTTTCTTTCTCTTTGTGGCACAGTTATTTCTTCAGTGCTTACATTATTTAAGGAAGTGAAACGTATTTCTGGCATTTTTTTGGCTTCATCACTTTCAATTTCTTTGTTCGCTTTAGCTTTGTCATCATCAGATACAGTGATGTTAGGTTCAGTTTCACTCGCTCGTCTCAAAGTTGAGCCGGGAGATGCTTCAGAATCTTGAGTCTCAGCAATACAGGCTAGACTTGTTTGCACATGTATGATTGATCTGGCAAGGATCGAAGCCATCCCTTCGCCTTCATCTTCTTTATTCACGAATGGCTTACGGAATTTCGGTTTTCTTAAACCTTTGAATTTCTTTAATTCATTTTTGATATCGACTAGAGAGATTCGTGAAGTATCGGAGGTATTAGATCTTAAAGATATATTATCTTCTTGTTTGTCAATGGATGATCGTTTGCTACTAGAGCGTCTAGAAAATCTTTTAGTAAAGAAGTTGGTTTTCATCTTTTTCAGTTTCTCAATAGGTCCAGAAGAGTCTGAATCGTCGCTATCTTTATTTAGGAGTTTGTTAAGATCTGTTTGGTCTTCTGATAGGTGTCTAAGACTTCTTCTATGTGGATAGTCGTCTTGGTATATAGAGAGGGATCCAGCATAGCTAGTGATGCTAGATTGTCTGGTCATATCCATACTTTTTTCATCCTCTTCAAGTGCGTCCGTCTCATCGAGCATAGACGAAGCATTAGGGTTGAGAATAAGAAGTAACTTTTGTAACTCTTCTTGATGACTTTGGTAGTAGTTCGTCATTTCCGATATGCTTTCGTTATCTGTCGCCAAAATGTCCAAATATTTTTTTAATTGTCTGTATTAGCGGACACGACAAACCATGCAAAAATATAACTATAAGTATTTTGTTTATAAAACTCGGTTTTAAACTAAGTTACTGTTTTGTAAACATCTACTACGAACATTTAAAGCAAGTAAAAAAATATACTAAAAAATCTTAAATAAATAATTCTGATAAGGGAAAGTAGACCAATCGACTCAAGCTACATTTTAAAGACCTTGATAAAATAGAAATTTTACTCTGCCCTTTTACTATCATGGTAATCGTAACTTTAGAGTTTGGACTTTATAGCATTAAAAATAAAGTTGTATTTCATTTGTACTCACTGTTGCGTGCAAGGCGGCATGTTTAAAGGTTGGCTCGGCATTGGTAAAGGAGTAATGCTCACAGCAGTGCCTAAAATCAATACGAAAATAGATATAAGTCATGCAAATTCAAGTTAGTGCTTAGCTAAAGAGATTATAAAGTTACGATTCAAGTTTTACTTTAGGACGATCAGAACCAGCTTTATAAGTTTGAAAAATAAAGCTTTGACAAAAACACTACGAAATTCTTCCTGTATCGTTTGTGCATTTACAAACATTGAAACTCATATATACAAACAGTCGGGCGGAATAATTATTTGCAGGTAGAACATAAATATTTGTTCCTTGAGGGGAGCGAAGGATGTCAAGGGGACCTCAGCCTCTGCGAAAACCGTCGGGGACCGGGTCCCGTCGAGCTACTTTGAGTCGATGTCCGTCTTTTGAGAAGTTTTTATGTCTCGAAAATTATTTATGATGCTCGAGAATGCCAAAATGGATGCAATACGAGTATTGTAATGACTGTCCTCACCTTCGGTGTCAAAGTTCAATGTAATGTTGTACCTAACTTTTCTTTAAGTTATTTAAGTGAGGTATTTTTATAAAAATTAAAAACTACATAAATAAAACTAAACTATAGAAATGAAATGAAATGAGAGCAGTGGTGGCCCAGTGGTATCGGTCCCGACTTACGAGTTGTAGGTCGTGGGTTCGAACCCCGCCAGGCGCATTACTTTGTGTAATTTATTTCATCACCACTGCTCTCAAAACGGTGAAGGAAAACATCGTGAGGAAACCGGCATGTCCTAGAACCAAAAATTCGAAGACATGTGACATCTACCAACCCGCACTGGGCCCGCGTAGTGGATTATGGCCCACTCCCTCTCACAGAGAGGAGGCCGTGTCCCAGTAGTGGGAACATTATAGGCTGATGATGATGATAGAAATATAAAATACTGAAATAAAATAAAGCTTAACTATTAAAGAGCATCGTAAAATTCATCCTCAACGCTGTCAGCTGGTAATGTGCCCAAGAGACTGGCGGCGTTGCCTCTTTGTATGGCAATACTTAGCCTCTGACCAAAGGTGAAGCCAGCTCTCGGGTCACGGGAAGCGTCAACAAGTCTTTTAGAAACAGTCTTTTTTTATACATTATTCGATATTCAATATTTATTTTTTCTTGTGTTAGTAAGACTAACCTATAGCTCTAGCCACAACTCCTGCCTCTCCTTCTAAATCGAAGTCTTGTTGATATCCGACCACCGCATTAGCGCCCAGTTCAGCTGCCTTGAGTCCCACTAAACGTTGAACCTGTGAACAGAAGAAAGGCATAAGATAATACCTAAACATAACATTTTTTTCTGTCAAAAAGTCGCGACTGGCCCTGGTTCAGGCGTCCCAGCGAGGGGAAATGAGTAACCAGTTTCTTTTGCGAACCAGTAATGTTAGCGAAAGAGGAGGTGAAATGCGTGATGGATAGGCAATCTTCTATCTCACGCCCCAATCGCCTGAGGAGACGCTAAGGCGTCGCTTATAATATAGCGAGGTGATTTCTGACCACAGTAGGCGCGGGCTGGCGTCTAATGGCAGGACACGACTAAAACTTTTGAAATTGTCTTTTAAAATGGCTTCAGGATAATAGAAATATTTCTATAATTTTGGCATTTTAATTTTTCTTCCATCGACAAAGGATTTTGTTTGCAGGATCCAAGACAGGTAAATTCATTCTCCGGGACACGTCGAGCTTCATTGTCTCGGCCCTTTTCTGGTGGTTGCCAATGTTGATTCTGGTTTTCAGGAGTTGCAGTGGTTTGGGAATAGTGTGGTGGGTTTGTCCCATTTAAAAAATTCCATCGACAAAATCCGTTTCTACGGTATCAAGCTATGCGTGCTGGACGTCGTAGCATAAATGCAACCATAAGGCCGCACGTGGCAGTCCGCAACGAGATTGACTGATTGAGGATTTTTGTCTGAATTACGAACATTAAAAAACCAGATACAATATCCAATAGCCCAAGTAAATCATACAATTATTTGTTCCGTGTAGGATCCAAACCTAGCTTGCTTGGCGCAGCCACTAAGCCAACTGTGATGTGGTGAAACGCGTCGATTGACATACTAATGGGTTTGGCACTCCTGATATGAAGAAAGTTTTGGCAGAGAACAATAACACGTAACACTTTAATATCATTTGTTCAGTGTGAAGGAAATGAGACATGCTCAATTGCTGTAGATGCAAGGGTACATTAGTTTTAAATAGCTAGTAATAAATCAAATGTAGGTACTTAATTTGATGCCCGGATTACAATAAAGACTACAAATTGAAAGTAATTGACAAATCCAAAAGCTTCTTAACCTAAGTTCTCTGTTAAAATGATTCTCATCCCCATTTGATAAGTCAGTCAACCTGACATTTGTTATCAGATTTTTCTATAAATTCTTAACTCGTTGAGAGCTGTGATTGAGCGATACAGGAATTAATTTTTTTTTTTTTAAATCCACTTGAAAAGTCGGAAATTTAGTACATGTGCGAAACCGAAGCGAGCAGATAGACAAGAAAGCCTTGCAATGTTTTGAGTTAATAAAAGCTAGGAGTTCTGGAGGGCGCACGTGAGATATTTTAACTTTGTTGCCACAGTTGGCAACTCATCAGATGATGTAGATATGGATAAGAGACGATAACAACTTTCTATAGCTGTTTGCTAATAATAAAATAACTGAACACGGGAAAAAGTCTCAAGGTTAGTAAATCTAGGAAATACCACAAAACAACAGTTCAAATCAATCGGATCTGTGAAAATTAGTAAGGCCGGTTTGTAAAGTAGGAAATGAGCTGATGATGATCATCTAACGCCTGGATAGATCTTCATGAATTATAATTAAGAACTTTTTGGATAATGTCAGCTTGTCAGCAGTACCAAGATGGGTCCATCCGCTTAGGAGCTATGATGCCACGGACAAGGAGCGGAAAACCCTTATGGATCAATGTGCCATTTTTTTAACATTTGAATGAAGCCAGAGATATTGGTAAAAAATTTTATTACTCAAAATAATAACAAAAAAATACTATAGGTAACTTCAGTGCTTCCAACTCGCCGCTTCGCAAATGTGGCACGCGACAAAATAATTTTGAATACGCCACCGGTCGATAAAGTACGTAACGCAATATCAAACATTAAAACAAACGCGACAGAACCTACTCTGTGCTCCATATGCCACTGGTTCGCCATCCCTACCGCAGACAGTCCTCTCCTTGGTGATGTGGAGAATGAAAAACATACGCACTCTTCAAAATCTTACCTGATTACTAAGCTTGATAAACGCGACCTGCCTCGCCTCATTGGAAGCTCTTGGCGTCCTGATCTTGTCGATCCATTGGTATTCAGGGTCATCGTTCACCACCAGCTCTTCTACGAAGCCATGGATGGAAGTCGCTCTGTATCCAGGGGGGATCATTGGACCTGAGGGTAAAGGAGTACAAAGTTATTTCGGGTGTCATGTGGCGGTGGCTAGATATAGGGTGATATAGGCCACATTTTTAGGCAATATTTTTTTTTATTATGTCATCTATTAATTTTATTAAAACGTAAAATTTCTTGTTTATCTCTCTCTAAATTTCTAATTATGCTCTCTTGCTTTAATAATAATAAGAAAATCATTTTGTACGGTTCGATAAAATATAGGTATTTCATAACCCCTCATATTTGTCTCTGAACCCGCTTTAGCCCTAATGAAAAGATCCAGTGCCCACTAGAGGGTCGTAAAGTCCCTATTAAATAATAAAGATATTAAGTTATGCGGCAGGCACAATATTATTGAATTTGGAACAGCGCCAAAAGACCGTTTCGACGAAATCTTCAAAGCTATTATTATTATATATGGTAAACAGTAAGGTGATGGCAATAAAATAAAATGAGAGAAAAAGAAACAACTCCAAACAAATTACTACAGAAGCATTATACGCATAATTTGTAAACAACTCTATATTTGGATCAGAATGTGAAATTGCGTGACTTTTTGTAATAGCATTCACGCAACGCAATAGTTATTAATATTTGTAACGCAGAACTACGTTCTTCAATTAATTGATTCCAAATTGAACTCAACTCAGTCGAAACTGAGTTTTGAGCTTTACCGCCATACACGTAAGTGACCTCTTCCGATTAGCAGTCTCCAGTTAAAACTTCAGGTGCAGTAGAGTCCTCACAAAGGCCTTCATTTCATCCGTGAATTAACCTAAAATAGGATTGAAATCTTGCTAAGGGACCGTAGAACAAGCACTAGAAGTCTAAGGCTGCCTGTCCATTGATGCGGAGCGAGCTGGCGGCGGGGAGAAACGATGAAATATTAACCCATAGGATTGCACTAAATCGCCACGCCTCTTCAATGGTGCAATCCTATTGGTTAATATTTCCTCGTTTCTCCGCTCCGCCAGCTCGCTCCGCGTCAATGGACAGGCAGCCTAAGGGTCAGTTCAGACCGAGACGCGAAGCGACGCGACGATGCGCTGCGCAGCGATGCGAGGCGCTGCGGATCCAGACGCCGCGCGGTGCAGCGGAGTGTCTACATTCGCCACGTGCTTCCCGCCCCACCCCCCGTCCTCCCGCAGTCGTCCATTTGGTGTCAGTTACATAGTCCAGGGGCTAGAGGTAGTTGAGTATACAAAATCCGAATGAAGGCAACTAGGACCGAATTCTTATACCTGAGACCCTAAATAGTGACAAAACATATCCTGCCTGCATTAAGTATGTGTATCTTTTCGCTTGATGAAGTAGTCCACTCATTTAGTTCAGTACTTCATTTAATTCAGAAAATCAGAACAAGTTCCTAACTGATTGGAAAAAATATTTTTATGCAATTAAGTATTATGAGCTTTATCTGTCCCGCAAAAAGCTGTGATCTGATTTATCTATAAATTATTACGGAAATAATAATTAAAATGATTTTAAATCATGTACTCGATACATTCCGTTTACTAAAAACAGAAGAGGGCGTTAAAAAATGGACCAGACAATTGACCGGCAAGATAAACATTGTTATTCTTTGACCTTTTCGTCACTTAAATCGGTTGGCGAAATTCGACACTCACATTACGCGTAATCATGACACCTCTAGCTCCCAGTCTAACATCTTGCATCGTCGAGCGGCCTCGAGCGGCGTAAGCGGCACCGCGCTGCGCATCTCAACGCAGCGGTGAGTCGCTACGCATCTCGAGGCCGCGCGGCGCAGCGCGGCGCCTGTCGAATTTCGCCAACCGATTTAAGTATTATAAATTCTCACAACGAATTGTGTATCTTTTGGTGTAGAACATAAAGTCGTATTTTGAATGCCTCTTAAAAGATTGCGCGCATCGTCGCGTCGCTTCGCGTCGCGGTCGGAACTGACCCTAAGACCCCATATCTCGACTCCGCTTAGGTGTGGGGTGGAAAACTGATTTTTTATTCAAAAAACATCTCTTACTCGTCTCCGCTTTAGTGAAAACCGGCCATATAGCAAGATTTTGAAGAAGAATCTTGCTATGTGGTGGTAAATTGAAGAAGACTTTGGTTGAGACTCGCACAGACCACGAAATATTGACACAAAAGCTAGTAGACCTACACTAAAAACAGGGTGGTCCGAGGCTACCAAATGATAAAAAGACCTCGACAAACATACTTACAGTGAAAGAACTGCACTCCACAGCTAGAAGTCTTGTATTTGTTGAAGTCTGAGAACAGCTCCACTTTCACAATCACGTTCAGTTCGCCTCGGATGCCGTGCATCGTATCGAAGACTGGGATCCAGCCTGACATCACTGCACCTGTAGAAAGTAGGACAATTGATAGGTTACCGTTAGAGTATGAAATAACTTGGCGGGAAACTAATTGAGGACGCTTAAACCTTTCTTACACTTTTAAATCGCTATAAAGGCGACTTGATGTGGCGGTAAACCGCATATGGCGGAGTAGTCCTAAAAAAAAAGACTTACGGCAACCATCATGATCATCACCAGCCATCGGAACATGATTGACATCCCACCATTACGTACATAACATTTTGCCAATAATTTTACAAAGCGCACTGCTAAGAAGTGGAATGAAGAAAACCCTTGGTATCTTTAACTCAAGAGTGAATAGGTTAGGTTACTTCTAAGCAAGCGTCGCTATCGACCACAACTTCGCTGTCTACCAAGCGAGAGCCTATCGCTATTTAAGAAAAGAAAATCACATAACGCTGGTTGATCAGTTCAAAAGCCCATATATTGCGTTTCATTACACAGGTTAATTAAATAAAGAAATTGTTATTACGTACCACCATGCGGCGTAGCAGTACTCTTGGCATTATTGGCCTCCCTTGCCAGTAGAGGAGCTAGGCTGATCACCACCTTGCCGATGGCATCGTTGGCTGAGTATGTGTCATGGTCCATCAGACGTAGCTGAAGAGGCTCATCTTGAAGTTCTGATTCATCCACCTGAAAGAAATTTGTGAGTTTAGAAGTGAGGCGATATGACATATAATATTTCTTGGTTACGCTTATGGCTTTGCAGATGCTGGAGAGGCAGACAAAATAACTGGTAAAAGTACGAGGAGAGGTCTTCACCTAACAGTTGTTCCAACATTATGGTGACGATAATGAAGTAAGTATTCTTTATTTGCATAAAATGTGGTATACAAAAGGTGTTATATCATATTTTAGGGCAGGACACATTCTGCCATTACAATGGCTACATATCTATAACAAAGATTATGACCTTAAAGTAGTTTAAAACTAACACAAATGAGTAATAGACAAGTTACAGAGAAAAGATCCAAATGTACAGAGGTAGGTAAAAAAACTGAGCTAGTTAATCATCAGCTTCAACGTTATCATCACCTTTCACAGGTTATCATTCAGCTGTATCCTCGGTTAGCGAGCTTGCTCTTGCTGATTCGTGCGATTCGCAATTTGTATTAACTAATAACCCTTCTTCTGGCGCAATCGGGTAAAAATGAAAATCGCCCTTGCTACTACGATAAAATGATGTGATGCAATTCGACTGACGTCGTCGAGGCGAGCGTGTTTTGTTTTTCATCTACCCGTAGATAACCGCACGGTTTATGTCATAAATGTCGTAGGGGTAAGAATGATTTTCACCTGTAGTTGAATCAAATTGCGTCGCATCGCTCGCTTACTCTCTCTTTCTCATCCAACTGCTTACTACAAGACATCCTGCAAAGATCGTCGTTCCACCTAGACAGAGGATACTCGTATCATACATAAACTCACGCCTTCTTTCCATGGGGGTGGACAGAAACTACATAGCGCCATCTGCTACGATCCTCTCATACTCCTTTCACCTCATCTAAATTCATACAACTGGTCATACAAGCACGCCGATTGCGAGTACTACCCACAGTACCCACCCGCCCTTTCTGAAGCACTTCAATAAGGTAGATCCTCAGGGTAGATCCTACTAATTTTATACGACTGATACATTCGACGACATCGTGAGAGTCGCGAGCAACTGACGACGGATACAAGTGGCGAATTGTCGTTCGGCGTGGCGGTCTAAGTGGGAGGCCTATTGTTCAGCAGTGGACGTCTTCCGACTGATCATGATGATACATTATGGGTGACACACTCAGCATTACTCAGGGAAGTAATTCCACCGTTTGGATTTTTTTAAAAGCTCTTTGAAATGTATTTGTTCCGACTAGTTGTAATAGCTATTCTCTCTAATAAAAGAAATTATCAAGTCCTTGAAACACTTATGATCCACGTGTGCCTTTTAGCGTAGTTTTCTTGTGTTCTGAATTTATTTATAAGGATCCATAATAATAAATTCGTATTGGCAATCAATGGCTATCATTTATGATAGATAAACGATGCATTTACAGATGAATGTTGTTTATTAGTGCATCTGATTTGTATTGAGAGGAACGTGCAAGATTATTCCGGATATATTATAGTTTCAAACGTATCTTGAAGGTCATTAGAGACTTGCAGAGCTTTGTTTATGAAGAATCTGTTTGGTTGAACGCGCTAATCTAAGGAACAACTGGTTCAAATTGAAAAAATATGTTTGTGTCTATTTATCGAGGAAGGCTATATAACATCACGTTATGACCAATAGGATCCGAGAAGAGGGTCAAACTGCGTGGAACATCTTGGTAGTTATTTGTATGAGGATTTGTTTAGGCTCCGCTCGGCATGTTGTAGTTGACAACGATGTGCTCTTGCAAGTACTACAAACGGGATATGACTAAGAACAATTGCAACTTGTCGCTTCCTGATATGAAACTGAAATGAACTCATCAAGAGATTGACAGATACCTGCCAGTGTGCCTGACATTTCTGCCAGTGTCACCATGTGTATAAGATATCTACAAAGGGGCACTTTTTTTTTTTTTTTTTTTACGTGGCAAAATCATCAAATGAGTCCTCCAGCCCCGGGCAGGGCGGGAGGGACTGTCAGACTTCTACTGACTAAAATCCACGGTGTCCTTCAGTAGCCTGTTATGTTCCGGGGTCACGGTAAGGAAATAATCCCGCGACCCCGGCAGGCTTTGGCCCTCTGAGAGGGGGGCCCCGTCATTATGATGACGCTCTTTGAGGCGCGCGTGGGACACAACGCGCCGTCGACCCGGGCATGGTCCATGGTCGGGCAGCGAGTTGCCCTTTACTCGCTGCCCGCATGCCCACAAAGGGGCACTGTTTCTTATTTTAACTCAGCTTTCATGTCATTTTATTTACAAAGCAGTTGGACCAAAGACATTAAACTATATACGAGCAATAGACGGGACATCACGAAGAAATTTGTGATCCAAAACTTTTTACCAATAGGTAAAAAATCCCTCAGTTTAGTAGTCGCGTTGCTATGCAACGCTTAGATTGTGCTACTGACGCATGGCATCAACAATTTTGTATGACAATCTTCCCAATGCCCGCTCTATAGTTTCTTTTAAATCTCTTTGAGTTGGACTGACATTTCTTATCTGACTACCCTTCGATCAATAATAGTACTCGTACTATTTATTGATCGAAGTGACTACCTTATAAAACGAAACGAAACGTTGACGAAGTATTCTAAAATTTGAAGCAACTGGGGGAACCAAAGTACTATAAATCCTGTCATCAGAACTCAAAGACAAGTGAATAGTTTTTAATAGTACTCAATAGTTTTTTTTTTTCTTAACTATTCCACTGCTGGGCAAAGGCCACCCCTAATTATTTCCATGAGCCTTATCTAGGGCCACTTCAAGCAGCCCGAGTAGTATCCTTCTAGGTCAAGTCGCCACCTCTTTGGTCGGCATCAGAGGCGCCAAAGGCGTGAATAGTTATACGAGAAAATCATATTATTTACGATAGGTACTGATGCTGCTCAAAGATAAAAAATTGATAATGCTGATACAAGCGAGCAGATCATAACATTTGTTTTCTCTACTTTCGCCGAAAATAAGCTCATGTTTTTCAGACTTTTGGCAAGGTCAGATAGTCTGTTTAGAATCTTCTATATTAATAATTTCGTCAAGGGGTACGGTAGACTCGATCGAAAGCTTACCTAAATAATAAAACATTAAAAAATAAAGATTTCGAATCGACAACATATAACGGCAAAATTCGGATTGTTGAGTATTTTGTAAAATTCTAATGGTTCTGACCAGATAGATTGCAGCCGCCATATTGGCCACTGACGCGAAACGTCACTAACATCGGATATCAATGTTGAGAAGTTTTTATTTCTTTTTTTTCTTTTTGGCAACCGAGTCGATAGCACTGATAGCATGCCAGTGTCATGAGGTGTATTAAGTAGTAACTAAACCTCCTCAACACGTTTCAACTGTACGCTATCCATTTAAAAAAAAACAATGAACTGTAACATAAATTAGTGTCCGGCAGATAAAGTAATTGCAAGAATTTTCCTTTCTGATCGAGAACGATGAATTACCTCCGGCTACTACTAACTTCTTCACATGAAAGGGCCGACTTGCTTCGGAGAGGAAAGAACCTATGAAAATATTATTTACTAGCTTCCAGTCCCGGCGAGTGGACATGATATTATATAGCCTATATGTTACTCAGGGGAACGTAGCTTTCTACTGGTGAAAAATTTTTAAAGTCGGCGCAGTAGTTTTTGAGTTTATTCATTACAAACTAACATGTACATTAAAAACATACACACAAAAATACAAATCTTTTCTCTTTATAATATTAGGAGTCTGAAACGTTTTACCAACAGTCGTTTGGTCCATGAACTGTTGGTACGGCGAATCCCCGCTGCCTCGACAAGTTTGGTGTGGCGGCAAGAGATCTCAGGGCGGTATGGAGGGAGCGACTGTCGCAACCGAGGTCCGGGCACGCCGCGATGGCGGCGGTAAGACCCCTCTTTGAGGAGTGGCTGGATAGGCGTCACGGCGTCCTGACCTTCCGGATGTTTCGGGAGGTACCTGTGTCGGATGGGGAAGGAGGAAACGCCTGGGTGTCACCATTGTGTGGATCGCCCGGAGGACACGGTGGAGCATAAGGTGCAGGACTGTCCCGCTTGGGCAAAGCATCACCATGTCCTCACGACGGCGATAGGCGACGACCTCTCGCGCCCAGCATTGGTCGAGGCCACGCTGCGGGGCGTGATAGAGTGGGAAGCGGTCGCCTCCTTTTGCGAAGCAGTCATGCTAGCGAAGGAGGAGGTGGGAGGCGCGAGGGAGAGGACAGCATGCACCTCACGACCCAGCCGCAGTGGTAGACGCCCACGGCGACAGACGTCGCAGAACGATCTCCGGCCAAAAGGCGCGGGCATGCGGGCGGCGAGTAATGGGCGACTCGCTGTCTGATCATGGACCATGCCCGAGTCGACGGCCCGTTGTGTTCCACGCGCGCCTCAAAGAGTGTCAGCACAATAACGGGGCCTTTTGAGGGCCAAAGCCTACCGCTGTCGTGGGACTTATGAGTTACCGCGTGACCCCGGAACGTAAAGGGCTATTGAAGGACACCGAGGAATTTAGTCAGTACAAGTCTGACAGTACCTCCTGCCCTGCTCTGGGTGGGAGGACTCATTTGACGAGTTTATGACGATAAAAAAGCGTAATAAAAATGATTTGTATCGGTATCCTCCAACAGCGCTTCGTACTAAAAAATACATTGTTAAGTTCCGAAATCCACGCGAACGAAGTCGCGGGCACAACTAGAACCTTGAGAACCGATGACTACAGAAATATCTACCTACATTTTGCACCTAGATGTGTATTATGTTATGAGTCACGTTTCACCCGAGCGAAGCCGGGTTTTCATCTAGTAGTTTATATATTTCTTACATAATATTTTATTTTTCACAACAAAGCGACGCTAACAAAAAATTTTACGATAGCAATTTCCGGAAAATATTATACGCGCTTCAGACAGTCACGTGTTTGAGAAAACATCTCGGGAATTACAGATGTGTTGAAAAACAAACGATGTTTAGTGAGAGTGGAAGACATGGACTATAAATACTCGATGTTTTGGCGAAATTGTCGTAGAAATAGTAAAGATAGATCAGCTGATGAATAGAGTAAAAGCTTCAGTTCGTGCGATCAACACACTCTAAACTTCGTAGGTAGTAATATCCTTTTTTTAATGTCGTTAATTCATAAATATCCTCCATCCTGGGGTGCCCATCCCAAAGGTTTGTCAGGCTCCTACTGACTAAAAATAACAGTGTTTTTGTACTAACTTTTTTATTGTTTTTGATCGTGATATAAATCGTCATCAAATGAGTCCTCCTACCCAAGGCGGTACGGAAGAGACTGTCAGACTCGTACTGACTAAAATCCACGGCGTCCTTCAATAGCCTGTAAGTTCCAGGGATAACCCTCGATCATCTCTGCGATTTTCTTGGGACGTGATACTGGAGTTCTTGTAACGAACTTTTCAGGTATCGAACTGCATATTATCTTCTAGCTTTAGCATCAAGCCAATCACTGGCACATTTTGAAGGGCAATCTGACCATCCTTAGGAATCTGTAACTCAACTCAGCGTTTCGATGAGATTTCCACTGTTGCACATACGGGCATCTCCCAAGCTACGCTACAACACACACTAAGTTTGTGATCAGTAAAATAACTATTAGCATTCTTGTGCTCTGAGCAAACTTTTTTAACTGCGCCCTGGTCTGGCCAATTGTGATCCTGGTCTGGCCATTTCTGCGCCTCCAGGGTCTACGGTACGCCCTGTGTCTGGGTACCGTTGGTACACCTCTTCGTAACTGCTTGTGATTACTGATCTCCACTCAAGAACTCGTCTGTTCTATCGGCTATCGGTCCTTTGACATTGCCGGCCCACTGCCACTTCAGCTTGACTTATGCAGCAATAACAAGATAATCTGATTTGGCAAGTAGAGTTACATTAATTAAATTTTATGCCATCTGACTACGGTTAGCCAGCCAAATCGCAGTAAGGGTATCGAATCGGTTTCTATTTGAGTTTCGGAGCTGACTTTCGACTTATGGCGATCGCTTTCGCTATCGTCTCCATACATGACTACTTAGCTAATCAAAATTCAGCTTTACATTGTTTTCTCATTTGCATAATAAAATCTCTGGATTAGGACGGTAGATTACAATCATTAATCATACTAAACCATAAAATAAAGCTGCGCAAAAATCGAGCATCCAATAAACCCTCATTTGGCGTTCTTCCAAATCAATATTGAATCATTGGATACACACATTGTGGAAATGCACAAACAAATAGCTCGTAGACGCGCGCCAGACGTGGACGCTCTGGCAATGGCACATGGCAAGAGACATCGTGACGTCACTGTCAACGACGCCAGATATTCTGGCACGTTTCAGCGATTATGAAAATTGTGAGCGAGTATTCGGAGTATGTTGGTCTTCTTTGAGTGTAATTTTTTTGGGGGCAAGGTTTGCTATTTCGATAATTCTAAATGTCATATTTTTTGTGCTGTTAATATGAGGTTACCTTCGGGCAATATAACTGTGACTAAGATACAATCTCGCAGTTATGTTGTGTGACTGTGAGGGCAATCAAAGCAAAGGCTCTTCTCCTCGGACAGACGCCACAAAGACCCGGTGTGGACTGTGGGTAGACGGTTGTCTTTGATCTAAGGCTTCATGCCTGATATAGTGAGACAGACAGCACTTGTAATATTGTTGAAAACCCAAGTGCCTTCAAGCAGACTTTTTATGGACGATATGAGCATCTACAGGACTGGTAATGCGTCACCAATTTCTTCTACCGTTCAGACTGCCTCTTTTTGACTAACGTGCCATCTCTTTAATTTCGCAGAAAAAATCTGCAACACCGTGTATGGGAAGGATGGCATCCAAAAAGATTTTTATGATGTTTGATGTTATCATTATTGCGCAATTGTCTACGCAACGAATGATAAAATCACAATATTGTCGAATATCAACGCCCACAGAAAAGATTAGCTCTATTCTTAGTCAGTAATGGTCACACGGATTATTTTATCAGCTGTTTTTCAGTGCGTATGTTTTATATTGTAACCTACATTAAATCTCAGTTTCAATTACCCAGTTACTGGGTTGCTGGAGGTCAGATAGGCAGTCGCTCCATGTAAAATACTGATATTCAGCTGCATCTTGTTCGACTAGAAGCCGACCCTAATTTAGTTGGGAAAAGGCTAGGGATGATGATGATGATTAATCTCAGTTTCAATATAAGAGTGAACAGGCTGCTTTTGTCTGGGTTAGCTCGCATCAGCAAAAATGAGTAGCCTAAAAGTCTCCCTTTTATATGCTACTCCTTTTGCTTTATTATACTTAAGAAATAGGGCCAGTGTATGCCAAATTATGCCAAGATGATAAAGATACAGGAACGGTTGATGCCGCGAGTCGAGTTTTCCGAACAATGTTTGGTCGAATTTGTTCAGTTACAAATAAACCGAAACAATTTATAATTGTCATTATTTTTTAATAACACTAGGCATTTTGAAATAAACTTTACTCTCACTTCAATAAAGTTCAGATTCGCCGAAATAAGATCAATTGAAACCAAGGATTTGCATAGACTTCACACTGTTAACGACCATTAAACATGTCTGAAGGTCGTCGTGATACCTATTTGGTCAATTAATCTGAATGTTTCATTGTTTGCCAACTCATTCACTTTGTTGCCGCTTCTTTTCTTTTGTTATGTGTTATTGTTTACAGTTCATCAATGCTGCCGACGCTACATCGAGTTCTGTATCAAATCGATTTTGGAGTGCATTTATTTACGTATTAGCTCCTCGCCCGCGGCTTTCGAACTTTTCCTCTGTGAACTTCTTCCACTGGCCAACCTCTTTGGAAAATCTAATTGAGTATCCAACAAAAATCTGAAAATCCTAGCACTTGTAGTTAAGAAGTTTCGTAGGTACAAACTATCAACTCCAAATCAAACCCTTTTGTTTCGAATTTCATCGGCCTGAAGAAGGTCCTACGGATAGGCAGATACGGAAGGGCAACGGATGGATGCAAGTGGCGAATTGTCGTTCGGCGTGGCGGTCTAAGGGGGAGGCCTATGTTCAGCAGTGGACGTCTTCCGGCTGATGATGATGACGATGATGAAGAAGGTCCTCACTGAACACGGATGTTCTGAGAGGTTCCTGTGGCGGTATGGGCAGGAAGAAATGCCTAGGTGTCACAACCGCGAGCATCGCTCGGAGGACACGGCGCGGGCAGCAGTCCAGGCGTCCAAGAGTGATGGCCCTTTTTTGTGGTGGTAAATTTTTAAATGATTCATGCCGAATTGGGTGGAAAGGACTGTCAAACCCCTGGTGTATTACCAAGTACTTGGTAATACTGACTAACAGTAAAGACTGTCAGTGAGGCATAGAAGAAACTCGCTGTGACAGATGCGTCACCCATCCACAAATTAATTTCAGCATGCTTAACCGTAAAGATAATGACGAACTGTGCAGCTGCTTTCTAATAAAAGAAGTCCAGGAGAATGTATTTAATCAAAATGAACTGAGTATACACCTGTTATTTTTATTTAATCTACTTTCTTAATTATAAAATGTTCAAAAATCGTAAAATCGTATCATTCTTTCACTAACATAAACAGCATTTTAATTAATCTTCCAATTAAATAATAGTTTGAGCCAACCCATTAAAACATAATGAGCACATTTGGTATGCATTATTGACCAATTAAAGTTTTATCTACCAAGTACCTATAATTCATTGGAGATAATTAATCTTTCCACCAAATAACTCATAACAACAGTATTGTTTTATTCAAAAACTTTTATCTTACGTGACATTTAATGTTAACTCTACTGATAAAGACTTTAAATCCCGATTTTAAATTGTTTTAAAACTAGTAGAAATTACCATAAAATAAGTGTGATGTGTGGTATTCTAATTATAAAGAATCATAAGAATATCAGCTAGTCGCAAACATTTCAATATTCATGAATAAAAACCACCTGTTTGTGTCAGTCTAATATTTTATTACAAACACTGGCCAGAAACTGTTTATTTTGAAAAGAGAAACAAATGGGAGACATCCATAAACAAGACATACGTCTTCTCATGTAACATCATGACGTTGTAAAGAAAAAAAAATTTGGTAGGTTTGAATTAAAAAGGAACTTACCTCAAACCGGTACCATTCAGTATTGTTCCAGTGAGGATTCAGGGACTTGCGACAGACATCAGTCTTGTGCGTGATGCTCCCGAACTTTATCTCCACGAAGGCATCAGTCGTATCACTCGCCCGGTCCATCACGGGCAGATTCCGTCCCGCCAACACCTTCACTTTGATTTTCCCAGGCATTTTCACTTATTTACTCACACACTTAACACTTAAACAACAATTTATTACTCCAATACTTTTATTATGACAACATTTTACTGTCTATTATCACCTCTTTCACACCAGGTTAGCACTTCCGAAACTCCATAATCAATCCGAAAACACAACTTAATCTTATCAGTACATTGATTTGTATAGATCACTGATATGTGATACGGTTATTTCAAGCCTACAGACACTGGCCAAATGTTGTGTACACCACAATATCACACAAAAAAATAGTTTTTACAAAATGAAAACATCGTTTCGTTACGAATTAATACACCCAATGTTCGCGCACGGAATTACATTTAATTACGCGTTTGTGTTATAAACACTGCACCTTGGAGCGCCCCTGCTATATCTAAATGTTGTTCTGAAAGTATTCTGTTGGTTTATTAATAGACAAAACGAGATATTTTATAAATAAAATCGGCGAGACTAACGACACGCACAATCAGAAACTTGTCAGAAACTGTCAAACGAAATGTCAACAACGGGAGCGTTTAGTTTCACGTTCAAATTATCACTATAGCCACAACGTAGCGTATTCGACGAAAACTTAATAATTCTGTATTTGATATATGCTGATAATAGTCTAAATCTAATGGACTATTTAAGATAGCTATAGGTACTAAAACAAGTTAGATATTTTAATAAAAGTATTGTAACATTAATTAATGAAACGAAACGGTTTATGGATAGCGCATGCAGCGGCTGCGCGTCGGTGGTCAGTTTGCTGACCGAATTACAGTATTTTTTCATGATTTGCCAGACTGTGCCAGACTATCACAAGCGACCACAAGACTGTTTAACTTATAATTATTACAAGACACAACAAAAACAAATTCGCTTTCCTGCTGTCTGTCTGTCCTAGGGTTACCATCCGTCCGGGTTTCCCCGGATTTGTCCTAGTTTAGTTTTGGCTTTATTTGTAGTCCGCAGGTAGTCCGGCTTTAAAAATTTGGTCTTTGGCCGCCTGCGGCACATGCACATTTCACCGTCCCCCACCCTTCCCGACGCAACAATCTATTAAATAAAAATGTGATTTGTGACATTTTCAACTGTTTTTCATTACACTCACTACGCTGGGTGCGAAGTACTAGGTAGGGGTAGTACTGTTCGATGGCAGCGCTCATGGTGGCGAATAGTAGAAGTTCTGACAGCTTTGCCTCAGAGTACATTCAGCTTTGTCAACCAACAAAAATGCGCTAAACTCAGGAACTACAGGTTCGAATTGAAAAAATATTTTTGTGTTGGATAGCCCATTAATCGAAGAAGGCTATAGGCTATATAACATTACGCTTTGACTAATAGGAGCAGAACAGCAATGAAAAATGTTGCAAAATCGGGAAAATCTTATTGAGAGCTTGCATTGCGTGCGCTGCGTAAACGGTTTACATTACGCAAAAATGATGTATGACGGAATTGTTCCTCATGAAACGTTCTAAAATAAAGTCCGCGACAGCATATGTCTATCTTTTAAGATTAATTCACCATAACCCTTTTTATGGAAAACAAATTGGTTTTAAAATAAAACATTTCTTGCGACGATGTTTCTAAGAACATAATATTAATCCTTACCCAAATAAATACGTTAATCATTACAAGCATTTAGTTCTTAACAAAATTGCCCTTGACATAATTTGATTTCAATGAATATTTCACGAGATATTGTAGTTTTTTCAACGGCAGGTGTTGGGGCGCAGTCGGAATACGACGGCTCTGTCAGCTGTCACATTCAGCTCTGTAATCTGTACGTAATTTTTTATAATCGCATTATTCCGCCACAAAAAAAAATTGTTCACAGCAGTTGCTGTGTTGTAAACTGCAAGAATACTAGCAGAAATAGTGAAATTAAGTTTTATTGATTCCCAAGCGGTTCTTAGAAAGATGAACAATGCAGGAGATGGTTAGCTGTCGTGAAGAGAAAAACTAAATAACATCATAAACCTTGTTTTAATCCTGTATTTGATATTTTTCTTATAGATAACAATTTGCCTATGTTTATTCAATTTTGTTCAGTGCCAATGGATCGCCATGGAATCCAAATCCAAGTGATTTGTTAAAGAATCTGATTTAAATTAGAACGGTCAGACCCGTCAAAGTTGCAAACGCTAGGTGGCGCTAAAGTCGTGCACGGTGCCAATACAAAAAAACCTGTTGACATGTCCGGGTTCTGGACTCTAAAATCCGGGATTTTCACGCGTCTTGTCCTGGTTTCCAAATTTTAGAGATGGCAACCCTAGTCTGTCCCTGCATGCTTAGATCTTCAAAAGTTGGTAGGGTGAGTGGGGGTAAGTTGGAATGAAAATATGATGAGATGAACATTGTTGATTTGAAACTGTTGTCACACAAAGGGATTCAATGCAAATGCAAAAAATTTTATTTTGGGTAAAAAAGCATGGTCAAGTTGTTTCTATAATGTTGAAAGAAATCTTTTATGAAAAAACTGTAATTAAAATTGGTCTTAATGAAGAAAACGTGTAGGGTAAGACGAAATGCCCCAGGGGTAAGAATGAGCCACTGACAGAGTCCCACATAACGGTGGGGGGGGTTCGCATCGGCGTCGGGGGTACGATGAAGTACCTGGGACTCGTCCTCGACAGCCGATGGAACTTCGGGGAGCATTTCTCCCGTTTGGCCCCAAGGCTGAACCGGGCATCAGCCGCCCTCGGGCGGCTCCTGCCCAATATCGGCGGGCCAAACGCCCCCTGCCGGAGGTTGCACGCCGGCGTCGTGCGGTCCATGGCCCTCTACGGGGCCCCCGTGTGGGCCCTGAGCATTCGGACGCGGCCGGCAAAGCTGGTCGCATGCCAGAGGGTCATGGCAATCCGAATGATCCGAGGATACCGCACGATCGCCGGCGAATCGGCCAACCTGCTTGCCGGATCACTGCCCTGGGATCTGGAGGCGACTGCCCTCCTGCGCGTCTATGAGTGGCGCGTGGAGGCGCAGCGTCGGGGTGTATCCCCGCTGCCTCGAGAAGTCGAGGCGCGGCGGGAAGAGCTCCGGCGCGATCTCAGGGCAGTTTGGAGAGAACGACTGTCGCAACCGAGGTACGGGCTAGCCGCAATCGCGGCTGTAAGACCCCTCTTTGAGGAGTGGCTGGATAGGTCCCACGGCGTCCTCACCTACCGCATGACACAGGTCCTCACCGGACATGGCAGCTTCGGGAGGTACCTGTGCATGATAAAAAAGGAGGAAACGCCCGGGTGTCACCACTGCGAGGATCGCCCGGAGGACACGGTGGAGCATACGGTGCAGGACTGCCCAGCTTGGGCGGAGCACCGCCGTGTCCTCACTGCGGCGATAGGCGGAGACCTCTCGCGCCCGGCATTGGTTGCGGCCATGCTGCGGGGCGAGACGGAGTGGGAGGCGGTCGCCTCCTTCTGCGAAGCAGTCATGCTCGCGAAGGAGGAGGCGGGCCGCTTGAGGGAGAGGATACCGTCCTCCCTCCGCCCGAGACGCAGTGGTAGACGCCCACGGCGACGGATGTCGCGGGACGATCTCCGGCCACCGTAGGCGCGGGCATGCGGGCGGCGAGTAAAGGGCAACTCGCTGTCCGACCATGGACCATGCCCGGGTCGACGGCGCGTTGTGTCCCACGCGCGCCTCAAGGAGCGTCAGCATGATGACGGGGCCCCCCTATAGAGGGCCACAGTCCTGCCGGGGTTGCGGGACATACGTATACCGCGACTCCGGCACACAAAGGGCTAACGAAGGACACCGTGGATTTTAGTCAGTACAAGTCTGACAGTCCCTCCCGCCCTGCCCGGGGTGGGAGGACTCATTTGATGATTTTGCCACGTAAAAAAAAAAAAAAAAAAAAGGGGTAAGAATGAAATAGTGACTAAAATAGTCCTTATGGTTATGACCATAAATACGATTTTATTCTTACCCCGCTTGATGGAAGACTAAAATTTCAATTTTACGCGGATAATGTGTCTGTACAGAAAATGTCAAAAAACGCACGAATGATCTCACTTAAGTGACTGACGCAGACTGCGGTGTGGGGCAAGACAAAACGGTGTCTACAATGATGTTGCCAGCATTAAAAGATTTCCTTTATATTCGGCGCTATTGTATCTTTTTTATCTTTCTCCGTTTTTCATCTTACCCCCACTCACCCTACGCAATGTATTTTGATGCGGTGTTTTTATTCAAGAGGTAGGTTTAATTATGTATATAACATGCATAATATACTAGTGATTGCACCCTTGCAGAGCCGGGGTGGGTCGCTAGTAAG
Organism: Agrotis clavis; assembly: GCA_954870645.1. Taxonomy (NCBI): domain Eukaryota; kingdom Metazoa; phylum Arthropoda; class Insecta; order Lepidoptera; family Noctuidae; genus Agrotis; species Agrotis clavis. The sequence goes on from OX940938.1 coordinate 3,336,515, forward strand.
TTTTATATATGAGTAGTTGGTGTTGCTTATCAGTGTGGACAGGACGAAATGAGTGGGTATAAGTTGTTATACCTAGGTGTATTTTTGAAGCCTGATCTATCACACCAATTGTGTAGTTCAAATAGCTAGTTACTTGCTAGTATAATGCACCAAGTGCAAAGGTCTCTCAGACAATTTCAATGAAATGGGTTTGTAACAGCACAAGAGCAACAAATAATAATTAAAACAACAAACAATCATCGATCAATTCATTTTATTACACGATATTTGCAGTCTTATTTTCATAAACTATACACGTAACTCATTAACATTCGTTCACAATATTTATATTATTATGTTTTTAAACACCGAGGTTCACATAACTAAATGGTATCTATAATGATTACACAGTAATAAGGGCTCCTTTAAAACAACTATAGGTTTGGAACTTATTTTTGATAAGGCTTAAAATATTCACATCATGATCATATTTTTTTGCCATTATCCTAATTTATAATAAGAGAAGACATAATATTTCTTCTTCTGTACTTCTCTATCGTCATAATATTACATTGCACAATTTTTGATAGTTGCCAACATTTTGAGTTAAAATCTTGGTTATTTTAGATAGGCAACACTAAATCAAAGACGATGGCAACACTGTTATGCACCGTGTTAAATCAGCATTCGCATTAATGTCGAACACACCAATAAAATTACACCATTCTTTCCAGTTGCCCATCTTATCCAAACTAATATTATAAATGCGAAAGTAACTCTGTCTGTCTGTTACGCTTTCCCGCTTAAACCTCTCAACCGATTTTGATGAAATTTGGCACAGACAATCTTTAGACCCTGAGAAAGAACATAGGCTATCAAAACACCACGCGGGCGAAGCCGCGGGCGGAAGCTAGTCCAAACTAATATTATAAATGCGAAAGTAACTCTGTCTGTCTGTCTGTTACGCTTTCCCGCTTAAACCTCTCAACCGATTTTGATGAAATTTGGCACAGACAATCTTTAGACCCTGAGAAAGAACATAGGCTATCAAAACACCACGCGGGCGAAGCCGCGGGCGGAAGCTAGTTTACCATAAAAAGAAAAATAGGCCGAGCTATGAAATTGACCATTCTAAAAAGAAACAAAGCGAGTCGGCTGTCTAAGTCTATACCTATCTCGTTCTTGTATCACACAGAGGACAACATAAAAAAAAGAATATGTTACCGCAGCGATCGATTCTCTCTCACACATTTCTGCCCGACATCTGAACGAACGCGTTGGGGAACGCTGAGTCCATGTTCTATATCTACGCAAAACCAATCTAGTGTGGAAAAATTCAGCTGTCAGTGTCCGAAACTGTCCCCATTAAGTTCGTACCGGTTTCACAGAGCCCCGCAGTTTTAAATAGCCACATATTACTGTAAAAGTACTTATAATAGTGATAAATGATAATAAATATGATCTTATGTACTAATTGAGCCTTGCTTAGGCTGACATGGATGACATGACAGAAATATTCTATAGTTACAAGAAGATTTACAGTATTGACGTCACAGACGCTTTACTCTGTGTCCTAACCAAAGCGATCGGACGCGCGCATACGTGAATGTCGCATTTACATGAGTGGACGCAGATCTGACGGCAGATGCGTTCAATGTATTTGACAAGTATTTTTACTTGGCAGAGTAGGTCTAGTCGGTTGGTAAGGTCGATTAATAATCAATATTTATGTGTATTATGAGATTTGTTTTCACCATTATAACTGTAAACGTAGAAAAAACGCTATCAGTCAAGCGTTTGGATTGATAAAACATAATGAATGCGACACATAGTTCATGTATGCGCGTGATGATCGCTTTAATTAGGACACAACCTAACAAAATAATAAAATATCATAACAGCAAATAAATAATTAATTTCGCTTTAAAAACGGAAATATACAAAGGCTTTAACAAAGTAACTCATCATTGAATATGTATACAGTGTATTAAGCATTTTTTAGATAGGACATATCACACAAACATACGTCTATCTTTCTAATTTAAACCTTATTACAATGACTTAAGCATAATCTGCGTGTTTTAGAGTTCCAGTACTTATACTGTGTAACAAAAACAAAGTCCCACTTAGTCAGCACAATGCAGGTTTTCTTTCAATCTTTAATGTTGATGAATCATGTGATTTTCATCCCAAAACGCAACCACATAAAGCTCAAATTCAAGTAAAAAAACTTTTATAATGCAACAAATTCATAGTAATGGCAACTGAAAATCTTACAATATACATTTCAAATCTTCAGCATAGTCTATTATATTCTTATCTCACTTTTGACTGAAAATATCAACGGCGACGGTAAGGGACATTCAACATGTTATTCGATTTTAAGACTTCTGCACTTAGTGCAAAAGATTAAAATCACTTTTTGGTTTTTAACTTTCAGCTCAGTGCATTAGTATGCCTAATGGACATTGCTTTTGAGCGTGTTAACCAATTTTCAATCCTCCGCCTTAAGCTTAAAGTTGAAATTCCAATAGCACGACCATGATTTATTACCCACAATCTTCTATCCAATACATTCCCGTATCAAAAATATACATACCAAATTATCACCCATAAAAAGGCTTAGCAGAGGTATATAATATACTTCTTAGTTTATCAATTATCATTTAGCCATTCCATTAACCACATATCCTTACTTTCTTAAGCCAAATTGTCAAATAAGTAGTCTTATTGATTAATTCGTACTATGACGTCGATGTAGGGTGGTTTAGAAAAATAGATGAATTAAAGTGAAAAAGTTTTCTAGTGGCGGTAGCTTTCATTATACCATTTTACAAGTCATGTTTCCGGATCTTCTATCTCTATTAGCCGCCTTTCGCACGAGCGCTTTTTTACGGGCGTTAAAAAAACGCTGTGTTTGAAAAAGGAAGGATAATTGAACTTAAATGTTGAAAAAGTTTTCTAGTGGCGGTAGCTTTCATTATACCATTTGCCAAGTCATTGTTTCCGGATCTTCTATCTCTATTAGCCAGTGCATTCGCACGAGCGCTTTTTATACGGGCGTTAAAAAAACGCTGTGTTTGAAAAAGGAAGGTTAATTGAACTTAAATGTCACCGCCCAGCACTTAAAGTCAAATACAGTTCGTAAAAAAGCGCCACGCTTTAAAAGCGCTGACGCGTGAATTGGAATTGCATTTGTTCTACCCCGGCGCTTTTTTAACGCCCGCAGAAACGCGCTCGTGCGAATGGCGGCTTTCTGTCTACCTTTTCAACTACATATTCCACTAATCAGTTACGTAATTTAGTCGTTAGCATTACCATGCTTCTAAAGCAAGTCGGATAAAACATCGGAATCAAAAGAGAAGTCATTGTCAATCCTGAGATTCTAATCTAATAAATAGACACTGAAATACTATAAATGCAAAATTGTGCAATTTAAATGATTAATAATTATTAAGTGATATGTCCGTTTTTGCTCGGTACAAACCTATAGGGGAGGTAGCTTGCTCACTAGAGTAGTTTACTGTTTAAATTAATCTGCTGATTTTTTTTAAAGCTAGAAATATTGAGAAAGATTTTATCTTTGTCGTTTCGAAATTCGGGAGTTGTGACGTTATAACGCCTGTAAAATTATACTGAGTGACGTTTTGTGCTTTTAGAAACGTTAATTTAGGTTTAAAGAAAAGAAAAAATACGGGTCAAATAGTTATTAATAAAAATCTATCTCTCTGACTTTTTTTTTTGAGTAATATAGCCTTTTCTGACATTAAAATTACTCTACATGTGGGGTCGAAACCCAACCCCACCTGAATGGTACCCATTTTTGTTTTTTATCGCTTTCATTGAGACAGCTACCTCTCTTTAAAGTTTGTAGAGACCAAAATCGGACACATTGTATATCTACATTTCTTTAGAAACCCTTGTGTTTTCATTACGGTTATAATATCGTTGGCACGTCTATTTTCTAACAGTACCTAATATTTATTATGTTAACATGAAATATTGTGATAACTTCGTGAAAAGCAAAAGCTTGAGTGTGCGGTTCTTTTTTATTAATTTAGGCTGCCTGTCCATTGATGCGGAGCGAGCTGGCGGAGCGGAGAAACGAGGAAATATTAACCAATAGGATAGCACCGTTGAAGAGGAACGGAGATTTAGTACAACCCTATTTTCCTTTTTTTTAAGTTTCTCCGTTCCGCCAGCTCGCTATGCATCAACGGACAGGCAGCCTTATTTGTCGATTCGGAGCGTCTATTCTCGTGTCGTCGAAGCAACATAATTAAAGAATTTTAGGCAAAAAAAATTACTGCGAACAGAACTTGAACCTCGTTTAGTCTCAAAGCTTAATTCGCGACACAGGCGTTAAAGCGTATAAAATATTAATTAAAAATAAGTCACCGTCGTAGTATTGTCACTAACCCATAGACAACCAATCACTGCCAAGAAATTTAAGAACCATCAGAAAAAGCGCTCAGCTCACTTCAAGCTTACACCAAATCACGAAGACGTTAACGATCTAAAATCGGTGGGTAACTACAATAAAATGGTAAATTCACACATGCATATTAAAAAATAGCCTAGAGCAGATGTATAAAGCTAATTGCCCGGGCAATTCCGGTTCCTGCGGTGTTTGCCCAAAGTTATACCCTAAATTCCAATACATGGGGTTGATCTATATACCTAACACGTTAGCATATATTATAAGGCCATAACTAATAACTAAACTAGAATATGTAAGCTTATAGCTTTAATACTACTTCACATTTTTAGGTTAATTTTTAAATACATTTAGATTGCGGATTTAAAAGCAAAAATACGATTAATATGTTATAGGAAATAATAATACGGATATTCCCCGAGTCCCGGGATTTTGACTGAGATAAGTTACTGGTGGTTTAGAATTGAATTCTAGTGGCACAGAAAGAGACAAAAACAGGTGCGTCACTCTAGCGACAGAAACCCCCCGCTATTGTTTTTCGAGTACAGTCAGAATCCCGTGGATTATCCATATTAACATCAATGTTTGCGGTCAATGAACCTAAATATCTCTACTTATTTGGATCTATGGTTATTATGTTGTGACTTGTGATGTATACCCCTTATTTGTTGACGTACTATTAGTCTACAAAACATCAAGCCTGTAATCTCCGAATGGTGAGCATAGGTGTACCTGATAGTACATTTGCCTAGTTATCTCTTGTTATTTGGGGCAAGTCTTTTGCTATATTACTAAATCACTAAGTATATGTATATTGCCTGGGATATTATATAGAGAAAGGTCGGAAGCCAAAAGTATTGGTTCAACTACTATAAATCAGCAATTTGGACACTATCATTTTTTTGGCATAGAATATTTTGAATTAAGTCTATAGATCCGTGTATTACGATTTTGCAAAAGAAACTGAATGATGACTGTGCTCGCAAATCTAATATTTAACGATAAATCTGCATTTGCGGGAATGTTTTGAAGTTACCGCGGCTCTGGAAAGAAAAATGGCCATTGAAAGAAATGGGTGGTTTTTAGTCCCTACGAGGCTGATAGTGTTTTTTGCCCCACCCAAGGTGGGAAGAGTCATTTGATGATTTCTCAACCCAAAAAATACAATAAATATTTATAATGTGAATGCGCAAAACAAGACAGTGTCAAAACAAAGAATAATTCTTCAGTTCCCTACACTAAATTAGACGACAAGAAAACTCAACCTTTCTCTACAAACATTTAAGGCCTACATTTCCTTCACAAGAAAACTTCTACAATACAAATTCGATACATTGATATAAACTGTCACAAATAAGGGGCGTGTACTTACATTGAGTTTTAATCCAAAGTCCAAAAGATCTCTTTTCCCCTGCTTATTTATTTTTGTATTTTTTAAACATCTTTTCGATATCTTGACTAGGAGTAGGATTGGGACGTTTAAGTTTGTGTTTTGCTGATACTTTGGGGATGCAACTTTTAACTGGGGCTTTACTGGGAACTGGGAATATGTCTGGCTTCGAGTGCCCACCTAGTCCGTCGTACGAGATGTCCATATCACTAGGAATGTTATCATTGAGGGAATCGATCTTCATCGGCTCCTTTTTGTGAAAGATGCTGTGTTTCGTGCTGATCTCGTTGGATTTTTCTCCGATACGTTGCTTACTTGCGTTCTTTACTGCGTTTAGGAATAGCTTTTCTGTTGGCTGGAAGGGAAGTAGAAGGTTGAGAGATGAGTTTAAAGACAAATGTATCTTCTAAAACTATAAACGGGTAATTAAAATAAGTGATTTTTTTTAATTTTTGAAATCCTCTTGGAAAACGCAAATAAACTTATAATTTGTGGACATGGTGTATATTAATTTTATTCGATAAAATGTAAGTTATGAACAGATATTTCAAAATTAGTCTCTTCTTAACAATGATGAGGGTAGAACAACCTGTTGAGCATCAGTTATCATCGCAAAGGAGATGTTTTTTTTTTTTCTTACAATAATGGCCCAACCGTGTACCTCAAGGACAAAAGTACGAAATTATAGGAAAAAAATCGTAGATTTTGAAATAAAATATGTTGTATTTATTCGCGCATTTGTACCACCAGAAATTGTCGATCAAAGATGTTAAAACTTGCAACCCAAGAATTGATTTTCAATCTGGCAATGTCGTACATCTCCGACATGGTCTCCGATGATGCGTTTCGTTACTTCATTTACAAACGTGTGAAAACCCAAAAATGTACTTTATAGAATTTATTTATGTATGACAAATAAGTTTTTATTTCTAGTACACATTTTTTGTGAATAATCATGGGAATAAGAATTAAAAAATAGTAGTTTATGTAACTGGTACATAATGAGGGGCATTATACACGAGTGTGAGTTTAAAAAACGAGCGAAGCGAGTTTTTTAATAGTATCACACGAGTGGTATAATACCTAGTTATGTACAGTTTCATACACTACTTTATCTACTCTCATTGAATACGAACATATCAAATAAAAGATAAAAATTAATTAACACTAATATTCATCCACCGAAATACAAACGTCAAAATTCCAACATTCCTATTTAAAGCGCGCGCAGTCACAGATAAAAAATGAAATAGATGTATCTATGGTCAGTAATCTGTATCATAATGAAAAAAAATTAAATTATAACATTGTTTTGTTAGAGAAACAGTGTTTAATTTAATTTTTTAATTTCATTGCGATACTCTATGGTATAAAGTATGTCATTATAAACTCGTTTTGAGTTTTGTATTTAGAATTTTACGATATGAGAGTAGATAAATACATTTATTTCACATTTCGTATTATTTTTTGCGTTTGGTTATCTGCCGGCCAAAAGCCAGGGCTCCCGACCTAGGCCGATAGTTTTTTTCTATTGTTGTTGATGAAACACCGATGTCATTTTTTGACGTTATTTTGACAGATGAAACAGATTGACAGCCGTAAAGGCTGTAATAAACGTTTCTTTGAACGCAGTTGCGTTGCGAGGTAGGGTTTTTTCTTATACTTTTATTTCTTTTTCTATCTAGTATTGAAGAATTTTAAATACTGCTAAAAATACTAATTATTCGAAGAGATTTAAATAGTTATTTGTACCTCGGTACATGTTTGGGCCGAAAAAAAACACCTTTGTTACCTCAATGTACATTACTGCAAAAGTTTGGAATTTTCAGGTTTTCAGCATATGTAACATAGATTCTAAAAACTAACTCCGTTAATGAGTTATTTATATAAGTTGTAGCATTAAACTTACTTTGGCTTTTTCAGGTAGTTTCAAAGGCGCACGTTGCAAGGCCGCTAAGGATAGCACACTGCCCTGTTTCAAGCTCAAATACGGAGAGTCCGAATTCTCTATGTTGTTCACCATCTCATTCTGAAAATAAAAGAATAAAACATTAATGAGATTGAAGATATTCGCAATAATAAGAAGTTAGAAACTATATAATACAGCAATCTCATATCCGCCTTTTGCTTTGTTCAAAATCGTACACACAAAGTCTATAAAAAAATCGAACACATACAAATAACACGTAACCAATTTAAACCAGGGCACTGGACCTTTGTGGTGGATTATGGCCCACTGCATTTCACAGAGAGGAAGCCTGTGTCCCAGCAGTGGGCACACTATAGGCAAATGATGATGCCAATTCAATGAGTGTGAGATTGTACTTCTAAAATCCTTTGTGACAAACATACTGATACATGATGAGATCCTGGAGTAATCGAGGGAATTGTTCCATAAATGACAGCTATTAAACGGCGATTGGTGCTGTCGAATATTAGTTGTAGCATTGTTTACGAAATCACACAACATTAATAACGCCTGTACCATTTTGAAAAAAAATCTAGTGCGCATTATGAAAACGATATTTTATGACATGAATTTGCGTGGAATATAACAAGGTAACAAAAAGGGTTTTAGCAAAAAAAAAAAGCCAACGTCGAATGAAAATAAAGATAGAAAAAGATGATCTTAGTTATTATTTTCTTCTTCTATTCTGAGTGCATTCACACAAGCTATTCCACACACTCAAAAGCCAGTCTTACCTGTTTCCAATACAACTTGGCATTGGCCCTCCCAATGCTATCAGATAACTCTTTTTCCCTCTCTTCTCTATCCTCATTCTTCATTCTTATAATAGCTTTTATCTTTCTTGTCACCTCTTGGTATCCTTTCTGTTTTTCTTTCTCGGTAACATTCGTTGCTTGGTTAATTCTGGTTGCTTTTGGCGCGCATAATACGTTGAGCCAGGCCGCATTTTTCTTACGTTCCAAATGTTTCATATCAATGCAATCATTCGTTCTTCTATCATTTTCGGTCTGCGTCAATGAACAATTTATATTATAGTAACTTATTAGAGTACAACTTTTTTTTTACACTCATAAGTCAGCGGTGACAGAGGCGTCTACGATGGAGTGAGTTTACCCAGAAGAAGCCTGTTCACTCTAACTTTGAAGAGATTCGGGTTGCATGCGTTCGGGAATACAAACGCTGGAAGTAAGTTCTACGCTTTTGTTGTGCGCATTATGATGGATGATTGGAAGACCTTAGTTCGAATTGGTGCTACGGATAGTATTGTTCCTTCAGTTGACTTTTGAATTCCAAGCCGCAGTAAGATTGGAACGCAGTCCCGCTATGGGTAGACTCAATTAGAGATGTGTTAGGTAATGACGTCGACATTTTGGGCGTGTTAACTAAAGGCCCGATAAATGCGCGTAAATGTCAAATAAAAGCCTTTTGCATGGGCATACTCATTTTGAATTTGTAACAAAATTGTTCATTTTTATGCTCAGAGATCGGGCATTTAATTATCCGAAAACTCGTTTATGCTGATTTTATTCATAAATGTTTTTGCCCTCGACCCATATTTAGACCTAACAGATTTTCATATCCTTACGAATCCACGAAATATCTCGCTGATGGTGGCGCGTGTGTCGGATCATTTATTTCCTTTCAAAATGGTTGACCTGAAAGGGGCTGATGCATGTGTCATGTTCGTGAACGGGCGTTGTCAGTTGGGACTGGTCATCTCTAAGCTACCCTGTTACATTGTTCTCACATAATGTACCATCTGAAGATGACTGACCCGTAATTGGCCATTTTCGACATTTACACGGGGTCGCTGTGTAAAATTTATTTTATTACACTATAAAATTAATGAAACTTACGAAGCTATCGCTGTCTGAATTGACGTGGTGTCTCTCAGGGGTGGGTGGCGACGTCGGGTGGTCGTTCAGGATGCGACATTGCTCCTCTCTGTGCAATGACACTTCCCTCTTTAGAGCTGCGAGGTCTGAGTCTGTTTTAAGCATATCGTACTTTGCTTGTTGTTGGTGGAGCTCCTCTTCTAAATGGCTGGAATGGAATAAAGGCAGTTATTTTAGGTGTACAGTTAGCATTTCTAAAGCCCGGTTTCCACTGCGAAAGGGTAATGTGCGGAAAATAGTTAGGCGGAACGGACTCCTTTTTAATGAAAGAGGTTTGCGTTTCCACCAACGAAGAGTTGGTCATTTGATTTCCACTGCAAAATGAAACTGAGATAGAGAAATGAGCGGACTGAGCTGAACGGAAAATGAGAAATGAAAAACGAATAGATAATTTCCACAGAGAACGAGTTCAGTTGAAGTTTTGAGCTGGTTGCGTGTGGTCGTGTTGTTGCGATGTTATCGAGTGACACGGAATCGAGCGATGACAGTGATTATGTATACAGAAAAAAGAAGCACGCATTGTTGTATCTTATGCAAAGAAAAAAACGCGCTAAACGAAGATTTTGGCTGTGCCAGCATATTCAAGATCGTAAATTAAAAGGGGAATTTAGGCTGTTTTATGATTTAGACGACGAAAAATTTAAGAATTATTACAGGGTTAATAGAGAACAATTTCAAGAACTTTTGTCATTTGTGGAGGTCGATATTTTGAAACAAGACACCAACTTCAGGAAAGCTATTTCACCTCAAGAAAAGCTAGCTGTGTGCCTCAGGTAAGAAATAAAACATTGTTAATAGGTAATTATTTTAGACTTTACTCAGAAATAAAACAAATCAGTAAAATAATGAAAAACAACATTATGCTTAGTTATCATAATCATGTAACGGGGATGGCTCAAATCTTCCCGAGCTACTGTAGCCGTGGTATGTCGTATTATTAGAACGTGACGCTGCTGCTTCCGGTAGTGTGTATACGTAATTGGCAGAACGTGATGATCCTGCTACTGCTGCCGGCAAGTTATTATTTACAGAGTCTCTCGACGTAGTGTATCCGTAATTAGCAGAACGTGATGATGCTGCTGCTGCCGGTAAGGTATTGTTCACTGAGTCTGGTGTATCACAAGTACTATAATTTTCTAGTTCTTCCTCGGCGTCACTAACGATTAGAAATATTTTTTTCTTAACGCGATTTTGCATCCACATAGGCATCGTTTTTATGGTGATCGCCATACTTTCTAAAAACAAATCAATGGCACCTTTTTCTTGTGTTTTTGTCATTGTGCGTCTGAAATCTCTTTCTTCTTGTCTTTTTTGGTGATTTTCCTCTATTTCTTTCAGTAATTCTATAAAATCTCCATCTGCGGTCCGCTTCTTTGTCTGAGTTTTACCTCCTTGTGGTGCACTAGCTTCCGTATTATTGATTGTATCGTTTGTTGGAACTACAGATATTTCTGAATTATTAGTATCTTCGTCATCTTGCACTATGGAGATTTCAGGTGTTGCCGATGATCGTATATCTGAAGAATTTAAATTGGTAGACCTACTACGATTTTTCATATATGGAAGTAAAAATTCCATCAATTCCGCATATCTCCAAGTATTGAGGTTTGTAGCTGCCTGCCCAGATCTGGTGGCTTTCATTCTCTTTAAACTGTCTCTATGGTTATCCCTTAACTTTTTCCACTCGGATTTCGCATCCTGGACTGAAACAAGAAAGATAATTAGGTTCCGGTACTTAGTTTCGAATGACGCTGTAGTGACTGACTTTTTCTTAACTTGCTATCGTTAAGCAAGTTAAAAAAACAGGTTCAAGCGATTTTCGACCTATTGACATTTACGCAAACATCGGATTTTAATGAAGGAGCAATGTTAGCCAACGAGAATGTGAGAAAAAACAAACTAAATATTAAATGTCAATATGGTCGAAAACCGAACCTGTTTTTTTTGACTTGCTTAACGATAGCATGTTTAAAAAAAGTTTCAAGCGATTTTCGACCCTCCACCCCACTCCATTCCAGTTCAGTCGTCCATTCCATTCCATGGTAATAAACAAATTACCCTCCTTTGCGTCGCGCAGTCGGGTAAAAAGTGTCGTGACAACTTTTGGTCTTAATTTTTTCCGTCTAGCTCCCTTTCGCAACGCGCGATAAGGAACTTCGTTCCAAAAATTTTATTATTTATTAATATTATTATATTTTGTTTCAGATTTCTAGCAACAGGCGACGCATTCAAAACAATAGCCTACAATTATCGCATGAGCACACCAACTGTTTCAAGGATAGTACACGATACTTGTATTGCAATTTGGAAAAAATTACAGCCTATTTATTTGAAAGAACCCAAAAGGCAAGATTGGGAAAATATAGCAGAAGCTTTTGAAAATATATGGCACTTTAAAAATTGCCTTGGTGCCATTGATGGTAAACACGTAGCGATTAAATGTCCTCCACATTCAGGAAGTCAATTTTACAACTACAAAAAATATTATTCCGTAGTATTACTAGGGGTTGTTGATGCACACAAACGTTTCATAATCATTGATGTTGGATCGATGGGGCGTTTCAGTGACGGTGGTATTTTTAATGATAGCGTGTTTGGAAAAAAATTAATTAATAACCAATTAAATTTACCGGACGACCGTCATTTAGATGAAAGTAGTTCAGTCAGAGTACCTTATGTATTTATAGGTGACAAGGCCTTTGCTTTACGTAAAAATTTACTGAGACCATATTCAAACGTAATAAATGATAGACCGAAAAGAATATTTAACTATCGACTCAGCAGAGCTCGAAATGTTGTAGAGAATGCATTCGGTATTTTATCCGCTAGATGGCGTATTTATCGGCGACCACTAGAATGCAAACTTGAGACGGTCGATCATATAATAAAAGCAACTTGCGTGTTGCATAATTATTTATCTGTACAATTATCGTCACTACCCACATCGGCTGCAGATTATCAAAATGACAATGATAATAATCCACGACCCAATAACATGACCTTTGATAGACTGCGAGCTACACGAGAAGCTTTTAATGTACGTAACATATATTGCGATTATTTTAACAATTCCGGTAGCATAGCCAGTCAAGATTCACTTGTTTCATAAAATAAATTCAATTAAAAAGATACTTACTGTTTTTTATTTCAGCCAAATTTACATCATCAACTATAGATTTCCATGCCGCTTCTTTTATATCTATGTTTCGGTATTCTCTAATTGATACATTCCACAAACATGGATATTGTCGTACAGCTTCTATAAATCGCTCCATTTCAAACCAAAACAACACGTGTTACTCGACTGCCATAACAAACAACAATGCAGTGATGCGAGCGCCAGCCGGCGCGTAGCTGCGGGAGGCGAAGAGCGCGGGGGGCGGGGGCAGACAGCGAGCGAGTCCGTTCTGAACTAGTCGGTGCAGGTATTGCGCAGCGGACTCTTTTTACTCGCTCAATCCGCCCCGCTCACCACTTTCTGTGTGGAAACGCTACTATGTAAATTGTAATTGCGAGTTGAGCGGAGTCCGTAAGTACTCCGCTCCGCTCCCTAGAACTGAGCGAGCTTAAGAGATCTTGACCTGAACCACTTTATCATCCAATAAATCTATTTTAATCCAAATCAATCTTTGACGACTCTTTGTGATTAGACATTTTTAAGACTTGGATAGGACGTTTAGGTTGTTGATTGGTTACAAGCAAAAATCTAAGTACGCAGCCGGGACATATTATTGATATCCAGATTCCAGTGTAATGCTGAAAAATAATCTATCCCGGTTACCACTTTCGGCTGGTTCTTTGTCTGTGACCAGAAATCGGAGTACGCAGCCGAGACATATTATTGATACCCAGTGTTAGGCTGGAAATTAATAATCTATCTCAGTTGCTACTTTCGGCTGGTTCTTTGTCTCAACGACAAAATTCGCATCTCGAAGTCCAATCAGAACCAGACATCAAAAACAAAGGAGGGGAGTGACGTAAGTGAATTTCGATTTAAAACTTTGATCTTTAGTGAACAAGGCCCTCCTAGATAACTGCAAATAAGCATTTATTTGCAGTTATCTTGGAGGGCCCTATTCCTACCATTTATACAAAGAACTCACATGACTTTGTTCTGTAGATCAGCCGAGTGCTTTTTCTCCAAAGCTAGCTGTTGTTTTGCAGCATGCAACCTGTCTCGGGACTCATTCTTCTTAGCCTCAGAGTCGCATAGAGCTCTGCAAACACCAAATAAAACATTGACATTATCACAACACACCAAACAGGATTTTCTCATCATCTGCCTTTTCCCAAATAAGTTCATTTCGGATACAAGTCAAAATGGAGACAAAAAATGCTGGTATTTAATTAACCAGTATCTCGCTTAAGCGAAGATGTGGTCGACGGTGAAGTATTCTTGCCTAGAAGTAACCTATTCACTATTGACTTTTTTTTATTATAGTGGTAAAATCATCAAATGAGTCCTCCCACCCCGGGCAGGGCGGGAGGGACTGTCAGATTTGTACTGGCTAAAATCCACGGTGTCCTTCAATAGCCCTTTATGATCCGGGGTCACGGTAAGGAAATTAGTCACGCGACCCCGGCAGGCTTTGGCCCTCTGAGAGAGGGCCCTGTTATTTTGCTGACGCTCTTTGAGGCGCGCGTGGAACACGACGCGCCGTCGACCCGGGCATGGTCCATGGTCGGACAGCGAGTTGCCCTTTACTCGCTGTCCGCATGCCCGTGCCTACGGTGGCCGGAGATCGTCTGCCGACGTCCGACGCCGTGGGCGCTGTCCTCTCCCTCTCGCGGCCCGCCTCCTCCTTCGCGAACATTATTGCTTCGCAGAAGGAGGCGACCGCTTCCCACTCCATCTCTATTCACTATTGACTTAAAGATTATGAGGAAATAAAGACACGAGCAGAGAATTCCATTCCTTAACCACACAATAAAGGTCACGGAACTGTCTCATCAGGTTACCGTGACTCTAGAACGTAAAAGGCTATTGAAGGATCATTGTGATTTAAGTCAGTACAAGTCTTACAGTCCCTCCCGTCCCGTCTGGGTGTGAGTACTCATGAGATGATTTTACCACGAAAAACTAAATAAAACCCCACAACAAAAGTAGTGGTAGTCTAAGCTGTAGTTGAACTTACTGACTATTGTGCCAAACAGCACATAAGACCAAGGTAAAAATAAATAAAGCATTACCTTTTCAGTGCAGTGGCGAACGTAGCGATAGTTCGCACGTCGGTGTAGCTATGTAGCATCTGTTCCACATCATCACTGGTAGCATTCAGAACCTTCTGCAGACTAAAACAAAGGATTATATGTGTAGGAAGAGCTTGGCTTTATTCATAAGGGTTATTTATCACTTAAGACAAAATAAAGCGAAAAACAAAAAAATGCACGTGTTGTGTATTACAAAGATAACTACGCAAAAAATATACACAACAGAAAATCATTAAAGCGATATTATAGGTATTTGAATTAACATCAATCTGAATATCACAGACAATATAGTAGACATTCATGTAATAGAGAATTTAAAAATACAAAAAGTTCATTCAAGAAAAATTAAACACAGAAAATGCACTGGAACTAATGAGACTAATTTTATATTACATGAACAGAATGCCAGTTCCATGGAACAACTGGGACAAAAAAATCCCAGAAGTCCCACAATGGAACTAGACAATGCAACTACTGGGATATGGCAAGGATTTCGAGAAAAAAGAACAGGGTTTATTACGATTACTAACCCATTCAAAGTCTGCATATTTTTCTTCAGGGCTTCATTCTCTTCCTTAACCCTTTGCATATCTTTGTTCTGAATATTGGAGAACTCCAGCTGTTCACGGAGAGCCAAGACCTTGGAGTCAAAGCTGACCAGCCTCTTCTCGTAAGATTTTAGTAGATCACTGCAAATATTTTGGTAAGTAAGATTATTCTTAGGCAGGGCACACTCTTTTGTGTCTTGTGTACATACAGATACAAGCAACCAATGAATATTCGATTTCTTTGTGTCCACTTAACACATACTCATGAATGAATGGAATTTGCATAGCTGCATTTTGAGTCAAACATAATATTATATAACAAGAAAATTTGCCATCAACTTCCTAAAAAGAAGAGTTTCTTTTATTGCCTCATTCAGAATCCGAAATGATTTACTTTAAGAAAATGAGTATGATTATATTTCGCGCTTCATTCTTCAGATATGAGATAAAAACCATGTAGTACCCCTAATGACTTGGTAACACTCACACAATATTTAGAGTAATTCGACGACTTTAGTTTGTTTCCGGCCCTAGTCCGCCATCTTACCCTTGCTCATTCCCTTTTTGTGCTCGGTAACGCTCGCACGCGCACTTGACACTACGTCACTATGCCGAAAAGAAGTGCGCAATCTCGGATAGAACGTTACGAACGTAAAATCAGAAAATTAACTGAAAAGCAAAAACGCCGAAGAGTTATAATTCCGTTGAGTTCATCAGAATCCGACAATGAAGGTAGGTCACCTACATAAAATATACTTTTTATTTAAGTATTGTGATGTAATTAATAAGTGATAACTAGTATTTTTTGACGAAAATTCGTTTCGGATGTGCTTTGGGATTGACTGCGAGTCAATAACACTGACATTTATCCAAAACTCAAAGAATCTTCGTCGTTATTTTTGCATCGGGGTTGACCGAGAGTCATCAACGATGACAATAAGCAGAAAATACGAACATTCTAAACAGATTTGTATCGTTAGTCTGCAAATTATTCCTAAAAAGGAAACATGTCTAACCTCAATAAAAAAAAAACAAAAAAAAAAAAAAAAAAAAATGTTCCTTCATAAACCTAATATACAAAATGTATTTTTAGGTAATGAACACTATTCTGAGGAGAATTATGAAGAATTGTGCCAAAAAGAGACGCCAGAAGTATTGGACGCCGTATCCGAACCCGTCATCGACACTGAACCGAACACCGACCAGTCGAATTCTAACCAACAGGGGGAGGTTACCACTGGCAACGATTTAGACCCAGATCTTTTGTCTGCCCTTGGGGAAACAACATCGGATTCCCCCGAATACGGTGATAATATTCACGATAATTTAACAAAATTATGGTTTCCTCTTCTGAAAAGAGGACTGCAAGGAGATTCGAAACAAAAACTCTTAAAAGAGTATTTGGTGCCGGATAATTGTAGATTATTGCAGGCACCAAAGCTAAACGCAGAGATTTCTGCAGCTGTCCCTGATATGGTACGCAACCGCGATAAGACAATTGCGTCTTCGCAACAACAATTAGGTCTGGGCATCACTGCCATTAATAAAGCCATGGATATCCTTTTAAAGACTGACGATAAAGTGCAGGTCTTGAAACATCTGAGCAATGGGTGCCGAATATTATGTGATTCTCATAATTTAATCACAAATAATCGCATAAAACTTATCACACCTAGCTTGGATAAATCGTTTTTGCACGTGATAAATGAATCAGAAAGGGACGAGACATTGTTTGGTTCGTCACTCTCGGAAAAAATAAAAGCCACCAAGGCGATTGAAAAAGAAGGCCTTCAAATAAAGAAGCCGTCATCAAAACCTAAGGCAGCAGTCTCTCAAGCTAGTTCCCGTACAGCATCGTTCCAGGGAAACTGGACAATGCCTCCCCGGTACCCGCAGGGGAACAGGGGGGGGCGAGGAGCTTACAGGAAGCCTACGTCAGCGTCGTTTGCCCGTCGCCCATACAACTCGACATCACTGCCACCACGAGCTCCGAATCAAGAGAAATCACGTGCACCAGCGCAAAATCACCGCTAGCACAGGTACATGCGGGTAGACTTACCCATTTTTACGATTGTTGGTTAAAAATAACAAACAATAAAGTAGTGCTAAATTGGATTAAAAACGGTTACATGATACCATTTAAATCGACGGTAACTCAACGTCATATCCCACAGAATAACTTTTCAGCCAATGAAAAACACGATATGTTAACTGCAATAGAAAAATTTAAAGATCTAGGAGCTATTACTGAGTCTAAACCAACGACAGATCAGTTTATCTCGAAAATTTTCCTTACTCCGAAGCCGAATGGTGATAAGCGGTTTATATTAAATCTAAAATCTTTAAATAAACATATTCATATCGAACATTTTAAAATGGAAGATTACCGTACCGCCTGCAGGTTAATACCACGCAACGGATAACTAGCTACCATCGATTTAAAGGACGCATACTTTCTTATACCTATAAATCCTATGCATCGCAGATAATTATTTAAAATTTCAATTCCAACCTTACAAAGCCTCTAAGCCTATCACTTACGAATTCTGTGCCCTACCTTTCGGGTTATGTGTGGCCCCCCGTGTTTACACTAAAGTCATGAGAGAAGTTATGACATGTCTCAGATATCGCGGTCATAAATCTGTTTATTATTTAGACGATATTTTGTGCGTAGGCGACACGTATGACCAGTGTCGTCATAACGTAAAAGAAACATTAAAACTTCTTAATTGTCTAGGATTTATAGTTAATTATAACAAGAGTAACTTGTCTCCTCAAAAAACTTGCAAGTTCCTTGGTTTTTGCTACGACACAACTAACCTGACGATAAGTCTACCGTCAGACAAACGTAGAAACATTACAGAGTTGGTTATTAAATTCATTAAACTTAAGTCCTGTTCCATACGTGAATTCGCTCAATTGATAGGGGTTTTAGTATCTGCATGGCAGCCGTAAAATACGGGTGGCTATATACTAAGATCTTAGAAAGGCAAAAATACTTAGCGCTAATTAACCACAACAGTTATCAAAGTAGATTTAATTTACCGAAAATAATATTGGAAGACCTTTATTGGTGGTCATCGAATATCGAGACCAGTAGTAACTCATTTAGGCAATTAAATTTTAAATTAGAACTATATACTGACGCATCCCAAACGGGTTGGGGGGCTGTTTGTAAAAATCTGAAAATAAACGGATATTGGAAAGAAACTGAGAAGTTACACCACATTAATTATTTGGAGTTGATGGCGGTTTTCTTAGGGCTCAAATCTTTCGCGGACAAAGTGACCAACTGTTCAATTTTACTACGCATCGACAATACCACGGCAATCAGTTACATAAATAGGATGGGTGGTATTAAATATCCCCATCTGAATGATCTGGCGAGGACAATCTGGCAGTGGTGCGAAGCACGCCGCATATGGATATTCGCATCATATGTGAATACAAAAGAGAATCGTGCAGATTCCGCATCCAGAATAGTCAACCCGGATACGGAATGGACTCTTTCCGATGATGCCTTTCAAAACATTACTGACCTTTTTGGACAGCCTGACATTGATTTATTCGCATCACGTGACAACGCAAAATGTAACAAATTCGTGTCTTGGAAACAAGACCCAGATGCTGAATTCGTAGACGCATTTACGTTAAATTGGCAGTCTTATTTTTTTTATGCATTTCCTCCATTCGCTTTAATATTGAAATGCCTTCGAAAAATTATTGATGATAAAGCAAACGGTGTCCTCGTTTACCCACATTGGCCGTCACAGGCCTGGTTCCCTTTATTACAAAGTCTTATAGTGTCAGAGGTTCTTCACTTGAGTTCAGATAAAAATATCTTACAATCTCATTTCAGAAAACACCATCCATTGCACAAGAACCTTATCCTGGGTGTCGCGAGGCTCTGCGGCAGTCATTTCACCGACGGGGAATCTGCGCAGAGTCAACGACACTGATGTAGGCCTCATTTTCTGACAGTACTGTTAAGCAGTATAATACCTCTCTTAAACTATGGTGGCAATTTTGTATTTCAAACAAAATACACATATTTGAACCTTCTAAACAATCTATTTTAACTTTTTTAAGTATTTGCTTCAATAACGGTTGCAGTTACGGAACATTAAATTCTCATCGCTCTGCCTTATCTTCTTTTATAGGAAACAACGTAGGGTCTGATGGATGCATAAAACGTCTGCTAAAAGGTGCATATAAATTAAAACCTACAAAACCTAAGTATAGTAATACATGGAATCCTCAGTTGGTTTTAAATCATATTTCAAAATGGTTTCCAAATAATGATATTTCGCTTGAAAAATTGACCAAAAAACTAGTTTGCTTCTCGCAATCTGTACACTGTACAGCTCATAGAATGCAGACGTTTTCCTTACTAAAACTTGAAAATATACATTTCCAAGATGATGGAATTAAAATTTATGTTATAGACATTATAAAAACATCCGCCCCAGGTAGGGATCAACCTGTACTATATTTGCCATATTACAGGGAAAATGTAAACATTTGTCCTGCTAAAACGCTCTTAGACTACGTTTCTATTACTAAAAACTTAAGAACTGAGAGCGTCAGTAACCTTTTATTAACTTACAAAGCACCAAATAAACCTGCGACTACACAATCCCTCAGTAGATGGATTAAACAAATCCTGTCAGAATGTGGGGTGGACATCAGCGTTTTTGGCGCACACAGCACGCGCCACGCGTCTACCTCAGCCGCTAGTCTTGCTGGTGTCAATATTGAGACAATACGAAAGACCGCTGGTTGGACCAATTCTTCCAATTGTTTTGCCCGATTCTATAATAGACACATTCTAAAAGAAGGTGAATATGCAAAATCTGTTTGCTTATCATCAGAGACCTAATCGGATCGCGACTTATTAATCTAAGATTGTTTAAACATTATTATGTTATTAAAACCATGATTAAGATTATACTTTTATTGGCTGTAATGGTTATGTTATGTTTCTTGATTAATAGAATATTATTATTTGTTATGGAGCAACATGCAAATAAAACTACATAAACAATTGTTATTGCGTTTTAATTTCAAAACTTTCCTCTCTGAACATCTACATGGTTTTTATCTCATATCTGAAGAATGAAGCGCGAAATATAATATATGATCAAACGAACTTCCTGAAGTGAAGTTCGATCATTATTATATGAGTCGCTTCATTCGAAGATATGAGCACCCGCCCATCCCGATCCCTTACTGGGAAAGTTTTGTATAAAAATTAATTAAAAGGCTCTAAAAAATGAGCAAGGGTAAGATGGCGGACTAGGGCCGGAAACAAACTAAAGTCGTCGAATTACTCTAAATATTGTGTGAGTGTTACCAAGTCATTAGGGGTACTACATGGTTTTTATCTCATATCTTCGAATGAAGCGACTCATATAATAATGATCGAACTTCACTTCAGGAAGTTCGTTTGATCATATATTGTGCCCTCACTTGGGGTGAAGTGTGCTTATGAATGTGGCAGAATATCACTACAGATAACTGATACAGACTCCCTTCATATTACAACATTAACAAGCTGCAGGGCAAGATAAATAGCTACAGAGCCATTAAAATAGTTTAACTTACTCCTGCCTCTTGTAAGCTGCAGGGTAAGATTAATAGCTACAGGGCCATTAAAATAGTTTAGCTTACTCCTGCTTCTTGCAAACTGCAGGGCAAGATAAATAGCTACAGGGCCATTAAAATAGTTTAACTTACTCCTGCCTCTTCAGATCAGCAGTAACAACCGCCAGTTTATCCTCTTTCTCCTTATACTTGACCCTCTGCTGCCGCAACTGTAGCTGAGCATCGTCCAGTCTCGACTGTAACGTAGCGGCATCTTCACTGTTGTTCTCGTTTGACACCGTTGGGTACAGACGAAACATGCACTTGTCCGTCACTTTGTTCCTACATTGGGGGCAGGTTTTTGATCTGGAAGAGTAGTTGTGCTTTAGTATATGTTTTGTGAGATATTTTATAGACCTCATTGTCATAAAATGACGGAAAGCTTTTAGGCACATCTTGAGGGCAAAGGATTGTCTCATCAGGTAACTGTGACCCTGGAATGTAAAGGGCTATCGGAAGGATCACCATGGATTTTAGTCAGTACAAGTCTGACAGTCCCTCCTGCCCTGCCCTGGGTGGGAGCACTCATTTGATGATTTTACCATGATAAAAAAAGTACCTTGCCGCAGTGTTGTTTCACACCCAAAGGTTGACTGGTAGAGAATGCCTTGTGGCATTAAGTCCGCCTTGCACCATTGATTTGTACATGAAGTATAAATAAATAAAAAAAGCAAATCTTGCAGGAGTGATTGTGTTATGTTTTGTGAGATATTATGTTATACACCATAATTATTGTTATAGAAATCACAAAAAGCCTTAGGTACACCTTGCACAGCTGCCAAATGCATACCTAGATGCTATAAAATAAGCGCTAGCAATAACAAAGGTCAGGACATGTTGGATATCTCTATGATGGGAGATGAAAGTAATACTATAATTTAAAATAATGTAAAGGTTTAGGGGTCTGAAATAAGCAGAATCCTTGCAGTTGTTACATAATGTAATTTTCCTGGGGGGGGTTTGTGTTTGCAGATTTATGTTTTGGTTTCCGACGACACGCTTTGCTGCTTACTGGCTTGGCTTGGTTTTGTAGACGCAAACCTACCTTGCCTCCTCCTTCAGAGGTGGCAGGGTGCGTGGTCTTGAGGGAGAGCGCAACGGTCGTGTGGATCCTCAAGGCAAGTCTGGTGATGTTCCTTCTCGAGGTTGCCCCCTGTTCTTGGTCTAATTCCATATGAACTAGACGTAACAGAAATCACCAGGCGTCTAACCTCAGGGGTGGCGAGGTCATGCCCCTGGGGGTCCACCATCAAACAAGAGCAGATGATGGATAGCAATGACCTCCCGCGTGTTTGTGCCGTGCGCGGGGACCCGTACGGAGGGATGAAGGGATCCTGGTGGTTGAGTGGAGCAGGCTGCACACAACACACCACTTTGGCCTGGATTTCCTCTTACACGGGAGGTAGTGGGGTAGCTACCCACTATCAACCGGCTGAGGCATCCCATAAGCGGGATGTCATGCGAGGGTCGGCTTAGTGGGGGGGGGCAGCCGGCGTGGCGGGGGTCTCGGGATGAGTTGCGGCATAGTCTCGTGTCGTATACAGTCCCCTGATCTTCCGTCGCGTGCGGGCTCGTCAACTTCCCACTAGGCTGATCCTATACCGAAGGAGTAGCTCTGGCGATCGCTCGTTGAACGAGCGACGTCCCCGACTGAGGGCTCCGTGGCGGGTGGAGAGCTCCAACGGTGAATTGAAAAACAAACAATAAATGGATAATGAGACAGAATGTAGAAAAACAAAACCACAAGCTGCGTCCCGCTCGTCGGATGCGCTTGCAACCAACAAACCAAGGGCTGCGTCTTCAGATGCGCCATCGTCACCTAACTCAAGGGCTGCGTCCCAGGATGCGCCTAAGCGGCAACTACCCAAGCCCGCACTGAAAAAACAGAAGCGCTCGGCTGCGTCCAAGGATGCGATGAGGAAGGCAACCGTAAGGGATGCGCCACAACAGGCTGCGTTCCGAGCGATCCCAACCTCATCTGCGTCCACGGATGCGCCTGCGCCTTCCAACACAACCCTGACTGAAAGGCCAAGGACAGCACTCGCTCATGGCGACTCGAGGAGTACTGCAAAAGTAGATGCGCCCAAAACACGGGCTGCGTCAACGGCTGCGGTCTCTGAGAGGGACCTGACGACTCTGCCCAAAGCCCCGCCGGCAGAGGTATCTAACAACCAACCTGAAATAACCACCGGAAAGAAGACGTCCCTCAAGGCAGTGCCGGCTACGGCTGAGATGCCAAAGGACGAGGCTGCCACCGGCGCTAAGCGCAAGCGTAGCGCGAGGCCAAGAGGGCGAAAAACCAAAGCAACCGGAAAAGAACAACAGGACAGGCCGCAGAAGCGTTCGCGTCCCGAAGATACCGTCACACCAACCGGGGTTAGCAAGAAGAGCAAGCCTGCTCGCTCCCGTATGGCTGACGGAACTTTGGTGAGCTACGCTGAAGCGGCTGCGTCCTTCAGGAGCAACGAGCTATGCGTTGCCGTCATGACCGAGCCATTCTCGGAAATGACGCAGGAGCAAGCGGAGGGGATCCGGCTGGTAATAGAAAACCAGCTCCGGGCTCTGCTAAAAGCTCCTGAACCAACTGATACAACCCAAACCACCGCGATCCATTTTAGAGGCCGGGCCCATTTTGCTGAAGGCGTCCTTAAGACATGGTGTGAGGATGAATTCACAATGGCCTGGCTCAAAGAGGTAGTAAACAACATATCGTCCCCGATACCGGGAACTAAGCTAACCGTTCGGCCTCAAGCCGACATACCTAAGAAGGTAATGTGCATGTTGTTCGTCCCCGAGAATAGCGAGGACACAACAGAGCTACTAAGGATGCTGGCGAGGCAGAACCCAAACCTTAAAATAAACACCTGGACCCTGACACACGAAAGAGCTAGGCAGGAGCCCCCGGGTACCTGTTTATACTTCCGTGTGCCGGAGGCCATGGTTAAAACCATAAAGGACCAGCAACGGCGAGTATACTACCTCATGGGTAGTATATACATCCGCTTCCTGGAGGAGGGTGGTACCAGGGAGAAGGACGCCGATCCAACACCAGGACCAACTATAGAAACAGCCTCGAGCGCGCTTGAGAGGGGGCCTGCTCTGCCGCTTCCGGAGCGTTCCCTGTCGCCTATTGCGACGGAGACTGTTGGGGAGGCGATGGAGCTGGCGACCTCCATGGCAGCGCTGGAGGTTCTCTCAGCAGCGGGTTCAACGAGGGATCCACCCTCGTCCGGTCTGATTTCGGACGAGGAGTGCTTTCCGTCAGAGGAGAGAAGTGAGGGCGAGGACAGCAGCCTCTGCTCCTCTCCTTTGCGGGACTAAGATCCTACAAACCAATCTCCAGCACAGCCAATCTGCGACGGCTACCTTGCGCAGAGTGTTGGAGAACCAACAAGAAAAAACCATCGCCCTCATCCAAGAGCCGTGGATAAGGGGCGGCAGAATATGCGGTTTGAGCAGCATCGGGGGTAAGTTACTGCTAAATACCTCCGCTAATAACCCGCGCACCTGCATATTTATTCCAAAACATGTACCTAACCTGTTAATTAATGAATTCTGTTCAAGGGACCTGACAGCAGTCAGACTTTTTAGAACGGAACAGAAACTCCCGGACATTGTACTAGCCTCGGCATACCTGCCAGGCGATGAGGACGTGCCTCTGCCAGAGCTCGTCTCGCTGGTTGAGTACTGTGGAAAGGAGAAACTGGAACTAATCATCGCGACGGACTCCAACGCGCATCACACGCTCTGGGGTAATGTCAAAACCAACACCCGAGGTGAGGAAATGCTTGATTTCATTCTTAGTAACAATCTTGTTTTACTCAATAAGGGCTCCGAACCTACCTTCATAAACGCAAGATCACAAACAATTATAGACTTAACTGTAGCAACCATAGGCATTTCAAACTCCATACAGGACTGGCATGTGTCCACTGAGCTATCATGCTCTGACCATAGATGGATTCGCTATACCATTAACTTCAACCTAACCAAACCACAACCAAGAAGGGTTCCTCGTAATACAGACCAAGCCAGGTTCACTAAACTCGTCGAGGCTGAACTAGGCAGATTACCCGCCCTTCCGGCTAAAATACCAGTAACCAATTTAGACGAACATGTAAACAAAATCACATCCATCCTTCTATCTAGCTATGAACAGTCTTGTCCCCTCACGGTACCTAGGCAGGGAGCTCGACATTCCTGGTGGAGTCCTGAACTGGAAAGACACCGACACAAGCTGAGAAGACTGTTCAACAGAGCTAGGAACACACGATCGCCAGTAGACTGGGACCGCTATACAACTGCTCGTAAAACATATAAAAAACTAATACGCCTCAGAGGAAAGAACAGTTGGAGGCGGTTCTGCACTAACATTGAAAGTAACAACCAGGCAATGAGGGTCAAAACCTGTCTTGCTCAAGAGACAGACCACTCAATAGGATGCCTGAAAAAGCCAGATAACACATACACAACAAATGATGCTGAGACAAGCGAACTACTTCTAACCACCCACTTCCCAGGATGCCAGATTGCCACCCAGCAAAGCTGGGATTCACACAGAGAGAGGGCTGCGAGCGAAATGGATTGGGAGGTGGCGTTAGAGGTAATCGACAAAGACAAAGTAACGTGGGCAATTAACACCTTCCTACCTTTCAAGGCAGCAGGACTAGACGGTATTTTCCCGGCTCTGCTCAGGTGGAGCCAAGGTTTACTGGCTGACTACCTTGTGAAGGTTTTCAGAGCCTGCCTGGCCCATCGCTACATCCCCTTGAAATGGCGGGAAGTAAAAATAATCTTTATACCGAAACCAGGTAGGGGCGACTACACCCAACCCAAATCCTTTAGACCTATAAGCCTCTCCTCATTCCTCTTGAAGACTCTGGAGAGGCTGGGAGATAGGAAGATTAGGACCCAAATTTCGGTACAAAGACCCCTACATCCTAATCAACACGCCTACTGTGCAGGCAAATCAACAGAATCAGCACTCCATAGCGTGGTCTCACGCATAGGAAATGCTCTTAAAGACAAAAACTCAACCCTAGGCGCTTTCATTGATATAGAAGGTGCTTTTGACAAAACCAACTTCGTCAGCATCAAACAGGCACTTGCCACACACGGTGTTGCGCGAACACTCGTAGAATGGATAAACAACATGTTAAAATACCGTGCTATTCAATTTACCGTGAACACCACCACACGAGGTATCGTGAGTAGGGGCTGCCCACAGGGTGGGGTGCTGTCACCACTGCTGTGGAACTTAGTGGTTAATGAGCTCATTGCAGAGCTCAACGCCAGCGGTCTGTACTCGGTGGGATACGCGGACGATATAGCAATTCTAATCTCGGGGAAATTTGAGGGCGTCTTATGCGATCTCATGAGAAAGGCCTTCAAAATAATCGAGTGTTGGTGCACGAAGCACGAACTATCGGTTAACCCCTTAAAAACGGAAATAATAATGTTCACTAACAAGAGAAGTCTTGGACCTCATAGGCTTCCAAAACTCTTAAACACAGAACTAACGCTCAAGGACGAAGTCAAGTACTTGGGGGTGATCCTGGATAGCAAACTGCTCTGGAACAAGCATCTTGACTACAAACTTAATAAAAGCACAATTACACTATATCAATGTAAAAAAATGTTAGGAAAAACATGGGGGCTCTCTCCAAGGATTACTCTGTGGATCTACAAAACGCTGATCAGGCCAATGTTGGCTTATGGTGCTCTAGTCTGGTGGACGAGAACTGAACTCTCGACCACCATTACCAAACTACAACGCTTCCAACGACTGGCCTGTTCGGCTACCACTGGCTGCATGAGAACCACCCCAACAGCAGCCATGGAGATAGCCCTTCAATTAACTCCCCTTGACCTGTACATACAGCAGGAGGCGGCGTTGGCTGCCATCAGGCTAATGCATCTGGGCATATGGGGCAAAAACCTTACCAGTCCACACGCTAAAATCCTGGACCGGGCGATTGAGTACCAGCCTCTCATCGCTGCCCCGTGTGATAGAATACCCAACCAACCGATGTTCAACAAAAACTATATCATACAAACAGTTCAGGAGGAAAGGGACCAGTCAGGAGCCAATGAAGTGCGAATCTACACAGACGGCTCAAAAACACAAAACGGGTCAGGTGCTGGCATACACTCCCTTGATCTCAATATTAACATACACATACCGCTAGGCACACACAGTTCGATCTTTCAATGCGAATGTGTTGCTTTAACACAAGCCGCAACAGCAGTAAAGCGCTTAGGCATCCGAGACTACGGCATTAAATTCGTATCTGACAGTCTATCTGTGCTCAAAGCTTTAGAAAACAAACAAACTAACAATAAATTAATTCTCGAGTGCCACCAAGCTCTGGAGAGTTTGTCGATGTTCAATCGGATTACTCTCCAGTGGATCAAAGGACACAGCGGATCTTTGGGTAATGATGCAGCAGATGAACTTGCGAAGAGAGGCTCTGATATGAAGGTGCTAGGCCCATACCCTCTTCTCCCACTGCCTTTCTCACAATTTCGTGCGTGGATTCGCCAAAGATCGACGGAACTCCATAACAACAGATGGTCACGGGCAACAGACTGTAGACAGTCGAAATTGGCTCTGCCGATGGTACACCCGCGATTAACCAAAAAACTCCTCAGCATGAGCAGGAATAACCTTAGAATAATTATAGGAACAATTACGGGCCATAACACACTCAATAAACATCTTTTTAACATAGGTGCCACAGACAGTCCCCTTTGCAGGGGATGCCTTGACGCCGAGGAATCAGCCGCCCACGTTATCCTGGAATGCGTGGCCGTGGCCTCTCAACGTGAAGAAATCCTCGGAACAGTGAGGTCGCTCCGCGAAGCCTGTGAAGCTCCCAGGAGGCTTCTGTGCTTCTGGGCGGAGCTAGGCTGGCTCTGTTAGCCAGAATCCCCACGCACAACGGACCAAATGGGAGTCTAAGTGCGGAAAAGGGAGTCCTATCATCATCATCATCAATGTAATTTTCCTGTGTAACTAACACAGGAAAATTACATTATGGTTACATTATTGGTGTCGCACAGATGGCCGTGAGCCATTATGAGTTGTAGGTTTTAAGAGCAAGCCAAAATTTATACAAGCAGGATTATAACACTATTGTTTATAGATTTAAAATGTAATATGCTTTGTTGATTCATTCATGAGATCTTTTTCTTTGCTTTCCATGTCCTCTCTTTGGACTTTGTACCATAGTAATACAAGGAATGCTGTTATGTCAAGCCAAAGGAAGCAAATAAATTGAAGTCAGTCTATTGCTACTTCAATCAAAGATTGTTTTATCTATAGACAACAAAGAAAAGGAAATCTTATCCTAGAAATGATAGACAAATCATTAGAGAAATATATTCGCCAGCAATCAGTTTAAAAAGGGGTTCATTTATTTTTTAAACAATAGATTTAGAAAAATACCTTTCGATCCATTGTGCCAGGCAGTGATGGTGGAATATGTGACCACATTTTGTCACATATATGTTCTCAGCTTGGTTTACAAGATCACTGCATATAGTACACAGAATATTCATCTGAAATAGGTTTTTTTTAAATTTATTTTCAGGTTATGTTTTGGTTCAACAATTATTAGCGCAAAGCCGAATAGCTTGGGGTTATTATATACATTTTAATCGAATATTGGTAACAATTAATATATTCTTACCTTCGCGTTGACAAATATCTTTGATTCGATCGTAAATCCTTACAAATATGTCGGAGACATTCTACCTACATTATAAAACGACTTAACTTTATTTAATTATCAATAACATGACCGAGTCCTTATTTGAAAACACATCACATAAATAGAAATGACCCACTGTCTGTAAATGTATAACGATTTCAGTGTAAATCATTAATAAATGAAAACAAATACATTAGACGCAAATCCTGAAAAATGTCAGACAAACAAGACAAATTCACAAATCTATTCAATCTGTGGTTTTTAAAGTGTTGCCTGTTTTTAAATCGATCGATTAACCCTAGGATCTCTTTGGTCGAGACCAAAGAGATCAACTCTGCCTCTAGATGTCTAGGCATTTATCTAGAGGCACAGAGTATATTTTAAAAACCATTCCGTCTTGGGAGAGAAAAAAAATACAGCATGTTTAAAAATGAGTCTAATCTCAAAAGCTGGAGGAAAGTAAATAACATAAATTGTTTTAATAATTCACATTTTAATTACATCGATGCGACAGTTAGAAAGTAGGTACAGTTTTATTTACACGATTTACACTCTAGGGCAGATTTCTGGTCGCGGGACAAACGAATTACCGTGTCCCCGGAACGTATAAAGGGCTATTGAAGGACTCCGTGCATTTTAGTCAGTACAAGTCTGACAGTCGACAGTCTCTCCCACCCTGCCCTGGGTTTGAGGACATTAGTTCTGGTGAGTTTACGTATTTACGTTGTAAAAAAACAAAAAGGTCAGCTTTCTAGGCAAACTAAATGCTTGTTTTAAATGAAAATCTGGCTCAGATGTACTCTGGAAATGTGAATTTTCTGGCTTTAATGTTTAGGTAATTCAAATTGCTAATCGTTAGTTTTTGTGGAACTAATTCGGTTGGCCAAAAGATAGACATTGAATGCGGATAAATGAAACGTAATTCATAATGCAAAACGTTTAATGAATGTTTTAAACTATTTAAAACAATATCTTACTTTAAGCACTATATATTTTATTAAAGTCTCATAAACACGGAATGTTAGGTTAATTACAATGGTACATACGTATAATACCCGAAATCTTGAAATTCTGATCAGAATCTTCTGAGATTGTCTCGAGTACAATTATTATATAAACATTAGAATTTCACATACTTAACCATTACAAATAAAAATATTGGTCAACAAAATCAAGTAGAAAATCTTTACTGACGTGTTGAGTATCGTTAAAAACTTGAAAATATTTGGTGTTGCCAGCTTAACACAAAGAGTCACAATAAAAAAAAAATACTTTGTCTATAGGTAATTGAAGAAAAAATTGAAGCCAGTAATCTTCATTCCTCAATCTCCTCCATCTTCTTATAAGCCTTCTTGAGCTCTTCCAAAAGAGTCATGGCCTGACTCTTCTCTATGATTAGTTCTCTCTTTTTCTGCTCTCCCGTGAATACGTCATCGCTGTGCATCGTCAGGGTCAAGGTGTCCACTGTACCTTCAGGTCCTGGCGTCACTGACACGTCTGTCAGCTTATTAACTGTAAAAGAAAAAAGGAGTTACTGCTTCATGGAGCAGCCAGGTGCCGTCAGAGGCGTTTTTTTACGTGGTAAAATTTTCGAATGAGTCAGTCCTCCCACCCAGGGCACAGCGGGAGGGACTGTCAGACTTGTACTGACTAAAATCCACGGTGTCCTTCAATAGCCCTTTACGTTCCGGGGCCACGATTACTCGTTAGTCCAGCTGTCATTGTGCTGACAGCTCCTTGAAGCGCGCGTGGAACACGGCGCACCGTCGACCCGGGCATGGTCCATGATCGGACAGCGAGTTGCCCATTACTCGCTGTCCGCATGCCCAGATTTGATAACTAGGTTAGACTGAAGAAGTCTGACAGTCCCTTACGCCCTGCCTTGGGCGGGAGGACCCATTCGATGACTTTTTCACGTAAAAAGAAAAGCTATCAAACCGCTCCATAACAGTTATGGAGGTTTGCACGAAACAAAAACATTGACATGACAGAAGATGAAGTTCAGAGATAATTTTCTACTCACTCATAAACCCATTAGCCTGTACATGCGCCATATGGTCAGGCCTGTAGTTATCCACAGCATCGGCTAGCGCGTTGGCGTGAGTACGAGGAACACCCAGGACAAGTAGATCACGCATCAGTTGCGCACCAGTGCAGCCGCCTGCGCAGGATTGTTGCACAACCCAGCGGATAACCGCGGCTGCGCGAGCGCATTCGTCGCGGGATGCTGGGAGAAAATATAAGATTCATCATCATCAGCCGGAAGACGTCCACTGCTGAACATAGGCCTCCCCCTTAGACCGCCATTCACGCTTGGTGCCATACGTCACCTTGAGACGTTAGAAATGGATTAAAAAATTCGACGCAGCGGGTAAGAACCTCGGTAGATCGGTTGGAAAGAGCGTCGGATGTACTGAACTCAAGGTCGCAGGTTCAAATCCTACACCCGGTTCGATTTATTATTTCCAAAGGAAATCTTTGAAATTCGCTACGCATGCGTAAGGGACTTTACTCATGGCACGATGCGACGCAATGCGACGCGATTCGAACGAATTCCAACAACAAGTGAAAATCAACCTTACCACTATGACATAACACATAAAACACGTTGTTATCTATGGGGTAGATGAAAAACAAAACACGATGGCCATGACAACGTCAAGTCAATCGAATTGCATCTTTAATTATTAGTGTCAAGGTTGATTTTCACTAATTGTAGTTGGAATTTCTATCGAATCGCGCCATGACTAAAGTCCCATAATGTGTATTATATTTATAAAATAATTAAGCGTCTATTAACTTACACAAACTCGTGTCTTTCAGGATTTCCATGATGCCGTCATCCTAAGAAAAAAAAAACACAATTAACATAGGTAACAAAAATCCTAAATAGGATTTAGGTATACCTTTTTGGAGCAGAGGGGACTGTCAAGACTCGTTAAAATACACCGTGGATTTTATAATTGCCTTTTACGTTCCGGTCCGGCTGGGGTCGCGAAACTTTCCAAACGGATACGTTTGGAAAGTTTCGCGACCCCGGCAGGCGTTTGGTCTTCTATGGGGTACCCTCAGATTGATGAATGCTCTTTGAGGTAAGTACGTTGACCTTGTGCATGATCCCTGATCTGATGGCCAGCTATCCATTTCTCGCCGTCATGATCAAGATCAAGGGGAACTGGAATCAGCTATGAGAAATTGAGAAAAATGTTCGATGGTAGGTAGATGTAACCTTATTTCGACAACCCATTCTTACGACGATATTACAAACTGAATTATTTTTTGTTTCAGATTAGTTATAATATTTTGTAGTGGTGGCACAAGTGGTACCGGCCCGGACTTACGAGTTTAAGGTCGTGGGTTCGAACCCAGACAGGCGCATTACTTTGTGTAATTTAATTCATCACCGCTGCTCTCAAAACGGTGAAGGAAAACATCGTGAGGAAACTGGCATGTCCTTAAACCAAAAAATCGAAACCATGTGACATCCACCAACACGCACTGGACCCGCGTGGTGGATTATGGCTCACTCTCTCGAGAGAAGGCATGTGTCCCAGCAGTGGGAACATTTATAGGCTGATGATGGTGAGTTATAATTTAAATCTTTAGAAGACACTACTTAGAATCACTTCGAAACTACAATGCCATCCGAAAATGATTCTTAAGTAATGCAAATAACACATTTTACCACTAAAAAGGTCAGACTACAACATACTAATATTCAATTACCCGGTGTCAAAGGACAGTGGGAGGTTCCATCAGTAAGATATTATAACACAGTAAATTGACAAAGGAACTATGAGGCTAATGTTATTTTTCAAATGAAACATATTACAAAATAGAGGGCGGTTTTGTTACACTAGTGCTGTGAGTAGTGTAATATTTATTAGACAAACCATGTACCGTATGCGGCTAACGAAGATTTTTGTCGACTTCATATTAATATTTTAAATAATCATAATAACATATGAAATTACGCTTCCAAGATAATATACACTATTAAAAATAATTTCCACAAAGCTCTACATTATTTTCAAGTGACAGATTTCATTGACGTGTTCCATAAAAGTCGGGTCGCATCAGAGGCGTAGCTACCGCTGAATCAGCCGTATCAATTATACGGAGCCCCAAAATAAAAACATTAAATGTAGCTCTTAAATGAAAACTTAATGCGACTTTAAAGCTCCAATTATCAAACTCCTAACAAAGCTCATTTTTCAAAAAGGCTATAATTATAATAATAGCTTTATTTCAGACAAAAGTCCATACATTTTTACATTAGATAGTGTTATTAAGGTTAGTAGAACACAATAAAATAAAAGAAAAAATGATGTGTTAGTAATTTGTTAGTAAAACATAAAAATAAAACAGAAACAAGTAACAAAAAAAAAACACAAAATTATGTACTTAGTTTGTCATAAATGATCTAGCTCCCTTCAAAATTCTCATAATAGCATCAGTAACAGCATTAATTACACGAGTCAGGTTGCTATTGTCTTTCTGCAAAACTATACACTTAGTTTAGAAGGGTCCCAAAAGTTCTACATTTATATAAATTTTCACCCCCCTTTTTTACTATATGAAAATTCTCATGGGTTTCATCCACCTGGGAAAGGTAGAAGGGCATGTCAGATTCGACTGACAACCGGTGTCCCGTTTTACACTCGCGGCGTAATTACCGCTCCTCGACAGAAATTTTCTTCAAAAAAATTAAACAATCGCCTTTAAATTGTGGCAGTCTTCACGATGACTTTAATTTTTTACTTAGGTAAGACTTAGGGACTTTACTCATGGCGAGATGCGACGTGTCGCGATTCGTGCGATATCGTTTCGATTGCCGATTTAAGTCGCACGTATTTACTAATGGAGTGATGCGATGCAATTCAACCGTGCACTTCAAAAATCCACCTTACTACTACGACATAAAGGCGCTGCAAACCAAAGACAAAAGATGTCGCACGTGACGAGTCGCAATCGAATTTTGAACAGAGAATCATGTGCATTGTCATTAGTACGTAGATGTAATTCGATATCGAGGAGATCTGTGAGCGATATCGTCAATCCGTGCGACTCCATTAGCAAACACTAGCGATTGTCCATACATTTTCTTCGGCCGAACGCTTGTGTGATATCTGACCGATATCGTCAATCGATGCAATTCGATATCGCGTCGCGCCATGAGTAAAGTCCATTAAGGGCGGCCAACCCGTCTATCTTTTCATACAAACGCTCGTACGTGATTATGGCGTCGTAAAAGATATTTCTTTGAAACTTTTGAACTAATGACGCCCCCCGGTAACATGGACCGATGACCTGAAAAAGGTAGCTAGCAGTGGCTGGATAAAAATCGGGAGATCGTACGCTGTGGTGCTCCCTGGGAGAGGCCTATGTCCAGCAGTTGACTGCAATAGGCTGAAATGATGAAGAAGTAAATCGTCTACTTACATAGTAAAAAAAAAGTTTTTCTAGCAACAGTAAGTAGCGAAAGTATTCTTTATTTTAACTAATGGTATTTGCACACAACTTTACACACGCACATTATTTTGAGTGTACCTTTATTACGTCTCTTCTTTCTATTCTAGCGTGGGCAAAGATAAATTAGGACGAGTCACTCAGCAATTAACACGTGGCGACCACACAACAATCTCTAATATCATTTGGGGTTCTGGCCAGCCATAAAATAAATAATGCCTTATTGAAACGTAAAACCGGCCAAGTGCGTGTCGGGCCACGCACAGTGTAGGGTTCCGTAGTTGCCCATCAAAATACTTATGCGAACTAACTAAACTGATTCGCTGAATTTAATTTTAAAAAGAAGAATTTTCAAAATCGGTCCAGGAGTCTGAGATATCGGGGAAAATACATAAAAAAAAAGATTACGATGAATTTAGAACCTCCTCCTTTTTTTGAAGTTAGTTCAAAATAGTTGACGATAAAAACCTTCCTATCCCTAAAAAACATACCTATTAAAGCTGTAAAAATAAAGTTGACAAACTTACATTTGCAGTTGAAGAAGATGTTCTCCGATAAATTTTGTTTAAGAAAATATGTTATCCAAGTAAATTTTATAAGTTGGTCGACTATTACACGTAAAGTTGTAAAGCCTACTTAGTCATGATAATTTTCTTTTAAACTTCGTTATATATACTACTATTGTGAATTTTTTCACACCCCCAAACATAACCGTTTAGCTGGTAGAGGGGGGGGACACTCGAGTCGAGCAAAATTTAGCACTTTAAAGCTTAATATTTCACAAATGAATTTTTTTATCAAAAAATTGTTAATGGAAACTATCAATATTTTTTAAAGACCTATTTAATGATACCCCACACTAAGGGGTACGCGAGAAAAAAAAAAACATCCCCACTTTACGTGTACAGGAGATAACCTAAAAAAAAATATTTTACGAGATTTTATTTTACCACTTTTTCGGCACAACAAATCCGTATATTTACACCAAATTACAGCTCTCTAGTACTGTGCGTCTCTGAGCTAAACTGCGGACAGACGGACGGACGGACGGACGGACATGGCGAAACTATAAGGGTTCCTTGTTGACTACGGAACCCTAAAAATGAGACTGAAGCTACACTAGGCAGCGATGCGAAGGAAGGCCCTTCGTCCACTATACGACTCAAGTTTCCGATACCTTACGACTTCAGTATCCAGGCGACTCTCGCAATGGAAATGCATATACGTTCGTACACATGCACGCGACGCGCGACGCCAATCGCGCGCTACCTATCTGCTGACATCGCGGCGACTTGAGTTTCCGCGACTTTCAAGATGGCGGAACAATTTATTTACCATTTTTAATTTTATTCACAGAATAAAGGGTTCCGTAGCATATTCTTGAATCATTTTTGGAAAGTAATTATTTTAAAACGATAGAAAAATATTTACAAACCTCTATCAAATCATAATTTTGTATGCATTTTATTAAAAAGTAGGGAGAGATGGTTTTTTTTCTATTTTATTGAATAAAAATTTTAAATTATGTTATAGTATTTGGATTTGGATTAATGTTAGGTTCCCAGGAAATTAACTGTGAAGGACGGACTGTCACACGACTGTTCTTATAAAGATTCCGTTTTTTTTTTGAACCTTCGGAACCCTAAAAAATATACTTTGATCGTCACAGTCATGTGTCAGCCATTTTATAAATTCATATTCTTGACCACCCATCATGACCTTTGACGCGGCGCTAGTGTCTATGTCGTTACATCAAATTGCATTATAAAAATTTAGTACCTCGAATTTTCCGCAGGTCATGAGTAGTGGCGAAACTCTAGTATCGGAAACTTGCGTCGCCTCGTGTACGAAGGTTCGTACACGAGGCGACGCAAGTTTCCGATACCTTACGATTTTGGTTTCCAGGCGACTATCGCAATACAAATCCATAGAGGCTCGTACACAGGTCGCGTCGCCGACATGCGTCGCCGACTCTAGTCGCTCGCTACTCATCTATCAAGATCGCCGATACCCAAGTCTTCGCGATTTTTAACCAACGAAAAATTTTTTTTATCTATTATTTTAAAATTTATTATTAAAGTATCTGAGCTAGAAAAATATCCTTGTTTGTATCATTACAATTAATAATAATAATATTCCACAACTATCACACAACGCCATCTCGTCCCAAGCTAAGCAGAGCTTGTGTTATGGGTACTAAACAACTGATAAACATACTTATATATTTCTAAATACATAAATATAATAGATAAATTACACCCAGACACAGAACAAATGATCGTGTTCATCAAACAAACATTTGTCCTGGGTGGGAATCGAACCCACGTCCTCCGGCATAGCAGTCAGGGTCACTAACGACTAGACCAACAGGCCAGTCATGGTACTATGTGCCTATAAAATTTGAAGGTTGCCCTCGATTTCCCTTCAAATGAATATTCTAATAGATAATGGGGAAGGCAAGTGTCAAAGTGACAAGTGACAGTTTGGTCCCAAAAGAACTGTCAAATCAAAGGAATTTTCTGAAAAAAAAAACGATTAATTGATGTAAAATGACTAGATGTTGTGTAATAAGCTGTAAAAATGATGGAACATACAAATTTCCGACAATTCACAATAACAAGAAATAATGGGTAGCTGCTGTGACTGCCTTGAGAACAAAAATTGTATTATCACTAAGGAAAAGCTATATAATAAACAAATATCCAGCCTTGCGAAGCCGAGACAGGCCGTTAGTTGAGTTTATTAATGAAATTCTATGATTATACCTTATCTAAACAATCGAATACACTTTTCAAAATAATATCAACTTTTATATTGGAGGTTAAGTACCAGTATTGCATCGCTCTATAAATCATGAAATGGTTCGTCTGGCGGAAGAATTATCACCTGGAACGAGTTTTGTGATAGTTGTGGTGTTAAGAAATTAAATATATTGTGATATTTCTCGAATTTATATAGAAAAAAGGGGAAAAATTAATCACTTAAAACATTATGATATTTTATCAAAATAGAAAGTCAGAAGCAGCATTATATTCTTGTTATAGGAGAGGAAAGGTAAAACATACCTAAACTCAAAAATTGAAACCTCAACTACAAGTAACTGTGGTTTTTTTACGGTAAAATCAAATGTATTCCACTCTATTAAATCACTTTGACTTTGACTTTGACTATGTATACTCAATTTTTATAACAATAAATCTTGTTTGTTTTTTGTACAAGGTAGACAGTAATCTGACGTAGGGACCAACTATCGCAGCGCCATCTACGATTAGCTTTGAGTTGCCATCCCCATTAGCATGGAATAAGCTTTTTTTTTAAGTGGTAAAATCATCATATTAAATGAGTCCTCCCACCCCGGGCAGGGCGGGAGGGACTGTCAGACTCGTACTAACTAAAATCCACGGTGTCCTTCAATAGAACCTAACAAAACGATAGCGCGATCTAACTCGACGACAGCGCCATCTATCGAGCATGTTGTCAAACTTTTTGCACTTTTATAAATTATTATGGTTTCGTTACAAACATTACTACTTTAACCCAGCTTCGTCATGTACTTGCACATACGACAAAAATAAAGTAATTAAGAAAACGAAAACATTAAAAAAAACCTATTCAAATCTGAAATTTGAAACCACGGTCATCATCATAGCAGTAAGGGCGTCAGCGTTCCGGTGCAAATAACAGAAAACTATTAAAAAAAAACCTAGAAAAAAATTGAATAAACCTCTAAAAAACAACTGAAACACGAAAAAAGAAAAATTCTATGTTTACCTGGGGATTGAACCCATGGTCACCACCTTGAAAGTCAAAGCTTGAACAAATCGAGCTACCTTGTAGCCGGTTGGCGCGGCGAAATTATGAACCGTATTCTTTCTAGATTGATTTTTTTCCTCTATACGCGCCAATTTTTAATTCCAAAAATTTGAAATAGGAATGCGCTCGTCATTTTTAAAATAGAAGCATTTCAATTTATGTTATGAGATGTACATTTTGTGTTTTGTACAATGTAATAATAAGGTTGAATATAGAATGGTGGCCGAATAGACGATTTGAGTCTTACGACTCGAGTCGCCGCTGTGTACGGATCGTGCGCTACTAGAGTCGCGCGACTTGGGTATTCGACTGGAGTATCGGATACCCGAGTCGCCTAATGTACGAAGGGCCGAAGTCTTCGATACCTTGCGACTTTGACATCCATTGACGCGTTGTTGTGTACGACTACGAACCTATATAGATTTGTATTGCGATAGTCACCTGGATACCATAGTCGTTAGTTATCGGAGACTTGCGTCGCCTAGTGTACGAAGGAGCTTAGTGACAGCGTTCAGTGTCCGCACCTACAAATCGCCTCGAAACTTGGCTTCACTAGATACTTTTTACCCCACTGCCTAAGTGATGATGTCAATACTTTTTAAAAGGCAGAAACTTACCACTGAGAAGCAGCACATTTACCAGGTAATATAACTTGTCTAAAAAACTCGTAAATCAATGTCTAAGTTATTTTCCTGAGAGTTGCTTAAATACTTATGTGTTGAACCGTACTTCCATACAGTGCATTCATTAGGAGCGTCAAAAGTGAAGGGTGAAGTATGAAGTTGGACTGGAATGTTTTTTGCGGAGGTACCTGCCCAGGAAGCGTCAGCCCGCTACCATTTTTACAGATTTTTAAATAAATTATTATTTTCATTGATAAATAACTAACAGTCTAAATATAAACAACTTTTTCTGTAGATATTTTAAAATAGATTTTTGGAAATTCATTCCATAAAAACGAAATTTCAAAAACAAAGTAGGTATCTTCTTATTTAATGTTTTTTTTGTGCAAATGTTTGGATGACGACGAAGCCACCATGTAAACATTTGCGAATGGCTTCGTCGCAGAATGTTCAAATATTTTTCTAATAATTTCGTGTTGCACCTTCCCGAATTAAGCTCGAAGTTAGATTGAATATCTTTTTTATTACAAACATTGGTGTTCCCATACAAATCTTCTGAATATAGGCATGGGTGCTCTATGTACACTGTATATTGTATAATCATTTTATTGATTAGTAAAAATTTGTAAGGCAATACTATACTTTAAAATTACATATATTACGTTTTACCTGCCTAGGTACCTACGTACTCAATCTTCTTTAAAA
The DNA here is from genome assembly GCA_954870645.1 of Agrotis clavis. Classification (NCBI taxonomy): domain Eukaryota; kingdom Metazoa; phylum Arthropoda; class Insecta; order Lepidoptera; family Noctuidae; genus Agrotis; species Agrotis clavis. The sequence goes on from OX940938.1 coordinate 3,375,910, forward strand.
AAGTGTTCATAGAAAAATAAACCAATCAGTCTTTCCAGTTCAAAGATATTTCTAAAAAATTGGCGTAACAAGCACGTGCACTTAATTTCATTGAATTTCGACAAGGCACTTCAGTTTTCGATGCTATTTTGGAGAGTATTATATACGTACTTGTATATAAAAACTTAGATATAAAAATTAAATAGAGACGCTTTGGAGTGAAATAAATTGATATTTCGAATGGTATACATATAATAGCGGATTTAATTCCACGTCAAATCAATCAATCAATCTAATCAATTACCAATAAATGAAAGTTTGTGAATAATTGAATGTATATGTGTTTGTTACTATATCACACAAAAACCACCGTACGGATTCGGATGAAATTTGGTACACAGATAGTAAATGGATTTTCGTGAAATACGCAGGTGAAGTCTTTGCCAACCGCTAGAAGATAATAGTGGTCACTAGAGATGTGCCGTTGCCGGTAATATTGCCCAAGGTGGGAATATAGGTGGAAATATTGCCGGCAATATTGCCGGGAGTGGAAATATTTGGGAATATTGCTTAATTTTAAGTCAAAGTGAGTGCGAAAACTATGTAACACACTTAAAATTAGCATTTACAGACCATGGTCTACATTATATACAAATTTTTTTTTTTTGTAAAATTGCCAAAATTGCCGGCAATTTTGGCAATATTCCCGGTATTTTACCGGCAATATTGCCCTTTGTTGCCGCACACGACTGTGAATATAAGAAATTACACATACATTTTAAGATAAGAATTGACGAATATTGAATAAAAAGGCATAAATTCGAATAATTTATTTTAATGTTGTAGTTTAATCTAGTCAACGAATGCTCAAAGCATAGAGGGAATTCTTTACTACGTAACTTTGTTTGGACTAGTTAACATTATTTTAATGCATTTGTTTCGGTATTTTTTACATAATCAGTAAATCACAGTTTAGAGTAACAACTTAGTAGTTTTTATAAGTCGGACTTAATGCCGCAACTTATTATCTACAGTAATATAAACTGCACCTGCAGTAATAATAAAATATACTGGTGTTATTTGACTGGCAACTTTGGCAATATTGCCAAAGTTGCCGGCAATTTTGGTATTTTACCGGCAGTGGTAATATTGGGAATATTGCCGGCAGTGGGAATATTGCCATCAGGCACATCTCTAGTGGTCACTAGGAGCAGCTGTCATTGCACGCATTGTATAACAATACACTAGGTAGGTAGGTATAATAAAATGGAACGTTATGATAAATTGATAGAATTGAGTTTACAAGACGTGCCGCGTGTGCAAGTAAGTATGTACAGTCACAAGCATTTTTACTTGGCGTGTCGTGTACATTTTGCCTGACTTACAATCCGGATAGCGCAGTGGGTAAAAAGATGCCCAGGGGTATCGGCCCTGACTTATGTAGGTCTTGGGTTCGAATTCAGCAGCATTACACAAAGTAATAAGATTGCATTGCTATGTGTAATTTAGTTCCACGGTTACGTGATGAAGCGTATGTTTTGCGATAGATGCATACGTTTACACTGGAATCCAACCACAAAAAGTTGTAAAAGGCTAAGCAGATGATTCTCCTGCTGGATTCTATTTAAAATTCCGTTGTAATTAAGTATTTTGAGCCACTTTAAAATAGGTATAAGCCGGTGCATTGAAGAAAGGATTCTAAAATGGCGGCTTGTACTTGCGTTGACAGATAGTACAGTCAGCATATAAGATTTCAAATTAAAGTTTTTTTCAAATTAAAAATAATAAAAACAAGATTGGGTCACAATAATTTCTTAAATTTAAGCTAACAATAAAACAAAATTAAAACAACAATAATCAACAGGTAACAACGGAAAAATAACAGAAAACTAGACAAGACTAATTTTTTTTCAGCTTACGCTACGCGCGGATATGAGTATAGACGGCACTAGTGTGCGAGCGAGAGAACACGATAAGCGCTTCAATGAACCGGGAAAGTATATTTTGTCGAAGCTGTTCCACAACTACGGTACGACACGTCTTACTTGTTAGTGTGCGCGACTGTACTTAGGATTATCTGTTTTATAGAAACACGATGCTGTATTATTATACTTTTGTTACCATTTACTATCGATTTTATTTATGAGTATAAATCGAGGGTATTTAGTTTAAGTTTACTTAGAAAATATCCCTCTGCTGGGCAAAGTATTAAACTATTTCGATATTTTTTTTTGTAGTAAAATCATCAAATGAATCCTCCCACCCAGGGCAGGGCGAGAGGGACTGTCAGACTCGTGCTGACTAAAATCCACTATGTCCTTCAATAGCCCTTTACGTTCCAGGGTCACGGTAATTTGATAAGTCCCGCGAACTATTTCGATCCAGGGTTAAAGTCACCTACATTACCCCTAAATCAAAAGTCGGTCGTCAGTTTTGTCCAGCTCGTCTGAGAAAAGAAAATATACCTAGAACAAGGAGAAATAAGAAGAAACACGGTTGCAGCAGTGGGTGGCGATCGCGGTTTTGATTCCCGCACGGAACAAATATTTGTATGATCTGCAAGAAGTTTCGGTTCTAAGGCCCTTCGTACACAAGGCGACTCAAGTTTCCGATACCTTACGACTTCGGTATCCAAGCGGCTATCGCAATACAAAACCCGTAGAGGTTCGAACACAAGCACGCGTCAATGAATACCAAAATCGTAAGGTATCGGAGACTTGCGTCGCCTAGTGTACGAAGGGGCTAAGTGTTTGTGTATGTGGAGTTTCTATGTTAGTAAACGCACCCACAATACAGGAAAACATTTTTAAGTGTAGGGTAACGTTCTTAAAAAAAACTTGGTATCACTCACAGGCTGTTCCTCCATGACATGCTGAAGCAAGGTCCTGAACAGTGTGGCTGGTAGACTGGACAACGCGTGCAGCGCAGCCAGCGCCCACAGGGGGCAGTCGCCTTCGGAGCAGAACTTGAATTTCTGGCAAAAAACATTGTAAATCAAACGCCTTTTTGAAATATCACTAACTCAAACATGAAGCTAAGATGTGAAACAACGATTCGTAATGTTATATTTCCTACAGAATAAAATAATAAACGACGTATTTTTGTTACCTATACTTACATAATAATCCCATACAATAAATGCAGTAAATAATGTCATTACCTACACTGTAAGGTAAAATACAGAAATCTCTTGATGAGGCTTCTGTTAAAAAAAAAAAATAATGGCCTTTAGTTTAGCCGACCTCCCCTTGACATTGAAAACACAAATCAAAATCACTCACCATGCCTTCAAATCGCGCGTCCCTGTAACAAAACGCTCAAGTTATAACATTACCATAGAAATTACACCCTTATGACAATCTCCATCATACGAACACTGTATATGGGACTATATGGGACGTTAGCACGGTCGATTAGGTTTTACATGCTTTGAATGGGGTGGCAAATGTTTGGAGTACTGTTTTATTGTCTAGTTATGATTTAGATTTACACGTGATTTAGCTATGTACGTCATTTACTAGGAGTTGATTTTGTGTGGGTCTAAATTGAAGTTAAAATTATTATTTGTGTATGGTTGTAACAATAGATGAGATATTATCATTTTCCTAGCCTCTTCTCAACTATATTGGGATAGGTTTTCAGGCGAACCAGATGCAGCTGAATATCAGTATTTCAATGGAAAAGTGCTTATCAAGCTAAATAGCCAAATAGTAGGCCAGACCCAGACCTTTGATTGATCACAAAAACCGCAGAATGAACAAAAAATAGTCTACCACCTAAACATAAAGGTATCAACACAAAACTGCAGTAAAATCATAACTCGATTCTTCCCTAGGGATGGGTTTTTGCCCTGGGCATATTGTACACATTGAATAAGCGCCCGTAAAACGCCGAATAAATGCCTATTGCCAGGACTTTTTGCCCGGTTAAGTTTCTACTTACTTTTTACTAAAGTTACCTAGAAGTTTTTATGCTCAGTGAACGGGCATTTACTTGGGTGTGAACTTATTTAAAAATATAAATATGCCCAATACGTCAAGTTTATGCCCAAAACGCCAACTTTATGCACAATACGCCAAGTTTATGCCCTTTCGTTCATAAATGTTTTTGCCCTCGACCCATCTCTATTCTTCCCACATAAAATAGACACTAGGAACTGGAAAAAAGCCACGAGACAAACTCTGGACAGCACGGAAGCACAGTAGAACATTGTAATAGAAAGTTTTCCAGCTACAACACTGGCATTAAGTCTTCATTTCAATGGCACACAATGAGGGTATATTGACAACCTGTATACTCTGCGTTTATATTAAACTTGCTGTGTCGACCTGGGGGATGCTATAAGTACCTTTGAGATCTAAGCAGTTGGATAGGCTCGGCTCTAAACGAATATAAGGTATTGAAATTTCTCCTATTATTTATTAGGTATAGAACACAGTCGCAAGGTTTTTTGGGAGTTGTCTTTTATAAGCACTGGAATGCTGATTCTTCCGTTAATTTCTTCTTTAGTAAAACAAGAACACAACCCTCTAAATACCTACAACCATAAATACACTATTGAATTTTGGCCGCACTAATGACCCGTCTTGCATTTTGACACCCCCTATCAAGTTGATAGATTATCAACTCTTGGCCGATATCGTCGAATTATTTGTTACCCTGTATTATAATAAAATAATATTAATAAGCAGCATTCATATTTTTTGACCACTTAGATTCCCAAATTGCCACGGAACTATGCCCCCAGGAACGCCCAGTATGCTTATCTGTGTCGTATGATAGTTTTTTAACGGTACTTTAAAAATAAATTAATTAAATGTCATATAAAACTTTTATTTTTTTTGTAAATGTCGGGGTCTAGATATAAATTAACGCGAATGAAACCGCTAAGCTAGTTTTTTTTTTTATAAGGCTTGTAATAGTATCCATGAAAACGCATCAAGACAATAGGCCAATTTAGGTACTATCGCGTCCACCGCCGCTTTACCACCACTAAGCTCATTTTTGCTTGCACTTACAACATAGACACGCTCTCTAGCCCCGCCCCGTTTCCTTTGTATAGAAATAATGAATGAAATACAATACCGATCGGCGGAGCGCACTGACGGACGACGCACGCCAAACGAGTTTTTTTTTTCTAACTGCTATTTTAGTTGTAAAAATACTTTAATTTAAATTGGCCTGCGTTACTGATCGTGTTTGTTTTTAAAACTTTGTTGAAATTGGCTTACATTACGTTGTGTTTGTGTGTCGGAAATCCGGAATAGTTATACAGAATTCTGTATTTTTTTTTAATTTGTTATAGGAAACTTAAAAAAAAATCTTATAATAGTGACAGGCAATAGGTAAGCTAGCGTAGTGTTTGTAATCCCGTTAAATTTGAAATTTAAAAAATGAGGGCTTAGCAGGTAAAAAGTTGATCTGATCTAGCTGGATTTCATCTTTGGGAAAATTCCTTGCCTGTTAGTCGTGAGCGGAGCTCGGTCACCCAAATATTTTACTTATCTAAATATAATATTTTTTCTAGAACTTTGTTTGTTAAATCTTATTATCGTTTAGGTATTAATTAAAAATGAAATAATGTTAAGGGTTTATCAATTTTACATAAACTAAATAAAACAAACAGATATTCTTAAAACATTTTTTAGCTGAAAAGGGATACCTTTTAATTGAAACAAAATTATATCTATTTTACCCTTTATATACACCTATTTTGGTGTTATATATGTGTAGACTATAAAACTGCGGTTCGGGCCCGATTTCTTTTGTCCTATTATAGATATTAGAACAAAGCATGTTTTTACAGGCATGCAATTTGACACAAAGAAATTAGTTACGCAAACAAAAGGCGGGCGCCTTTTGTTTATATTTTTTAGCAAAAAAATAAAGCTACAAACATAATACATAATGCGCTTTGTTATTATCACTCTTTAAACTTCGTCGGCAAAGGATTAAAATTCTTGATACCTTTTGCTATTTCTAATTGCTTTGTTATATTGAGATATAACTAAAAATGGGAGTTCGGGTTTCTCCAAGATATTGATATCATTTTTCAATCAAACTAATCTGAAGCTCATTCGAAATATTCGTAAATAAGAGAAAGTAATACTTAATGTTTCTATTGGCATTGAAAAAATAAGATTAAAAAAATTACATTTTGGACACAACCAGCGAAGACCTAAAATGTCCGCTATAGTCGAAACGTAATAGGATAATAATATGAACTTTGTGACCATTTTACAAATTGTAATGTAATGTAATACATTACAATTTGTAAAATGGTCACAAAGTGACAATCCATCATATTAACGGCGTTTGTAACTATTTTAAGAAAGTTATTAACGAATTAGAATTAATTGGATACTAATTATGAATCACGTTAAGCGATTCATATTAGTATCCAATTATTCAAAAGGTCCGGTAAGCGCGCCAAAGTTCGTCAGAAAAATTAGCAAAAAAATATACAGAGGATACGTCACGAAGCTGCGTAGCGCAGATTGCAAATAATTATGTTGACGCTTTCCTGATAGGCCCACACTTTAAGGGGGCGTGGCTCGGCGCCTCCGCAAGGTTTAAGCGAAAAAATTTTTAAATGGTCATGCTTAAATGGCGCCGATAGTACTTACTTGAACTTATAGTAAGTATTAAATATACATTTACAAAGTTAAGTGTCTTCTCCCACGATAGGGGAAAGGTGTACGAGATGATCCGTCGAGGCAAGATGATCCTTTGATATTGCAACGAAGCCAGTAGCGTCATCTAGTTATTTTTAATGGTAAAACGTAGTCCCCGATATTCCCCCGCCTCAGTCAAAAGTAGTGGTGTCGAGAGTGACAATTAAATTTTTTGAGAAAAAAAACAAATGTTCCGTTACTTTGATCTAAGGTAAGGGTGAGTTGAAGTTTATATCTAATTTGTTCTAGGTACTTTATTACTAGGCTGTGGTATAAGTTAGCTTTGAAAATTGCTCTATTTTGTTTTTTTAATAGCATGGTAACAGTTGAAAGCACATAGTTTAAGTTATCGAACATTGAATAAAAAAGTTTATGTTGGGGCAAGATGATTATGTTACCGGTGTACAAGATGATCCCCACGGATCTTCTTGTAAACCGGTAACATACCTACTATTACGGGTATATTTTTAACCTTTGTATGTTATTATGTATAAGTTCATATATTTTTGGTTTAAGACTATGCCTCGTAATTATAAAAAAAAACTAAACGCGGATTGTGGTCAGAACACTCCATGATCAAAGCACTGGATGCTGTTAAAAATGGCATGCCATATAGCACAGTTTGGATTGCCTGTATTATCACTAAAAACGCGGGCAAAAGTCAAAAATAAGGTGGCTGTCAGTACAATCAAATATATAGGTGAAAAAATAAACCGAGATTATGGTTTTATGTGGGTTATTCTCTTCCTGGATCCTGGGATCATCTTGGACACCGGGGTGTACAAGATGATCCTTTGACAACGTTTTAAAAATGTGTTTTTTTAATAGTAAAGCATCGAAAAAATCAAAATTTTGAGTATGCCAACAATAAGATAAATAAATTTACTATGTATATACGTATTTACATTCGCGCTAAGTAGGATTTCTTTTAATCTACAAGCAATCTCCCTTAAGGGAATCATCTCGTACACCTTTCCCCTACTTACTTATACAACTTATTGTATTCTGAATCATAATTTAGTCAGGCCTATTTATATATTTGTAGAGTCCTTGTAACCCATTAGTAAATACAATACGTGTGAATGGTAGGTACTACTAAATATGAATCAATCGTTGTTAGAAGCTGAAGGAACGCTTGAAAAGAATAAACGAATTATTGGCAAAAGTGTAGAGCATGGTCTGTGGTGTGGACTATAATTATAATCGATCATAGTGCATGATATGACAGATGTAATTCGGGAGTATCTGAAAAAAAAACAAAATGGCAGGCGACCTATAGGGCCACCCTACATACTATAATCTTCAATCCCCTTTCATTTATATTTACTAAAACCTTAAGGGTGTCCAAGCCATACACAAAACGATATCCCCAAGAATCGTTGGCGAAATTGTTAAACATATAAAAAAGACATAACGAGAGTTTTTTAAGTACTAATAACTTAAACTAACTATAACTTTTACAACAAAATTTTAAAGAAACTTCACGCACGTAAACGGGATACATGTTTCGTTACATTTGCTCAGTGATTACGAAAAACAAAGATTCGCAAATTCTTAAGACTCTAAAAATAAAAAGTCTGCAATATTTCTTACCGTAAAACTACGGAGTGTCCATCAGACCTCTAAAGGTTCGAACTTGATGTAACGCCCCCAGTTAATACATTTCGTTTGTTTTCATTCAATCAACTGCCCATCTCAGGTGGTATCCTTTGTTGTAAACGTTGGTAACGTTGATACTATACATACATTGATACTAATCATTTAATCAATGTTTTTTTAAGACTCGTTTCTTTGTAAGTCTCCTTTGGAATTGAGGATTATTGGAAAAGGCCTGTTGATGTTGTAACGTGGGTTTTGTTTAGTATACTTAAACACTAGCAGTTCTATTTATACATTATCTTATTCTAATCAATAATTGCGAAAGTGAGTAGATATATGTTTGTTACGTTTCCACGCCTAAATTGCTGAACTTTCTCTTGATGGTTTTTGGTATAAAGACAATGGTCCCACATTAGAACGGTTATAGGTTACATTTTTGCATTAATATTGAAGAGCAAGAAAGGCGGGCAGAAGGTAGTGATCTAAAGATTCAAGATTTATTTGGCAACTAGCTTCTGCCAGCGACTTCGTACGCGGATCCTGTTGCTTATGCCAGCGACTATGGGGTCGTCAAAATCGAAGATCTGAAACGTCTGATGTCGAATTCTTAGAGCCTGGGGACGGGAAAACAACGGGACGCGCATGACGATTCCAGACGTCCCAGATCTTTCATTTTTGTAAGTCAACAGGAAATGCCCATCAGACTAAACAACTCTTGCTAAGACGTCATTCCTATATATGTTATAGTGTAGCTGGGCTCTTGGAGTTCCACATCAGGTGTTCCAGATCTTCAGTTTTTATACGACAACAGGGAGTGCTCATCAGGCTGAACAACTCTTGCTAAGACGTCATTACTGTATATGTAATAGTGTAGCTGGGCTCTTGGAGTTTCATATCTTTAAATTTATTTTCTCAGCAGAAAATGCTCATCACGCGGATCAATTTTTGCTATGGCGCTATTTTTGTATCTCTTAGCAATACAACAAAAAAAATAACAATCAAATCCGTCCAGTAGTTCCGAAGATTAGCGTGTATGGAGTAACTTCTCCCGTTTTCCTAACATTTCCCTTCACTGCTCTGCTCCTATTGATTGTAGCGTGATGAAAAGTATACTATAACCAGCGCAGGAGTATGAAAAATAATTGTACCAAGTTTCATCGAAATCCGTCGAGTAGTTTTTGTTTCTATAACGGTTATACAGACAGACAGACAGACAGACAGACAGACAGACAGACAGACAGACAGACAGACAGACCGACAGACAGACAGACAGACAATAATTTTATTAATTGCATTTTTGGCATCAGTATCGATCCCTAATCACCCCCTGATAGTTATTTTGGAAATATATTTCATGTACAGAATTGACCTCTCTACAGATTTATTATAAGTATAGATAGATAGACAGTATTGTGAAAGGTGGGAAAAACAAAAACTCAAGTTTCTTTAGCAAGTCTATAACTTTTCCTTACAACTATTTGTAATTGCGAAGTTTTGTGAGGATGAATGTATAGATTTGTTACTCTTTCACGCAAAAATACTGAACGGATTTTGATGAAATTATTCAGTAACTATTAATGGCCGTAATTTCTAAAGAAATCGTTATAGGGATGACGCAGGCGGAAATTGCTTCGGATTTAAAGGTTTCTTAAAAACATATTTAATGGATGTTTGACTAATTTAATAGGCTTATATTTTTCGTTAACATATTACGGCACATCTCTCCCTAACCTTTCTTAAACATTCGTGATATTTATTATGTTATAATAACAAGCATATCCATTTCTGTTTTTTTATGTAACTGAAATACAAGGTTTCAGTCAATGATTCGACATCTCGTAAAATACGCTCACCGCTCATAAAGATAACATAAAACCTGAAACTTGACGCGAGTCTCACGTATTTATTTTTCCCGAAATAAATGTTATGGAATCTATTTTCCCCCTGTAAGTTTACCAGGACTTAAATGTATCATTTATGTCAGGTTAGATAGGGAGTCTTTATGTAAAATACTGACATTCAGCTGAATCTGAGTAAGGTACCAGTAGAAAAAAACGTTAGGCTCATTCGTCTTAAGCCATTTTTACGACGTCCATCACCTGCCTAGTGTTTCCCAGTTATGCAACATATCAAATTTCGGTATATGTATTCAATTCGGGTCCGGAACAACCCAGTAACAGAGCAATAAGATACCCTTGATAAGTCCTGGTTGTCAGACATTCAAGCTTCTAACAGTAACGATTGTCAAAGATCTACTAGGTAACATAATTATGGCAGCCGGAACCAACGGCTTAAACGTGCTTTCCGATGAATAGAGTAAACTCTCTATGATAGATGGATTGGATGCCAATCCATCACAGAATAACCTCGGAAAGAGATCTACCTATGCGGCTGATATTCTGTATACTCTACGATATTTACGGCGTTCCCGTGGGATAATGATCTACCATGCGAGAAGACGTGAGCACAAAACGTCTATTCTCATTTGTTACCATTGGCGACAATCAGGAAAAAAAATCCGACAGCCTATTGGTGACAAACGGGAAAAATATTCTCGATTGTCCTCACTGACGTTGACCACTCTTCTCTAAAGGCGCGTTTCCATTATGCAAGTGACTTGCATACAAGTTGCAAGTTGCATGCAAATTGTATAGTGGAAACAACAACTTGCAAACAAGCTGCAACTTGTGTGCAATTAGGTTTAAACTTGTACGCACAATAATCAAGTCGGCACATTTGCACGCAAGTTGCAAGCGCAAGCGGTCGTGCATAGAGGATTACTTTGTTTATGACTTTATTACTTTGTAAAAATGACTGCTAAATGGGATACGGAGAAAACAATAATGTTTATTGAGGAATATCATAGACATGATTGTCTTTGGGAACCAAAAAACAATCTTTCTCAACTAGAACTAACTTGTCTACCACTAAAATCTTGTATGCAAGCTGCAAGTTGAACAAAATCGTGTTTCCAATTTAAATCACTTGCACACATGTCTGACGTCATACATGTATGCAAGCACTTGCATAATGGAAACGCGCCTTAATGCTAATACTTCTCTAATACTCGTCATCTAAGCAGTTCCTCCTTCTTTAGCCATATCTTTCTTCACAATTAAACCAGTGCCATAGGATGTGGTTACTATGCGAGTAATGTCGGCACAAGTGAAGGTAAACATGGCAAGTTTGTATACTCGTACAATGTCGGGCATAAGATGATTTTTCATTCAAAATTAGAGTCTTAGGACGGCCACATACATCAGTTTTCCTGATCAGGAATCCTGAGCCGTTTTCTATCCGAACACAATGAATTTTACAAATGTGTGTGCATGTTTTGTATGTGTTGAACGAAATTATGAATGAAATGTGAACATTTCATTCATCATTTCGAATTCCGAACGGAAAAAAAACTGATGTATGTGGCCGCCCTGAGGTAAGTGCGGCTTAACATAAAATAATGACTTTTTTATATTTTTGAAAGCACCCACGACACAGAAGAAATTCCTTGTATGGGGCAAGTACAAGTCTGACAGTCCTTCTTGTCTGGTCGCGGGACTTATCTGATTACCGTGACTCCGGAACATAAAGGGCTATTGAAGGACACCGTGGATTTTAGTCAGTACGAGTCTGACAGTCCCTCCCGCGACTCCCGCCCTGTCCGGGGTGGGAGTAGACTCATTTGATGAGTCCTTCTCGTCTCGCCCTGACTGGGAGTACTCATTTGATGATTACAAAAAGATAATAATAAAACACTACTTCGTTTCCTGATAGCTACTACCTAGGGGTATTTACCTCAAGAGTGAATACCTTAGGTTACTTCTAGGCGAAATGCTTCACCGTCGACCACATCAGGCGAGATAATAATGATCAAAAGCGAGCCTATCGCTGAATAATAAAACTAAACTGAAATACCTACATATTCGGACTTCCTTGTACCTACACTCAAAGAAAATTCTAAACGTGGCGACTAAAATCCCTTAACAAATGGGAGCCGTCTAAAGGCCTCAGATTCCGCGTCAAAGGAAATTTAAACACTACCGACAAAGGAACTTAAACGCGATATATTGTCGTATTGTCGTCTTCATAGGCACAAATGGCAAATTAACGAAATGACAAAATAACCGGCCGTTTTTTTTTAGTGTAACACAAATGTCTATTCAACGTGTGTAGTAGCAACAATAGCTCAACGATTAACATGTCGACTGGCCAGCGAGATAACTCGAGTTATGCCTCAACTACTGCCTGGCATAAACTCACTCTCACGTTTAACCCAGGATTAAGTTTAGCTTAGATATTCGGGATTTATACTAGGTATTGTGAAACAATGTAAGCTAGGCAGTGATTGTTCTGTCTGTCTTGTGCCGTTCTTCGGAATTTACTAAATCGATAAGCAAACGTAGGGGAAAGGTGTACGAGATGATTCCCTTAAGGGAGATTGCTTGTAGATTAAAAGATATCCTACTTAGCGCGAATGTAAATACGTATATACATAGTAAATTTATTTATCTTATTGTTGGCATACTCAAAATTTTGATTTTTTCGATGCTTTACTATTAAAAAAACACATTTTTAAAACGTTGTCAAAGGATCATCTTGTACACCCCGGTGTCCAAGATGATCCCAGGATCCAGGAAGAGAATAACCCACATAAAACCATAATCTCGGTTTATTTTTTCACCTATATATTTGATTGTACTGACAGCCACCTTATTTTTGACTTTTGCCCGCGTTTTTAGTGATAATACAGGCAATCCAAACTGTGCTATATGGCATGCCATTTTTAACAGCATCCAGTGCTTTGATCATGGAGTGTTCTGACCACAATCCGCGTTTAGTTTTTTTTTATAATTACGAGGCATAGTCTTAAACCAAAAATATATGAACTTAAACATAATAACATACAAAGGTTAAAAATATCCCCGTAATAGTAGGTATGTTACCGGTTTACAAGAAGATCCGTGGGGATCATCTTGTACACCGGTAACATAATCATCTTGCCCCAACATAAACTTTTTTATTCAATTTTCGATAACTTAAACTATGTGCTTTCAACTGTTACCATGCTATTAAAAAAACAAAATAGAGCAATTTTCAAAGCTAACTTATACCACAGCCTAGTATTAAAGTACCTAGAACAAATTAGATATAAACTTCAACTCACCCTTACCTTAGATCAAAGTAACGGAATATTTGTTTTTTTTCTCAAAAAATTTAATTGTCACTCTCGACACCACTACTTTTGACTGAGGCGGGGGAATATCGGGGACTACGTTTTACCATTAAAAACAACTAGATGACGCTACTGGCTTCGTTGCAATATCAAAGGATCATCTTGCCTCGACGGATCATCTCGTACACCTTTCCCCTACTGTTGATTTACACCGGAAATTAATCATGTGTCTCAGTGGCAATCTGAATCCGTATCTTTGTTTGTCACTAATCAACGGCCCAATTCGCCAATTTGTATCTTTCAGACGTTCAATCACAAACAACCGTCAAAAACGCGGGTTAAGATTTGGATTAGACGCGACGGACTAATTTTGTTGAATACCGAATATTCCACTAGGCTCGCGGCCGAAGTGCCGAATATTCGGCTATGCTTAGCACATTTGGCTCATGACAATGTGTGTGGTAACTGACCCGTGGGCGCATTTGTTTCATTTGCGAGTAATTCGTGACACGACACGCATTATTTGTTGATACAAAGCGTTTTCCACACACATTTGCTGATGACATCAAATTGTAATCTAAATAAAAATATCACTGCTCAATACCATTTAACAAGAATAAAACACCTTTTAATCTTTTTTTTTGTCTTTTGTTAATTTCTTCCATCAATTTGTGTCCGGTATTCGGCGACACAGTTTTGTAATATTCGGCCGAATTTCGAATAATAAAAAAGTAACCGTAAAGGCCGAATACCGAATAGTACCTATCTGAATATTATATTTGTGGCATAATATCTAATTTAGATTGTGATACATATTAGTTTCGGGATATATCCCAACAAATTATCTTGACAACAACATACATATTAATTTCAGTTGTGGAAGAAAAGTCAACTTTTCTAATTGCTATATGATTTTTGCCACCCACGTCTTTACAAGATGTTGTAATTATATACTTAATTAATTAATTAAGAGCTCGTGTTTACTTACAAGAAGGAAAAAGTAAACATCTAACTAAACCATGAATGTTGAACAATTCGGTATCTAACACGGAAGATAATTATTTGTGTAGAACGAGATTATTAATGAAGGAAAATTCTAACCGCGAGTAACAATATTATGCCTAAGTACAGTCACGAGCCCAAAAATGTATAATAAAATTAGAAAAAATAGTAGTTTATGTAACTGGTACATAATGAGGGGTATTATACACGAGTGTGAGTTTAAAAAACGAGCGAAGCGAGTTTTTTAATAGTATCACACGAGTGATATACCTAGTTATGTACAGTTTCATACACTACTTTATCTGCTCTCATTGAATACGAACATATCAAATAAAAGATAAAAATTAATTAACACCACAATTAACACTAATATTCATCCACCGAAATACAAACGTCAAAATTCCAACATTCCTATATAAAGCGCGCGTAGCCACAGATAAAAAAATGAAATAGATGTATCTATGGTCAGTAATCTGTATCATAATGAAAAAAATAGTAGATTATTAACCAAGGGGATAAAGCAGTGTCTTCTGTCGCGGGTGACGATTAAAATCGCGAGCTTAACGAAGGACTCGAGGTTACTCCCGAGCGAAGCGAGGGATTTAAGACGTGTCCTGAGTGTAGCGAGGGATTTAAGTTCACCCAAGACTAAGACAGCTTTATCACCGAGGAAAATACTCTACTTTTCGTACCATTTGCGAAAAAAATAGCACAATAATAATATGAGATAAGCATTTATTAAACATTAACATTTAACATTAACTTATTTATAAAAATAAATTAAAATTAAATAAACGTGTATGTATTTGAAGAAAACAAAAATGCGGAAAATTCCTAGACTAATATCTTTTGTCGGAGAAGCAAAGGCATCAAGCTCATACGGCCTCTTCGGTTTTCGTAATTTTATTGAATAATCATAACTGCATAATAAATGCGTATTCCTTTTTCAAAAAGTTGTGCTATAAATACAAACTCAATGTTGTAAAGACAGACTGATGTAGTTCAGTATCGGTAAGTATTACAAAAAATCACATTCTCTCCCTAGAGGATGAATGAAATTCAGTACAACTTTCTTTCCCTGTTTTTAACAGATTAAAAATGACTATTGTTATGTACGCTTTTTGTGGCATAGAATGTCACTTTTTTGAGCAAGTGGTACGAAATAGTAGATTATTAACCAAGGGGAAAGCAGTGTCTTCTGTCGCGGGTGACGATTTAAATCGCGAGCGTCACGAAGGACTCGAGGTTTACTCCCGAGCGTAGCGAGGGTGTTAAAACCTTAAATCACGAGCGAAGCGAGGGATTTAAGACGAGTCCTGAGTGTAGCGAGGGATTTAAGTTCACCCAAGACTAAGACAGCTTTATCACCGAGGAAAATACTCTACTTTTCGTACCATTTGCGAAAAAAATAACACAATAATAATATAAGATAAGCATTTAATAAAAATAATGAAAATTAAAAGTAAAAGTTAATATTTGAAACATTGGTCCAATTATTTATTGAAAGAGTAATATTTTTGTTGGGTACATTTATTGTTGATGAGTTAATTTGAGTATTTCTCTGTTCAAGTTGCGTCTGAGGAACTTGCGTTTCATTGCAGCTAGTAAACGTCGGAGATAGTGGTGGTGGTGCAATGTCAGTTTCGGGCGAAGATAAGATGCCAGAAGTTGATGGTTGTGGCTCTGATGGATTAAATTTTATGTTTTTGTTAATTTGACTGCTTAACATAGTTTTATTCGCCATTGAACTTTCAATATACCCCTCAGCTACTCCATCAGAGCTCCAACCACCGTGTCTTTTTATTGACGTAATATCCGCCCCTGAATCCGCCAAGAAAGTCGCCGAAGTTCTTCTAAAGCAGTGACCGGTGTAGAGTTCAACATCTTTAAGTTGTAGATATTTTGCAATATCCTTTGGCATGTTGCTAATTTTATTTTTGCCGATGGCTTGTCGAGTACATTTCCCATTCCGATAGTTTATAAAAAATCTACTGTTTTCCATGTTGGTGGGACGTAATGCTTGGTATTTGTGAATGATTTTAGTATATTCTCCTTGTACAATGAATGAGCGATTTTTCTTTGTCTTAGTTTCCTTTACATTAATCAGCAGCAACTCATTGGAATGATTTTCAACGTCCTCCACCTTTAAGTTTACAAGTTCACATCCGCGGCAGGCACCATTGAGTCCAAAAATTAAGGCCACCTATAACAAAGATAAAAAACAGGTAAATATATAGAATAATTACCATTACTAAGATACGAAATATTCATAGTTATATCATGTACACTTACTTTTGTGGCCAGATAAACTTCGTCAGGAGCTTCATTAAGAAATTTTTCCACATTTTGAGTCGTAAAAATTTTAGACTTCTTTGCGCAATGCCCTTCTGATTTTCTTTTTAAAAAAGCCAGCAATTTCGTAAATCTGTTTATTTCAATGCTGTGTTTGATGCTTATTGTAGCTTTCAGTTTTGAGTATATGCACCAAAGTGTATTCGGATTCTTTGTCTTGGATAAATAATCAAAATAGACAAGAAGTACTGATTCTGAAATTGATAGGCCTTTCGCACTTCTCCACGTTGAAAATTCTTCATAAGTTTTTAAATAATTTTCCTTGGATTTTGTTGGAAGCAAATTATTTATAATTGCGGCAGCATTTGCACTGATGGAATCAGACAATTCACTGTCACTGTCGCTTTGATTTAACATCGTAACTTATTTTTCCCACGTTTTTATATTAGAATATTAATTTATTCATAAAAATAAATTAAAATTGTATTTAAAAAAACAAAAACGCGGCAAATTCCTAGACTAATATTTTTTTGTCGGAAAAGCAAAGGCATCAAGCTCATACGGCCTCGACGGTTTTCGTAATTGTATTGAATAATCATAACTGCATAATAAATGCGTATTCCTTTTTCAAAAAGTTGTTTATTGCTTTAAATACAAACTCAATGTTGTAAAGACAGACTGATGTAGTTCAGTATCGGTAAGTATTCCAAATTCAAATCACATTCTCTCCCTAGAGGATGAATGAAATTCAGTACAACTTTCTTTCCCTAGGGAAAGCTGTTTCTAACAGATTAATAATGACTATTGTTATGTACGCTTTTTGTGGCATAGAATGTCACTTTTTTGAGCAAGTGGTACGAAAAAATATTTATTGTTTAACTGTGTACATCTAGTTCTTATTACAAAAACACTTTTAGGCTCAAGAGTATTCAGCGCAGTTACTTACAAAGGGGATAGAAGATTTTTGTATGGGGTGGCCCATCGATCAACCGCAGTTTTTTTTTTGTACTGCACAGCGATTCTGATAAAAAATAATATTTAGCAGGTGACCAATAGGGCCAAAACCTTTAAATCCCTATATAAAAAAAAACTCGTGTCAATAATTATAAAACACATTATCAATTAATATTTTTAACCGACTTCAAAAAGAAGGAGGTTATCAATTCGACGGTATGTTTTTTTTTTGTGTGTTTGTTACTTGATTACTCAGCCAATTGTGGACCGATTTTCAAAATTCTTTTTTTGTTCGAAAGGAGATACTTCAGGAGTGGTCCCATTGTCACCATGTTAGGATCTGATGATTGGATCCTGGAGAAATCGAGGGCAACCCTCAAATTTTATAGGCCTACACATCGTTTTTCGCAAATTTTATGAAGTAATTTAAGTATTTGCGTATGGTAATCATCATCTCATGTAGCTGAGCTGATGATGGAAGGTACAACTCCTCTAGTAAGGACTTGGCATTGACTGATTTAGTAAATTATGTTTGTGTTCGCATATCTCCGGAACTACAAGTCCGATTTAAGTAATTCTTTTTTTGTTTTACTAGATATCCTTCAACTTAGGGAATACTGCAGGTTTCATCAAAATCGGTTCAGTAGTTTTTGAGATAGGGAATTATGAATGTAAGAGATTTTAACGATGTTATTACCGGTGTTACGGATTACAAAATTCTAGTGCTCACGTAAGAAAATGATGTACTCGTATTTGACAAGAATTGTGGTTGAATATTTAAACTAAAAAGAGTAAAATAAAAACTTTTTCAAAAAAAAAAATGTAACCGCCTTCAAAAACAACCACAATAAAGGGTAAAATAACCTTCAAAACTTTTCTTTCGGAAGTCGGTGGCAAAAAGACAATGAAATTAATAAAAAAAAGTCACCGACTTCCGAAAGAAAAGTTTTGAAGGTTATTTTACCCTTTTTTTGTGGTTGTTTTTGAAGGCGGTTACATTTTTTTTTTGAAAAAGTTTTTTAAAATGTAATTTTAAACATATTTACATATTTAATTGCTTGATTGATGGTGATAAAAGGTTTGTAAGCAAAATTCGAAACTGATTTTCTGGTGAAATAACGAGTGATTCAGAGATTAGACCTACCTATTTCGGAAAAGTATGGCTCGAACGTATATTTTTTATGCCACACACTAAGAATTTTTCCTGTATCGTGGGCATGCGTTCACCGACATTTAAACCCACACGAATACCCGACTACTACGACTTGAACATCAAACAAATATTTGCTCCGTGCGAGAATCGAAGCGACAATAGTTGGCCTACCATGACGTCCTGCGTCCTGACCTATCGGATGACGCAGGTCCTCACCGGACACGGAAGTTTCGGGAGGTTCCTGTGCCTGATGGGGAAGGAGGAAACGCCCGGGTGCCACCACTGCGAAGATCGCCCGGAGGACACAGTAGAGCATACGGTGCAAGACTGCCCCGCTTGGGCAGAGCACCGACGTGTCCTCACGGCGGCGATAGGCGGAGACCTCTCGCGCCCGGCATTGGTTGCAGCCATGCTCAGCGACTGATTAAGAGTTCTGACCGCCCTAGGCTATAAATTATTAGGACGCGCCCCCGCCAGGTGCGTAATGCGTTACGGACGGCCTAAAAAGTAGTAACTGAGTAGAGTAGTAGTGTGAGAATTTTAACATGGTTCACTATCAGATACTACTTCATACTACCTATAACATTTTTCAGATCAATCTGCAAGCGAAACTAACGTTGTTTTTTAATCTACACATTCAACCTATATTTTTATCGTGGTAAATTCATCAAATGAGTCCTCCCAGCCACGGCAGGGCGGGAAGGACTGTCATACTTGTACTGACTAAAATCCACGGTGTCCTTCAGTACCTAGCCCTTTTTGTATCGGAGTCGCGGTATACGTTGTGTCCCGCGACCCCAGCAGGCATTGGCCCTCTAAAAGATCATTGTGCTGATACTCTTTGAGGCGCGCGTGGAACACAACGCGCCGTCGACCCGGGCATGGTCCATGGTCGGACAGCGAGTCGCCCATTACTCGCCGCCCGCATGCCCGCGCCTACGGTGGCCGGAGATCGTCTGCCGCGACGTCCGGCTGCGTAGGCGTCTACCACTGCGGCTGGGGTGGAGGGAGGACGCTGTCCTCATGCGGCCCGCCTCCTCCTCCACGAGCATGACTGCTTCGCAGAAGGAGGCGACCGCTTCCCACTCCGTCTCGCCCCGCAGCATGACCTCGACCAATGCCGAGCGCGAGAGGTCTCCGCCTATCGCCGCCGTGAGGACACGGCGGTGCTCTGCCCAAGCGGGGCTGTCCTGCACCGTATGCTCCACCGTGTCCTCCGGGCGATCCTCGCAGTGCAGTGGTGACACCCAGGCGTTTCCTCCTTCCTTATCAGACACAGGTACCTCCCGAAACTTCTATATCCGGTGAGGATCTGCGTCATGCGGTAGGTCAGGACGCTGAGAGGGGTCTTACCGCCGCGACAGCGGCTTGCCATGACATTCAACCTTAGGGTGTCAAACCATTTTTAAGCTGACCGGTACATTAAGGCAAAGTACCTCACGCATTATAAGACCAAAATCATGACAAGTAGGTACTACCAAGCAGGCTACCAAGTAGAAAACCAATACTATGTCGTATTTGGCCGCATCATGAATTGTATTGGCTTAGTTTCTGTAGACAACTTAGTTGCCATTGCCATGATCATGAGCGTGGTCATCTAGCGTGTGAAGTTTCTTCGACTTGATTATTGTTTTAAATATTTACACTAGAGAAAAAAATAAAATTAAATATAAAAAAAGAGAAGAGGCATCATCATAGACACGATTTCGGCGCCCCCCCCCCGATCCTCGCGCCCTAGGCTGCAGCCTAATTTGCCTAAGGGTTAATCAGGCCCTGGCCATGCTGCGGGGCGAGACGGAGTGGGAAGCGGTCTCCTCCTTCTGCGAGGCAGTAATGCTCGTGAAGGAGGAGGCGGGCCGCTTGAGAGCGAGGACAGCGTCCTCCCTCCGCCCCAGCCGCATTGGTAGGCGCCCGCGGCGTCGGACGTCAGCAGATGATCTCCGGCCACCGTAGGCGCGGGCATGCGGGTAGCGAGTAAAGGGCAACTCGCTACCCGACCATGGACCATGCCCGGGTCGACGGCGCGTCGTGTCCCACGCGCGCCTCAAAGAGCGTCAGCATAATGACGGGGCCACTCTCAGAGGGCCAAAGCCTGCCGGGGTCGCGGGATTATTTCCTTACCGTGACCCCGGAACAGAAAGGGCTATTGAAGGACACCGTGGATTTTAGTCAGTAGAAGTCTGACAGTCCCTCCCGCCCTGCCCGGGGTTGGAGGACTCATTTGATGATTTTACCACGCTAAAAAAAAAAAAAAAACATGACGTCCTCTATGACAGAAATCCCAGTGTGGAAAAGCGACAGAGCTGTACAGTCACGAGCAATAGTATGTATACACTAAGCGGTATTGAAAAGCGATGTTCTGCTACCATATTGATTAAACTTTTGCCTTTTCATTAGACTTCTATTTTGGAAGCCATACTATTACGAAATAGGTTTTATTTCAAAGCGGAAAGCAGTATTTTTTAAATTGTGTTTGAATTTTGTTTAGTGTTTACATGTTATTGCTCGTGACTGACAACTACATCGTCTAGTGCCATCTTGTTTCCACACTGGAATTACTCTCGTAGGCCACAAGTGCCGTAATTCATTGCTCGTGATTGTACTTAGTCAACAATTTAAAGAAAGTTTGAGTACCTAATGTACTGTTAAAATTATTCGCGGGGCCCTTAAAATAGGTTTAGATTTATATTAATAGAAATCTGGCGGGAATTAGATACACACTTCGGCTGCTTTCGTAACATAACATCACGCATGGTACAGACGCCAGACCATCAACCTACCTCAAAACTAATCATAATAGTGGAAGGTTAATGTTCAATTGGTAAAATTTTACAGATTCGCATAGGTTGACCTGCTGGCGTCTGTACCTATTTGCTAAAAGAGACTGACAGACGTCTTGTAAGGGTACTACACAATGAAATTCTGTTTGAAACGAACACCTATTATACAGGGGCCACAATTAACCCGGGCCCGGGCTAACTTTAAACCGATGATGGACGTTAATACGAACATAATCAGCCTTACTACAAAAACTTAAACATTTGTTGAACACTTGTCTAAAACAAGTGTGTGTCAACGTCATAATCTGATATTTTTTTAGACAAGTGTTCAACCGATGTTTCCGTCGCACGGATGCGGGCCCCGTTGCGTGGGTGCGGGGCGTACCGACCCGCGACGGACGCCCGCGCGGGGCCCCGCGACGGAGCACTTTTGTATAGAACCGCGCGGGCATCCGCTTAACGCAGTTTCGGCCCTCAAACACCCGTGTCCTCTGTTTATAACTAAATAATCAAGCAAAAAAAGCTTATAATCAAAACTAAACTCAATCACGCACGAATACGACTTGTATATCTATGAAACTGTATGTCAACGTTGTCATTTGAAATCAATATTTATTTTTATGGAACACTGCAAACTGCAGTTCTTTTGTTTTTCTGTGCGAATTTTGTTTGCAGGAAATTAAACAAACAAAGTACTCTGTCTATCTAGTTTAAATAACACTACTGTGTATCTACGGGCCTATACACAACACGTTTTTTAAACGCACGGTCGATGCGCTTTCCTGAAACGCGTGTCGACAGCGCGCTTTTATCAAACAGAGCAGTTTGTTGTCGTTTGTATCGCTGTTCGCTGCAAACGCGCGTCAACGGCGCGTTTAAAAAACGTGGTGTGCATAGGCACTACGTAGTAGTGAATAGTGATGTGCCAGTTTTGGTTACTACAAATATAACATTGGAATGATTTTAGTGCACGTTTTTAAATTTATCTTAGAATCATGATCTGATTAGTAATATATTTCCAACTATGTTGCGTTGCGTGTGAGTTCGATTCCCGCACAGAACAAAAATTTTTATGATCTACAAATAGTTTTTTCTGCATCTGAGTTTAAATGTTTGTAAACGCATACGAAAAAATTTAATTGAAATTCAGGAAAAAAAATACAACAAACTCAACTAACCCCCTTTTTTGAGGCGAAAAGTCATCTAACGACAGACATATTATTTTCCTGCGATAATCAAGGCTCCCCTTGGAAATAAGAAGATAATATATCTCACCTTATCCTGAATTTGTGGACAGGTTTATAGAACCACCGACATATAGCTAGTTTTGTTTAGGATAATCCCTTGTAAGAGTAGACGAACCTATTGCCATCAGTTGGGTACAAACCCAGGGTCAATAAATCCTGGCAAATAATATCAGTAAATTGGTCTTATTCGGTTCATGTTAAATAACATACTTAACAACCTAATTATGGAAAAAAGGAACTCAGCTGGTTTCGTTATTCCTTTTGTTATGAAATGAAAATTATAGTTTAAATTATTAATTATTAGTACCTACATAGGTACTGTAGGAGTCCGACGAACAACGAACTTAATTGAAAATGTAAAATAAAATTGAATAAAAAAATGTAAATAAATAATACCTAATTTTTTATTTTTTTATTTATAACGAAACGAAACACTAAGACTGTGTATGACGCGTTAAATATGTTGAATAATCTTTCTTATTTCGAAAAAAAAAACCGTTTTTAAGCAAAACACTTTCTTTTGCCAAAAAGGTCGGCAAAAAAATTGCCAAGGAAAGTACTCTAGATATCAATAAGAAAACTTAAAAAATGCATCCAATTGGATCACAACACCACAGAGATGAATTGCTAACAATTCTACAACAGATTTCATCTTCAAAGCAAACGCAATACGAAAACATAACATTTTCCATTGATAAAAATAAATTGGCGGGAAACGTCGAAGCGGAGAGCATTCAATTTGTTGCCAATAAAGTTTTCTAAGCAATAACAAGAATATTTAATTACGGAAAACAAAATATAAACAAACTAGCTGTTGCCAGCGGTTTCACCCGCTGCAACTCGAAAATTATCCCACGGGAACATAAAATCGGGATAAAAACTATCCTATGTGTTAATCCAGGTTATAAACTATCTGTATACCAAATTTTAGCCAAATCCGTTCAGTGGTTTTTGCGTGAAAGAGTAACAAACATCCATACATCCATACATCCATACTTACAAACTTTCGCCTTTATAATATTAGTAGGATTAGGTACTAAAATAACAACACTGCATTTGTAGAAAATGCATTCTATAAATAGGTTTCGCTAATAGCTTTTATAAGTTCGCCCACTCTGCTGGACCGGAACGGACTGTCACACTTATCATCTGCCTAGCCTTTTCCCAACTTCATTGGGGTCGGCTTCCAGTCGAACCTGATGTAGCTGGATATCAGTACTTTACATGGAGCGACTGTCTCTCGGACCTTCACAACCCAGTAACTGGGTAATACGATACCGCATGGAAAGACTGGTTGTCAGACTTTAGAGCTTCTGACTAACAGTAACGACTGTCAAAGATCTACAAATGGCAGCCGGGGCCAACGGCTTTACGTGCTTTCCGAGGCACGGATGAAACTCGCTACGACAGGTGTTCACCCATCGACAGATTAATCTCGGCAAGCGCGGCTTAACCCGGAAGATCGACCTGTGCAGCTGTTATTGTTTAGCCAGACTTAACTAACTTAAACTTACCGATTTTACTTACATATTATTATAAAATTTTACACTGTGCAGGATTTTCGTTTAGAATTTCTTTTTTGACCGCATCTTAATGTTCAGTTACAGAGTTATAAATGTTTTGTAAAGCTTTCCTATGCTTTAATAGTAGTTTATGTAACTGGTTCATAATGAGGGGTATTATACACGAGTGTGAGTTTAAAAAACGAGCGAAGCGAGTTTTTTAATAGTATCACACGAGTGGTATAATACCTAGTTATGTACAGTTTCATACACTACTTTATCTACTCTCATTGAATACGAACATATCAAAGATAAAAATTAATTAACACTAATATTCATCCACCGAAATACAAACGTTAAAATTCCAACATTCCTATTTAAAGCGCGCGCAGCCACAGATAAAAAATGAAATAGATGTATCTATGGTCAGTAATCTGTATCATAATGAAAAAAAATTAAATTATAACATTGTTTTGTTAGAGAAACAGTGTTATAATTTAATTTTTTAATTTCATTACGATACTCTATGGTATAAAGTATGTCATTATAAACTCGTTTTGAGTTTTGTATTTCGAATTTTACGACATGAGAGTAGATAAACTATATTATCTTATCCAATTTTAGTATGACATTTAGTAATTCATATTAATTTTGAATTCATTAATTATATAATTAGGTATTTATAGCGAAATATTTGACAGCTATTGGCAACATTGCCAGTATTCAAAATACGGAATTAGAAGCACACTAAAAAAAAATACGAACATTTTTAAAGAAAAACAAAACAAAATGGCGGCAAATGTCACAGTGGAAAGGTTTTAAACTTGTTAAAAATAAAGTTTTCCGATACCAATAGGGATACAACTGGCCATAATTTTGTGGAACAAACCAATGAGTATTGAAGTAGCAGAGAAAACAAAGACGTTTCGTCCTACGATCGAGTACAGAATGTCCTAATGCAATTCAACAGTTGGTCGTACTGGTCAAGTAGCGTCCGCAACGAAATCTATTACAATATTTCGAAGTTTGTGTATTTAAGTTTTTAGGCGATTTATATTTTGTGATTAAGTATATGAATGGATTGCTTATATCGTAAAAGTGGGAATACAAATGGAAGCATGAAGTCAAAAATATAATTATTGAGTCAGTATAAAGATAAAATAAACATTTTTATTTATTTTATTCATAAGTTTGCAATAGTTCGTAGTTAGAGAAACAGTTTAAATAAGTCTCTTTTAGGTTTTTTTTTGTAATTTAAACCCTTTATCTTTTCTATTTTTGTAAAATGGAAAAACGTAAACAAACAAAAATATAGGTGCAAACATCAGAAGTTGTTTTGGGGTTTAATATATTTTTTTTTTGATCCCTAATCTGTCGTCAATATCTTGAAGATATAAGAAGTACCTAATTTATATTCTACACTTAAATAAAACACTGAAAAGTAGACCAGAAGTAGTCTATGTTTGCCCAACATTTTGAAATGCAGCCCAAATTAACGCAGGACTGAACCATCCATTTTGCATTAACCAAACGTTCTCAGCGAATATTCAAATTTCAAGTAGGTATTATTTTATTAATTCGTAGGTAAACTACCGCTTTCACAGTGATAATATGTTAAGTGATTCATAATTTGAATAGCTCGTAAGATTCGTGTAGGTAGCTAAAATAATGTTCAAGTACATATTAATTAATGTATGATTGATAAAAGTTATTTTAACTACATCTACTAATTAGAATTAGCTTAAATTGCGAGGGATGGTGAAATCAGTATTGTTGTTTTTCATTTTTATTTTTTAGTTTAGGATAAAAAGTGCGTTATAAAATTAATACTTAATTTGAATTTTAGACTGAGCGGGATTATTGTTTCTAATGATAATACATTTTTATTGACAGAAATGATTCTCCCATCAAAATCTTATCTTAGCTAGTCCAGGCTTTATTGTCATTGGCTAGTCCCATCTCTCTCTGTACCAAAAACATCTAGAACGGCTCAGCTGTTTTGATGTAAAAACGGAATATACATACATACAAACATATTCTCTTTTGCATTTGTAATATTAATAGGGATATAGATATCATCCCAATACGCGGTACTTCCGTAAAAATACCTACACACCTATGTGTCAGAAACATGCAATAAAAATGACAACCCTCATTATCAATTGCTTCTGAAATATGAAAACATTTCAGGAAAAAAAATTAGCTCATTATGACAATCACACAATAACGTAACAAGAATAGGTAACGATTAAAAAATCGGTCAAGGGCGAAGCGGACTCGTGCACCGAGGTACCAACTTGTAAAATAAAAAAATACCTTAGTGGTGCATTTTTTTCAATTTTTTAATGAACTACATAATATCTACGTTTGTAATAGTTTCTTCTGTAACTATAAATAACCGGATTCTTAAATATTTTTTGTAAGTTCTCACTTCTTGTCAAATAGAGTACTCTTTATGTATTGATTACTTTGCGAGAGTCAAAATATGCGGCGCATATGGAACATAAAACGGTATGTATTTTAGACTCGAGAGAAGTTTTTTTTCTCTGCTCTAAGGGAATGCATATTTGATATTCATTTCAGCTTGATACCTCCAACCGTCTCTGAGAAGTATGGCCTGTTCTGGACAGATGGACAACAAAGTCATCCTACAAGGTTTCCGGTTTTTCATTTGGACGTACGGATCCCTTAAAATGAGTAAAGATTGAGTAAGACGCAAATCTTAATTAAGTTTAGATAAAATATCTATAATGATGAGTATATAAACGCATAAATAACATTGATTTTATATTTAGAAACTTGGTCAATTGCGGGTAGCAATCAGAAATAGAACAAACGTTATCTTGTTTATTTCTATTGCGTCGATCCTGGGGGTAAATATAAACTTAAGATAACGACTTAGTGCATAAATCTAGTGTTACTAGATATTTAGGGTATCGACCCACCGTCGGCGATCAGCGTGAAACCAATGCGCTTACGCTGTCGGTTTATCGGGCGCGTACGTCGGATCGCGCGTACGAATATACATTTTGTTCTAAATAACACCATACTGTGACGCTGACGTCAGCGGCGCGTACGTTGCAATGTATTTTTCGCTAACGTACACGTCTGATCGTACGTGACCAACATTAGAGGAATTCAAGCCTTTCATATTAGCTCCAAAGGCCTAAATTCCTAGGTCTTTGGAGCTAATATAATAATAATATAATAGGCCTTAAATTCCTAGGGCCACAGTCCTGCCGGGGTTGCGGGACATACGTATACCGCGACTCCGGCACACAAAGGGCTACCGAAGGACACCGTGGATTTTAGTCAGTACAAGTCTGACAGTCCCTCCCGCCCTGCCCGGGGTTGGAGGACTCATTTGATGATTTTGCCACGTAAAGAAAAAAAAAAAGGCCTAAATTCCTCTAATGTTGGTCTCGTCCGCACTTGCAGTTGATAAACAACGAGTACGCAGGGTACGCGATAGTGACGGATATATTCGCTGGTGTATATATTGATAAAGCGAGAGATTTTCAAGGAGTTCACTGACAGGCGAGCGAGTATACCTACTTCTATGATAGCATTATCGCTACGTCAAAATCACCGGCTATGTGAACATCACCTAATAAATTTATACGTGTACTTTGTGTATTTCTATGGGTACTGAATTACTGATACTGTTACGGGTCTGCAGGCGTAGCATGGCGCCGCCGTAGAAAGAGGTTTTGTCGACGGAAGAATAGACAAAATGACAGAACGTAGAAATATTTTTAGCGTTATAAGCATGGTAATGTAAAAAATATGGAAAATAAACGTTCTTTTCTTCAATAGTGTACGAATGGTGTCATATTTGTGCAAAAAAACAGTCGATTTGTGTAGAAATAACGATGAAATAACTTTGGCTTTTCTTGGTAGAATAGAGATAGAATCGCCATGCTACGCGTGCTGGAACGCCAAGGGAAACCAAAGAAATAGGGTGGTGTTTGGTCAGGAGTCTAACAGTCTTTTCCGTTTCATACAGGACGGGAGGACTCATTTGATGATTTTACGCGACCACCAAAAAAGCCTGCCTCATGACTTCCATTTCCTTCGATCCAGGGCCAAACTAAGGACTTTATAAAGGATTTTTTTTAACTGAAGGAATAGGTTACTTTTTACCGACTTCAAAAAAGGAGGTTATCAATTCGACCCGTATGTATATAATATTTCCAGAACTGCACAGTTTTAGTATAATTATGTTAGTCTATATCAGCGTCTGAACAAATGTGCCAAATTTCAAAAGCGTATGGATGTATGTATGTTTTTATGTTTGTGTTCGCATATCTCCAGAACTACAAGTCGGATTTAAGTAAGTCTTTTTTTGTTGTAATAGATATTGTTCAACACAGGGAATACTGCAAGTTTCATCAAAATCGGTTCAGTAGTTTTTGAGATAGGGAATTTTTTGCCTACTTGGATCATAGATTTTCAAAGTCGATTGTATCGTTCACGATTATCTCGCGTTTGGCTGAACCGATTTTCATGCGGTTTTCGGTAAAGTGTTTGTTACATTCTAGGGAAGGTTTTAGTATATAACAAAAATGGATATATCGTGACGTTGCCCGCATAGATCCGTTTTTGCTGCTCGCTTGGAAATAGATTTCTAAAGACGCCGATTATACGAAGTATTTTGTTGAATATCTGAACTAACTAAAAAGGGTAAAATAAAAACAGTACAAAAAAAAGTACTGACTTCAAAAACAAATACAAAAAAGTCTAAAATAACTTTTCTTTCGGAAGTCGGTGGCAATAATCAATGAAATAAGCCACCGACTTCCGAAAGAAAAGTCTGTTTAGACTTTTTAGTATTTGTTTTTGAAGTCGGTACTTTAAAAAAAAAGTTTTTTTTAGTTAATCAAGTCTGACAGTTTGCTCCAATCTACCCAGGACGGGAGGACTCATTTGATGATTTCTCGATTTGATGATGACTCATTAGACAGGGCTTTAGAAAGACTCGTGTATTTATTATATGAGCATTTATTAAATACACGGCTCCTGTAATGTTTTCTACGGTTCTTAAGCAAAAGCAGTGCGACATATCTTAAGTATTCAATCATCAGGTGCTCGACGTACACCGAGATTATATCCCAAACTCTAGGGAAATGTAGAAAAATAAACGCCTAGCAAATATCTTATTACAACAAAAGAGTTCCAAGTTTAAATGAGTATTTATTAAAACGCGCGATGGCATATTTGTCTTCACAAAGTAAAATTCGCAAAATATTTTTAACCTTGAACTCCGGAATTTTGAGATTTTGACGGTAGTATGTGAGTTGGTAATGGTTACATCATATTATGTAATATCAATGGTTTAAATCTCCGAAGGGCAAGGCAGAAGAATACCCTATTCGCGGGAATTTCTGAAGAAATTACGCGGTCCTGGACGCCAAATAGCAATTGAAGGAACTGTGTATTGCCATCAACCAGGCATTCAAAATTATGAAGGCAAAAACCCAATAACACTTCGTCCGTATTGAAAATCGACCCCTAGACCAAACTGGAAGATTTTTTTTAAAGTTCTTCTCAGAAAAAAAAATTCTTCACGTTTTTCATAAATGAGACAGATTTTTGTCCAAATATTTTTTAGGTTCACGTAGCGTGTAATATCTTCCTTTATTACAAGAATACAAAGACTTTAGAAACTTTTAGTTTAATTGACTTCGGAGAGAGAATAGAAAAGAAAATTACAATATTTCCCATCTGAAGTTTAGAACCAGCTAGATCCAACAGTATCCTGGCAATGATTGCGAAGCCTGCCGGAGAGGCTTTGGCCGACCTTTGGGTGTCATAATGATGACACTTTTTGAGGCGCGCGTGGAACACAACGCGCCGTAGGACTGTTCTATCATAGGAGAATCTCAGTTAGAATTCTGAAGCAATGACGTATACCTTTTATCATTTTAGTTTAGACAGGGTATTTTTTGTTGTTTGGGGTAGTTAGTGGGTAGTGTTGTTTTGTTGTTTTTTATTTTTTACGTGGGGTGAATTTTTTTTAAAGTCCTCAAATGTTCTCCCGTATTGGGCTGAGTAGTAGTAATTTGAGCATTACATAAAGATTACCTCTATTAAACAACTTCATGTATATTAACAAAGGCTTAAGTGTTTATAATATTAAGCTCATTAAATGAGTCCTAGAGAAGGAACAAAAAGAGAGCGAAAGGCCATGTTACTGGACTAATTAAAAACTAACCTGTTCCTTCAGTTGCCCTTAGCGTTTCAGGACTGCGGTCCCTACTTAAGACAGTCCTGTGGCCACAGTCGCAACCTTCAAAAATTTGAAAAAAAAAGAAACACTTTTATTTTTTTTAATCCTCGCAATAACACTAACAGTTTTTTTTTGTCCACCGATCAGCCCACTAATCAAAAACTTCACAAAACACTTTTACATAAACAACAAAAGTTTCAAGAAAATTGTAAGAAAAACGTACCAAGCTTCTTGTGCTAACGCTCCTTCGAGCGCGTCAGTCGCCCGCCTTATAAAAGCCACGCACAGAGAATGGTACCATCATAACTATACCAACTGTCATTCGCTAAACAACTTCGTATGTCATTCATGTTTCTGTGATTATTCAAGTGATTAGTTTTTCTCCCTTTTTAGTTTAGCCTTTTGTTATGCTGTGATCGATTTGATAAGGTGAGTCTAAAAATTATTATCTAAGTTTTTTTTTGGTGATTTTCTGGATGAGTGACCGTTTTTTTGTTGTAGGAAAATTGTTTTTGATTTTTAAACAAACAATAATATTCGTTTTAATTTTTGAATAGTGTTCGAAAGTCTATAATTTTTTTGAGAAAATACAATTTCACGTTATATAGAATACGTAAGAATGAAATAACAAGGCTTAAAAAAACTAAGGTTGTAGTGAGTTGTTTTCTATATTTTCTGCCTACACCCATAGGAAATGGGTGTGAAACTATGTGAGCTTTCTAAAAAAATAATAACGCATAACCCATGTCTACGAAATTATGTACAGTCGACAAAGTTGAATCATGACCCATTTTGATAAAAAATCGTTTGAATCCGTCAAATTGACAAAGATCAAAGTCGTTACCATGGATATGTATATTTACGCAAATGTGAACCTAATTGTATTTGAATGTCTGTTAGAAAATAAGCTTATGGTGGGTCATGATTCAACTTTGTCGATTGTACATCGGAAAACAAAAAAAAATGTCTTAGTGAAAATACGATATAAAAAAAAATACAAGAAATAAAAGTGCCAGTGTCACCTACTGTTATTTTCGAAATTGATTTCGTTATAAATAATTCTTAACACATGAGTAAATATATTTAATTGCTGAACGTGTGTTTGAAACCGTAAAAAACGCGGAAATTATTCGAAACCGGATGATCGGTACAGCTGAGAAAAAAATTCATAACATTGATTCACAACTTTATTGAAAAGTCGAAATTAAGCTATCAATTCACTGAGTTTTAAATCCGTTTTTATTATCATGAAAGAATTATATTTTTTTGGAAAAAAAGAAAAAATCGATACATTTAAATTGATTTATCTGCCATTAAGTTACTTTTTTGGGTTTAAAAATAATCAAATATTAGGTCCTCTAGCCCTGGGTAGAGCGGAAGGGACTCTCAGACTTAGATTGACTAAAAACCACTCTGTGACTTGCCATGCCATTTGCGTTCCAGAGCCGCGGTGCTCTTTCAACGTACTGCGTTGAAAGAGCACCACGACTGTACTTTTTTGATGATTATTATATGTTGTTTATTTTAAACGTAGATTTTTAAAACGAAACGTGATACCTTAGTTTTCTTTGTATTAGTTTTGAAACAGTTGTTCGTAGTCCCATTGAAACAACGTCATAATAGAGTAGATATAATGAATAGAATACGGGACAGGTAAAATGATAGAAAATTATAAAAATAACATAATGACAATTCGTAACTTTGATATTATGAAAATTTAAAATCAATAATAATCGTGATGAAAAGAAATCAAACCATGAAGTACGGTGGTCCCGGGACTATCTCATCAGGTAACAGTGATCCTGGAACGTAAAGGGCTATTGAAGGATCACCGTGAATTTTAGTCAGTGCATGTCTGACAGTTCCTCTCGCCCGCCCCGGGTAGGAGGACTCGTTTGATTTTATCATGATAAAAAAAACCACGAAGTAAAGAGTACTCCGTTACGGTTTCTCTACAAAGGTTGATAAAGTGCAATTTTAACTGACACTTAGTTCAGTATAACCATAAAAAGCCACTAATTTATGCACAAACGTTCCAGTAAATGTTTAGATACAACAAAAATAATTATAAATTAGTGAAAACTCAACTATAAAACTCCAGATATACCAAGTCTTCAGCCCTTGGTTACTGCCTATTATTTTTACACGGTATAAGCCTTTTTTTAATACATACAATTTCCATTGAAATGTTTCCTAAGATACCCTTAACAATTTACAACGACTTACAACCCGAATCTCCTGAAAGTTAGAGTGAACAGGCTTCATCTGGGTAAGCTCACGCTATCGTAGGCTTTATTTCAGTCACCTTTGATCTTGAGTAGAGTAAAGAGCAAACCCATCTCAATTAAATTAAAAAAAAAAAACATAAACATATACAGCCTTACTATAAAAACTTAAACATCTGTTGAACACTTGTCTAAAAAAAGTGTGACTGCAAAACGGACCTTATTTCAACGTCATAATCTGTCATTTTTTTAGACAAGTGTTCAACAGACGTTTAAAAGTTTTTGTGGTACGGCGGATAAATTTTTGAATCGTGATTACGGCTTCCTAATAATTATTTTGTTTTGAATAGGCTATTTTACTCAAAAAAAAAGGTTGCACTCCAGGAGTGCCGGTAGAAGTGAAAACTTTTTTGTTACTATGTTTTATTTTTAATTTGAATGACGTCTTACTCATTTTCGATCAGGGTCACGTGACCCTGACGGTCACGTGACCCTGACGGTCACGTGACCCTGACGCGAGTTTTAAATTTTTTACCCATTACAGAAAAAGTGTACAACGCCGCTAAAGAAGTTTTCACTTCAAAAAAATATTAGCCCAAAGTACAAATTATAAAAAAATGTTAGAACCGTAATTTTTCTTTTGTCACATAAACTAAAATTAACGAAGAAACATAGCTTCTAAAAATCACAAAACGTCACTCGGTTGGTACAATTTTAGTAGTTGGTACAAGCGTTAGGACGTCACAAGCCCCAACTCCCGAATTCGGAAGCGTTTTATCTTTGTAAATTTTCATTGATATAAAAAAACCAAAAATTTGTCCATTTTCTTTCAGTATTCTAATTGTCGAACTAAACATATTTTCAATGTATTTATGCAGTCAATTACCCTATTGCAGCAGGCATATAAAACACATTAATAAATTAATCTAAATTACAGATTGAAGAATTAGTCCTACTAGTATTATAAATGCGAAAGTTTGTGAGGATGTATGTGTGTATGTAGGTATGTTTATTACTCCTCACGCAAAAACCACTGAACGGATTTGGCTAAAATTTGGTACACAGATAGTTTATAACCTGGATTAACACATAGGATTTTTATCCCGATTTTATGTTACCGTGGGATAATTTTCGAGTTGTAGCGGGTGAAGCCGCTGGCAACAGCTAGTAGATTATATTTTGTTGATTACATTCAATTCAACATTAAAATTCTTCTCAAAACCTTGCTTCAATTCAACCCCATTTTACCGGTACATCTAAATAATTTTGCATTTTTTTTTTAAATCTTGGCATAATCATCTAATGAGTCCTGTCACACAGGGCGGGATGGAAGGGAGGACAGCCAGATTTGTACTGAGTAAAATCCATGGTGATCCTTCAACAGCCCTTTACGTTCCAGGGTAACGGTTGCCTGATTCGACAGCACCACCAGACCCAGACACCGATTACCTACTCACTGCTCATGACCATTAATTAAGAAATCGGTATTTATCACTAACGTTTGTAATCATGTTGATGAACCGACAATATTGTCTTACTTCGCACCTGCAGTGCCTACGAACTACAGGTGTTGAATTGTCAACTGAAATATTCATTGATACCTCTACTCATTCAGAGAGATTACTATAAGATTTTTTATTTAAAGTCGTGATGTTGTGTCGTGATGTGAGGTTTAGTACCTCGCTTCTCAGATCTCATTCATGAAGTTACGAGTTCTTAACACTTGGAATTTCTCCTGTATCGTGGGTCCGTTTGAAAACTTTTTTAAACTCACAAACATTTAAATTCACATACACAAACACCTAGCCCCAAAACAAAGACTTGTAGTTCCTATAAATATTTGTTCCATGCGGGCATCAAAATCGCGCTACGTAGAACAGCAGTCAGTCGTCAAACCACTGCAATGAAAGTCAGTACTCGATACGTCTTGCTAACGCGTTATTCAGGTAGAGAGGAATGAAGAATCTGTGTTACTAAGGTTCAGTTCCTATTGATACACGACACGACACGATTCTGAAAATGTATACAACATTCTTTTTAGTATAAGTATGCGAAACCGGAATATAGTTTGTCCAGAATCAGTAACTGATTCGATTCCAATAATTTTTACACCATGTTATATTTTTTTTCAGAAATATTTTAATTAAATTTTATTACCAGTTAATTACAATCACCATACGGTTAGGTACCTATTGCCAAACTATTATCACGAGTGTATGACACAGTAGACGAGGTTTACGCGGGTGTACCGTGAAATCAGCATGTTTTTGAACGGACAACCAGGTAATATACTTACAAGCTTATAACTTTGTGATTTTTTATGATACGGTTTTAAAATTTTGTACATAGATTCTTTACACAGAAATATTGGACAGTTGTATCGGGTTTTCCCATAAACAAAAAATAATGTTGTATATTTTCGAGTGGTAAAGTTGGTCAAGTTAGATTTGGAGCCGCTCTAGTAAAATGTGAGTGCTGCGTTGTGCGACGAAGTCATCTAATGTCCTCCCCCACCCTGGACGGAGCGGGAGGGACTATCAGACTCGTATTGACTAAAATCCACGGTGATACTTCAATAGCCCTTTTACGTTCCAGGGCGACAGTAACCTGATAAGACAATCCCGCGACCGTAAATTGACCTTAAGGCGCTCCTTACCGAGGTACTTAGTTACCTACATACCTACTAAGTGCTTGAAAATAGGTCTCGATCAAGCAACGTTGCGAAATAAAACGGAAATTAATATGTTTCAAATAAATGGTACTTCAAAACATTAGTCTGATAAAAAAGTTAGGAATCCTACAATTAATTGGAAAAAACTAAAATTGTAAGAGCATTTCATTCAGGCATTGCCAGAATTTAGTTTTGCAACAATATAAAAATGAATCCTAATATCCCTTGGTCACGACATCACGCGTGAACGACTGGACGGGTCAGAGCCCATTCGTACCCTAAAATTCGTACCCCAGCATAAAAGTTGTGGATTCGGCCCCTATATAGGTGCCCATTGGTCTCCTGGTAGGGTACCAATTAATATTTTAATAAAAAATATTATTTCTAAGGTACCCATTCGACCCCTCTAATATAATACAATATAAGTTAAAGATTCGGCACCTATTCAGGTGCCTATTGGTCCCCTGAGATAAAATTAGCTTTAGTTTACATAAGAAACGGTTAACAGAGTATACTTGTGAACAGTTTATAAACGGAATTAATTTAATAAATCATAACAGCTCATTGAAAAAAGAGCTATGATGAATGATAATTATCCGTCATGATAATAATATATGGCTTGTTAAAAAAAACGGGTTACAAAATTAGATAAGGTGTTTTGTTTGTATGTTATGGCTGCCTCGGTGACATATTGGTTCTTGAAAGTGACTGCGAATACGAGACTGTTCAATGTGTCTTTGGTCTTTTATTAAATGAAGTTCGCCGAAGTCGGTTACTTACATATTTTTTTTGACAAAGTTTTTTATTTTATCCTTTTTAGTTTCACTATTCAACCCAAATTTTATGGGGCCAAATGGCAGATGTACTAAGTATATCGAACAGAAAAAGAATCATCGAAATCGGACCAGAAACCTCGGAGTAATCGGTGTAGACAAAGTTGAAAACTTTTTATGTTTATGTTGATTTTTCAAAATGTGCTAGTCCAATTTCGATAAAATTTTAATGGGGCCATTCCGGAAGTATATCCAACAAAAAAAGAATTTTTCAAATCGGTTGTTAAACGACGGAGTTATGCCCGAACCAACATAAAAAAAAACAAACATCCGAATTGAGAACCTCCTTCTTTTGGAAGTCGGTTAAAAATAATCAACGTTCTAACATTAATTCTGTTTTGCTCCAAAAATTGCGTTAAAATTGGTTAGTACTCTCCAGATGTGCGCGGGGTGTGGAATCCCAAAGCGGGAGGGGTAATCTTAGTCAGAGTATCTGCGCGCAAGCAAATTAGATTTAAGTTATTATGATTTTGCATGTATGTAGTTGGTAAATATACAAAAAAATAAGAAGTGATTATTTACTGTTGATATGACGTGTTCTAGGCTGATTTTTGTAAAAAGTGTTGTATTTTGTTAGTTTCTAGGACATTGTGATTTTGCATGTGTATTTGTTGTTAGTAAAAATGTTGGTTTTACATAGTTGATAAAGACTGATTTTACTTTTTATATTTCTTTAATACAAAGTTATTGTGATATTGCATTATTTTGTAGATCTCTTTGACTGTACAAAGTACTAACAATTAATTGTTATTTTTGTTATATTGGTATTGATTGATACACACTGGATGTAAATTTATCTAAAATTCAGTTATTATTACTGAGATTTTATTTAAATAGTTACACAGTTTTATTTTACTGCATAAAGATTATTATAATAAATGTAGTTATCATATATTTTGCTAAATATTTACAAATGTACTAGAAACCAAAAGTTGATTAATTATTTTGAAGACTGACTTAATGCCTAGAGCCTAGAGGCATTTACTAAACTTAATCTTATTTGAAATAAACATGATATCTACCGAATTACTATATTTTTTATTTCACCCTTTTCTGCGCGACTGTACCAGGACTACCAAGCTGCAGTATACACATGTACATGTACTTATATTAGAAGAATGAATAAAAATAAATATTCTTCAGGGGACGAGTGGGCCCCTCAAAACTTCCAGGGTACGAGTGGGCACAGGGTGCGAATCTTAGGGTACGAATGGGCTCTGACCCGACTGGACCGATTTCAATTTTCTTTTTGTTCTTTTCGTCATTGTCAGGAGAAGAAACATAAAAAAGAATAAAAAATGAAAAAAAATGCGAAGAAAATTAGGAAATTGAAGAATAAAAACCTTAGCGCTTTGGGTCATACAAACTTTTTTAATGTAACCTTATGACCTTCTATGTTATGCTGCAAATTTCATCAAAAAGTATGCATCATCAGCATCGATGTCGATAAATAAATCTCAAGGGCAGTCGCTGAGTGTTTGTGACATCAATCTTGAATCTATGTTTTTCACATAGCCTGTTCCAGTGTCGCAATACCAACAAAACTATTTATGTACGCGCAAGAAAAAAAAACTAAGCGCATTGTATATGTCCATGGCCCTCTACGGGGCCCCCATGTTGGCCCTGAGCATACCAACGCCATGCCAGAGGGTCATGGCTATCCGAATGATCCTAGGATACCGCACTGTGGTCACCGGGTCGCGAGACTAACGAATATCGTAACCATTACACATATTGAAGGACATCGTGGATTTTATTCAGTACAAGTCTGACAATCCCAGAACTCATTTGATGATGATTGTACTGTAAAAAAGTTCTGATCATTTATGGTGTGGAATATTATGATGCTTTTCATCCCGGAAAACGGAGATAACTTCCCGAGAACGGACGCAACAACAAATTAAAACTAAAGAAAATACATTCTCTTTCAACTGACTCTGATATAAAATGGTATAAAAGATGTCGTATTTCTTAATATTTAGAAGAACAATTTCTATGTTTATTGAAATTCTAGCTTCTGCCCGCGGCTCTGTCTGTGTCGCAGTTAGAATACCATTTTGTTTTTAGCGCGAATCATATCTTATGACAATCGTCAACAGTATTGCTTTCAACCAGCGAATTTTTTTTTGTAATCCGATCTTTACTTCTAGAGATAAGTTTTCACAAATATAAATAAAACTAACTGTTACTAGCGGGTCCACCCACTACAACACGGAAATTATGCCACAGGAACATAAAATCGAGATTAAAACTATCCTATGTGTTAATCCAGGTTATAAACTATCTGTTTACTTTATACAATCCAAATAGGTTCAGTAGTTTTTGTGTGAAAGAGTAACAAACATCCATAGATTCATCCAAAAAGAAAAACTACATCGAATGTTATAATATACATGTACGAAAGCAATAGTGATACATGCTTTTATTTTCGTTAAGTGGAGTGGAGTTTCGTTTCACTCGCTCCCACTTTACTCCTGTTTTAGCAAACGTCCTAACGACCCGTTTATGATACTGTCACTGTGAGCGTTGACTTAGCGCTAGCTGGCGATAAGATCAAATGTATAGAAATGTTTGAAACACCCCATGAGACGCCGCCAGTACCGAATTCGCATAATTACAAATATGTAATTAATGTCTAATTCGCGCCGCCCCACGTACTGCTAATCGCTTAGAGCAAAGTCATGAAAAGGCCCTAAGGCCTCGGGCTGGAAGCCAGCGGACAGCGGGACGTTCAAGAGAGCTGAGTTGGTAGTGGACGGCTTCTTTGAACACGCCGCTGCGCCTCGCTACCCTCTGCCTTAGAGTCCAACGCCTGAATGTGAAAGGTGTCTATACGTTGACGATATTATCATCATTTTACTGCCACAGAAGAGAACAAAAACTTTCACCAGACGCACAATACACCGCACCACCAAAGAACGGTATTCTTTTGACCCAAAACAATGCTTTTAGCTTATCCAAACCAGTATTTTGGGGATAAAAGCACATAGGTCAATCGTGTTTGGACAAAACTACTGAAAATTCAAAACAATAGAATAGAACGAATGGAAAAAACTATAAGGGGAGTCAATAGAACAGAGTTTTCTATTTTTGAATTCATAAAACACGTTCCTTTTTAAGATTTTTCTTTATTATTTTTTTGTTTCAAATGGCGGGTACGTACTTACTTTTTGAGAACAATATTTAATTTGAATATCAGTTTAGTTAGCATGAACTTTTTTGTACTTTAGGAGCC
Source organism: Agrotis clavis (assembly GCA_954870645.1). Lineage (NCBI taxonomy): Eukaryota > Metazoa > Arthropoda > Insecta > Lepidoptera > Noctuidae > Agrotis > Agrotis clavis. The sequence continues at coordinate 3,415,455 of OX940938.1, forward strand.
TAAAGTAAAGCTACCCACACTTTGCTACTTTTTTCAAATAATTTTCATTTGATAGTATTATAAAGGTCTTTAAAGGCCATAATTATGAGGAAGTCTAAATGTCACAAAAACTCAGAGAGCTAGGAAGTCATAATGAAGATAAACGGGATAACCAATAACTTCCCATTTTCGCAACAAACTAAAGAACATTATAATTTCTTATACGAGTCCCACTTGGGCGCCAATAGGCTTTCAAAATGGCGACGATACAAATAACATTAGTAACAAGAAATTCAGTCTTACAAAAACAGAAGCTAAAGAGTGAAGCCGAAAATACATTCAAAACGCGTCGACTTGAGTATGAACATAATATCTTATCTATCGAATATCAATAAACTCGTCTCTAGATAAAATGCGGGTGTCAGTAATGCGAGTGACATCCAGGGCTGCGGGAATGTGTCAAGATGTTACCGCGTCTCAGGAACGCAAAGAGCGGTTTAAGAAACAGGGATTTGTAGTCAGTATGAGTTTCTTCAGAAGCAGAGCAGTGATGGCCCAGTGGTATCGGCCTTGACGAGTTGTAGGTCGTGTCGCGTTTCGTTCACCGTTTTGAGAGCTGTGGTGATGAAATAAATTACACAAAGTAATGCACCTGCCTGGATTCGAACCCACGACCTATAACTCGTAAGTCAGGGCCGATACCACTGGGCCACCACTGCTCCAGCATGCCATCATGACATGATGGAGATTCAATGATTTACCATGCCAAAAAAAAGTTTTTGTCTTTAAAGCGTGTCACATATCGAAAGAATACCTTCGTAACGTCATCCGTCATACGGCAGGCTAGGTAGTAAATAAAAACATAATTATCATAACGGTCTTTGTAATGAGTTGTTATGAATAAATGTTATGATGCAAACGTTGTATGCACGGACTGATAGCACAATGCCACGAAAGTCCGTTAAAATTCCTACTGTCTTGGCATCTGTAAATATTAGTCGAAACATTCGAGCTGCTCTGCGTAAAATACGGGTGTTTATCCGGTTTAATTAAAAACCAGCTATGACGATTGCATTGCATTGATACGAGCGTTTTTTTTTTACATTTCAACACGCAGACATTGTGGAAGCGCGCGTATGGTATATAGGTAAAGAGAGATTATTTAGTGAGACAGGTAACTCAGTGATAGAGTCCTAAAAGTCTCTCAAAACGTTACCTATGTATGCTGTAATGCGAAATGATGTGTCACTACGTCTTGTCCACTTTAGTGGTGAACTAGTTGCATCATTTCGCATTACTGCATGCATAGGTAACGTTTTGAGAGACTTTTAAGACTCTATCACTGAGTTGCCTGTCTCATGAAATAATCTCCCTTTACCTTACGGGTCTACGGAAGAATAGATAAAGGTAGAAATATTTCTATGGTCCTAGGCAAGGCAAAAATGTAGTGCCTACAAAAAATTATTCTATTCTTACTTTCTAAATCACTCTATCCATTGATTGATGAAGACTGCATTAAAATCCGTTGGGTAATTTGAAAGATCTTAGCGTACAGACGGGGCACTCTTAGAGGGCCAAACCCTGCCGGGGTCGCGAGACTGTCTCATCAAGTAACGTGACCCTGAACGTAAAGGGTTACTGGATTGAAGGATTACCGTGGGTTTCAGTCAGAACAAGTCTGACATTATGGTGGAAGGACTCATTTCAAGATTTTACCAAGGTAAAAAACAAACGCACAGACGGGGAGAAACGAGTTTTTTAATATTATTTAGAGCGTAATCTATCTTTAAATAAATAAATAAATAAAAATCTTAAGCTATACGTCAGTAGAAAAACAAAAAAAAGAAATCCCTTGCAACAATCGCCACAGTGAGTACAAAAAATTATTAATTTTCTGGTCAGGTTGTCATACAAATTATGTCCTTGGTATTACGCGAGGGCTCAAGGAAATGAATTGTAAAAACCGTTTAAAAATACCAGTCTACAGCTCGACAAAGATTTTTCTGCGCTTTAGTGATGCAAGGAACGTTGTTTAAAAACGTTAGTGAAATTGTATAAAAAAAAATTGCGCTATCGGTTTTAATTTTAGATATGGACCTCAATTATTTGTATCGTTCTTTCATGTCAAAAGTTTTTACTTATTACCATTTTCTTTTACATCCCAGCGGATTCAAAGTTCATAATTATCATAAATAGGTAGATTTTTTTTTAATTTTGTCGGAATAGAATACTCTTTTAAAAGCACAAAAATAAATCTTTTATATTTTTTCATCGTTTTAGAATTGTGGTCATAGGGCTAAAAGCGATCTTTTCAAAACAACTTTTGGATGGATTTGAGTAAGAAGGAGAAACAGTACTTTAAGTAGTCTGTGGTGTGTAATTTACCCGTAAAATAATAAGTATATATATATTACGGGTAAATTACACACCACATAATAATACAACTACTGAATCAATTCTAAAATTCTTTCACTAGAAGAAAGATAAATTATTCCTGAGTGACATAGTCTATATTTTATTTCAAACCTGTGTGAAGCCAGAGCTAATCACTAGTGACAAATAATCCGGTACATATTGGTAATTTAAATCGTCCTGAACTAAATTACATAACCTTGTTACACCGGTAATTCAGACGTTGTCTCATCCACTTGAAACGTCTACCTCCTCAAGTCTAGTGCTTGCTCAGTGGTCATACTGTTGATTCTATCAACAGCTAGCCGAATGGTTCAATAATATCTGCTACTTGAGAAGTAGAGGTATTTGTCAGGTATAATTTAAATTGTTCTTCTGAAAGGTCAAGTATACTCGCGTGCTTGGGGTGACGGGACTGTCTGATCAGTAACCTTAGCACGAGTTTTCACTCTTTTACTTTACAGTATTTACAGCGTTTCTTGTATGAAAAAATGGAACAGCGCCTCTGGTGTGCGAAGAAGGAACTAATTTTTACCTTGAAAATTGTCAGTTTGAAATTGTCGACGTTCCAGTTTACTTTACGTCTCAAATACTGAAAATTCGTGCTAAGGGTACAGATACCCATGACCCTGGAACGTAAAGATTATTGAAGGATCACCGTAGATTTTAGTCAGTACAAGTCTAACAGTCCCTTTCATTCCGCCCTGGGTTCCGAGGACTCATTTGATAGTTTTAACACGGTAAAAAAAACCGGCGTGCTTTTATGACCAGTAACCTTAGCACGAATTTTCAGTATTTGAGACGTAAAGTAAACTGGAACTTTGACAATTTCAAAATGACAATTTTCAAGGAAAAAAATAGTTCTGTATTCGCACACCAGAGGCGCTGTTCCATTTTTTCATACAAAAACGCTGTAAATACTGGAAAGACGCTGTAAAGTAAAAGAGTGAAAATCGTGCTAAGGGTACAGAGGCCTTACAAGATTTCTATATGTTATTTACAGAGTACTTGAAGTATTTACTACGCTTATTTTATAGAAGTGATCAACGCTTAGGGATATGCAACTACACTACTTTCACAAGTTAATAAGTCTTATGTTTGGGACTGTAGCTTGGCTTTTTTTTTGACAATTCAAAAGAACCTGTGAAGATCTAATTCAAGTAAAAGCTTTGATAATATACGAGTACAACGTGTAACTCAGCCCATGTTACTGCTGAACAATGTTTGTTCTAAGACTTTTGGAAATTCACAAAAAAAAAAGATTTTGCATACTGATGGGCCTGATCAATTTCTCATTTTGTATGAAAAACCAAAATGTTTTTTTGCGAATTTCCAAAAGTCTTAGATCAAACATTGTTCAGTAACATGGGATGAGTTACCCCACGAGAGGTTTTGCGCATTTAACGTTACACGTTGTACTGTTTGAGACCGTAGAAATCAATTCGCCTTATCTGTGTTTTAATGATCATCTTTGGTAGTAGTCTTCAAGCGTAGCTACCTTCGTATTCCTATCTGCTTATCAGGATACTATAATACTGAGTGTGAACGAGAGTGCACGGTGCTCGTGCTAAGGTAGGTCAGAAAATTGTAAGATGGTACATAAAAAATAAATAAGACGAGCTTTCGTTCTTGGCTTTAGATTTCCCAAATGTGTGTCTGGTATGCAGTATTAAGCTATAAAATAATAAATCATCTGCCTGCTGTTAACCAACTATGTTCGTGTCGGTCTCCGTTATAACCGGGTACAGTACATAATGTAAGTTGACAAATTCTAAGCTTCATTGTTGTTGTTGACAACCAATCTTACCATGGGGTATCGTACTACCCAGTTACTAGGTTGTTGACCTCCGATAGACAGTCGCTACATGTAAAATACAGATATTCAGCTGCATCTGGTTCGACTAGAAGCCGACCCCAATATACACTCGAGAGCAATGAATCCGGGTCACTTAAAGAATCCTAAAATCTCGGAAACTAAAAATGCTAGGTTAATGCAATAAATTGTATTTAATAGACAATGTAATACTCCTTAAATGAAGGTATTAAAACTTCTTAGTTATTGTAAAGTTATATCATAAAAAAATCAAATTTGAAAAAGGGCCACTTTCGAAGATGGAACTACGAAATTTTGCTTTTGTTTGTAATCTGTCATTTATGTGGGTACATAAACCATGTTGATAGCGCTCTATTATCATTATTCAAGCTAAAATTATGTCGCTTACGCCTGAAGAATGCACCAGAATACTTACAATGCTGGAAACCGGCCGGAGTCAGCGCGATACAGCCAGAACTGTCGGTGTATCGCTGTCAACAGTACAAAGAGTTCTCCGACGTTACGAAGAAACTGGTTCTAACCTACGCAGACCAGGAACGGGCAGAACCAGGTGTACCACAGCACGAGAAGACCGATACTTGGTGAACACCATGCTTCGAAATCGCTTTCTCACAGGAACTGAACTCACCAATCAGTTTCGACGCCTCGGAGGAAGTAACCCAAGTGCATGGACAGTAAGACGTCGGCTTGCTGAATCTAACTTAAAACCCCTTAGACCTGCAAACGGCCCTAAACTGGAGCGTGGGCATCGTATTTCAAGACTAAGATATGCCCAGAGCCACGTAAATTGGAGTATTGAAGATTGGTCAAAAGTTATGTTCTCCGACGAATCAAAATTTATGCTCTACAAGCACGATGGAAGACACAGAGTGTATCGAAGACCAGGGGAAAGATTCAAGCAAGCATGCATCGAAGAAAAAGTAGCCTACGGTGATGGGTCTGTACTTGTGTGGGCCGGAATTTCTTCTGAAAGTCGCACAGAGCTGGTGATCATAGAAAACGGCTCTTTAACTAGCGTAAGATATGTGGAAGAAATCCTCAATGATCACGTTGGTCCATTTATGATCAATTTAGGTGAGGATGCTATATTTATGCATGACAATGCCCGACCTCATACAGGTAGGATTGTGAATGACTACCTTCAAGAGATGAACATTACTCGTATGGAGTGGCCAGCGCGCAGCCCGGATATCAACCCGATCGAGCATGCTTGGGACGAGCTAGGCAGATGCGTAAAACAACGAAACCCTCCCCCAATCACGCTTCGTGAGCTCAAAATTGCTCTCACAGAGGAATGGGAGATAATTCCCCAAAATCGTATAAGGAATTTGGTGTACAGCATGCCAAACCGCGTAAACGCAGTAATGGAAGCACGAGGAGGCAATACGAAGTATTAAAATTCAAGAAAATCGTAATAAAGTTCAAAAATTTCATGTTTCCTATTTTTGTTTTAAGGAGAGATCAGCAGTTTTTTTCTTTATGTAATTTTGTGTTAATAAAATGTATGGTGACTCATATTTTTTTTACTTTCATTTAAGGAGTATTACATTGTCTATTAAATACAATTTATTGCATTAACCTATCATTTTTAGTTTCCGAGATTTTTAACATTCTTTAAGCGACCCGGATTCATTGCTCTCGAGTGTATATGATAGTTACCACGTTTATCATTTGTTTTACGAGTAAGTTACCGATTGCACTGTAAGCGCCATTATCATCACGAGATCCGTGATCATGGTGTTTTAAGTTCTAATATTATTCACCAAGACAATAAAAAAAAGTTTCACTACACCAGGAATTTCGCATATATCGTGGCTGCGTTTACAAACTTTTTAACATAAATACACTGGCACATAGACCCGGACAACTAATTGTAGATCATACAATTATTTTTGAACCGTGCGGGAATCACGCAACACTACGCAGTTAATCATTTAAGAGGAAACACCAAGGGCTGGAGAATTGAAAAATAGGTATTTGTAAAATCTATTGCTGTCGCGCAGTGCCCACAACAGAGTTACAGAGCGCGATAAGGACAACAGCAGCTTGGACCGAAAATTGACCGACCTTATTAAAAGGCACAAAATCAACGATTCGCAGTCCCCTGATTACTCCTCCAAAACTTAACCGATTTCAGTACATTTTTCTTTAAAAAATAAAGAAAGGCATTGGCCGTGTTCCTATGTTTTCCTTTTTTTATATAATCTCGTCAAATTTGTTTTCTGGATATTTGAACACAGCGGAAAATCTGGCCATTTTTTTAGGATTTTGAATGTTCATATCTCTTTTAATAATTAATTTATGGAAAAAAGGAAAACATACAGACATGCCAATAGTGGTCATAGATTTTTTGTAAAAAAAATATTGCTCTACTGGCATTATCCAGGGAGAAAACAGGGGACTACGTTTGTATGGAAAAACGACCCTGGTGTTTCCTCTTAACTACTGAACCAATCGTTCTGTGGAGTTTAAACACTTATATTCTTGATCTTCCTAATTACTTCTTAAGAAATGGTACCATATGAACTAGTAGTAGAGTTTATTAAACTATCCAATATACTTAAGCATTTACAATAAACCGTGAGAAAGGAAAATTTATTTGGTAGAAAGTTTTTTCTTACGAAGTAAAAGGTATGGCGCAGCTGGGTTTTGCGTTATAGCCCTTGGATACGAGGGTTTAGATCTGCTAAATACCTATATAATCATACTCTTCGTCACTTACGAAGAGCCTAAACAAAGTGACATATTCTTTAAGTAAAAGCGATGATAAACAAAAGAAATAAAAAGTATCTAAACATTCAAGATTTTTTTCTTCCAACTATGCTTTAATTTCATCACGATCACACTAAAAACTCAATTTTGTATTGAGTTTTTAGTGTGATTGTTGAGTCTTTAATGCTCTAGAGCAATAAAAATGTATGTTTCATTATTGCACATTTTTTTTAATCACACCAAAAGGTGCCAATCTCAATGGATTAGCTCTATTCAGCCAGCCGATATCAATATTTTTTTTACGCACGTATTATTCGTTTCTATCCTACTTGTTCCAAATTTAAAAAGCTAACTCTGATTTTAAAAATGAAAGAAATTTAAAAAAGTAATTTGGCGGGAACTTTGTTAATTTTGCTTGACAATATTTTTGGAAACGATAAAGTGTGATACTATCTGATTTTGAGAGCTTCGGCTTCGAATTAAAATGGAATCATCTAGCGACACATTAACTCCGGAAAACATTCTAAATGAAACCGACAGTGTTATAGAAAATCTTTTTATCTACTATTCCTATAGGTAATAGTTGAACGAAAAGCAGATTATGCACCTCGCTTTAAGTAATTTATATTGCCCTCGTGTCTGTTAGATATAGAGCCCTCGCTGACGCTCGGGCTCTTAATCAGGCACTCGGTGCAATGATAAATTACTTTGCGCTCGATGCAATAATCTACTATAATTGACCGTAGAAATTCAATTTTAGTTATTAAAATTTAATGCTGATACTAACTTAAAAAGAAAATCTTCTTAATTAAAAGTTCTTTCGTGAAAAGGCGATCGTATCTGCAGGACCTGCAGCTGTATTATGACGTCTTTAAACCAGGCTTAATTGAGTGAAAGAGACAGAGCTATACAAGTCGTCTAGCGGCATCTCGTTTACTCAGTGGAACAAGCCTGGTTTTAAGACGTCGTAATAAATCTCTTCTGTCTTTAAATTTATTATATTGTTCTCTCAAAAATCCCCACTTTTTGCTAAATAATAATACAAGATACACTACTGTTTATTTTTTAATTTCAAACTAATCTGAGCTACTTGATTCAGTGAGTAATTAAAGAACAGCTTTCTACGAGTATTTAAGGTTTGTTCACACAATAAAACCTTCACAGTATCGACAAACCGCGGTTTGTCGATACTGTGAAGTTTCATGCCTCGCGAGGCATGAAACTATACATATTTGCCCTTGAGAAAACCTCCAGGTTTCAACCCGAATTCTCCTCCACAAAGTTTATTCGATACAAGTGCAAGTGAAACCTACAAACACTTGGTAACTGATCTTAATATATAATAATCTCCCACTAGTTCAGTGAGAAAGGTCGAAGGGCAAAATGATTCCGTACAAACATTTTGGCGCATTTTCGCTGAAGGTATTTTCCAACGCTTTTATACGTCATATGACAAGCAGAAGTCATTGACAAAGTATTTGTTCACTGGAGTTATCCCACGCTTTGGAAACGTCAAATAATCTAAATATTATTGAAAACTTTTAATTATACGATAACCTTTCAGTATTTGGAAAAAATAAATCAAATCTTTCTTCATAATATTAAATTACCTAACCATAAATAGATGTCAACCAATTTTATTTTTTAGTAAATGGCTACCAGATACTCTCTGGTATCTATAATGTCAAATAGGTAATTCTAACTTAACAATTTTCATTATTTTTATATCGTTCATTCCGCACTTTATTAAAGCCGTAAAAATATGAATATTGCTCTAATATTATTATCATTAAACATTTTTATATCCTGCGAGGTAATTGAGTAACACAATCGCATTCCCAATCCTATTTATTGTTTTTTCGGTCGACAATCAGACTAATTTATTTTGCTCTTTTTTAAGTGTTAAAATAATCAAACGAGTCCACTTGCTCTTGATGGAGCGGAAGGGATTGTCAGACTCGTACGACTAAAATGTATGTGTTCTTTCAATCGCCCTTTACGTTCCAGGGTCATATTTACCTGGTGAGACAAACCTGCGACTCCCGCGAAATAATTTATTTTCAGACCAAAAGTCGAAAGTGGCGGCATTTATAATACATACTATTTATTTGTTCATTCCTCATATCTCTTTTTCGTCGGGATATGATAACATTTATTTAGAAAAAGTACGGAAAACTCGATATTGCGATTAAAAAAAACAATTGAAGGAATGGTTGTAGAGGCTTAATACTGACGCACTAGATAAAAATCCATCGATCAGTAATTCAGTACCAACCTGACTGCACAGAAAACCTGCTTAGGTATTTATGAACGGACTTGTATTGACTAAGATCCACAATGTCCTTCCACAGCCTCTTACGTTTCCGGGTCACGGTTGCCTAATGAGACAGTCCAGACCCTGGCGGGTTTTGATCCTCAAAGGAGGCGTTGGATTATGAACACCCTAAGGGTCAGTTAGCACTGAGACCCAACGCCACGCGACATGATGATACTAGAAATGTGTATCTTTTCGTGTAGTAAATAGAGTTACATTTTGAGCCGCTATTAAAAAGTGCCTCGTGTCATCGATGTTATTAAAATTCTTGTAGTGACTATTATTTGCATGGACTCATTTAGTTAATATTTCTACACCAGCTATGGAAGTATATGTGAAACAATATTAGTGTAAGATCATGTACCATATACTTAGAAATAAATATATCTTTATAACATTCCCACTTTAAAAAGTTACTTTTTCTCACTGAAAACAGTGAGTAAAAAGCTCTTTTACTCACTGTTTTGGTGTTTGAATTTAGAACACATTGCTGCGGTCCACCCCCGCCAGACCCCGTGTTGTTAGGATAATGTTACTCTTAATTTAAATCATTGTTCCAAGTTTAATGTCAATTTGTTGGCGCAGTGACCGAGCGATTGGACTACTTCGTCGCGTGCAGTGGGTTCGATTCCCGCACGGAGCAAATTTTCGTGTGATCTACAGTTATTTGTTTCGGATCTGGGTGTTTCTGTATGTGAATTTAGATGTTTGTAAATTTTTTTTCGTTAAATACCTATCTATTATCGCTTGATTATTATTTTTCTTGTGGTCATGGTATAAAGTATCGTATGTAACTCGTGAATAAAACGGATTTAAATCGAGGGCCTGAATCACTCGCGTCGCTCAGGATTTAAATACTTGAATCACTCGCTTCGCTCGTGATTCAATCATCATGAATCACTCCCTGCGGTCGTGATTCAGTCATTAAAATCCTTCGCTTGCTCTTGATTCATATATATGGCCCTCGCTTTAAATCCGCTCTTTATTCACTCGTTGCATAATGTACTATTATCCGTATCGATGGAAAGTGTACCTTTACGTGTAGTAAATTAAGTTATATTTTGAGTCACTCCATGAAATGGGCGCGTAGCGTAGCGTCTTGGTGCAGAAAAAGGAGAAGTGCAAAGGCATCATAAAATAATTTGGAACAGGGCTACAGAACATTGAACATAGAACACGTTTTTAGAATAGGAATTATCAGATTCATTTCAAATAATAAGTTTCAATTTCAAACTTTAAAATCAAATTAAACTCCTTTGTGGTGAGCTAATTAAATTTTCGTTGGTGGTTTTGTATGCCTGGCTTCCTGAAGTGTTACAAATTAAATTAAAAAGGGCTTGAAAATCTATTGACATCCATATCCAGCACATATTGTTAATAATTCTTTAAAAAAATGAGTTATGGTCTTTTACATCTCTCATGTTCGGTAAGTAGGTCCTTATTACCCCCAAATGGGGCTTGTAAGTAACCAATTAGCGCTCTAGGGTATTAATGTAGCTAGAAAAGCCCTAGGGCGGTAAGTAATTAAAAAAAAAGTTTGCGTACATCTAACCATCATATTGGCAATAGACATCATGCATTCAGCCTAATGAAAAAAGAGGTCGCTTCGCTATTCAGCCTTGTCTTCGAGTTTAATAGTCATCAATTTCAAACATCGAACGGCGAAGCTCAAATCCCGTTCTTGAAAAAAAAAAGATGAAAAAAGGCGGGAATGGAAAACTTTTACTTTAAATATATAATAATTATATATTATATTGTTTGTTTTTGGGACTTTTTTATAATTACGTGATAATTAGGAAAAAAACATGAGTACTGCAAGTGATGAAGATTTAATTAAGCTGCACTCCCGAATCAATGAAAATGGAAGCTGAAGCAGCAATTAACTAATAAAATGTTTTATTCTTGCAATGCCGGTTTTTTCTACTTACCTCACAATCGAGATGTAAAGCAGAGTAGTTAGCTCGGGTGTAAGCATCAATTGCACCCTCGAACTATAGGCGCCCTCGCTGCGCTCGTGCGCCTAAATATCTCGGGCTGCAATTGATACCTTACAGCCCTTGGCTACTAATCTACTATTACGTGTTTCAGGCGCAGATCACAATCAATACTTTACATGGTTGTACTTATGAATTTAAGCCACAAAACAGGAGAGAGGAATCAAGAGACTTGGCCCCTTCTTACACAAGGCGACGTAAGTCTTCGATACCTTACGTCTTTGGTATCAAAAAGTCGTAAGGTATCCGAGGCTTGTATCGCCTTGTGTGCGAAGGGGCTTAATGTTATTTAATTGACAAACGGCGTGCTTGTATGACAAGATGTATAAACGTCGCGTTGGTTGTCGAGACGAAAGTAGTGTAATTTTTGCCCAAATGGGAAAAACGCACATGAGTTTATTGTTATTTATTTAGGTAAATAAATAGCTACGAAAACAAATTATGTTTATATCAGAGGTTGTCGTTCTAAACAAAAGTCTTGTAGTTTGAAGAAACAGAACTTCAAAAACAGGGTTAATAATAGCGGGGCTGACTCGAGACAAAACTTTTCAACAGTAAATTAATATAATTTGTTAAGAACAAGGTATCGTTCATTATAATTTAATAAAGGAAATAAACTCCCTGTTGTAACAAATAACATTTATAAAATAATGTAAAAGTCAAAGTTTATCGATAATTATCATTGTTGCTCAGTCTTTATTGCTGTTACTAATACATCATAGACTTAGAGTCTATTAGAGTTTACGATACGGTTGGCGCAGTGGCTGAGCAATCGACTGCTGCGCAGCGCGTCCCGGGTTTGACCCTCGAACGGAACTAATATTTGTTTGATCTGGACCCGGAACCACTAATTGCAGATGTTTGTGTATGTGTGTTTCTATATTTGTAAACGCACTCATGATAGAGGAAGAAATTCCTAGTGAGTATGGGGCAATGCCTTTTAAAGGTAATCGTAAATTGCCATTCTTCTTAATTATTATTTTTATTGGTATAGGTTGTATTTAGGCAGAATCTTAGGTAACGACAAACTAATCTTTTGAACATAACTGACATAGGTCAAGGAAAACATAGTGAGCAAAGCCGGACTTATAAAATCAATATAATTATTTGAGTAAGTCTAGATTTCATAAACTCGTGATAAAAGCCGATGGGATTGCCAGAGGCGGCTTTGTTTACTCTTATAAAAGGATAGCCATACTCAAATGAAAAAGAAATACGAATTTGTTACAATTACTGACATCACTATATCCAAAATCACAATAAACAAAAGGATTTTTTGGGCTGTAAAAATCATCAAATGAGTCCTCTCGCCATTGGTGGAAAGGAAGGGACTATCAAACTATTACTGACTAAATTCACCGTGTTCCTTCATATGTCCTTTGCGTTCCAGAATTGTAGTATCCTGCTTAGACAGTCCCACGATTCCAAACAGTCCCGTGACCTCGCACAGTGCCGTTACCCCAAACAGTCCCGCGATCAATAAACCGTCCCGCGACCCATACAAAAGGACATACAAACTAAAAATTCAAATACGCCGGTCTCCGCTCCTTCACAAATAAAGCCACATAATAAAATTTCTTCATCTAATTACCGCGGTACCCGACTGGCAAATCTTTTTATAAAACTTGAGAAATATGGCATCAGCAACTATTTGTTTAGGATCTGAGGACCTCCACAAACTGAATCGTGGTCAGTAATCCAATTTTGACAATTGTCATTTCTTAAACCAATATTGAGAACGTACATAAAATAGTGAAATTGATTAATTGGGTATTTAACTCTATTGACCAACAATAGGGTATTATACTGGGAAAATAAATTGAAAAAGTCTAATAAAACGTTGCCCAGCACTAGTTCTTCTGTATAGTGAGGCATTTCCAAACATACATGTATTTTAAAATCTCATGTACACACTGCTGATCGTTGTATGCGCGGAATGATCATACAATGCGAGACCACGATAAACTGGTTTTGTATAGCTTGATGTGTAGCCGTGTGTACACAAGTACCCAGACCGGGAACAACAAATTGTATTGTAGATCATGCAAATATGTATTACGTGAATTTCCGCCGCGACACGCAGCGCAGTAGTCGATGAATCAGCTACTGTGCTAACCCTGTCGACTGTTAAAGATAAAACTTATGATCACCCATCCACAACCAGGCGTTGGCAACCAGCAGAACATTAAGTTTCGATGCGAACGGCTGCTTTCATTCTAGTCCCAGCTTTTTACACATTTTACCAGTTTAATGAGGAAATCAAAATAAATCACGTCGTTACATTAGTCTGTCTAGTAATTCTAAAAAACGTAGTGCGCCGTCAGAGGAAGTGGTAAAATGTGTGGTCAAATGGAAGACACATTACTACCAAACGATAGTACGAATGAAAATGGATGAACGAAATCATTACGAGATTTCAGTCATGAGGTAATGTACAGTGGCGTTCAAAAGTGGGTTAGCAATCTCACAAAGCAATAGCTTTGACTTATGAACTTTACTTAGTAGGTATACGAGCAAAATTGGCTGGTTATAGCATTTCTCAAGTTTCTTCACATTTACCCACTTTGTTGGCAAGAATAGGCACATGTTAATTACCTAGTCTATATTTTATTTTTTGTTGCTGTGTTTAATCGTTTACAAACTAAAATTATATAAATATAAGGCCTAAAACACAGAGAATTCATAGCGTGTTTCCTAAACTAAATTATTTTTTTAGAGCAGAGAAATAGTTCCATCCTGTTTCACTAAGATATTACCGATACCTTATCAAAAAGCACATAAAAATCCACACTATTGTATTGAGACGACTTTGTTTTTCTATGTTAAACTCATCTAACTGGCAAAGGGGAGGCCTTGCCCCAGCTGTGGGACACAGAATAGGCTATCAAAAAGCTCGTGTAATGTTTTCTTAAAAGGATCAAAGGTTGTTATCAATTGCGATGTAATTATTCTCTATAGATGAAACTCCCACACGAGTGTATTTTTTTATGTTTTTATTTCCAAGAATCCGAAATTACAGGAATACGTTCAGAAGTAACTAACTACTTTATTATACTCCTAATGTTTATGAACGAAGCAACTTCTTTGGTATCTAGAGATAATAATGAGACTTCCTTTCACAGTTTAACTTGGTAACATACATTATATTAAGCATTGAAATCTATTCAGCGGTCATGAAACAAGTTTAATTGAATAATAAACATACATCATAATTTTAACTCAATGAAATTTGTAGCACTAATGGAGGTCAGTAGTGTAGTCAGGAGACCAGTGGTGGCCCAGTGGTATCGGTCCCGACTTACAAGTTGTAGGTCGTGGGTTCGAACCCCGCCAGGCGCATTACTTTGTGTAATTTGTTTCATCACCACTGCTCTCAAAACGGTGAAGGAAAACATCGTGAGGAAACCGGCATGTCCTAGAACCAAAAATTCGAAGACATGTGACATCTGCCAACCCGCACTGGGCCCGCGTGGTGGATTATGGCCCACTCCCTCTCACAAGAGAGGAGGCCTGTGTCCCAGCAGTGGGAACATTATAGGCTGATGATGATGATGAATGGAGGTCAAGGACCTACACTACACATGTTCGCGTATCTTTTTCGTAGCACTTGCGTAGCAGCCACGTAGCATCCACGTATCACTCGCGTAGCAGCCACGTAGCTCTCGCGTAGCTGCCACGTAGCTCTCGCGTAGCTGCCACGTGGCACTCGCTTAGCATCCCAGGGCTCGTTCTCAAAGAGCATCTTTATTTACAGTACCGTTTGTACAGAACGTGGGTACTGGAGGATGTATATTTTTTCGGATATGTGTGTGAACTCACTCATACAATAACATACGTCATTGCTTAGTGAAAACGTATACGATAAACCGATATTGTAGACGTCTGTGTCAACGAGCATATACTACGCAAAATAATAGGTGTGTCAACATTGACTGAAGACAGCCACAAGTCAATGGATGACGAAAATGATTTGCCGATAAACAATAACATTCGTCGTGCTACGTAGGCGTTCGCGTAGCATATGTTCGTAGCGGCTACGGCGTAGTCATGTGCTACGGGCTACGCCGTAGGTTATATTTAGATTGCTGTGGGTGCTACGACGGATTACTAAAAATATGTTATTGTTTTATGTTGAGCTGGTAATGGTCAAATAACTAACTTAATTTCAATATATTTGTTTTTGTGATGATGGGAATAAAATAATACGGATGTAATGAAACATGAAACCATACCATTTTTTGTCAATTAATTTCTGGAAGTGCTAGTGGCTAAATAATTACCGCCGAACTTGTCAAGATTGGTCTGTAGATGGGCGACTATTTTCCATGGTTCAACCGTGCGTGCCTCGGAAAACACGTAAAGCCGTTGGTAATTTTTTAAACAGTCGTCAGAAGCTCAAAAGTCCTACAACCCGTTTGACCAAAGGGTATCGTATTACCCAGTTATTTGGTTGTGGAGGTCCGATAGACAGTCGCTTCATGTAAATACGGATATTCAGCTGCATCTGGTTTGACTGGACACCGACCCCAATATAGTTGAGAAAAAGCTAGGTCCCAACTCATTTAGGGTTAGCGTATAATCACCTCCTTCCACATCATCATCATCATCAGCCGGAAGACGTCTACTGCTGAACATAGGCCTCCCCCTTAGACCGCCACGCCACTTGCATCCATCGCCTGCCCGCGACCCTCACGATGTCGTCGGTCCACCTAGTAGGTGGCCTGCCTACGCTGCGTCTTCCGGTCCGTGGTCGCCACTCGAGAATTACTTTTCTTCCCCATCGGTTGTCAGTTCTACGAGCGATGTGGCCTGCCCATTGTCACTTCAACTTGCAAATTTTATGAGCTATGTCGGTGACTCTATGTCCATGTTCCGGATTTTATCCCGCAAAGAAACTCCGAGCATAGCTCTTTCTATTGCTCGTTGAGTGACACATAGTCTCTCTAAAAGGTCAGCAGTCAAAGACTTCCACACTTCTGAGTAAGAGTCCTTCCACACTTCTAAAAAAATATAAGCAGTTAGCAGTCACCTGCATTCAGCCATTCTAGCGTGATTGAGTTCCATACACACAAACTTCCTTCTCCTTCTAGAACATAACAATGCCTTCGTAAAACAGCAAATATCATAATAATATTTTTGTATTTATTACACATCTGTTCATTCGTATCAATTATCACGCTCTTTGATCATTGAAGAGACTAGCAAATACCGAAATAAATAAAGATTATTTTTTGATAATAATATTATTACTATTGTTTAATATAAACATTGATAGTGTAATTTGTGGGCAGATCTAATAATGGGGTCCATATTGGCTCACCTAAAGTTGTTTACCCGAAATTGTTCTTCCTAACGATTTGTAATCCGAATGATCACTCTTCCTATCATCCTAAATTCTTCATCCTAAAGTTTTCATTCATACTTTTTGTAGTGCTACCGGCGATGTTCATAACACTCATGTTTCCGAAAATTGTTATCAATAATATCGTTATTGTAAATATATTTAAACTCCTACTGTTTTTTATCATAACGTTTTTATCCCTAAACATTATTACGATAATATTTTTAGTTAGTTAGAAAAGTCGACGGAGCACCGCTTCGCGTTGCTCCTACTTCTGGGTGGTTTAAAAACAATAACCACGAAGGGGATGGCGGGGTCATTCAGACCCCGCCATCCCCTTCTAACCTAACCTGTCCGAGTCGGGGTGCCCCCAGTCGTTTGGTCAGAGTCTTGGGGGCACCATGAAAAAAATACTTCGAAAATTTTCGCAACAAATTTCGAGGTAGCGCTCGCCGGCCGCTGCCGCGGCACCGCTCGCTACGCTCGCTCGGCTCGCGCGTAGCTGGTCACAGTTCTAACCTAACCTAACCTATGGGTATCTTTTCAGGTACAAATAAAATTAAAGAAGACACTTGAACTAATAAAAACAAAAAACCATTCATATAATTAGTGAGTGCGAAGCAAGCACTTCCTCAAGTACCTATACGTGCTAATATGCCAACAAAATAAAAAGAAATCTAAACAAAAAAGATATGACTTTGAATAATAGTGTGAAAGAAGGTTATGTTGAAAAAATATAGGAAAAAAAATAATAGTAAAATAGATGTTTATTGCTACTGACATTATGAAGTCGAATGATTCGGAATTATGAAAATTAGTGACAGAGCAATTAGGAGTAGTGATCATTAGGATTAAAAATGTTAGGAATACAATTTTCGGGTTTCCAATGACCGGAGTTTAAATTTTAGGTGAACTTTGGCGCGCCCCTAATAATGTTGTTTTGTGACAGAGACAATATAAAGATCAAAAGGTATTTTTTGCGTAGTCCGGAAGATGGGTCCCATGATTGGTGGAGGCTATGCTGCGGGGCGAGACGGAATGGGAAGCGGTCGCCTCCTTCTGCGAACCAGTCATGCTCGCGAAGGAGGAGGCGGGCCGCGTGAGTGAGAGGACAGCGTCCTCCCTCCACCCCAGCCGCTGTAGTAGACGCCCACGACGATGGACGTCGGCAGACGATCTCCGGCAACCGTAGGGTCGGGTATGCGGGCGGCGAGTAATGGGCGACTCGCTGTCCGACCTTTAAGTTGCGGGGTCACGGTAATGAGATAAGTCCCGCGACCAAAATCTAATCTCTTTGAGTATAATATAATAATGGTCTACTAGAAAAATAACTTTACCTTTTCCCAAATTGGGAAACGTCTACCGAGATTACGCAGCTTCCAATAAGGAAAATAGCTTTGAATAATTAAACAAAAATAATGGAATAACATTATAATAGGGTAATTAAATTTCTCTTTTTTTTGTGAAAGTTGAAAAGTCCAGGGGAGCTAAAAAGGCCTCTCTCTCCTCTTTGCAGAATCATAAACATAATTCATAGTCTATGCTTATTTGTAAAACATTTACAACTTTTTTCATGGGCTGAAATTACTTATAGTTATAAATAACTATAGCTGTTGCCAGCGGCTTCACCCGCTACAACTCGAAAATTATCCCACGGGATAATCCAGGTTATAAACTATCTGTGTACCTTTTAGCCAAATCCGATCAGTGGTTTTTGAGTAACAAAGATACCTACATACACATACACATACATACATCCTCACAAACTTTCGTATTTATAATATTAGTAGGACTTTTACTATGAACCTAAGCCTCGGGAAGCCCCGGGGTCGCGGGACTAACTAATTACCGTGACCCCGGAACGTAAGGGGCTATTGAAGGACACCGTGGATTTTAGTCAGTACGAGTCTGACAGTCCCTCCCGCCTGGCCCTGGGTGGGAGGACTCATTTGTTGATTCTACCACGATATAAAAAAAATGAAAAAGCTAAGCCTTAAAAGATAAAAAAAAGATCTGGTGTTTCATACAAAATGGAATATTTTCTGTTGACTGTATGAAACACCTTCATTTGAAAAATAACTAACTAAAATAACCCTGTACAGCATGCCGTATAGTAGACTAAAACTTTACGCGGACTCCGGAGTCAGAAGGAAGCACCATCAGTTTAAAGCCTCTTTTTCAAACGGCAACTGCATCTATCTATCCACAGAATACTTAATAGTATCATACACAGATGAGAGAGCAGCAGTTGGCAATGTTATTGTCTACATGACTCAGCACCGCGGCAGCGCGTTAGTTGCCGTTTACCTTTACTGGATTATTAACTTTATACTCTAGAATCTAGAGTCTAGATCATAAAGTTTAAAATCTATTGAAGACGAACTGTTGCTAAAGCGCTGCAGAGAATAGTATAGCAGAGTTGAAAAACGCGGGCAGACACAACTGTGTGTGATCGGTTTAATACTTATTATGCATTTTGATAGTGGACACCCGCGCACGTTTTAGTTAAAGCTACTTCCAAAAGTAAAGAATACATAGGTAGACAAAGGTCACTTTATAGATATCTGTCGATATGAACCACATAGAAGATGTTTGCATTACTAAGTACTGTTTGTTCAAGTAGAAGCATGCAGACAATTTTCACTTGCATCTACATTTTTGCAAGACCACTCTACTTTTCAAATAACTTTTATTGTTTAGCTCCTTCAAAGACCAGTTTATTTAGTACTTAGGTCCTAGATAAATCGTCTATCTCGGTTTGTTAATTGGTTTAAGTTTAAAAGATGTATGATAATAGTCGTAACGGTCACCCATCCAAAGAATTAATAGGAAAATTAGCAATAAAATAAGATTTATGTGCCAATATTATGAGTAGGTAATACAATTTTCCTACCTATAACTTACGATAAGTCCCAAAAATTAACACAAAACTTTCTCAATTTCAGAATCATGTTGCACCACTGGCTACTCATCACGTTCTCCTGGCTCGGCACGGTTCGTCCCCAGTACATCAGCAGCGGAGGTCCCGGCAACGACTATGTCCTCGACGTTCTCAACGCCAACCCACAGTTCCCGCTGCCCTACTACTACAACGTACCCTCGACAAGGCACGACTATGTAACCACACAGAATAACCCCATAGCTTCTTTTAATAACGGCCAACAAGCTGATCTGCAAAGAAGACGACGGACAACCGACCAGAAAGAGCAGCGCTGGCTCCCCAACTTGCTCGACATTGACCGAACCATGTACTTACAGAACGAGGAGCAAGTCGGAAGTCCTTTCGTCAACAACTTCGAAGGAATAGTCGATGAAAACGCCACCAACTTTCTAGACCCCAAGGACAAGAAGTATTTCAGCCCATGGGGCGGAAAACGAGACAAAAACAACATTGAGAACATGTGGACGTGGAAACGAGCTACCAACATCAGAGAGCCGAGCATGCCGAAACGAGTTCGTTTCAGCCCCTGGGGCGGCAAGCGCAGCGGCCAGATGATCTACAAACCAGGAAATAAAAACTCCAAAATAATCTTCTCCACAACGATACCGGAACTGACAAGGATTCTGTCGAATTACAATGGAAATGGGAACGGAAATGAACGAGTCAATTTGGCCGGCTTTCAGTTTATCCCGACGTTGGACAAGCGGCATCCCATCAAGATTTTAGCACTCAGTACGAACACCAATGAGAGGACGTTGCGGGAGGCGTTACCGTTCAATAGCTTCCTAGAATCTTTGCCAAAACTATTCAAACCTGGACATCCATACTTGGATGTCAACTTGAAAAAGGATGGAAAGCGGAAAGTGAAGTTTAGCGCTTGGGGAGGCAAGCGGTCGCCGCCCATTATCGGCCCCATCTGGACCCCTGCTTCCCAGAATCTCAAAGAATCAACGTTAGACTCAATACTCCTAATAAGAAATAGTCAAAATAGGGATGACCCGACGACAATGGCTTTGTAATCTGGAAACGATCTTACTCCCGAACTTTGTATTCATTACGGTCTAATATAAAATAAGTTTAGTTATGTTAGTGCCATATTTGTAAATGATATTAGAAAAATGAAAAAAAAAAAACTCTCAAGTTCGGGGGGTCCCGCGTCCTTGACGATTGGCTGGGATCGTCAGCGGCGCTGTACTGATGACATTTAGCATTAAGACTGTTATTCTTATTTACTGTGCATCTTGTTAGTGAATATATAAAATATTAAGTTACATGCTTGTACTCATTTCTCCCCAACTCTATGGTGAACAAATAATAAAAGGTATGAATCAGAAAACATATTTATTTTTGACCTTATAACTTGAGGCACAAATATATGATACAGAATGGAACCTTTTATACAAAAAACATTGTCTTTTACAAAATTCTATTGGCATAATTATGGAAAATGAGATATCATTGAAAAATTAAACCAAACTTGTGTTCTAAATTCTCTTAAATAAAAACAAATTATCAGGCTTAAATGCATAATGATTCAATCCATACAATCAATATAATAATATAGTGATTACAGATACTGCTGATTACTACATTACATAGCAGCATATGAATTTGAGCAGCACAATCATCTTAGACAATATTCATTTCACTTTGAAGAAATAGTTCTCTTTTGAATATTAATAATGTATTTTGGGGTTTATAAAAATCTTAACATCCATAGTAATTCTGAAAAGTCTGAATCAACTAGCATTCTAATTTGGTATTCATTATTGGCCGATATTAAAATTCCGTATCAATACAAATCCTGATCAGTTTTTATTGACTGCTGCCGATAGGACATCTTTCAGACTCAGAAAGGCAAATTCAGTCATGGATTGTCTACAGTTAAAGATCAGGATCAAGAAATGAACCAAGATAAAGTATTAATATGCACTGTAAATCTTGCTTTGAACATTTTTGCATAGTAGAACATAGTACATAAAGAATATAATAACACTTAAAATCTAAGCAGTTCTCAAGATGATATGGACTCCGGAGTCAGTCTCAACGGGCCTGCTGAGTTGTCCCACCTTCAGCTTAAAAGCCTCTTCTTCAAACGGCGCCTGCATTTGTCCACGTCCAAACAGACCCAAGTCTCCACCTCGCTTGGCTGAAGAGCAATCAGAGTACTTCGATGCTAAGTCAGTGAATGTTGCATCGTTAGCCACAATCTGCTTACGGTAGCCTTTTAAAAGCTCCATAGCTTCGTCCTTACTACGAGTGATGTTTTCTTCCCTCCAGGATGATGGACGCCTACTCTCAGCATGTTTGACAAGTAGATGGCTGCACCGGATTTCACCAGGATCAGCAGGTGCCTCCGGCCTCTCCCACTGTGACTTCTTAGTGTACATATTGAGGAAGTATGTCATACCAGTTGAACGGCTGGTTCTCATCTCCCATCCTTCAGGCAAAGGGGCTTCATTCTCCTGGCTTGACATTCTGGAATAATTTTCGCAAGGTTTTTGGTCGATTCACAGAGTAATCTTAAGACAATGTTTATTGTACAAAGTGCAGATACAAAAAAGTTATAACATGATCGCAATAATTAACAAAATTATAGCGTTAAATCAGTATCTAACAGTCGTTGGAGTATATTTATTCATGAAAATAGAGAATAGGCCCATTGTTCACCATAAAATTAGAAAAATATGTAAGAAAAGTGCCAACTGCATACAAAATTCTTGTATTATAACCTATGAAATTTAAATCTGATTGGAACAATGAAACTGTACAAGACTCACCTGGAATAACTGCCGCTGGATTACTATAAGCAAAGAAACAAGTGAACCCTGGTTTTATTACAGGATTATGAGTAAAACAACGATTTTCAGCTCACAGCACTCTTTTGACACTATGACAGGACGCCGATTTTGACAGCCGCCAGTAGGTAGCGGTTGATTTGATGGTTGATTTGACAATTTTATTTTTTTTAATATTTCTGACATGGCTTTAAGGCTTTTATATTTGACAATGGGGAAGGCAACTGTCAAAGTGACGCTGCTTAAGACGTGACATAATGGTCCCAAAAAAACTGTCACAACAAAGGAATTTTCTGTGAAAAAACGTTTTATCGGTATATCATGACTAAATATTGTGTAAAAGGCTGCAAAAATGTTGGAACACACAAATTTCCGACAATTCACACTATTAAGAAATAATGGGAAGCTGCTGTGACTGCTGTGAGAACAAAAATTGTATTATCACTAAGGAAAAGCTATATAATAAACAAATATCCACCCTTCCGAAGCCGGGACAGGCCGTTAGTAAACAATCGAATACAGCTCGACATAAAAATGTAGAAAACCGGAAGTCGCCACTGTCTTCGCGCTACCAGCACTTTGAATGATTTTATTTTATTTTTATTCACTTATTACGTTAGTTTTATGGCACAATAATAAATCAAACAAACCTGCGGTCTTTGTTTACATCAAATAACAAAGATTTTAAAACGCTGTCAGAAATAAAAATTTTAGTTCCGTTTCAATCCGTTCTGGCCAAGCTGTACACCTTTCAAAATAATAATTAACTACTTTTCTATTGGAGGTAAACTACCAGTATTGAGAAATTCAGAAGCAGTAATAAATTCTTGGTAGAGGAGAGTACAAGTAAAACATACTTAAAATTAAAAATTTAAACCACAACAGCTTGGCAAATTAGAGTAGAAAACCGGAAGTCGCCACTGTGCTCTCACTACCAGCACTTTGATGTTTTTTTTTTCCACTTATTACGTTAGTTTTATGGCATAATAATAAATCTAACAAACCTGCATTCTTTGTTTACATCAAATATCAAAGATTTTAAAACGTTGTCAGCAAACAAAAATATTAGTTCCGTTTCAAGAGGTTCTGGCCAAGCTGTACAAGTAATTGTGGATTATTCTGATGACAAGCGAATTTGTGATTGATGCTGAAGCACGGTTACTGCGGACACTGCGGTGGCGATGAACGGAATGAGGGCAACCGTTTATTAAAGGTGAACGCAGACCTAGCCGCACCGCAGTCTCCGCAGTCCCCGCAGTCATCGTTTTCTTACCGCTTCTGCGGCTACTGCAATGCGGGTGAGTGTGCGAGGTTTCATAGGGGGACTGCGGAGACTGCGGTGCGGCTAGGTCTGCGTTCACCTTAACGGCACGGTTAGCGCAGTGGCTGAGCGACTGCACGGAATGCTGCGCTGCGTGTCACGGGTTCGATTCCCGCACGGAGCAAATATTGTATGTATGATCTACAAGTAGTTGTTTCGGGTCTGGGACTGGGCGTTTGTGTATGTAAGTTTATATGTAAACTAATTGTAACTTCATTACTTTGACTGACCCACTATATTTCAAAGTCAAAGTCAAAGATTTATTAAAATTTATTAAGCAGATAAATATGGTTACAAATGTTCTTAAGGTGATTGCTTCGATGTAGCCCGCGAAATTCAAATTTTTTTACGTTTTTTGCAATTTGCAGGCCAGTGACATGTTGTAACTTTATAAATATTTGTGTTGCGCAAATAACAAGTATAATTTTAAATATAAAAAATATCAAAAAACTCGCTCCATCAGCTCTCACATAGAAAAGGTGCATCGTAGTTAGATTTCGGAGATTTTAACATGATGCACCTTTTCTATGTGAGAGCTGATGGAGCGAGTTTTTTGATATTTTTTATATTTAAAATTATACTTGTTATTTGCGCAACACAAATATTTATAAAGTTACAACATGTCACTGGCCTGCAAATTGCAAAAAACGTAAAAAAATTTGAATTTCGCGGGCTGGTTGGAGCATCCCCCTTAAAATGGTAGGTAATGATAGTAGCTTAGCATATTGAATTTTAATTCAAAACTTATTTCTAGAGCGTTTCGTGTAACGCATGAAATCCAATTTTACATTTTGATCATAAGTATTAGACAGGCCAGGGAGAATGAAATAGCGGACTTTTTACTATAAATTATAATGTGAATAAAAATACAAAATGAGGTGTTTGCGCGACAATGGTTTCGAATGCTCTGTCCGTTGAGAGCCGCCGTCCCGGCTTGCGCGCACGGGCCGCGGTCGCGCGGCCCGCCGCTCCCACTTCCCCGCCGCTGCCGCCGCCGTCGCCTGGTGTTCATGCGTGCGTGAACATATTCCCGGGGCCGCATTGGGAAGATGATGTATGATGATATTGATGATTATGATTATTTATGATACGTCTTCTTTGAGTAAAGGGCAAATTTTGTTAAAGCCTCTTCTTATCGTTCCTTTGTTGATTTTTATGTCTGCTACGCGCGCCACTCCGTCTGGTCCAGGATAGATTTTCAAAACACGTCCAAGGGGCCACTCCGCTGCAGGTAAGGCTTCGTCCTTCACGATGACCAGGGTGCCTTCCGCTATCTCTCCCTTTGAACGTTGCCATCTCGTTCGCTGGTGTAACTGAGAAATATATTCTCTATTAAATCGCTTCCAAAAGTGTTGACGCAGCAGTTCGACTCTCTGATGCCGCGGCAGCCGAGCAGGGTCGCAGTCGGACATCTGTGGGTGAGGTAACACAGTGAGAGTTCGACCAATCAAGAAGTGAAAAGGAGTTAGGGCAGAGAGATCTGATGGATCAGAAGATAAGGACGTTAAAGGCCTTGAATTAAGTAGTCCTTCTATTTGTACAAGTAAAGTATACATCTCTTCGTAAGTGAGATGTGCTAAGCCTAACACTCTTTTGAGGTGAAATTTAACTGATTTGACTGTACTTTCCCATAACCCTCCGAAGTGAGGTGTGTATGGGGGAATAAAATGAAATGAAATGCCTTGCTCTGCAGCACGGCTATATATAGATTCGCTGTGTAGTTTGAGAAAATTAGTAATGACACGCGCCGCTCCTACGAAATTTGTACCATTATCTGAGTATATATTGTCGGGTTTTCCCCTGCGAGATATAAATCGATTTAGTGCTGCCAAGTAAGATACGGTTGTCAGGTCTGTGACCAACTCCAAATGCACTGCCTTCACTGCGAAGCACACGAAAATGCAGATGTAAGATTTAGTTAGGACACTTCCACGTCCCTTCCGGTTACTAATCATAATCGGACCAGCGTAGTCTACGCCCACGTTACTAAATATGAAATTTGCGTGCAGTCTTTCTTCAGGCAGCTGCCCCATTATAGGTGTCACTATCTTACCTTGATATCTCTTGCACTTAAGACATGATTGAGTAGTTTTTCTGGCTAAGTTACGACCTGATATTGGCCAAAACATTTGACGAATATGTGCTAGTAATAATTGAGGACCGGCATGTAAAAGCGTTATGTGATATGTACGAAACATGATCTTAGTTAAATAATGATTTGAATGTAATAAAATTGGGAATTTTCTATCATAATTGTATGGTGAGTTGGCTAACCTTCCCCCCACACGAATGAGCTGAAATTCATCTAAGAAAGGGTTAAGTGAATTTAATTTATGCCCGACAGGTAGTTTTTTACCATTTAAAAGTAATGAATACTCATCAGGAAATGAATGTTGTTGAATTATTTTCGCTAACTGATATCTCGCATTGTTAAGCTCAACAGTGTTTAAAGGTTTTATTGATCCCATGCACAACTTTTTGTTTGTATTTGATTTATTTTGTTTTTCTCGACAACAATTAACAAAACGTAATATGTAAGCAACAATACGCGTGAGTTTATTGAAATTTGAATAATTGTGAATGAATGAATTCTCATCTGGTTGAGTTAAGTGTGATTGGGACCGGATTTCTGGAAGGTCAGACACGCTGATATGCCTGGGTTGTTCAGGCCAACATTTAGTATCATCATTCCTAAGAAAATCCGGCCCTGAAAACCATAAATCGGAATTAATTAGTTGCTGTGCATTAGTACATTTTGTTATGATGTCTGCTGGGTTTTGTTTTGTTGGTACATAGTACCATGATTGCGGCTTACTGTGTTTCAGTATGTCTGTGACCCTGTGATTGATATATGGTTTTAACTTATGAATAGGCGTATTTATCCATGATAGAACAATAATTGAATCACTCCAATAAAAACATTTATAGGTTTCACCCAAACTACGAAGTGAAGATAAAACCTTTTGACACAACTGAATACCGGTGAATGCTGCGCATAATTCAAGTCGAGGAATCGTTAATTTCATAATAGGTGCGATCCTTCCTTTAGCTATTAACAGCTGTACGTTGATAACGCCGTCATAGCCATAGCTACGAATGTATACGCAAGCACCGTAAGCGTGTTGCGAGGCGTCACAAAAAATGTGTACTTCGATTCCACGCGGTGAGTCATATATTGCTCGCCGAGGTATGGTCAGCTGGTTAATACTAGATAACGATTGAATGAATTTTTTCCAACGACTTTGTAAAGAAACCGGTATTTCGCTATCCCAAGTTATGTTATGTAACCACATTTGTTGCATAATTATTTTTGCCTCAAGTATGCAAGGGCCGATTAGGCCTAGTGGATCGAAAATTTGACCTATTGTGGACAAAATAGTTCGTTTTGTAATCCGATTGTGAGTGATATTATCCATATGGACTGAATAAGATATAGTATCTTTGTGAATATTCCAATATATGCCTAAAGTTTTTGATGGGTCATTTGAACCTAAATTAAATGTACCATCTTTAGAGTCTGAGTCAAATCCTAGTTTTCTTAAGACAGTAGGACAGTTAGTTTTCCATTTTCTTAATGGGAATTGATATTTTGTAAGTTCGGTATTGACACCTGTGGCAATTTCCAATAAAGTTGACTCATCATCTGTTCCCGACAAAAAATCATCACAGTAAAAGTCATGTAAAATAACCTCAGAAATTAATTTATGATTGTAGGTACGTGTTATCTGAGTTATTCAAACAATCCAAACCTATTTGTCTTATGCATCGAGTTGCAAGGAATGGTGCCGATGCCGTGCCATATGTGACGGTATTGAGTGTGTAAGTTTGTAATGGTTCCGTAGAATTTTTTCGCCATATGATTTGTTGTAGGGGCCTTTGATGTTCAACAACCGCAATTTGACGAAACATTTTTTCTATATCAGCTGATATGATGTACTTGTGCTGACGGAATCGTAACATTATTGAAATGAGATCGTCTTGAACAACTGGCCCGACGAGTTGTATGTCGTTAAGTGATAGTTTTGTTGAAGTCTTTGCGGAACCATCAAACACGGATCTAAATTTTGTTGTTGTACTGGATTCACGTACTATGCCATGGTGTGGTAAATAATAAGATGTATAAGTATGTGAGTTATTATTGTAAGGTTGTGTGCATGGGTTTGCATTACTGTCTGGAAGCATGTGTTTGTTTGATTGAATGATCTCCTGTGGATTCAGGTTTTTATTTAAAGTCATATGACCGAGATTGATGTACTCTGTAATGAAATTGCAATACAATTGTTTGTAATGATTATCGCTGTTCATACGATTTTCTAAGCTAAGAAAACGCTTTTTTGCTTGATAGTAAGAATTGCCTAAGCAATCAGGTGACATTTTGAATGGAATTGTAACAACAAATCTACCATCATTTTGTCGTGTAGTAGTTTGTTTAAAAATGACCTCGCACGCATTCGCGTCACAGGGTTCCGTATTCTGTGAATCAGATAAGCTGTCTAATTCCCAGAACCGTGATAATTGATCTGAATTTTTATTTTGTGTGAAATAACATGTGTCTTGTGTATGTTTGTCTGTGTCAGGTATGCACCCGGAAATTAGCCATCCGAATTCAGTTTCCTGTAAGGTTGGCAGTTGTTTGCCTAATTGAATCCTTCCGGACCCCATGAGTTTCCAAAAAACGTCAGCTCCAAGCAATATATCGACTGGAGCTGGTTCATAAAATTGAGGGTCGGCTAATTTTATATGTTTAGGAAGTGTGATCGCTTCTTTCTGTATACGAATGTTGGGTATTAGATTTGATATTTCATCTAGCACTAAGCATGACGAGTTGATCGTGAATGAATTATGTAATGATTTTATTTGAATGTTTGTTCGATAAAGAATGTTTGTTTTTTGACCATTTATACCTGAAACTGATCCGTTAATTGATTCCAATGGAAGATTAAGCCGAGTACATAGATTATTAGTTACGTAACTTGAGGTACTACCATTATCTAATAAACATCTCGCTGTATGAAATTTACCGTCGCTGCCACGCACATCCACCAGTGTCGTCGATAACAGCACTGATGTCTGTTGTATGCTAGTGCATGTGATTGAAGACGACTTGGGCTTTTCTATGTGCAGCAATGTATTATGTTTTAGAGAACAATATTTGCATGTACTGCCACGACACGTTTTCTTCTCATGACCGGGATATAAACAGTTGGAGCACACATTAATTTTAGAAACCTTTTCAATTCTTTTTTCCACTGTCATCTGCTTAAATTCCTGACATGAAAACAAATAATGTTGGCCTTTACATAATGGACAACTAGGCGATCGTGATGTACTTGTTTGATTTTGTGCTGGTTTGTTCGACTTGATTTCAACTTGATTTTGTTTATTTTCTTCAAGAGTTTGTAATAGATCTGCGCGGTCTTTAAGATAAGTTTTTAAATTTTCAAGAACGGGCTTAGCATTGAGGGTGTTTTTGTATTCCTCCCAATATCTAAGCGTCACTGAGTCTAATTTACTTGCCACGAGATAAATGATTAACGTGTCCCAGAACTGCGTTTTTTCACCTAAAGTATCAAGTGCTCGTAAATTTTTGCTAACCGTGTCAATCAGCTGCCTTAGCGCTGCGGACGATTCTTTTTGAATAATACTAATTGTGAATAGTGCATGAACATGGTTATGAATTAGTTGACGCGTATTATTGTACCGTTCGTTTATTAAATCCCAGGCTACCCTGTAATTTTCCGACGACATTTCTAATGATTTTATAATGTGGGTAGCTTCACCCTGCAAAGACGCACGCAAATAATGAAATTTTTGGATATTATCTAAAAGAGTGTTTTTATGAATAAGCGATTGGAATGTGTCTCTGAACTCAAGCCAATTATGATATTCACCCGAAAAGTGTGGAAGGTCAATAGTTGGTAATTTAATAAAAGCTTTTGTCCCACCTGCATTTGGAGTTTGTACAGACCCGTCGACGATTCCAGTCGATTCACTGTCCCGCATTAGCTGCATGGCAAGAGCAAGTTGATTCTGGTAATCGGACTCAAATTGCTCCCGCTCCTTTATCTGCTCGTCTGAAACACCGACAATATCTTCTATTAAAGTCTGATTGACATCAAAATCATGTTCAAGGGTTTTGAATGACTCCAAACGGTTTGTAAGTTGCAGAATTTCTAGCTCAGTCAAAGCTATTTTCTTTTTGGATTTTAAGGACTCAATGTAATTTTTGAAGATTGTGACCTTGCCCTTATGCCCAGATCTCCTCTTTTTGAAGGTATTAAGCTGAGCGTCATCATCTTCGGGCGTGTTTGATAAAGGTTTTTTGTCCATAATTATGAAATTATTTGATTAAGCAGGTAGTCCACTAATACTACGCAGCTGTCTCCCTAGACGCGCTCAGAGCAAGGCGAAGTAGGTAAGCAATTAAAGCTGCAAGTATTGGGAACAAAATCGATATAAGGTAATAAAATTACTTGAAAATGTGAGAATGAGATTGCATAAAATATGATCGGAAAAAAAGAGACCGAGAAAAAAAAAATGTGGGTAAGCAGGATTTGTGAAAAAAAATGAGAAAAAATTTTGAATGTAAGGGACTGGCGTCAGACGAGAATGAAATTGGTTCGAACTCACGACTGCTGCTACCAAACCCTTAATGTTGTCCGTTGTCGCTGCTGGATGCTGAGTTCGCCGACCGCCGACTGCCGTTGACGTTGATCGCCGACTGCTGGTAGTTAACGGCCAGCTGAATTCCTGGCGATGATGAGCTTTTCTTCTGCGCTGATTCTTGTTCGAAGACCGAAGGACCATAGACAGGCCAGGGAGAATGAAATAGCGGACTTTTTACTATAAATTATAATGTGAATAAAAATACAAAATGAGGTGTTTGCGCGACAATGGTTTCGAATGCTCTGTCCGTTGAGAGCCGCCGTCCCGGCTTGCGCGCACGGGCCGCGGTCGCGCGGCCCGCCGCTCCCACTTCCCCGCCGCTGCCGCCGCCGTCGCCTGGTGTTCATGCGTGCGTGAACAAGTATATTATATTTAAAATTTCTTAACACAGCACTGACAACCAAAACGGGTGACTTGAAAGAATTAATAATGATTTAATTCGCTATTGAGCAGCCGCCATGGCTGCTCATGTATGCCGATGACATCGCGCTGGCGGACTCGGACGTGGGGCGCCTGGTACAACGTGTGACAGCATGGAAGGAGTCGCTGGAAAACGGTGGTCTGAAAATTAATGCGGCGAAGACCGAGTACCTGGCCTGCAATACCACAAATGCTGCTCCTGTTCGCATTGGCGAAGATACAGTCGAACGCACGGAACAGGTCAGGTACTTGGGATCGATGCTCCACGAGTCCGGGGACGTCGATAGCGACGTCAAGTCACGTATCTCGGCGGCCTGAGCAAAATGGCGCGAGGTGGCGGGGGTTATTTGTGACCCAAATTTGCCGGTGAAGCTCAAAGGACAGGTCTATAAGACCATCATTAGACCTGTCCTTTTGTATGGCAGTGAAGCGTGGCCTATACTTGAGCAACATAAGCAGAGCCTGCGTGTCACGGAAATGAATATGCTGCGATGGATGTGCGGAGTCTCGCGGAAGGACCGCATTAAAAACTCCCGCATCCGCGGCAGCCTTCATGTCCGTGGCATAGCAGATAAACTGCAAGAAAGTCGCCTACGCTGGTATGGCCACGTTTTACGTAAACCGGCAGATTACGTGGGAAACAAATGCCTTGCCATGCCGCCTCCGCCGGGGCCAGGGAAACGAGGAAGGCCGAAGAAACGTTGGCTTGACGTCGTAAGGGACGATATGCGTGCTAACGGGCTCACGGCAGGAGATGCACAAGACCGTGCGAAGTGGAGGCGGTTAGGTGGGAAGGCGGACCCCGGGCACCGAGGTGGAAGCCAAGGAAGCAACCGGGATTAACGCTTTGAGGATGATGATGATTAATTCGCTATTACTCACTATACTAAATATACGCAAAGTTTAATTCCATTCGGTTTTCCATTAAAAAAAAAATTGATGTCTTTTTTTTTTCATTTTCAAAGAGATTGTGTTATTGTTTAATATTATACATTTTATTTATCTAACTAACATTATAAATTAATTATTTAAAAAAATACATATATATATACATACTACATATAAAAACTAAAATTAAAAGTAAAATATTTACAGAATTTACTAAACTAGAACTAAAATAAAAAATTTAAAGGGCGTCAAAAAACTCATCCACGTCGTTGTCAATGGGGAAAGTGCCCAGAACGCTGGCACCATTGCCACGTTGGATGGCAATGCTGATCCTTTGGCCAAGAAACATGCCAGCCCTCTGGTCACGCGAGGCGTCGACTATACGCTTGGCGATGTCTTTGAAAACTCGGTGGGCACTCGGACCCCATGGTCCTAGTGTTTCAACCCCAAACGGCACAAGCACATAGCTAGTAGTCAAGCCATTGTATTTGCGCCGTTTGAGGTTTTCGGCACTTACAGCAGCCGCACCAGCACAGCATGCAGTACCAGGAAGATGGAATGGCGCAAGGGTGTCGACACAGGTTGCATCCCACAATAAAGGTCTACCCAACTTCCATGGCATTATAGTCATTCCATCTGGTCTCTTCCCAGCGTCGCGTGCCAAGCCACTGGGTTCTAAAACGGCTGGCACACCGGCGGTGATAAGAGCACGACGGATAATGTCATTTAAACTAGCGTGCCGCGCTAAGCCGACCTGCACTCTTGCTGCAGGAAAGGCCATGGTGCCCGAGGCAGTCGACGCCTTCGCCACACTGACAACGATGTGGAGCCCCGCAAGGAGCGCCCAGACGCAGGCATTATTGTTATTGTTTTGTGTTCATAAAACCGTTTTAACAGTAATGGCAAAACTAATATTTTACTACCTGTGTATGTCCACCTATGTCCCACCAGGTCCCACCTCTATTGCTCTATTGCCAAGTCTATTGCAATGGGGAAACTTTTTTAAAAACTGGTGTTTGAATCTAGAACTTTTGAGCTACAATTTTTTTAAAAGAACAATAGATGGCGTGTAAACGAATATTAGTACAGCTTGGCCAGAACGGATTGAAACGGAACTAAAATTTTTATTTCTGACAGCGTTTTAAAATCTTTGATATTCGATGTAAATAAAGACCGCAGGTTTGTTACATTTATTATTGTGCCATAAAACTAACGTAATAAGTGAAATAACCTACAAAAAAACTTTTCTTTCGAAAGTCGGTGACTTTATTTTTTATTTCATTGACTTTTTGTCACCGACTTTCGAAAGAAAAGTTTTTTTGTAGGTTATTTTGAACTTTTTTTGTGGTTGTTTTGAAGTCGGTTGCATTTTTTTT
The DNA here is from genome assembly GCA_954870645.1 of Agrotis clavis. Taxonomy (NCBI): domain Eukaryota; kingdom Metazoa; phylum Arthropoda; class Insecta; order Lepidoptera; family Noctuidae; genus Agrotis; species Agrotis clavis. The sequence goes on from OX940938.1 coordinate 3,448,451, forward strand.
TGAAAAAGTTTTTTATTTTATCCTTTTTAGTTTCACTATTCAACCCAAATTATTGCCAAATACATAATTTTCTTACATGTGCACTAAAATTTTGTAATCCGTAGCACCGGTATTAACAATACTGTATCGAACAAAAAAAGAGTCATCGAAATCGGACCAGAAACCTCTGAGTAATCGGTGTAGACAAAGTTGAAAACTTCTTAGGTTTTTGTTGATTTTTGTTGATTTTTCAAAAAGTGCTAGTCCGATTTCGATAAAATTTTAATGGGACCATTCCGGAAGTATACCCTATCCAATAAAAAAATAATTTTTCAAATCGGTTGTTAAATGACGGAGTTATGCCCGAACAAACATAAAAAAAAAAAAAAAATACAAACATCCGAATTGAGAACCTCCTCCTTTTGGAAGTCGGTTAAAAAAAAAAAACATTCAAAGTGCTGGTAGCGCGAAGACAGTGGCGACTTCCGATTTTCTACATTTTTATGTCAAGCTGTAGTCACATTGTAGACGCAACATTTACAAAATAAGATCCCGGTTTTTTATCTAGATATTGACTAGAATTTAGTACTATTATACCATAATCCATAAAGATATTAAATTGCGTGATAACACAAGAAATATTAAATAAACAAAGCGACATCTTTTGCCGCATTTACAAACTGAATTGGAGCCAAGTCTAGTAAAAGTTTTCCTTTGTACTGGAATGAAAGGAAAGTGGCAAGCAAACATATCGATCCGTTTGCCGGAATTGTTACAACATTATTAATTACAGATGGCGTTCTTTGTTTCAGACAAAGGCAAGGCACAAAGGTTTGGCGGGTTTGGCAAATAGAAAATTCAATCGGAATTAACTGTGTTGACTGTCTTCGAATTATTAAAATACTCTGTGATTTGATATTGAATTTAAATCTTAAAACTAGATTATAGCCTTTATGAGTGCTGGTGTAGAAGGCAATAAGGTAGACTATACTTTTATTAATGATGTGGTAGGTAAGTAGGTAGTGTAGATAGGTACCGTACCTTTAAACGTTTTAAAACCTACATTTATGGAACATCAAAGGGTAATGTTTTATAAGTACCAATGTAGATAAGATGTGTTAGGTACAAAATGGAAAGTCTTCCTTTTTGTGTTATAGTTAATATTTGAACTGCCTCGCGCCTCTGGAATCCCCACAGGCTTTTAAGTGACTTTAGACTTATATATACTCGTATGTACCTATAATTATTATTATAGGTTTACTTCATGTCCAAGATTAATTTATAAAGTATGTACCTACCTATACAATATGTATTATAGAAAAACACATTGGTTGTGCCCGGGTTTGAACCCATCACCTTGTGCATGAGATGCGTGGCGGTAACCTGGGCCATCACAAAAAATAACGACTAGAATCGGAAAAGTACCACTGATACCGTAAAAATTGGTGGAATAGAGAGTAGAGATGCAGTTTGTGGATTGAGACAAAAAGAGATTCAGATTTGAAGTCACATTATAGAGAGATTAACTTCTTGCGACTTCCGTGCCATAAAAAAGATTATTAATAAGTTTATTGCTCCAGCTCTTTTTAGAATTCTGTAACCAAAGTGTAAAACAGGAACCCTATTACCTAAGACTTTGCTTTCCGTATGTGTCTGTACGACTGTCATCAGGCTGTTACTCATGAACCGTGTTTTTTTTCCATATCAAACTATCTTCTTGGCATCGAACCCGCGATACGCTGCGTCTGTTCTTGCAAGGATACGGAGTTGGTTGGATAGAAAAAGGCCGATATAAACCTGATTTTTACACGTTTTTTCGCATAACTATTTCCGGCAAACACTGTTATAAGGGTTTATCATTAAAAATTCTCATCAGGTAACTCTGACCCTTGAACGTAAAGGGCTATTGAAGGATCACCGTGGATTTTAGTTAGTACGAGTCTAAAAGTTCCTCCCGCTTTGCCCTGGGTGGGAGTACTCATTTGATGATTTTAGCACTAAACTTTCTTGTCTTGAACGTTTACGGAGAAATCGTATTTTTCAGTATTCGATTTAAACCATGAAAATCTAAAAACCGCCTCAAAACCTTCACAAGTTAAAAATATCTATAATAACTTCACCAAATTCAATTTACAAAGCTATAATTTTTACGATTCATAAAAACATCATGTCGGTGTAATATCCAGTGAGGCATACAGCCTTTTGAACCAAATGTTGCATACAATGACGGCTGGCCGGTCAATCAGGTTGGCTGGCAACATTAATTGGACATTCATTAGCTGAATAGTGTTTGTTTCATTTGATCGACGGTGTCTGGTCGGGCAGGTTGGGTCATCAATCTTCTAACTAAAAGCCTGGCACGACTTAGATCATTATACTAAAAAATTGTGGAGTACCAAATGTAACTTATACATCTTCTTAGAGATGTATTTTTTAATTTAGTAGTATTATAATACGAGAGTTTCGATCTGTTCTATAGAGATGTCGCTATACCAAAAATACTATTATTTATCATGTATTTTATTACGTTCCTAGTTTAATGTTTAATTATCTTTTTAATTGTGTCGTTTTTCAATATTTATATAATATGTTTTTCGATATTTTCCCAAATTATTAATAGAATTCTATAATTATTTGGGCTACCTACTGGTAACTTTAATTTTCACACATTCGCACCTTTGGTGCAACAAAGACGTAACAGCTCATTTTGAAATTTTACAGGAGAAGACTTTTAATTTTTTTTTGCATGTTTTTCCTCGGTTCTGGATAACTATCTAAAGAAGGTTTGAAATCTTTACATTTAATTAATTGTTTTTTAGTTGGCTATAGTTATACGTAAAAATCTTGTATTTAATTGCCAAAGAAATCCTAATAAAAGACATAACAAAAAAAAAATGTCCTGAACTGTGTCTTTGTTGCACCAGAAGTTATTTAGTTTTATGACTTAATCCACATCACAATACACACTAAGCACTCCAACTCACACCTCACACCCCATACATACCTCACCACACACCCCACATATCACCCATCTCATCACATCACGCACATTACACCGCATTCCATGTATGTAGTTTATAATGTAACAATAATAATTGTATGAAAGAGCGGAGTCCTCTAATACAGGAATTGTTTGCCTAAAGGTGGGCTCCAAACACGACTCATGTAAAATTATCTTATTGAGACAATAAACTATTTTGTATTTTTTTTTTGTATGACTGTTATGTTTTATGCCTTTGTTGCTCCAAGATTTTGAGCGAAAAAAGACCTCAATATAAGGTCGCGGGCGAGGGGGCACTACTTACAATGAAACGGTGTCGGCCCAAAACGCATGGAAAAACCGCCAATAACCACAAAGGCACTTCTGCCATCTAGTGTAGTTTCGAGATACTTTCGCGGATGTCTTTGTTGCCCCAAGTAAAGGCATGATTTAGAAACAATTTGGCATACTTAGGTCGATTTTGCAGTTTTGGCTATTAGTGACTTTGTTGCACCGAAGGTGCGATGTCTTTTCAATACGTCAATAAAATGTCAGTGTCACATTGCACTTTGCTGAAAAAATTTGATTCTCCTTTGGTGCGGTTCGTTATTTTCCTGCATTTTCTGCTTTTGGTGCTATTCTAAAGTAGTGTATCCGTGTGTTATTTCCATGCTAATGAAATTCTTACTGGAAAGCAAGATACTATCAGTGACACCGATAAATATCAAGTAATGGCTAGAAATTACTGTAAAAACACTGTAAAAGGCCTCATAGTTGATGAAATACATATAATTACTTAACTTTGTTTTATTTTTTACTAATGTAGGCATATAGTTATTAATAGTCAATCAAAACACTAAAAGGAATGAGCAAGCTTTGTATATACCTTTATATAAATAACTATATACAGAAAAGTTTTCGTCGGTGAACACTAGATGTCGCTGTTGTCCATTGCTCGAAAAACCCGTGAAGTTAGATCTCTATGCCCTATTAATAAAAGTACTCTGTGGTATGCTACATTACCTGTGCCATTCATGCAATTTTCTGAAAACTGGAAGTGTTTATTTGAATACCGAATTATGTTTTTTTTAAGGCGAAGGGCTGTCACACAATAAAGCCGGAAACACATTATTAACACCCGACGCCACCCGATGAAACGTGATGCGTGTTGGGTCAAATCAAATGTATTGTTTTCTATGACCAGAATCACACTATGAACACCCGACGCGACGACACGCGCTCACTGCACATCGGGTGTCGACACGTTGCGTCGCGTGGCGTGTTAAATAATGTGTTTCCGGCTTAATTGTACAAGAACGGTAATTTGTGAAAAGGCTGCCAACTTAATTTATACTAGGTAGGATAATTATGTTTCCAATGTCGTTGATTCGAACCCAGTCCAACACTTACTACATATGTTTAAATTATTTCATCACAACTACTCTCAAAAAACGGTGAAGGAAAACATCATGTGGGAACCGGCATGTCCTAGAACCAAAATTCAAAGACATTATTTGACATTTACTATACAGAATTGGGCCTGCGTGGTGGATTACGGTCCACTCCCTCTCACAGAGAGGAGGCCTGGTGTCCCAGCAGTGGTAATATTATAGGCTCATTATAGGACGTATGTTAGTCGTATAGTACCGAGCTGTGAGTCCATAAAATTCAGAATTGGTACCCTAAAACAGCGATACGTTGTCGTGACAAACTACTAGGTGACCGGACGAACTTGATGACTTCTTAGATAATTGGAAACGAGTAGCACACAATCACCCACCACACATTTACAAGGAATGGAGTTGGGCCTTTGTCCAGTAGTCGTACGATAAAGGCTAGGAAAAATAACTTGAACGATGAAGACTACCCGGTTCGTGCCGATCGGCAAAATATGTTCGGCATCTAGCTAATTAACAGAGTGATCTTCTTCTTCGTTTTTGATTTTATTGCTCCTCGGCTGCTGCTAAATTGGCAAATCATGCTAGCCCCAAAAAGTGTACAGCATGCCAGTGATGGTTTTAATTATTATTGACGTTAATTTGTACACCGTGACTTTTTAGTCGTCTTACAAAAGTGGTCCACTTAATGTATCCGACCTAAAATACCTCTAGGCGAGTTTTTTTTTTTAATCGTAACAATAATTTTTATTTTTAATGAATAGGTACATTAGAAATATGAAACACTCTGTTAAAATATTTATAACACATTTGCTCGTAAAAGGTCTCTTACTGCACCTATTTCAGTATCGTAATGTATCTTATTACGCACTAGTGCGTAATGGTAAAGTAAAACGCACTAGTGCGGTAATGGTAAAGTAAAACGCACGGTTTATCAAGCTGCTCCGTCTAAAACGAACGGTACTTTTTTAAATCTTAGCAAAAAGTTTTTATGTCAGAAAAGCGGTCAACATTTTATTATTAAAATTAAATTTGGGAGATGAAATATAATAAATAAACATTTTATTCTTTAATTTAATTAATTTTGACAATTAATTACAACCATTACAACAATTATCTGTAATAAAACCACAAAAGAATTAATTTACTTTATTAGTAATACTGGCTGTTTTTTGTGCCTTTGCCATAAACAAAAGATGCTGGTGCGCGCGCATCGCTAATTTGTGAAAAAGTAAAAATTATTCCGCTTGCTTTTCCTTTTCGATGTAATGATTTTATTTATTTACTCACAAATGTGTTATAAAACGTCGTATGACATACGAGCGGTTGATAATTACAGCCTCTGCTTTCTTATAGCACTCGCCTTACGGCTCGTTCTACCAATATCGCCTCAGCTGTAATTATCAACTTACCGCACTTATATCATAATGTACTATTACGTGTCAAGCTGTAGACTGTAGAGTATACCTACCCAGCGCAATTAATAGTCGGGCAGATCATTCCATTCCAATTTTCTATGAGACAAGGGTGTTTCTAACTACGCCTTGCGTCATAATAACGAATCAAAATGTTATTATAAAATTTTTCAAATCTCAATACTTATTTTTTTATTATAAACCTGTTCTAGTCATTGGATACATGAACTGGGCTGCTTTTGTAAGACGAGTAAAAAGTCACGGTGTACATAGCCGTTTCAATTACAATTATTTTATGATGGCGTCCTATGCCACTGAAATCGGCTCGGTTAGCGCCAGTGGCCGAGCGATTGGACTGCTGCGCAGCCCGTCGCCGCGCGCCGGTTGTATTCCCGCACGAAACAAACATTTGTATGACCTACAAGTAGTTGTTAAGGATCTGGGTGTTTGTGTATGTGAGTTTTTATGTTTCTAAACGAATGTGAATTGGGCAATTATTAAAAAAAAAAGGTAAAAATATAGTGGTCTTTTTCATGACTTAAAATCCACAAATGAGCTCTCCTTCCCTGAGTTGAGCGAACCTGTCAGACTCTTACTTCTTAAAATCCACCGTGTTCCCTCAATTGACCTTTACGTTCCAGGGTCACAGTTACCGTTCCGCGACCCCGGCAGACGTTTGCCCGTTCAGATTGCGTTCGAGGTGCTCCGTGACCTATTTATGAATACTTAAGCTTAGAATTATTTACCATCGCTGTTCCCGGTTCCGTATTTCAGGTTTTATCCTGAAATTCATTCGTTTTTATTACTATTAGTCCCTAGCTATTCCTAGTTCGATCGCTTCTTTGCGTTCATTCTCAGTTTATCAGCGGTCATAATTTTGCATTGAAATTGCTTAGGTGTTCAAAAAGTCTATTTGCATGTGATATTTTACCACAATTATTATTACCAGAATGTCCTGTAATATACAGTTTGAATATAATTTATTACTAACAAACAAAATATGGACATTAAGTACTCTGAATGAAACGATTTTTTTTATTTGGAAACCTTGTGACTGCTCTGCATTTTGCATCTTCAATTATATGGCAGTAATTCCTATTAGTTTATCTATGGGACATACTACACAGTACAGTGCCCAGTGCCTTTGTGCTCGTCTTACCTCAAGGGACACAGTTAACACGATTGTGTCGGGACTGTCGGTCAGTGTGGTCCGATGCACCCTCCATCGAGCTTTTATTAGATTTTGGAATGGTACCTACCTTTCAATATTAGTTGCCAATGAAGTTTATTTCACTCTAAACTTAATTTAGATCTATTTTAGGTTCTAACATAATCTTGGATAACCACCTTCCTTCCTATCCCCTAGTAATTTATCATCCTGAGTCATCATCAGCCTATAATGTTCCCACAGCTGGGACACAGGCCTCATCTCTATGGGAGGTAGTGGGCTGTAATCCACCACGCGGGCCCAGTTACAAACGTCACAGTCATGCCTTCTAATTTTTGGTTCATGTCGGTTTCCTCACGATGTTTTCCTTCACCGTTTTGAGAGCAGTGGTAATGAAATAAATTACATAAGTAATGCTCCTGGTTGGGTTCGAACCGACGACCTAAAAATAAGTCGGGATTGATACCACTGGACCACCACAACCAGTAATTTCACTGGCCGTTTACATAGCCGAATTAATACTCGACTCGGCTTCGCAAATAGTCCAGGAGTTTGTTTGAAGTTGTCTGAGATTGCAACGTACTCCTCCTACTACCTAGCTCCTGAACTAGAGTCGGTAAACAAGTTTTTTGTTCCCGAATGTTCTGTTGTTTCGTATGAGGATTGACTTTTGGGACTATTTTTGATCTAAATAGGAGTTTTAATAGGAATCAGTACAATAGTAGCGAATGAATGTTAAGTTGAATCTACGGTACTTTCACAGTTTTTGTCTTGTGACTGGGACTGTAGTACCATAACTTTGTAGTGTTCAATAATATTTTATTTGTCTTTGACTATTCAAAAATACGCTTAATCACATAAATAAATAACTTAGCACATTTTTCTCATCATCACACATCAACTTAGAGAAACAATTTCTTTTTTCATTATTAATTTCAATTCTTCTTGAAATTCGATAAATCAATCGACTTGATTAGTATTCATGATTAGCCTATAATGTTCCCACTGCCCCAAAAGTTTTCGATTTTTTGGTCAGACAAACCGGTTTCCTTCAAAGTTTTGAGAGCAGTGGTCGTGTGAACTGATTAGCTGCAGTTTGTTTGGTTGAACGCGCTAATCTCAGGAAGTACTGGTTCAAATTGAAAAAGATTTTTGTGTTGGATAGTAGATTTATAGAGGAAGGCTATAGGCGAGAAATATCATGCCAAGACCAAGAGCAGTCGAGCAGTGGGGCGAATACGTCATGGGGAATTATAGCTAGTCATTACATAGTATAAAACAAAGTCGCTTCCTGCTGTATGCTTAGATCTTTTATACTACGCGAAGATTTTAATAGATAGAGTGATACAAGAGGAACGTTTATATGTGTTCAACATGCATAAGATAGTAAAGATTGCTCCCGTGCGAAGCCGGTGCGTAAATATATGACTTAGTTGACTTTGAACCTACATACAACTCATAAGTCGGAGCCGATACGACTGGGCCAACACTGCTCTTTCCATTATTGAATTATCAAATACTGAAGTACCCAGCTATTGTTCTATTCATTGACATTTTCCCCTTTGTGAAATGCAGTAGTAATGATTTGGTTGTTGATGACCGGCGGCAAAACACATCATTAGCTGTGGTCACCGATAGGTATACAGAATGATGGAACACATCGATGACTTTCATGCATCCCGGATCAACGAGCGACAAACGAAGTTAATGGTGCTTTATTAATTAAAGGTTAATTTTGTTATTGTGGTTCTTTTTTTATGTTTAAAAAAACATTGCCCCATACTAGAATCTCTCATGTGCCACACATCCAGAATCGGAACATTAATTGTAGGTCATACAAATGGGTCCACCCTTTATAGCAGAACTTTTTACGTCATAATTTTATTTTGCATAGCAAAGGATAGCATAAACCTCTTTTCGCAGAAAATCGTTTGGCATACACTCATTTACCATAACACCGAAACCCATAATTTTGCAAGTCAGAATCATCTTTAGGCATAAATTTCATTTCCATAATAATCAATAAGTATAACCATCATTTCGTAGAAAGTTCACAACCAGAATCATCTTTTGCATAATTGTGTGGTTTTTATTTCCCAGACAGTAAGATGATGCAGTAAGCATGCAGCAAGCATTCAGCACATGCAGCAGGCATGGCTTCTGTCACGGCTCCGGCGCTGCGGGTCTCTGGCGGTCCCACGCGAGCTAATCGTCGCAGATGATTTTACGCCCACCACCGCAGCTTCGGCTTACTGGCCGGCAAGCCGGCCAGCCTCAGCCGCGGCGGTGTGCGTTAAAACCACCTGCTCCTCAGCTCACGGGCCGCCTCGCCCCTCCGCGCCTACGCGATTATAAATTACACTCTAGGGGTAGGGCAGACAAGACTACGTGAAGTCGGTTTTGCAGCGATTCATTTCTGTCACTAACTTTTGTAGCACACCATATTGATTTTATAAAACAATTTTTTTATTTTTTATTATGACTATTAAATTATTTCTATTCTGAAATTCTGTGATCTTCGAAGTATACCAAGTCAAATTATTCCAAATAATCGGCGCTCTAAATAAACGTTAGGCTAAATGAAAATATGCAAAATTGTAACTCTGACAAAAGTAATTATGCCCAATACAATTCTGCCATCTTAAAAGTATCCCAATTTAAATTCGGACATAAAAACATTAGGCCAAAAAACAATTATACTAAAAAAAATTTATACCATAACAATGTTCGTTTAAAAAAGTTTCTGCCAAGTGAGTTCTGCCAAATAGGTTTCGGAGAAACAAGTTTCTGCCAGATAGAGGGCACCCCATACAAATATTTGTTCCGTTCGGAGATCGAACTCGCTACACGTTGTGCAGCAGTCCATCATTCGGCCACTACACCAACTGTGTCGACAAATTTTGACTGTGGAACTTTTTCGTCGTACTTATATACCAGCACGCGTAGCAACGGGTTTTGTCGACGGGAGAATAGACAAAATGACAGAACGTAAAAGATTTTTAAGCCGGAAATACATTATTTAACACGCCACGCGACGCAACGTGTCAACACCCTATGTGCACCGTGCACATTAACCAACTCGCGACGCCACGACACACTAGCATTTTCTGAATACAGTTAGCTAACGCGATATTTTTTTTCTTTGTGAGTGGCATCTTGCAGGCCAACCTAAGGAGGTTGTGAGCTGCTTAACCGGACTTTTCTGTGGATTGATGATTTCTGTTTCTATGTATACTCTGTGATAGTTCTCGAAGTATTCGAACGACTGACGCGTGGCGTCGGGTCTGGACTAGAAACACACTACATGTGATGCGTCGGATGGCGTGTTTACCCCCACCATCGGCAACACACCGACCTGGCACGTCTGGATCGCGTGGCGTGTGAGCGCATGTCGTCGCGTCGGGTGTTCATAGTGTGATTCTGGTTACAGAAAACAATACATTTGATTTGACTCAACACGCATCATGTTTCATCGGGTGGCGTCGGGTGTTAATAATGTGTTTCCGGCTTTATCGATTTATGCATAGCAATGTTTAAAATATAGAAAAGATATGATTCTATTCTTTAATGGTGTAAGAATCGTGTCATACTTGTGCAAAAAAACAGTCGATTTGTGAAGAAATAACGACGAAATAACTTTGCCTTTTCTTGGTAGAATAGAGATAGAATCGCCATGCTACGCGTGCAGAATAGATGTCTTGAACGCGTAGTATGACATCGTATGAAAAAAATGTTCTTGCCATAACTACGAGTACATTAGCTGCAGTTTTGCGAGTCCAGCACGATTGTGAGACAGCTAGATATGTCGGGTAAACCCGTAGGAGTACGTGTATAAATATCTTTTCTTTTTCTCTTTTTTTTTTATAAAACTTTACCCCACACAAAGAATTTCACATGTATGGGTGCGTTTACATCATAGATACTCACGTACACAAACACACAGACCCATAACAACGACTTACAGATTATTGACAGGCCTGTTGATCTAGTGGTTAGTGACCCTGACTGCTATGCCGGAGGTCGTGGGTTCGATTCCCACCCAGGACAAATGTTTGTGTGATGAGCACGATCATTTGTTCTGTGCCTGGGACTCTGGGTGTAATTTATCTAGAATATGTATGTATTTAGAAATATATAAGTATGTTTATAGTCCAAGAGCTACTGAACCCTGCGACTAACGGTCTTCCTGTAAGGTTAGAAATTTGTACACGTAATATTTATAACATGCTAAGAGCAATAGCGACGACCTGGCAGGCGTCAGCCGTGCACATCATTAGACAATTTAATTTTGAAAGTGTAAAAAAAATTGAAAAAAAAAACTTGTTCCTGTAAGCTTAAAAAAAGTTTGCCTTATATGATCACTTCCCAGAATTTGATCCTTATTAGCAACACTATCGAATGGTGTAATAATACAGGCTGTGATTTTTTTCCAAAATCAGCGGGTTCGATTCCTGGCCAGGATTACCTATTGATTTTTCTAAAATCCAACGATGCAGTTTTATTTTCGTCAAAATCGGCCTCGAGATTCCTTTCAACGTTTTTCGATATTCCTCATTGTTTCGGAGATAGCCATCCACGCCCAGTTGAAAAATTCACCCTGTATATTAAAACCTTTCTCGGAATGTAACGCACACTTTTCTGAAAACGGCATCAAAATCAGTTCAGCCAAACGCGAGATAATTTTGATCTTACAGGAGAAAGTTTATTTTTCCTCATCAACTTTGCACTTTTCAATTCGCCTGTCACATACTTGTGCACCATGTAATCGCCTGTCATTTTTTTTCCAAGTTTTACAATAAATAAACTTTTTTTTTTTTTTTTTTCCTAGCCTGCTCTGTCCCACTCCTGGGCAAAGGCCTCCCTCCACTCCTTCCATCCTTCACGACTCTGTGCCTCCTCTTTCCAATTCGGGCAGAATCTGTCCAGTAATTCGTCCCGCCATCTCCTGCGTGGTCTGCCGCGACCTCGCTTCACTATCTCAGGGTACCAGTATTGTGTTATTTTGGCCCACAGTTCGTCTGGCATGCGGCAGACATGTCCTGCCCAGTCCCACTTCAGTTGGGCAGCCTTCTGAGCTACGTCAGCTATATTTGTTTTGGAGCGCAATATTGTGTTTCGTACTCGGTCCGTTAATTTAACACCTAGTATACTGCGCTCCATTGCTCGTTGGCAAACCTTGAGTTTGGACTTCTGGATGTCAGTCAAAGACCAAGTTTGTGCACCGTAGGTTAAGGTTATTATAAATAAACTACATCCTGTTAAATTTTTAAGCTTACAGGAACAAGTTTTTTTTTTTCATTATTTTTTACACTTTGAAAATTAAATTGTCTAATGATGTGCACGGCTGACGCCTGCCAGGTCGTCGCTATTGCTCTTAGCATGCTATAAATATTACGTGTACAAATTTCTAACCTTACAGGAAGACCGTTAGTCGCATGGTTCAGTAGCTCTCCAGCTATTATCAGTTGTCTAGTACCCATAACACAAGCTCTGCTTAGCTTGGGACTAGATGGCGTTGTGTGATAGTTGTGGAATATTATTATTATTACAGATCACAAATGTTTGTTCCGTGCGGGGATCGAACCCGCGACACTCAGCTGCTGCAACATTTCTGTTGCAGTTGCCGGGACTCTGGAACATAAAGGGCAAGAATAGAAATGAATAATAAAATGTGTTGTTCTTGCCTTACCTTTTAGCAGTTTTGCCAGCCAAGCACGATTGTCAGACAGATAAATAAATTATTATGTCGGGTACATCTGAATCCGTTAAAAAACGGCGAAAACAAATAGCAGGTAAAGATAATAAATAAAGCTTCTAAAAGCATCCACAAAAAGGAACACATTGAAGGTCGTGCTTACAAAATCCTGTCTCCAACAAATAAAATAAAAATCTGCACAAAGTTAGTTGCATATTGTTGGGCGGAACATTTTTATCTAAAAGTTTGGACAACAACAGCGACGCACCGCTACGTGACTGATGAATAGTTTGTGGCAAAATGGACACTAACACGAACAAACTATGCTCTTAAACTTTGATATTTATGCTCGCTTCCGAGGAACAATTTGTTATCGTTCATTCGTTTAGGAAGAGTTTTTAATCATTCATCAGTTGGTGATGATTAATTTCAAAACATGTACCAATGTTAAAAAAAAAACTTAACATCATGGAAAATGTAGCGTGTTTTTTTTTGTCCCACCACAATATTCCCAAACTTCTGCAACTCCTGAGAGCCAGAAACAACAGTGGCAACCACCAGAAAAACGCTAGACAATGAAGCTCGACGTGCCCCGGAGAATGAATTTACCTGTCTTGGATTCTGCAACGAAATTAATCTGAAAAGAATAGTGGAGGAGTAGGAGAAGGAGAAACACGTACAAACTTAGTTTAGTAAATGTAGCGTGTTATTACTTACATTGTGCAATGATTGTATCTACCATGCTGATAATAATAATTTATTGATCATTCTGACACTTTTATAAACACAAGAATCAAATCCCGGACTTTATGGCCTGGCCCACAGTTCGTATTAAATCGTGCGTCCTCATGTGGAATTTTGTTAATAGTGGCATAACTACATATTAACAAATTCCACATAGGCGACGCTGGCTAGTAAAATAATGTTTCCAAGAAATTTGCGCGCTATCGATTTTTTCTTTTTTCCCCCGTTTTTACACACTCACTTTTCTACGAAACAGGCACTATCTAATAAAATTTTAAAATATAATAATAATAGTAAATAGTAATATTAACCACTTCAAGAAAGGACTAAGCTCCCATACCCGCGCATGTCCTGAAAAATTGCATTTACCTTTAAAACCTCAAGAAGACTTTGAAGACTGATAAAATGTCAACCTCAATAACCACATATTGTTACCGTATTTTATAAGCTTTTATTTAACTTTTCTTCAAAGGATATTAGTTTTTTCTGAGTTGACTTTGCATGTTGCGAGACGAGAAAAAGCTAACGTTTTTGTTTTTCTTTCGGGCTGAAAATAAAACCGCGACTTTCTGGAAACGCAGAGATTAAAATGTTTTAATTTAGTTTTTGAGTGACGTCAGAAGTTAAGTGGGTGTGGATTTGGTGACAAAAAATTGAGGTACTCTTAGGTTCAAAAATATACTATTGATTGCACTTCATGCAAAAGTGGCGCACATTATTTCATCAGTTATTTAAGTTGGAATAGCCTGTTTCCCTCTTGTAAGAGCACTGGAGGCTCAGTGGTATCGGCCCCGACTTACAAGTTGGAGGTCGTGGGTTCAAACCCAGCGCATTACTTTGTTTAATTTATTTCATCACCACTGCTCTCAAAACGGTGAAGGAAAACATCGTGAGGAAACCGGCATGTCCTAGAATCAAAAATTCGAAGACATGTGACATCCACCAACCCGCACTGGGCCCGCGTGGTGGATTATGGCCCACTCCCTTTCACAGAGCCTGTGTCCCAACAGTGGGAACATTATAGGCTGCTAATGATGATGAGCCTGTTCCCGTCAATTATGTATAGCACCGCCTCGTCGTGTCCTCACTGTGGTGACAGGCAGTGGCGAGCTTACCAGCATTGGTTCAGGCCATGTTACGGAGCGAGGGGGAATGGGAAGCAGTCACCTCCTTAGTAGTGTTCCACGCGTGCCTTAGGGAGCTGTCAGCAGACTGAAACTGAGCCCTTTAAGGCTTAAGGGCTGCTGAAACTTCGGGACAGTGTGTAAAAAACACCGTGGCCCTGAAACGCAAATTTCAGCAGCATCCAGGGCGGGAGAACTCATTTGATATTATTATTTTTCCCAAGAGTTTGGGAAAAATAATAATACCACTTTTGCCACCTCGAACCAAACCCTCACAGTATGAGTACAAGAGATTACAGCCCACTCCCTCTCACAAAAGCCTGAGCAGTGGGAACATCATAGGCTGATAAATATGCTAAGGTCTTCCATATCTATATAATAATAATAATAAAGCCTTTATTAACAATCTAGTAGGTTACATTTCATCTTATAACTACTTAGTAGTCTATGAAAAATTTTGATTATGAAAGTAGCTGTATAATATTGTTCTTGTTAGAAACCGGTTTCTAGATTGTCTTGCTTTCCAGCATAGGCCTCCCCAAGTGTTCTCCACAGCGATCGGTCCCTAGCTTGTCTAGTCCAGCATGCTCCTGTTACGGGTAGTTCTTCAGAGACAAAATTTTCGATGTCTGTGGGTATATTTCTGTAACCCACTAACAAAACGGCATGTAATATTTTTTTCTGTACAGTTTAGCTTTAGCTCTACCTGGGACAAATTATATTTTTTTAATAGAAGCTATCTAGATACAAAATAAAAAAAATTGAAGTCTGTTCTCCTGATTCATATAGGGCGTCCGTTTCCCATTTTCCGGAACAAAATGGTCGATGTCGCATTTTCCTTTTGATTCATCAATATAAATTAAAGTTATATCGAAGGTAATTAATTGACCTCTTACAAAAAAAATACATATTAGATATAACTACGTTAGTGTGTTTTTAATTAAGTAAATAAGAAGTGTCCGGCGTATAATACTGATTCATGTGGAGTAAGCTTCGCTTGACTGTACTTGGTCGAGGAATAATGATGAGAGTCTGGGATCCCACGTGGGGGGAAACCTGTCGTACAACGGACATGCTAGAAGGCGGATGTAAGGCTGGTTGGCTTAGAACCTGGTGAAACAAAGGTAAATGTCTGATTCATCTGTGCTTGGTTTAGGTACCTTGCTGATTACAATGCCTAATTTATTAATTTTATTTTGCTGTTTTAAGACTTTAATCTGAGTTTCGTGTGATGCTTTTGGGTTACAGATTCGTGTAGAAAAATGATAATACTGAAGTCTGTATGAATGATGAGTTAAGCATGATTTTAGGCAAAATCATGATTCATCTGTGCCTGATTCATATGTTCAAAAACCCATATGAATCTGAAAATGAATTAGTTTTTTTTCAACCAGAAAGGAGCACTTTTGTTACGTTATTTTACTTTTCAATGTCAGTAGAATGTGTGTGAGATAATTTTGACATTATTTTTCGGTATTTATTCATAAGTCAAACTCTATCTATTTTATTTTATTTTATATTGCTGTTCACAACAATGCCACTATCAATAGTAGAAAAGATGGAAAAAAATATATCTATGAGAAAAAGAGATTCACAGAACGTACGAATTTTTCATCCTTCTAAGATGGAAAATAAGAAAAGATCCAGACAAGTATGCTGCGTGGAAATTAAAAATGAAAGAATTATATTTGAAAAAATAGAGAGAAAAAACAAAAGTAAACAGAGAGAATATTATAACGTAGCATTAAAATAACTATCTAGTACCTATTTATAACAAAATTCTCGCTTTTCTGTAAGTATTTATTTCTGTAATTGTTAGTTTAAAAACAAGAATTTTATTGTTGAATTGACCAGATTTTTTCCTTGATAATATGATCACTGTTAATAAATTAATTGTTTTATAAAAAAATATTATTGTTGTTATAATATTATGATTATTTTCTTAATACAAAGCCCATTTTTATTTAAAGTTATCCATTTTTATTTCTGTTCCTGACTCATCTGTAAAAAATTCTGATTCATCTGGGCACAAAATTTTTAAACGTCGATATCTTAAAAACTACTTTGTAAAAAGGAGTCCCTCAAACAAATAAATGTTATTTGGAATATCTATTTTCATATGAACATGTGTTACTGAGCTGAAAGTGAAATTAAAATTTGACCATATGAATCAGTCAAAGAATCAAATTTCGAAGAACTACCCTTACCTCCTTGATATCATCTTCCCATCGTCGATATTGCCTTCCTGTACCTCTCTTGTTGTATCTAGGACACCATTCTGTTATATCCCATATCTATACCAATATTATAAAGCTGAAGAGTGTGTTTGTTTGAACGCGCTAATCTCAAGAACTACTAGTTCGAATTGAAAAAATATTTTTGTGTTGGATAGTCCATATATTGAGGAAGGCTATGGGATATATAACACTACTCTACGAACACAGAAGCAGCAGCGGGGTGACACATCGGCGACATAGCTAGTATTAGGCCTAAAACACACACAAGCGACGTAAGGCGAAGGCACGGTGCAGGCGCAGCGCAGGCGTGGGACAGATACGGCGCAGACGCGATTTGAATTATATCAGAAGAGGCGTGGAACAAGCAAGAAACGTTCAGATGCGGCATTTTATAGGCTGACTTTGGTGCGTAAGATGTCTTCTTCGTCACAAGCGACGTGCTTCTTGCGTGACTCACGAGAACCGACTGCTAGCGACGACGCGGTGCAGGCAACAAAACGGCGTGTCTGCGCCGCGTCGCTTCAGTATAATTCAAAAACGTCGCCTGCATACATTTTGTATGAAATCGTTTTGAAGCGGCGCACGCCTGCGCCACGCCTGTTCCACGCCTGCTGCCTTATGTCGCTTGTGTATGTTTTAGGCCTTAGATACAGTTCATTACGTTATACTTAAGGATTAATTTTCAGCAACGTGATTATTGTGACGTAAATTTTACATGCTCCCAATCTCACTACGTCACAAAATCAGCTCCTTCGTAATGGGTACAGGTAGGTAGTAAAAATAAATGAACCTACCTACTACATTCGAGGTAGGGTACATTTATTTTTGGAAGACGCAGACCAATAGACTGTGCCTGATTAGAATTATTCGAGCAGAACAATGTAAACACTGTTTATTCAATAAATTATGCTTGAATTGAACTTGAGGAAAAATTAAGGTGATCTGAAAAGTTGGAAGGCGAATTAAGCATCGTAGATGGTGTGACCTGTGACGCACAGGAAAAAACTAATAAATACTTCCGGTGTATTTCTCTAAGGATGCAGCTTTGGTCGCGGGACTAACGAATTACCGTGATCCCTGTAGTATCTATATATAGTCTGTGGTAACTAGTGCTAGCTAAGGTGGTTTTATAATCTGTTTAGTCTATGTTTTCTAAAGGGGAACCGATCAATTTACCGAATTTTGTTTGTTCGAATTTCATTATACCGAAAACTATTGGCCGACATCTCTTTTGCTATATGCATTATTTGACATATTTTCAGATCATCGAAGTTTCATTAGCCATTTTTTTTTTTTTTTTTTTTTTTAGCGTGGTAAAATCATCAAATGAGTCCTCCAACCCCGGGCAGGGCGGGTGGGACTGTCAGACTTCTACTGACTAAAATCCACGGTGTCCTTCATAGCCTGTTATGTTCCGGGGTCACGGTAAGGGAATAATCCCGCGACCCCGGCAGGCTTTGGCCCTCTGAGAGGGGGGCCCCGTCATTATGCTGACGCTCTTTGAGGCGCGCGTGGGACACAACGCGCCGTCGACCCGGGCATGGTCCTTGGTCGGGCAGCGAGTTGCCCTTTACTCGCCGCCCGCATGCCCGCGCCTACGGTGGCCGGAGATCGTCTCGCGACGTCCGTCGCCGTGGGCGTCCTACACCGCGGTTGGGGCGGAGGGAGGACTCTGTCCTCTCTCGCTCGCGGCGCGCCTCCTCCTTCGCGAGCATTACTGCTTCGCAGAAGGAGGCGACCGCTTCCCACTCCGTCTCGCCCCGCAGCATGGCCGCAACCAATGCCGGGCGCGAGAGAAGTTTCATTAGCCATAAGTATTATTTTACTGAAGTATGTTCCGCCGATTAACAAAATAACTTTTTACTATTGACCGAAGCCTCTTTTAAACTTTTTTCAGTTGCCAAATGATTTATTTGCCATATTTTCACCATACCGAAACAACATTTTACTGAAAAATTAAATTACTGTCATAAAATTCAATATATTGTGCTACAAAACATTGTGGCGGAAACGAAATGCTGCAAAACCGACTTTACGTAGTCTTGTCTGCCCTACCCCTAGAGTGTAATTTAAAATCGCGTAGGCGCGGAGGGGTGTGGTGGCCCGCGAGCTGAGGAGCAGGTGGTTAGAACGGCCGCCGCCGCGGCTGAGGCTGGCCGGCGAAGCTGGCCAGTAAGCCGAAGCTGCGGTGGTGAGCGTGCAAATCATCTGCGACGATAAGCTCGCGTGGGGCCACCCAAAACCCCGCAGCGCCGGAGCCATGACAGAAACAATGCTTGTTGCATTTTGCATGCTTGCTTGTTTGCTGCACGTTGCATGCTACGTGCTTGCTGCTTGTTGCATACTGCATGCTTGCATGCATGCGACATGCTTGCTTGCATGCTTTATGGTTGCTTGCATGCTGCATGCTTGCTTGCATGCTGCATGCTTGCTTGGATGCTGTATGCTTGCTTGCATGTTTTTTTGGTGCTTGTTTGCATGTTGCATGTCTGTTTGTATGCTGTATGCAAGTGTATCACAATACAAACCTTTTTACAAACACAAGAATAACACAAATACAATAACAAGTCACAAAAGAGTATCAAGAATCACACAAAATGCGCAAGAAGATTTGAACACACGTGCTAGCCAAAACATCCCTAATAGTCCAACTGTGTAGTTAACAGCAAATGTCATTAATTAATTATACTAAAATGCCCGTCAGAGTTATATCGTACATGACATTTGCACAATTATTTTGTATTGTCTAGGTACCTACATTTTCAATGGCGCCTGCAAAAAAATGATCAGCAATAATTAGTGTGCACTTTCTAGGCGTTTGGTGAAATGAAAATATGGCAATTAAAACAGTGGTATACTGAATGTTTGGAAACATAATACTTCGAACAACCGTCGTTTCGAGTAAGTGTAACATCGGTAAAAAGTTTTTCGGCCAAATTATGTGTTGGAGTAACGAAAAAAAACAAATAGATAATAGGTTAACTGAAACAGTGGCAAACGTGACTTCGATGAAGTAAAAAAAAACCAAATGATAATAGTTGAAAAGTTTTCGGTCAAATGAAATTCGGTCAAACGGTTTTCGATCTTATGATTCGGCCTGATTAATTTAATTCGGTATTTTATTTAAATATAACATTGGCGACGAGGATGGGATGTATAAGTGCAGCACGAACAATAGAAAATCTAAAGAAAATTTTCTCTCAATTTGGGTACCCTGCTCATTTGGTGACTGACAATGGTCCTACATTCACCAGCACTGAATTAAAAAACTTATGTGCTGCTACGAGTATCAAACACACTTTCACGCCACCATATCATCCAGCAACAAATGGTGCCGCTGAACGATTCGTTGAGATTTTCAAGTCACATTCAAAAAAAATTAAGGAAAGCGGAAGTTCCGTTTCATCAGCAATCTATTTGTTTCTGTTTGACTACAGGAATATGGCACATGCAACCCCCGGCTGCATACCCCGGCGAAATTAATGTTAGGGAGGGAACTTAGGACTAGGTTTTCTTTGTTGCGACCGCCACCCATTACAGAGAGGTTCCATGAAAAGCAGGAAAAGCAAGTAGATAATGCGTCGGGAAATAGGAATGTTTCTTTTAGGGTGGGAGAAAAGGTGATGGTCAGAGACTATCGAAAAAATTATAATCCGTGGACTCAGGGGGTAGTGATAGAAGAGTCCGTCCCTATTATCACATATATATTATAGATGTAGATCGTGTTAGATGGAAGAGACATTGTAACCAAATTCTTAAGTGTAATAGGAGCCTAGATGAATGATGGTAATTTTAAGTGACAAATGTAACTAAGTTGTTTTGTAAGACGGAATTGTTATAGCATGCACAGTAATAGTTATATACTCATAGTAATAAATTAGTTACTGTTTAATAAATTTATTTACAATGAATGTTATGTATAAATGGAAGGAATGTGTAAGGAGTTATTAAGATGTTTCGGTTTAGAGTTATTTTAACTTTTAGGTTAAGTGGAGTATTAAGGTTACGTTATCCTAATTTTATATTGTAGCTAAATTTTGGGTTCTGTAGGAGTAAGCAGTTTTGGTTTATAATTAAGTTTTTTTTTTGGCTTAATGGGCAATGTTATATTTAAATAAAATAATCAGACCGAATTTATTACTTCAGAAAACACAGACTAACAGACAGATTATAAAACCACCTTAGCTAGCACTCGTTACCACAGGAACTTAAAGGGCTATTAAAGGACACCGTGGATTTTAGTCAGTACAAGTCTGACAGTCTCTCCTGCCCTGCCCGGGGTGGGAGGACTCGTTTGATGATTTTACCGCGCTAAAAAAACTAAAAAAAAGGATGCCGCTTTAAAATCTGCGGTACGTGAGCTTTGACGTTAATTTGATCAAAATATTGTTCCTCTTTTTTTTAGGGTTCCGTAGTCAACAAGGAACCCTTATAGTTTCGCCATGTCCGTCCGTCCGTCCGTCTATCCGCAGTTTAGCTCAGAGACGCACAGTACTAGAGAGCTGCAATTTGGTGTAAATATACAGATTTTTTGCGCCAAAAAAATGGTAAAATAAAATCTCGTAAAATATTTCTTTTATGGTAACTCCTGTACACGTAAAGTTTTTTTTTTCTCGCGTTCCCCTTAGTGTGAGGTATCATTAAATAGGTCTTTAAATAACACACGACACGCACTTGGCCGGTTTTCATTTTTATTTTCCATGCAATAAACGCCGAACATCACACATCAATAAAAGTTTGCGATTACTTTGAAAATCGAAATAGTAAAAATAGTTTTATTATTAATTTCCAACAGGGAAAAACAAACAACTAACTATCTAAAGAAAAACAAACAACAAAGATTTTTTCTTGATGTTCAATTTTTTTTTTCAGTTCACACACACACATTTCACAAACATTTTTTTCATGTGTGTACAGACGCCAGCAGGTCAACTTACCCGAATCTGTGTGTTATTATCTATCTCTTGTGACTGGGGTTGTAGACACTATTTTTATTTTTGTCTTTTGAAATTCAAAGTACCTGCAACAGGCCTACTTGAAATAAAGGATTTTAATTGACTTTTGCATCTCCAGCTTTCACCGACTAAAACCCCAGTATTTATAACCGTACGTAGTAGTCTAACATCAAGTAAGTTTTAGGTGAAGGCTAATATCCAACAGTGGTATCATAATCTTATTTTTACAACCAATAGTCGGTTTGCAATCTAACTAGAAACCCATCATCTGCCTAGACTTTTCCCAACTATATTGGTTTCAGCTTCGAGTCAAACCACATGCAGCTGAATATCAGTATTTTACTGGGCAATTCGATACCCCATGGTAAGGCAGGTTGTCAGACCTATGAGCTTCGGACTAACAGTAACGACTGCCAAAGATCTACAAATTACAGCCGGGACCAACGGCGTTGCGTGCTGTCCGAAGCACGGAGGAAACTCGTCGCTATGACAGATAGTCTCCCATCCACAGACCAACCCCGGCAAGCGTAGCCAAGAGCTCCTTAAAGATGAAATTGAATATCAGTATTTTACATAAAGCGACTGCTTATTTGACCTCCACAACCCAGTTATACTGGATATTACGATACACCTTAGTAAGATTGTTAGTCTTCCGGACAAACTTTAGTAACTGCCACCGACTGCTCAAGGCAAGGGGACCAATTGCTTAAAGTTCTTCAAGAAGCACGGAGAAAATTCGATATGTAATGAATAGTCACCCATCCATAGACTGACCTATGCAAGAGTGGCTTAACCTAAAACATTGACTCGTACGCCTGCTACTATTTACAGAGGGCATGACGTAGGTTGGCAATACCAGGAAAAAAACTGAAGCATTGTTAGAGTACAATGTTCAAAGAATTATCATTCAGTAGGTGTTCAATTCAAATAGACATTTGTACTGATATCGAGTAAAATACTGGAAAACGGAATACAAACATTTAAGATAAAAATGTTCACTAAAATATTTTCATTGAATGGTGACGTTGATTCTACGTGTGGTGATTGACAATGAAATTAGATGACGCATAATTCATGTCTGTAGAATCATGTACAATGAGTAGGCGTTTGTGATTTTCCCCCAAAAGCCTAATAAATAGTCGGCCCTTTCATCATGTTATCACTACATTGTCAAATCCATAATTTAACGTAAAAGCATTACGCGAAAAACCATCCATGCAATTATCGAGCGATAATGATAATTTTTCCAATAATTTGAAAGCATTTCAAAAGTGTCAACATGAAAAACCTATTAAAGTTTTTAAGTGTTTCCCCTTTAACGTGATTGGTCGGCGGGGTTTCGCGGAGGCGTACGGCGGCTGTGATTGGTCGGTTGTGTGCGTAAGTAGCGGAGTTTTCGCGCGCTTTCCATCAGTTGTGGGCAAATTCCCGCGCGTTACAGCGTCGTGCTAAAGTTGCGTTCCGAAGTTATGAGTGTCTAACGACTGTTGAAGTACGTGTTCCTTCTACTGCGAATCAAGGTAGGTGATGTGGATTTAATCAATTCTTTTTTCAAATTATGAAGGATTTTTTTTTGTATTTTTTAAATATTTACTGTCGACTTTTTAATTAGAACGTGATTATTTTATCGTGTTATTTTTTTATTGGTTGGTAATTTGGATCGGCCTTAACCAACCAATTTTATTTAAAAGATTCAGGTATTTATTTAAAAAAAAAAATAATTAACTTTGCCATGGTGTTCTTTTTTTAAAGAAAACCATAAAGTTTTTTACTTGCGTCTACTGACTGTTTGGGATCCAGTAACATTGACCGTCGTTTTTATTTTTAGGAGGGTCGTGTTAATTTGTCATTGATTTTATTAATTGACCTTGAGTTTTAAAATACTCTGAACTTCGTGATGATAAAGTACTATTAATAAATATTTGACGAGTTTATGTATTACCTTAATTTATAATATTCATTATAGCAAAGATTCTACTTTTATTCCTTTAAAGTCCGCCCAACAATGCCTCTAAATGGCCTAATTACTATTATTATTCTCATTTATTCACCATTTTACATACGTTTTACATATTTAAATATGATTAAAAAATATATTATATTAAAAACATTTAAAAATATAAAAAATAGTAGGCCCACCAGCATCGGGAACAGGGTCCAAAGTGCCGGTGGTTAGGGCTCTAGAGAGAGGAACTGCCTCACAATACGCGCCGTGTCCAAAAGAACTGCTTTAAAAGCCAGCTGCACAATGAGAGCCTCTTAAGGTGTTGGTCGAGGCTAATTACTATTTATTATTAGTTTGACTTTCATCTCACCTATATCTAACATCGCAATTTTAAATTCACACGAGACATAATTTTAGGTTTACCAAAAACTCAAGAATTTAGGAAAATCAATATTCTTTAATATCTTGTCTAGATAATCTTGTTCATAATAATATTTTAATAATTCGATCACGTATAGGTAGTGTTTTGTCAAATTATTTCTCAATATTTTAAAAATGTTACGTGTCAAAGTACTTTGACGTACAAAACCATTGTATATGGGTTTGAACTCGCAACCTCATGTATGCGAGGTGCTAAATTTTCGGGCCACTACATTTAATAACTAATGCAATAATGACTTTTAAACAAGATTTAGGGTTACACATATACAAAATTAACTACTCAATCTTTATTACTGCAGCCATGTAATGTTCAGAAAAACTCAGCCAGCTTTTGAAAGAAAGAAAACTTGTAAACCTAGTTTTTTACTGTGTCAGAAGCATTCTAAAAAATCATTGAGATAGGATATAATTTAGGGGTAGGAAAACGTTTTCTCTTTTATTATGGACGAGCGCTCGGTATACGATCCTCTTAAAGGTGTCGCATTTTCATCAGTTTTGGTTTACTTATCAAAAGTAAAAATACTGGTCAATTATTTTTCAATAATTTAACTACGGACTAATTATATTTTAGTTCACAAGCCTATTCTTCTATATTACGATAACATGAAAAAATAAAATAAAAATAAAAATTCCGAAATATCGGAAACTAAAAACAAATAAAAAAATTAACATCTCGTTTTTAGTTCTTATGTTATGAGATGTCGTATTACCCAGTTACTAGGTTGCGGAGATCAAATAAGCAGCTCCATGTAAAAAATATACTGATATTCCGCTAGACTTAATTCGATTGGAATCCGATCCCAATATAGTTGGGAAAAGGCAGATGATAAAGTTCCAAAAATTTTGTTAGTGACTTTACCCATGGCTCGACCGATTCCAACTGAATATCAACCTTACCACTACAACATATGGCATAAAACACGTTGTTTTCTACGGGTAAATGAAAAACAAAACACGATCGCCACGATGACGTCAAGTCAATCAAATTGCATCATTATTTATTAGTAGCAAGATTGATTTTCACTTGTAGTTGTAATCAGTCCGTGGGTAAAGTCCTTGGTGACTATGTGAATTTAAAAACTTATAACAAGAAAAAGTCCATTTTCTTATACAAAAATGTTTTTATTTTCAAAAACAATTATAAACAATTACGAGAACACTTCCGTATCCGGATCAATTTAGTTATTAAAATATTCATTAAATGTTATCGAAAGTTAAATTTTCCCATTTCAAATAATCCGTTTAGTTGTAACATAAATATTTGAATCCAGTAACTTAGGCGTGGGAAGGGTAGCGAGTTCAAACTCGACAACACTGTTTCTCGATTACTAATATTTTTCGCAATCAGTAACAGTGTGACAGTAAGAAATAAATGGAGGTAAAATACATTTTCTGTTCTTAAAATAGCTGGTCTTCGTTGACTTCAGTGAGAATTTCACCTGTACCGTTAGTCTATTTACAAACATTGAAACTTACATGCACAAACACCCAGGCTCAGAACAATTACTTGTAGATCATACAAATATTTGTTGAGAGCGGTAATTGAACTCACGACCGCAGCGGTAGTCGATTTCTCGGCCACTGCACCCACCATGCCGTTAAGCTGCCTTCAAAAAGACACGAATTCAGATCCCGTGATATAGAATCCGTGATACAGAGAAAATTGTTTGAAAAATAATCTGGAAAGTTCGACTTGGAAACAATACCTAAAGCCGGATTTTCATTTGTCTGACGTGTTGTGTTGTAACGCATCAGAACAGAGGGTCGAGTCTGCTAATTATTATTCAGAATGGCGCCACAATGGCGTTTCAATTTTCGAACCATTTTTACTCAGCAGTAAAAAATGGTTCGAATAAGCACTACAATTGAAACGCCATTGTGGCGCCATTCTGACTAATAATTAGCAGACTCGACACCCAGGACGGTTTCATACATTTAGTATGGCGCATCACAACACATCGCGAACACAAATGTATGAAACCGATACCGTTCTGATGCATCACAACACAACACGTCAGACAAATATTAACCCAGCTTAAGACCAGACGTCACTCTTGTGATTAATTCAACGATTCTTCGTTAAATCTATAAGAAAAATCTTCTTACCACAGCGTAATGTGTCACCATTTTTTTTTTTGGAGGGTTGGTGGAATCATAAAATGGTTTCAATATATTCCCGTTTGGGTGAAACAGAAGAGACTCTCAGACTCTCACTGATTACAACCAACAATTTTCCTTCAATTCAAACCAGTTATTTCAAGTTTAAGCCAGTTACAGGGACTTTTGAATTACAAAATAAAAAACTGTTCAAAAATTGATATGGTGCTACAGTCACAGTCATAAGACATAATAACTGTGAACGTACCGTAGGTGCCCATTCCAAGGAGTAGATCTCCATGGAGAAGAATGGTCAATTGTTCTTGCTTCTTGTAACTGAGTTATGGAGGTCAGATATGTAGTATTCAGCTGCATCCATTTGGCAAATCCCAACGTAATTAAAAAAAAAACACTACACAGAAAAAGATTAAACGGGAATTAAACAAATCAAAAAAATAAAATATCTATTGGATTCCACAGCTGTTTCCAAAAAAAAGTTAGAATAAATAAGTCTTCTTTGAAAAAAGCGAGACAGTTTAAGTGCTCATTAGTTTCTGCTTTAATTTCTTATACTTACTATTAATTAGTTACCATTAAAAAGATCCGTAGTTTATCATTAAAAATATCTAACGAGTGTATGAAGATGTTTAGATGGAAACCACTCATCATTTTAAATTAAAAATGGACCTCGACTAGAAATTTCGGCAAACGAAGTGCCCATATAAAAGTAATTCGATTTTACGGGAAATTATATTAAATCGTGTTTTTAAAGATTTTCCTTGGTTTGCTAATTTTTTTCTGGGACAAAGTTAAATAAATAAATACGTATCGATGGACTTACCTACACAAGAATTTGTATTTTTTTTACCGCGTAATATATAATAATATAATATAATATTCCACAACTATCACACAACGCCATCTAGTCCCAAGCTAAGCAGAGCTTGTGTTATGGGTACTAGACAACTGATAAACATACTTATATATTTCTAAATACATACATATTATAGATAAATTACACCCAGACACAGAACAAATGATCGTGCTCATCACACAAACATTTGTCCTGGGTGGGAATCGAACCCACGACCTCTGGCATAGCAGTCAGGGTCACTAACCACTAGACCAACAGGCCAGTCAACTATAAAAACGGACATGTCAAAAATCGAGGTTTACAGACTATTTTTAAACCTTAGAAAGGTTTTACAGGAAAGCGTTATTAAGGTTCAAATCACTCTAGAAATCGATTCTATGTGTATACAGAATAATTCCTAGAGAGGTTTATTTCAATTCTATGTACACATAATTTTTCTAGAGCAATTTGAAAATTAACAACGCTTTTCTGTAAACCTCGGTTTTCTGTAAACCTGTTGGAAAGAGACAGAGCTATTCAAGTCGTCTAGCTCCATCTCGTTCCCTGAACGGAACCACTCACGCTTTAAGGCGCGGGTCACATAGAAAAGACGTTAGACGCAGACAGGGCGGAGACATTATTTGTCTCTTCGGCGTCTCTTTCATACAAAATGTATAGAAGCGTCGCGACGTAAAACATGAAGAAGAGACGGGGCGCGGACGCGACTCTCATACATTTTCGCACGTCTGCGACGCGTCCTCGTCTTACGCCTTTTCTATGTGGCCCCCGTCTACACGCAGAGAAATGTATACGAGAACTTCTGGTTGCAACCGTGTCAGCAAGATTCACTAGTTGATAGTTGACTTTACAACATTTCTAGTAATAAATACTAAGTCCTTGTTATCTCTACTACTTAGGTACTTAGTATTTATTACTAGAAATGTTGTAAAGTCAACTAGTGAGTCTTGCTGTCACGGTTGCAACCAGAAGTTCTTGTACAGGTAGCTAGACATTTCTCTGGGTGTAAGACGCCATGGTAGCCACCTGGTGTTTTAGGTCTTCGCCATATGGATCATGGTGTATCTTTTCTTTTGGCATGTCTATTTGTACGCAGGGACCGTCGAATATGACAAAGACCTTGTAACTTTTTTTAAATGCTTAAATCATAATTATCGTCAACTTTTTAAACTCGTTGCCCAACTCTAGGTTCCTGTGTCGTGTGACTGATACACAAAGATTATCTTACAAACAAATTTTCAGTGTGGGATTTGATAACGCAGTAACCATTCAGTCAATGCGCCACTATCATAATTTTATTACATGAATGTTTTGGTTTTTGTCTAATCTACATTCGAGTTATTAAAATTTTAAAAATCTCTAACATTTCCTTACAAACTCATTAGGTTTACATTTACAAAAATAATAATATGTTCATCAAAAAACATTTTTTTGATAGTGAAACCAGTTCTAATTAAATCACAGTTAAAATAAAATTCTTAGAATTTTGACTTTTTACGAAATACAATGCGCCCATTGAATGAAACCAGTAAACCTGTGCTTTAATCATGAAAAAAAAAATCGGTCTCACCATACAAAATTATAAGCTTGATTGGACAGTTTGTATGGAGAGGCCGATTTTTTTAACCATTTCCTGAAAAAAAAAATTGTGGAAGATTGTTCAGTTTCGTCTAATGAGCAAGCCCTGAAAGTTTGTGGAGAACTGTCCCTTACACCCTGTATACACAGCGTAGCATCAGTCAAGTTTTCTTATTTAATCACAATACAACACACTGTGATTGGTTCTACGAGAAAATCGTAGACCCCTCTACGAAGTTTGCTACGCCGTTGCTACGCTGCTACGTGGCTACGATAGTTTTAAACGAAGAACAAAAAAATACAGGTTGATCAACTTTTATAAATTAAATTTTTGTTCAACTGTTTGTGATATTATGGCTTAACAAACTTAATATGAGGAAACGTGGGTTTTACTTGTATTGAACTACTTGGAAAGAATATAATTATTTGGAAACCACGCTTGTTAAAGTTTCTTTTGATCTTAGTGAGCGAAGAAATAAGTCAAGAAAAGATATTTTTCTGTATTGATTGAAATACCTAATTGTAATAAACTCCCACTTATTATCATACCTGGCTCAAAATCACCAAGGTTGCAAATTTCAAGATTGATTTTATGACAAAAAAAATTGCAAGCTATTAGGATAACTTTTAGTTTATGTTGTTGCAAATATTGTATATTGATAAACTTTGACAGGGCAGCGCACATAATTCTATATTTTTCTTGTTATAATGGTTTTAAGTGAATGTTACACAGAAAATCATCAATTCGGGAACGTTTTTCTAAGTTTGATAAAATGAAGAAAAACAATACAAAGTACGTCATTTACCTTTGTTTAATAACGTTGGTATATAATGTATCTATATTTTTTAAACAATAATGAAAACAGTACAAAAAAAATCTTTTACAAGCAAAATACGTTAAAAAATTAAAGAAGTTGCTATTTTCGTGGATAACATTAAGAAATTTCAAAATATTCAAAGCTCTCATAATCAAATTAACATTACATGAATAGAATGAAAGTTTTCTAATGTAACTAAATATGTTTTTCCAAAAAATATCTCCATGAACGCGTATTTTGTTGAGATATTTTAGTGTTCCCAGAAAGGACTTCTCGTCATTCCGGGAACGGTTGACGTTCCCGGAATGACAGAAGTTTTACCGAAATGACGATATTGATATCATAAGGTATTACTAAGGAAATATTTAAATTATAAACAACAGTTTAAATAACAAAGTTATTTATTTATACTGCCACATTGTTTGCACTTAAGAAAAAATAAAATTACTATTAAAAAATCTTGTTATAATTAAGTTTAATGTTTTTATAAATCAGTCTAGTAGAACTTCATAATCATAGTTGTATCTTCGTAAAATTTTAATAAATTCTTACATTATTGGGCGTATTAACTTAAAAACACAGTTTTCTTCACTATAATTCTACAAGTAACGGAAAAAAATATAAATAACGTAAGAAAATCAACAATAAATATTCTGTCACAAATGACAACATACAAAAAAAATATACAAAACAAAACCCATTATTTTTTCGAAAACATCAATATCACTATCAAAATAATAATTTAAATAATGATGCACCCACGATCATTGGTGATGAGGATGTACACCCCGCAATAGCGCGGGGGTCGAGGCCCATTAAATGCGAAGACCCTACACAACCGCGAGGTGTGCAGTCTCAGAGAATATTTTTTGAAAATGGAAGTGGGTTTGCACCGAGATGTGATCACAGTGGACAAGGGACTCACCCCGCTGTCCATGGCTAAAGAGAACTGGTGCAAACTTGTGGTACTTAGTACCGAAAATTGCAAGGAGGTATGGCAAGGCAAGGAGCTTCACCGACGCTTCTACCGGGCTCTTCATGGGCCCGATGTAGATTTAATAATGTCCGTGTCCTGGCTACGTTTCGGTGACCTCTTCGGGGTAACTGAAGGTTTAATCTGTGCAATTATGGACGAAATTATTTTGACGAACTACCGGAGACATAATTATTATGAAAGACAGGACGGTCGACGTGTGTCGGGCATGCCATCGTCCGGGTGAGGCGATCAGACATTTATTTATTATCTCAGGTTACTCTCGTCTTGCTAACGGCGAGTACTTATAACCAAGTGGCCCGGATTATCCACCGGCAACCTGCTTTAAAATATAAACTTGTGGATTCTGAGATATCGTATCACAATTATGTGCCCAACCCAGTTCTCGAAAAAGACCATGTCACGATGTACTGGGATCTACCTATCGTTACTGACAGGACTATTATTGCTAATAAGCCTGACATAGTAGTGATAGGCAGATCAGCGCGACGCGTAATGTTAATCGATGTTACCATAGCGCATGAGAAGAACCTCGTGAAAGCCGAGAAAGATAAACAAATAAAATATCTTGACTTGGCGCACGAGGTTGTCGAAATGTGGAATGTGAGCTCGGCTATCATTGTGCCGATTGTTGTAACGGCCAATGGCCTGATGGCCAAGACTCGATGAACATCTGTCGATATTTCCTGCCCTTTGCGCGTTTAATTTTTTTCTGTTTATCAGTCATCTTATCTAAAAACGTTCTTTATCTAGTATTTGCCTTTTCTCTTTACGGCAAATAAGCTGCACTATCCGTTTTAAGCTTTTTTTGTTTTATTTTTCTTTTTCTGAAGTCTCCGTTACGGTGTAATTAAAAAGCAATAAAATTGGAAAATAATTACATGAATCGCTCTTGGAAACAATAATTTATCATTCCGAGAACGCGACAGTCATTTCGGGAACGTGCT
The DNA here is from genome assembly GCA_954870645.1 of Agrotis clavis. Taxonomy (NCBI): domain Eukaryota; kingdom Metazoa; phylum Arthropoda; class Insecta; order Lepidoptera; family Noctuidae; genus Agrotis; species Agrotis clavis. The sequence continues at coordinate 3,479,836 of OX940938.1, forward strand.
ATCACGTCCGGGAACGTTTCCGAAATGACCGTTCACGAAATGACGATTTCAAATAAACGAGCGCTTTGATTTTACGGCAACCATCTTAAGTGTGACCTGATTTTGTCAATAATAAAATATTGGCGGTTACTTTGTGATTTCGTGTCGTAAAAAGAATTTTACCAATAATTAAATGTAATAAACACGTTCACGAAATGACGGGCTATTGATGTACGTTCTACAAATTATGAATTGAAAGGTACTTACCACTTAGATACAATTTTTTTTGACGACAAAAACACTAACAGCTGGCTTTATTATAGTTTTCTTCCACTACTGACATTTGACACCAAATGACTGCGTTCACTTAAAATTTTTTTTTTTCGATTATCTATGCGTTCACTGAAATGACTTGTGCGCTATCGGACAAACTATTTTTTGCATTTTAATAATGAAAAACAAAACATATTTTAGATTCCTTTTAAAAACTAGATTTTGCATTAAAATACAGTATGTTAGTTAATGACAGCTTTTAAATACCTTGATTTTTTTATTAATATTTTCGACTTTGTTGTTGAAGATTGCACTTTCGGACGCGTTCCCGAAATGACTTTCTATGCATTTATATTGATTTAATTTAAAATTTACTTTATTAATAAATTATATTGTTCGATGTACAAACAAAACAGGTTAGTTAAAGTATTTTACTAATTTTCTTTTCTCAATAAACTGAAAATTTAACATATTAAATTGCTCGCAAAGCTAATTCTGCACCTTGGTGATTTTGAGCCACCTACGCTTTTCTCTCAAAACTAAATATTAAAAGATACTGTAACATTGTCATTTTAAAAGCAAATATTTTGAAAGTATAACCATGGAGTTTCTTGCCGACAAAGCCGAAAAGTTTTCCGGTTTAGTAGTTTTTCAGTTGTAGTTTTCCATATTTGGCGCTGTAACTGTGCTTTTTTTGGCGATGATATCTTCAAATGAGTCCTCCCGCCCAGGGTGGGACGGGAGGGACTGTCAGACTTGTACTGACTAAAATCCATGGCGATTCTTCAAAAGCCCTTTTCATCCCTGGGTCACGGTTAACTGCAAAGACAGTCCCGGAACCCCGGTAGACTTCGACCCTCTAAGGCTCCGTCAGATTGCGGACAGCTCTTTGAGGTGCACGTGGAACATGACGGGAGTCGCAGTCGTGGCGCGGACTCTAGACACTTGCTGCTCAGTGCTCGCAAACTCGATTACTCTGTTATAAGCCTGAGCATTGATGAAAGGATTCTAAAATGGCGGCTTGTACTTGCGTTGACAGATAGTACAGTCAGCATATAAGATTTCAAATTAAAGTTTTTTTTAAATTAAAAATAATAAAATGGATCACAATAATTTCTCAAACTTAACCTAACAATAAAACAAAATTAAAACAACAATAATCAACAGGTAACAACGGAAACATAACAGATAACTATACTAAATATCGTTAAAAAAGATCACTGAGTGCGTCAAGACATCAAGACTATTTTTTTGTCTGCTAACGCTACACGCGGGAGTGAGTATAGACGGCACTAGTGTGCGAGCGAGAGAACACGATAAGCGCCGCCATTTAAGAATCCTTTCTTCAATGAACCGGGTTATATCTCTCCACTACCCTTGGCTGACTGGTAGAGAATGCCTTTTTTTTTTTTTTTTTTTTTTTTTTTAGCGTGGTAAAATCATCAAATGAGTCCTCCAACCCCGGGCAGGGCGGGAGGGACTGTCAGACTTTTACTGACTAAAATCCACGGTGTCCTTCAATAGCCCTTTCTGTTCCAGGGTCACGGTAAGGAAATAATCCCGCGACCCCGGCAGGCTTTGGCCCTCTGAGAGGGGGGCCCCGTCATTATGCTGACGCTCTTTGAGGCGCGCGTGGGACACAACGCGCCGTCGACCCGGGCATGGTCCTTGGTCGGGCAGCGAGTTGCCCTTTACTCGCTGCCCGCATGCCCGCGCCTACGGTGGCCGGAGATCATCTAGCGACGTCCGTCGCCGTGGGCGTCTACTACCGCGGATGGGGCGGAGGGAGGACTCTGTCCTCTCTCGCTCGCGGCCCGCCTCCTCCTTCACGAGCATTACTGCCTCGCAGAAGGAGGCGACCGCTTCCCACTCCGTCTCGCCCCGCAGCATGGCCGCGACCAATGCTGGGCGCGAGAGGTCTCCGCCTATCGCAGCCGTGAGGACACGTCGGTGCTCTGCCCAAGCTGGGCAGTCTTGCACCGTATGCTCCACCGTGTCCTCCGGGCGATCTTCGCAGTGGTGACACCCAGGCGTCTCCTCCTTTCGCATCAGACACAGGTACCTCCCGAAACTTCCGTGTCCGGTGAGGACCTGCGTCAAGCGGTAGGTCAGGACGCCATGACTTCTCTCCAGCCACTCCTCAAAGAGGGGTCTTACCGCCGCAATTGCGGCGTGCCCGGCCTTCGGTCGCGACAGTCGTTCCTTCCATACTGCCCTGAGATCGCGCCGGAGGTCTTCTCGCCGCGCCTCGACTTCACGAGGCAGCGGGGTCACGCCCCGGCGCTGCGCCTCCACGCGCCACTCATAGACGCGCTGGAGGGCAGTCGCCTCCAGATCCCAGGGCAGCAATCCGGCAAGGAGGTTGGCCGATTCGCCGGCAATCGTGCGGTATCCCCGGATCATCCGGATGGTAGAGAATGCCTAAGGCATTAAGTCCGCCTATGCACCTTTTGTGTTGCATGAAGTGTAAATAAATAAAGAAGAATGGGCAGAAATGTATGGACCCCTTTCCTTGTAACACTCCCATCCATATATCAAATGAAAGTACGTGAAAAGTGTACCATTTCATTGTATGACAGCAAACCTGTAAACTATGGGAGAAAAAAGTTATTGAGACTTTTATGTCAAAAGATAATTTCGATTTTAAGATGAAAACATTGCTTTTAGCTTTTCTTATGAAATATGTGTACAGATCATGAGAAAGAGCAACATTGTTGACATAACCGGACCTCAAGCGGCACCCACTTCTGACTCTTTAAAAGAAAATCATACGTATTAGTGTCGAATGAAGTGATAATTGTATGAAAATAATGAATTTAAACTAGATTGGGGCTTTAGAGGCTCAATTCCCTACCACAGTCCCTACTTAGAAGAACATGGCTAAGACCGTCACATGCCGCCACAACCAAAACGTTACTCAACTGACTACGTTCATAAGTGTCCGAAGTGCTAACAGTGTCTGAATAGTTTTTCTCATGCTAATGATGCGTACCAGCGGCATCAACACCGTGAGAAAAAGCTCATACATCGCCGTGTAGAGACACGTTCATATAGAGTCTATGGAAATATGTGCCACGAGGATAATATCACCGTGATTCTCCCACTCGTGGAGATGGCGCCTTATTCTTTTTCAAAAACGCTATAATAGAATATTACAACTGACATGTTCGAAATAAACTGATGTGTTCCATTATAAACTCTGAATCCCGGCCGATCTATTCTCGTAATTTACACACTATGACGAATTCTGACTCGAAGTAAAGATCGCGAACACGTAACACATAGTTGACGCCTTTCTTCTACTTACATGGTCGACAAACCCAATCGTTAAGGCACAGAAACCGTGAACGAGCTGAAGGTAGTCCGAGAATCGGTTTAAGAAACTAGCAAGTTTTATTTTTTTGCATATTATGTGACATTTGTCATGCTGACATCATCATCATTTGATATCATGTTCTTTTTTTTTCTTTGTTTGTTGTGTGTACTGGCTCTCAAATAAACGTTTTTTCTTTCTTTTCTTCTTTATTTGACGGCACACTCTACCACTTCGCTCATTGGTCAAATCAAAAAGTGCCCCCCTCCTGGCATTTTTTAATTAGAGAAACGTCAACGATGCATTAGCACAAGGACAGCATTGAGTATGGATTGATATAATTTAAGACATACACGAGTTCTACCTAACATTATGTATCGTTGGTATTTTGACTTTCAAATCTCAATAACTTTTTTCTCCCATGGTTTACAGGTTTGCTGTCATACAATGAAATGATACACTTTTCAAGTGCTTTCATTTGATATATAGCTGGAAGTGTTACAAGGAAAGGGACGTTTTGCCCATTCTTCTTTCAGTTGTTAGATTAAAAAAATGTATACAAATTCACAGACGAAATCTGAAATTGATCTCACTCCGGTGTCGATGTCAGCAGAGCATTTAGCATTGAAAGTGCGCGAACCAGGGAGTTGCTAAGTTTTGTCAGTTGCTCGCTTCACTCGCTACACGCTAATCGCTTGCGGTGGAGCTCCTGCTTAAAGTAATTGACTTTAAGTAATTATATTAGAGTCTACTTTGAACTGGTTAAAAGATTTTTCAGATAAAACTGATTCAAAAACAAAAGTAATTTAATAAATATTGTCCATAGTCCACCGTAAAGGTTAATTACAATTAGAAAAGGTGAATGTTACTAATATTTTTTTTTTAACTAAAAATTACGAGTCGTACTCGTAACCAATTTTTTACAAATAATGGTCATCCAGGTACGTTTTCGATTATAATTCATTTTTTTAAGATAAAATAGCTTTAGCTTTAGGCAAAAACTTTGCACCCCTTTTTAAGATATTTTTTTGTTTACATGCGAAACAAAAAAATATCTTAAAAAGGGGTGCAAAGTTTTTGCCTCAAGAATTAATACTATATAATGCTTTTGCCCTAAGGCTACACTCGTTTTTATATAATATAGAATTTGAATCATCATGATACATACACAAAAAACTTTTCGTATTTATTTATATGAATAGGATAAAGTTAGGTTGTAGATAATTGAATTATTGTTTAACTCTTAAAGAAAATACTAAAGCCCTAGCATGACTTTCCCGGTTTTTGTAACGCAAAGTACCTAAACGGGAACTTTGAAAGTAAGATGAAAAAATTTTGTTCGTCGTTCGCAGATAGTATGCTGTAAATAAAATACAGAAACCTTGTGTTAAGGCCTCTGTTAATCAGAAATCGCATTATTTGAAAATGGATTTCCTTTTATTCTTTGTGATTTAAATACATTTTTCAGGAACTATGTACGGAAATAGGAAATTTCGCACAAAATCTTATATCTGTCGGCTCAGCTAGTGACAAAATATAATTAAAACATTTCGAATACCCGTTCTCAATAAAATTAAATATGTGATAACCCCCTGTAGGGTAACCCTTATCAAATGTCCCGCGACGTCATCAGTTGAGTCTGACGCTCGTTGCTGATTGGCTGAGCTAATTATGAACAAAGTACTGCTTTTTCTAAACTGCCAGGATACGATGTTTGTGACATTTTCTTGATAAGGACATGTGACGAGGATGGATTTTATTTTGTAGTGGGATATTACCAAATGAGTCATAACACTGGGTGTATGTATAATAGAACAATCAGCCCATAATGTTCCCACTGCTGGGACACGGGCCTCCTTTCTATGAGAGGGAGTGGGCTGTAATTCACCACGCGGGCCCAGTGCTGATTGGTAGATGTCACATGTCTTCGAATTGTTGTTTCTAGGACATGCATGTAGGGTGATGCATGCATTGATAGGGTGGTTTTTACAAGTGGGAGGACTGACTTGATGATTTTCCACACCAAAACATATCTTGTAGAGTATTAATTACCTACTAAAACTATAATCAAATCTATAGATAGTTTAAAATTACCATGACGTAAGTAGCAATAAAGTTGCTCATTCATTTAATTTTTTTGCAATACTTATTAAGCATCATATCGTGTACCTATTTCATTAAAAAAAAATGATTTTTTATTTAAATATTATATATTGTTGCAAAGAAAAGGCGTTCAGCCCAAAATATATTTTTTTGTGTGTAACACATTCAAATCTCAAACTTGAACAATTTAAAAAGAAATCTTCAACTAACAGTCAGTGGTCTGTCTAATCCAGGCAATTAATTTTTATCCTCAATCGCGTGAACGTTACTGGCAGTAATCTTACCTACAAATTGACACAAAATGGCGACGAGTGTCACAAAATGGCACTCGTCGCCATTTTGATGTCGCATTTGAACATTGTGATACTTTATCACAATGTTCAAATGCGACATCAAAAAAGTCACCGAGAGTTTGGAATCTTTTGTGTAATTCTCATTTCGTTAACCCTGCTTAAAGTAAAAGGAGGGTTTTGAGTATATCTGGGTTATCTCGGGATGTCACTGAAGGGGTACTATGCGGAAATGGATCAAAGGTTAAAGGGTATAACTACATGTATCCTAACGTACTTTTTTAAGTACTTTTTATTAAGTTTAATGAAGTTGGGCATGCGGGCGCCGAGTAATGGGCGACTCGATGTCCGACTATGGACCATGCCCGGGTCGACGGCTCTTTGTGTTCCACGCGCGCCTCAAAGAGTGTCAGCATGATGACGGCCCCCCTCTAGAGCGTCAAGGCCTGCCGGAGTCGCGGGACTTATCTCATTACCGTGACCCCGGAACATAAAGGGCTATTGAAGGATACCGTGGATTTTAGTCAGTACGAGTCTGACAGAATAGATGGGAGGACTCATTTGAAGATATTACCACGTAAAAAAAAAGTTTGATAAAGTTGGTTACTTTTTCAAATAAAAAAGAAAAACGTTGGATCACACTACACTAAGATAATTTGTCGTCATCCTCAGTGTATTTAGAAACATTTAAAACACATACAAACATGAATCATTCAAAATGCAAGGTTGGCTTAGTGGTTGAACGATAGACTACAGCGTGTCGCGGGTTTGATCTCCGCTCGGAACAAAATATTTGTATGTTCTGCTAGTAGTTGTTCCGGGTTTGTAAACGCACCTAGCGTTTACAAACATAGAAAGAAACACTACACAGGAAAAAATCAAAGTGTAGGGCAAAGTTTAAAAAAAAAACAATTTTTTGTTTCGTGCGGGAGGGAATCAAGCCCGCGAAGCGCATCGCTGCAGAGTGAGATAGCTCACTCACTGCACCATCTGTTCTAAGTAACTTACAGGTTTTGATCCAAGTTCTGTGTACATTCTAGTACTCGTACACAGGTACACAATCAAGGTGAACCCCTGGTTTCCTCGCCCTATTAGAGTCCGTCAGACCTTGAAGCATTTCGCTCACAGATTGTAACGCCTGGTTAGATTCTGAGCAAACCACAATGCTCTTGAGAATAGCTGAGATGATGATAGCATTATTGGTGATTATTGACCTACCTGATGTTCAACAAGGCGCAATAAAATAGGAACCTAGTACCACAGCTAGTACTAAGTCTAGCCTAGAAGGTTTAGTATATAAGTTTTTTGATCTTCATCAGACTCAAACGTTCTGTGGAACAATTGAACAAATTTAAAAAATATTTTACCAGTAGGTAGGTGCATAGGCCCGGAACGACATTGTCTAAGGGGGAGGGGGAATGAGCGGGCGAAACCGATGGCCAATGCTAGTGAATAAGATGCACGTCAAACATGATATAAAAACGTAAATTATAATTAAATTACACCCAAAAATTATCACAATTAAATTAAAGTTACCATTGCTCAGTATTTAACAAAATACTTGATGGCACCTCAAAGGCACTAATTATGGTGCAGTGGCTAAACGTTTGATTCGATTCCCGCACGGAAAAAAAATATTTGTTTGATCTGTGTGGTTCTTTCCTTAAAATACCACTTCAGACACCTGCATGGTCTTCGTACGGCTTCAAAAGAATGATGTCTGGACTTTAAAAGAGACTGTGGCCTCTGAGTTTGTTTCGGATGTTTCTTCTCAGAGAGGTACGAAACACCGGCCACATCTAGCTTTAAAAAATATGATTTGACGTGTAAAAGTGTTTTAAAAAAAAGCAACAAAGCAACTTGCAAAATAAATATAATTTATCTAAAAGCAGTGGTTTCAGGTTTGAGTGTTTGTTTATGTGAGTTTTAATGTTTGCAAAAGCACCCACTTTACAGAAGAAATTCCTAGTGAGGATAAAAGTAAAAATAAACTTAGCAATAGTTACCCATTTTCTAATTAAATATAACATGTTATTTCTTTGGTGTTCACCAGATTGTTATTTTTACACCGTTGAAGTAAACCTTCTTTTACTATAAAAAATAATTACTATAGAAATAACTAAGTCCCATGTCTGGGAAAATTATATCATATATTTTATTTTAAATAGTGCAAAGTTAGGACGGATCGCTAGAAAGTAATAAAAACGGCCGCGCGGCCGTTCTAAATCGGTTCAAATTAAACAAATAAAACAACCGTTTTAGAACCTTTTAGTGGCAAATAAACTCGTTACAACAAATATTATATTTACATTTCAAAAAGCTTTCCTCCTTTTGACAAACCACTTGAAGAATATGTATGGCAAAGATGAAAAATTTAATTTTAATAGGGAATATTTTTTTAGGTGGCAAAATCATCAAATGAGTCCTTCCACCCTGATTGGAACAGGAAGGACTGACAGACTCGTATTGACTAAAATCCATGGTGATCTTTTAATAGCCCTTGACGTTCCAGGGTCACGGTTACATAACAGGACAGTCCCGCGACTTGAAGGTCTCATCTTCCTGCCCTCATCCCATTTTACTTGAAGTCATCGCAACACGTTTTCCTCTTCCATTCTCCCCTATCAGACGTCACAGTATCATTCACTCCTTTTCCATTCATATCACGAAAGTGGTTGTTCGCGACTTGAACGTCTAAGGCGCGGGACACATAGAAAAGACGTAAGACGCAGACGGGGCGGAGACATAAATGTCTCTTCGGCGGCTCTGTCATACAAAATGTATAGAAGTGTCGCGACGTAAATAACACAGAAGAGACGGGGCGCGGACGCGACTCTCATACATTTTCGCACGGACGCGTCCTCGTCTTACGTCTTTTCTATACGGCCCGCACCTAATTGAAATACACACATCAAAAGTGTCTAGGGATCAAGCATTTTTATGCGGATTTCTTGAGATTGAGATGTGGCTTTGTAATAAATTTATGATTTTATAAATTTATATGGATCCTTTTTGGTGCATTTCATAATTTGAATCAGGAACTGTAAATCAAATTCGAGTAAAAGATGAAAATCAGCTGTCAATATTTTCCCTATAAAAACATACAACGCATTGAAGACATTATTAGTGCTACTGTTTCCCTACTACTGATTAAAACCAACGTTATTATGGAGCGGCGACGTCATTTAAGCAGGGAAGAAATGCTCAGAGCCGTGGGAATGATAGAAGCTGGTTCCCGGCAACGTACTGTGGCTTTAGCTCTGAATACAAGTCAGAGTGTTATCAGTCGACTTTGGACACGTTACCGAAGCACTGGTACCGTGGCTGAGCGCCATGGAGGACGGTATCGCTGCACCACACGGAGACAAGACCGATACATTCAAATCTTAACTCGAAGAGCTCCAACAATAACCGCCATGATGTTAGCCGTGAGGCTTCATCACTCTTCAGGGAACGTAATTAGCGACCAAACAGTCAGAAACCGCTTGCATGAAGTGAACCTTCATTCCCGAAGACCGCTACGGGTACCACCTATAGCAATGCACAATCGTAGGATTCGATATCAATGGGCTCTTGAACACAGAAATTGGGCAGAAGAACAATGGCGTTTCGTGTGCTTTTCTGATGAGTCTCGTTTTGGTATGAGACCGGATACAAGACGTATACGACACTGGAGAACCCCTGGACGCCAACAGCGATTAAAATCCTGCCAGGAAGTCCATCCTTATAGTGGTGGAACCATCATGGTATGGGCGGGTATTTGGATCGGCGGAAGAACTGAGTTGATTTGGATCAGAGGCAACCTCAACGCTCAAATTTATGCTGAGACGATTGTATCAGACGTCATCGTTCCTCTACAAGTGCAAATCGGTCCCTTATTTCAGTTAATGCATGATAATGCACGACCGCACACCGCAAGAGTTGTAAGACAGACTCTCGCCGCAGCTAACATCAATGTCCTGCCCTGGCCTGCTCAGTCGCCAGACTTGAACCCGATTGAGCATGCATGGGATATGCTACAGAGAAGAGCTCTGCCGAATATGGAGGGTATCCAGTCGCAAGAAGACCTTTTTTTGTTGTTGCAACGAACATGGGCGGCCATTCCACAGCGTGATTTGGATGAACTCATTATGAGTATGCCAAACCGATGTTCTTGTGTTGTTAGTGTTCGCGGTAGAAACACGGATTATTAATTGTTTAAGTTACCCAATAAAATTTTAAAGAAAACTGATAATTCAGTCTTTTTTTCGAACTTTAATGTTAGTGGTTCAAATGTCAAAAATCCCTTTATTAGGAAAATGGCAAATTTCTTTATGAATGCAAAGGTGACTTGGTTTATCGTTACTGTGACAAACGATAACACTTTATTTGATGAATCCTTAAAGAACATTTTAATTAATATCAATCAGGAGAAAAGTTATTGCAAAAATATATGTTGATCCCTAGACACTTTTGATGTGTGTAAATGCTTTGAGTTATAGAATGAAATTAGGAGATGTAAAATTTTTGACAAACTGTGAGACGGTTTGATAAGATGGTGGCAGTTGGCCCGGCGGAAATGACCCCAGGACCTTTGGGTCTGAGACAGGTGTTGAGCACTGATCATTAGTTTAATTAAACTGTTACTGTTATCATACCGGAACGATTTCTTTCACAAGATGGCGAGAAGGTGCTACTTATCCTAACTTAAAGTATAAAAGGGTACTAAGTGCTTCAAAAACAGCCATTTTTCGAAGATTTGGCACAAAATGACCAATAAAGGGTCGATGGTGGGTGATGATCGCAAGACACCACATAAAATTATTAAGATTGTTATGCTTATGATATTTCTTTACTAAATGTAAATGTGAATATTTTTCTGAAGTCCTTTTTTTTTCTGAAACCCACTCATTTGATGATTTTACCACGATAAAAAGGTACTTTCAAATTATACAAAAAAAAAATACAGTTTCAGACAGACATAATAACTTGTGAAACTGCTGTAGTTCCCCATTTCAAAGCCTAGATCTTTATGAAGAGAAGAATGGGAAAGAAACATCATGAACACCTTTTAGCTCACTTTTGTTTGTTTGTTTTACCTTTTTCCTTGCAAGGAATTTCTCTTGTACCGTGGTTGCGTTCACAAACATAGAAACTTACATACACAACACTCATACCCGGAACAGCTACTTGTAGATCATACAATAATATTTGCTCCGTGCGGGAATCGAACTCGCGATGAGCAGCGCAGCTGTCCATTTGCTCAGCCACTGCGCTTACCGTGCCATCAATAAATAAAAAAAAAATATTCCACAACTATCACACAACGCCATCTAGTCCCAAGCTAAGCAGAGCTTGTGTTATGGGTACTAGACAACTGATAAACATACTTATATATTTCTAAATACATACATATTATAGGTAAATTACACCCAGACACAGAAAAAATGATCGTGCTCATCACACAAACATTTGTCCTGGATGGGAATCGAACCTACGACCTCCGGCATAGCAGTCAGGGTCACTAACCGCTAGACCAACAGGCCAGTCAAATATTGGTTGCGTGCGGGGAACGAATCCGCAAGCTGGCAGTGGATCGCTCAGTCAATGCACCAAAAGTGCCGTCAAAATGTTTAATTTGATTTTGAAGTCCAAAAATCCCACAGTCACCTAGCTTCCTCTACAAACTTTTCCTTCACTACTGTGATCTGTAGGTTGGCGTGGTCAGACTATTCTAGCCACAATTCAACTGTCGGATTAACGTAGTGACCGGCTACCGACGTGCGTCTGACAGTCCATCAGATGGTCACGATTACAACTGGACTGACCAATATGTCGTCGGTTGGAGGAATTTCTAGTTATTAGTTGTGGAATTTTACAAGCTATCCATTCTCTATGCTATTCAACTCTCTTGTTTTTTTTTATGTCAGGTTACAAATAGGTTTGGTTAAAAGTAATGCATTTTTAAATAAGTACTTAATAACTACAAAAATAAAAGTGAAAATAAAATAAAGCAAAACTTTTCTAGGATTTTTTACTATGTCTTGGGTGTATTTTTAAATATATATTATAGTTCACATAAAACCGGATCTGGAACAACTAATTGTATATCGTAAAAATGTTTGCTCCTTGCGGGAAATGAAGCCGTGACACTGCACCAACTACACGGTTGTCAAACGTTGAAGGATTTAGGTTTTCCAGGCGTTTCCGACCAGATTTAACATAATAACTATGCCCGAAATCATTACAGTAGAAACCAAGACACTATGTCCTGGTTCCTACGTAACGTGTCCTGTTTGTAATGTGTCCAGAACACATTACAAACCAATTACGTACGCTAAATTAAGTTTTCAACACAGTATGCGTAGAATTATAAACATTCCATTACTATTGGGCCCACAAACTTTAAACAGCCGTTATAACACTCAGGATTACTTGTTACTACAATGTTTCAGAACCTTACAAAGTTTTAATCACATAACATCACGGCTGAAATCTCCGAAGGGTTTGGCAGAGGAGTACCTTTTTTTATTTCATCATAATTTCAGCAGTCCACTGCTGGACATAGGCCTCTCCCAGGGATCGCCACAGCGTACGGCGATCTCTCGCTTTTCATCCAGCTACTGCCAGCCACCTTCTTCAGGTCATCGGTCCATCTTACCGGGGGCGTCACACTCTACGCTTACCTACACGCGGTCTCCATTCAAGAACCTTCCTTTTTATATATTTAGTTCGTTATTATTAAGATTAGCCATTTACGTGGGACACATAGTGCGTAAGTGTGTGCGCAGGCACAGGTGTACTCTATGTTCCTTTATTCTCGTAGTCCCATGTGACGCAATCTGACACGACCGGAGAGGGATCAGGCGCAAGACCAACGGCCGGGCGTATCATACCAGCTTCCAAACTCTGGCTTGCTAGTTAGTGAGAAATCCTAATGGAAAAACCCAATAACCTTTTTCCCGACCCGGGAATCAAACCCTCGTGATCGGCAGTCACACTTGCGACCACTAGACCAACGGGACAGCCAAAGTTTTTATTACTTGAGCAATATTGTCGTCTTTAGAATCTTAGTTGATATTGCCCGCAGTAGAAAGGGTAGGTTTGTGAATAATCGTGGACCCTTCAAATTCTATAGGTGTAATTTCGAGGAGTCTAAGCGAACATACTGGCCAGATTGCGAGCCTCTCTGATTTATTTGTCGTAATGGTCGCAGTGTCTTTTTGGTCCATCAAATTTATTTGGTACAAGTTGATTCCAGCGATTTCCCCCGCTACAACTCGAAAATTAACCCACGGGAAAATCGAAATAAAAACTATCCTGTGTGATAATTCAGATTTAAACTCTCTGTGTAAAAAAAAAACATCCAAATCCGTTCTGAAATATTTGGGTGAAATTGTTTGTAGAAAGTAATAGTATATCTCTGGAATCAGTGAGCCGATTTTGAAAATTCTTGCACTAGTATAAAACTAACTTATTCTTGAGTGTCATAGACTATTTTTTTTTTAATTGCATCTGTGCAAAGCCAGAGCCGATCGCTACGACGGATGGATGAATGTTAGTTTTTCTATCATAATAAAATTACAGTAAAGATTTGGATGAAATTTGATCCACACGACACAACATTGTTTACAGCTTAGATTATTACATAGAATTCTTCCTACTCTGATGCTATCGGAGCATCAGAATAAGAAGATGTTTTTCAGTCATTGTCAATCTCCATGCGGACATCGAGTATTAGCGTATAACTTTATGTTAAATATATTTTGATTTATTTCATTTAAATATTGTGTCTTTGCTTTACGATTACTTCATACATACGAGATGTGTTGAGATAATCGTAAGAAAATAATTATGAATGGATTTATCTTGATGGATAAATAATATCTTCACTTACGAGAAGGTAAATTGCTTATGTTTCAAATCCATTTTACTCTAGAATAAAACTTAAACAAATATTAACATACGTCGTCCTTGAAGGTTAAGCTGTCTTGCTGATTGTGGATGGGTGATCATCGTAACACATCACACCCTTTTAAAAGTAGCAGAACTATCAAATGAGTTCTACCGTCCTGAGTGGAGCGCAAGAGACTCTCATACAAGTACTGACAATAAAAAACAAAAAAAAATTGTAACAGACTTCAAAAAACCCACAAAAAATGTTTTTTTAATCTTTTTTAGTTTAAATACTCAACCCAAATTCTTGTCCAATACATAATTTTCTTACATGTGCACTGGAATTTTGTAATCCGTAGCACCGATAATAACATCGCCCATGTACACAATGAGCAAATCTACTGAACCAAAGTAAATGAAAATTTTATGGGACTAAATGGCAGGTATAATGTATCCAACAAAAAAAGAATCATCGAAATCGGACCAGAAACCTCGGAATAATCGGTGTAGACAATGTTGATAACTTTTTAGGATTTTGTTATTTTTTGTTGATTTTTCAAAAAGTGCTAGTCCGATTTCGATAATTTTTTTATGGAACCATTCGGAAAGTATACTTATTCCAATAAAAAAAGATTTTTTCTAATCGGTTGGTAAGCGACGCAGTTATGCCCGAACAAATATAAAAAAATATATAAACATCCGTATTGAGAACCTCCTCCTCCTTGGAAGTCCACGGTGTTCCTTCAATACCAACGTAAACCCGTTACGTTCCAGAGCCACAATGGGCATTGTTCATTTTTTTTAATATGCTGTAATTGAAAAACCATTTCGAGGAATAGCGTTACTGATCATTATGTACTAATTAAAAATGAAAAATATTCATATTTCATTGATATTTTTAATAAAATACGTTTGACCTTCCTTGCCCTTCAAATGTTTAACACCTTCTTCAAACCTTTGGCTGTACACAGTTTTGTATCTTTGCCTCAGAAAACAGAAAATCTAAAAAATATAAAACCGGCCAAGTGCGAGTCGGACTCGCCCATAAGGGTTCCGTAGCAGCAAGTAAAGTTCTTGTAGTTGGTTGTAACTTTGCAAGGTAAATTGCGGTTTACGATTTATTAAAAAAAAAATACTAATAACTCGATCTCGTTCAAAACAATTTTCAATTGAAGTTTGCATGGTAATGCACATCACATATTTTTTTTGTTTTATCATTCTCTTAGTTTAGAAGTTATAGAGGGGGGGGGGACACATTTTACCACTTTGGAAGTGTCTCTCGAGCAAACTGTTCAGTTTAGAAAAAAATATATTTGTAACCTCAATCACAGAATAATAGTACTACCTCAATATAATTTTTCAAGACCTATTCATAGATATCCCACACGAATGGATAAGGCGAAAAAAATATATTTTGAGTTTCAATTCTAAGTATGGGGAGGTACCCCCAAAATTGGTTTTGGTTTTATTTTTGTGTGAAAGTCCTAACGCGGTTCACATAATACATCTACTTACAAAGTTTCAACTTTTTGTCGAAATTATAAGAGCTATCTCTTGTAATTTCGACAAAAAGTGGTTGTGACATACGGACGAACAGACAGACAGACAGACATGACGAATCTATAAGGGTTCCGTTTTCTGCCATTGGCTACGGAACCCTAAAAAATAAGTGACAAGTATTTTCCAGGGATGTCAGGCATAAGTACCAATTTCTTGGTATACATACCAGTTTTCAGTGTCACGTACCATGTACCAAGATTATTACTCGAGAAAAAAAAACCAAGATTGGACGTTGACCAACAATCTATACATATAATAAAACTGTAGAAAAATCGTTTTTGTACATCAAAATAAAATCAAAAAAAAATAGCTAGGGTGTTGAAGGACAACCAACAGAACCCATTTCCAGCATTTTTAGAATTTTTGTCTGTTTGTCTGTTTGTCGGTTTGTCGGTTTGTCGGTTTGTCTGTTTATTTGTGGCTCCATCACGTAAAATGTACGAAGGCAATGTAGATAACCTTTATACACAACGATCGAGCGTAACTTGAGGACTAATTTAGTTTTTGTTTCATTGCAATCGGTTAAGTCTATCAAAAGATATTTGAATTTAAAGTGTTCCAGACCCAGAAGTAAAATTACGGTCAGTTTACACCGAGACGCGTAGGTTCAGTAGCGCGATCTAGCTTGGAATAGAAAAACTACATACCTATTCAAATATGATGTGGACTGGAGAGTGGAGTGGTTTGGAGTGGAGTAGAGTAGAGTGTAATGGAATAGAATGGGATGGTTTGGGATGGAATGGAAAGAAAGAAAAGGTTTTTATTAGACTCACACTAGAATGGGAATGAGTGGGTTGGAGTGGGATGGAGTGGGTTGGAGTGGGATGGAGTGGGATGGAGTGGGATGGAGTGGGATGCAGTGGGATGGAGTGGGATGGAGAGGGATGGAGTGGAATGGAGTGGGATGGAGTGGGATGGAGTGGGACGGAGTGGGATGTAATGGGATGGAGTGGGATGGAGTGGGATGGAGTGGGATGGAGTGGGATGGAGTGGGATGGAGTGGGATGGAGTGGGATGGAGTGGGATGTAGTGGGATGGAGTGGGTTGGAGTGGGATGGAGTGGGTTGGAGCGGGATGGAATGGGTTGGAGTGGGATGGAGTGGGACTGAGTGGGATGGAGTGGGATGGATTAGGATGGAGTGGGACTGTGTGGGATGGAGTGAGATGGAGTGGGATGGAGTAGGATGAAATGGGCTGGAGGGGGATGGAGTGGGATGGAGTGGGATTGAGTGGGATGGAGTGAGACGGAGTGGGATGTAGTGGGATGGAGTGGGTTGGAGTGGGATGGAGTGGGATGGAATGAGATAGAATGGGTGCTCTAATCCAGTAGCAATTCTTCTGAATCTGAACGACAGAGGGCGTTTATTATAATCACCTCAAATATTCTTGAAAAATAAATTCTAAATACAGGGATTATATGAAAACGATATGATTTATAAAAAACGTGGCGAGAATTAAGCGCTTCGCACTAAAAAATACATTGTTAAATTCCGACATCCACGCGAACGAAGTCGCGGGCACAGCTAGTACAGAATAAACGACAAATTTTAGGGTGCAATCGAGTATTATTATTATTAATAGCCTTTATTTAACAATCTTACAAAACAAAAATATTAAAAGTAAGTTTACATTTTTTTCCCTCTCTTTTATATATCTATATATGTATTATTAGACACCGATATTGAGATTGTCTTGCGATTTCGCAAAGGCCTCCCCTGTAGCTTGCCACTCCTTCCGATTATGGGTCATCCTCCTCCAAGTAGCACCAGCCATCTTTCGAAAGTCGTCTTCCCATCTTAGGCGTTACCTTCCTTTCTTTCTTTTGTTATATCTTGGACACCATTTGGTTACGTCCTTAGCCCATTTATTATTAGTACTCCTCAACATATGACCTGCCCATCTCAATTTCAATTTCCTTATGCAATATGTGATTTCGTTGATTTTAGTTTGGTTTCGTAATGTCTCTAGTTTGATTTTGTCTTTTAACTTGTCGTTGAGCATGCTACGCTCCATGCTATGTTGACAGGTTTCTAGATTTCGCATATTTTGTTTAGTAATGCTCCAAGTTTGTCATCCATACGTCATTATAGGTAAAATGAAGGAATCAAATATTTTCTTAGATTTGGGAGGAACCCGAGGATTTTTGACAACCTTGTGTGGCCAATATCTCTTCCACGCTAGCTGTACTCTGTTATCTATTTTTTTAGTTACAATCGAGTATTACTTACTAAAAAATCTTTTTTTTTTTGAACATGAATTCAAATATAGCACGGACAAAAATCGCAGTCGGTTGTTAGTATTTATCCACTATACGGTTGGTAAAACTGCGTGTTTAGTGTTTACTGCCCTCTATTAACAGTAAAAGAAAAAAAAAGATTTTTCATTCGTATTTGATTTTCGACACATTTTACCGATGTACCAATATTTCTATTGGTACATCACAGTGGCCGTCTGACATCCCTGATTTTCTCAAGTGTCAATTTGTAAATGTCAAAGATGTAAACAAACAAGTTTTTATTGTAACTGCAAATTGCTTCATTATCTCGGTTAAATCTGTTAAATCGGCATCGGCAATATAACATAAACTACAAGTAAAATAGAATACAGGAAGTGCTTTGTCCCAACTTTCAACAATAACACTAATAATCCAAACAACATTTTGTTCGTACTAAAGAAGATTTGCGAGAAAAGTGGTGTCGTGATGACGGCGTGGAATGTTGCAAGGTTTATACAATGTACTGTTGCGAAGATCACTTTGATGTTAGTATTTCAGAAGCCTTAGATTCCTTTGTATGTTCATCTAGGAGTAATTTTGTTTTGTAAATAATAACCTAGCGGGATGTAAGTTTGTGACGTTTAGACAGTTGACGTTGTGTTGACAGTTTTTTAATTTTGCTCTATTAAGGAAACGGCACAACTTTTAGGCCAATGGTGACGTCACCTACCTCAAAAATTAAAATATTAAAAATAAAAAAACTATTGAGCCAATCATTAAAATATTCAAATTAGTTTCTCAAAATGCTCTATATTTGCAGAAAATAAAATAAAATCGAATGTTTAAAAAATTAAGACAATCCCCATTACCTAACGAGATAGTGGCGCGACACTAACCAAAGCTTAAGACCATAATAATTGAAATATAGTATCCAGTTGTATATTTTGTTCCAGCAATTGAACGCCATTCGGATTACATATAAAATAGTAAACAATAGTTCTATCAATGAAGTCACGTTCACGTTACTACAGACAACAACTCATTATTATTGAATCAGCTATTGTTAAATCGAGTATTATGTTTACAATTATATGACTAGTGTAGACATAGAGTAAACAGTTGTATACTACTGAATAGTCAATATCATCCAACTAGTTCAATCTAAGTTTTTTTTTTAAATAGCCTAAATTGTGTCCACTTCTGAGCAAAGTAAATGTGTGTGACATGCGCACACATTTATATGAATTCACTGTGTTCGGATAGAAAACGGATCAGGAATCCTGATCAGGGAAACTGATGTATGTGGCCGGCCATAGGGTGCATTCGTACAACCGGGCCCACCCACTTCGATTTCAGCTTGGCCGATAGCCTAGTTGGTTAAGGCGTCTGGAGTACCTATCCAGAAGACGCGGGTTCGAATCCCACTTGCAATCTAAAAATTTTTCTTTCCTCAAAAAATCATCTTTACGATGCGCGTCGCATGCGTTAATGCGTTTAAAATAAAATTAATAAGTATGGTAGTTGCTATCTCATTATACAACATTGATTTGGCTGTAATGTCAACGTGTTGGGTGGAAGTTAGTTAAACACTAATCCAAGAGATGGCGCTACGCTACCGAAAAGCGTAAACGAGGAATAGAGAATTTCAGCTTGCAGGTGTGGGTTGCAATAGCCTAGTTGGTTAAGGCGTCTGGAGTACCTATCCAGAAGACGCGGGTTCGAATCCCACTTGCAATCTAAAAATTTTTCTTTCCTCAAAAAATCATCTTTACGATGCGCGTCGCATGCGTTAATGCGTTTAAAATAAAATTAATATTTAATTAATATTACGAATGTGAATTTTTGTACGAATGGATGGACGACTGTTTGGCAAAACTGTTTTCCACAGAGTAAATGTAGCAAATTCTAAATAAAGTTATAGTACAAAGAAAGCAAGGATATTAATTCCTTAACACTATTTTAAGCTTTTGCGGTTTAATATTAAACTTAAATCTGTCACTTTCAGGATATATTCCGTGATTGTGAATTATTTTAAGATCCCGATATTTCGACGCTGTTGCCAGAGCCATGATGAGATTATAGGTAAGAAAGAAATGTTTGAAATCTCAAGAAGTAATTTTGGCTTTTGCGTTCTAGGGCCACTCCACCTCACACCTCTTGATACCCACAATACTGGGCAGTTAAGTACCTCAATACCCAAATGTCAAAAGTTAGACTTTCCGATTAATAGATTCCAGTTTTAAACCAGTCTTGAATCTTCGAGGAAGCAAATTCCTCCGACAAAGTAAAAAATAAAATCTTTAATCCGCAAAGTGGTGTCTGTTGATTTAATGTTTCTTTCATAACCGTTCTGAAAGGATTTTAAAACGCAGAGAGTTCAATTTTTTTGAGAACACTAATTAATTATCTCTCACTGAAATTAATTAAAACTGAAATCATATTCTGGTTTGGGGTTTGTAAACTTAAAAAAAACCTATTGTTTGTTGAACTAGTGTTTTTAGGGTTCTGTGCCATTAAAATGTAAGAGTAATACTAAAAATAATAATAGAATGTCATGTTCTATTATTTATTTTTAGTATTATTCGTGAATGGGCGCTGTCAGTTGGTACTGGTCATCTCTTAGCTGCTACGGTTTTTATTTTAATTATTGATTCTTTTATTTCTGAATTGTCTTTTTTTAATTTTTTACTGTGGACACTTTTAACTTGCTACATCGTTCTCACACTCACATAATACACCCTCTCAAAATAAATGATGTAACAAAGGTTTTGTAATAATTTTGGCGATCTAAAAAGAGTGTCCATGTAGTTTCTTGCCCGTTCTTCTCCACAGAGATGTACTCCTTGGAATGGGTACTACTTTCTCTACGGTACTTTCATGTCTTGTGACTGGGACTGTAGCACCATAACTTTGTAGTGTTTAATTATATTTTTTTATGTCTTTGACAATTCAAAAGTGCCTGTAACTGTTCTACTTGTAATAAATGCTTTTGATTTGATTTGACTCCATATAATATTATGAGACTCGCGGGCAACGGAACGACAATTCGCCACTTGCATCCAAGTGGCGGTCTAAGGGGGAGGCATCAAAAAAATACAGCCCTATGAATGATAGACGAACAGACAGACATACAGACAGCATACGTTTATAAGTCTCTAGTTCTCTGATGTTATGTAAATATAAGACGAATTAGGACAATAACGTATTTACTAACTAGGTACGTAGTTATTTTATTTACACCATTTAACGAATGTCCTTGTACATCTACGTAAACATGTATATTCCCATATAAGGTGTACACTGTACATTGTGATATACACGAAAGGAATTTCGAATGTTCATGCATAATGCAAGTTGTCCATTATGAGGTGGACACAAAAGCATGAAGCGGTTGCTGCAAATTATTCCTCTTACTTTTACTGCTATAGAAAGTATCGCAACAAAAATGGAAAGTTGTATATTTTTCACTAACACGTTTCTTCATTTGAGATGATCAAATAATGACAATAGAACCTTTTTCTAGAAATTACGTTATATTGAGAAATTAATGTTCCTCGGTCCGATTTCTAAGTAACTGATGTTTTTTATAACAATTTCCTTTTGTATTAGGTACATGGTCAAAATAATAAGAGAAAATGTTTTTGAAGTGAAAACTTCTTTAGCGGCGTTGTACACTTTTTCTGTAATGGGTAAAAAATTTAAAACTCGCGTCAGGGTCACGTGACCCTGATCGAAAATGAGTAAGACGTCATTCAAATTAGTTAATTTCATATCTGTACTACTCCAGTTTTAAAAAAAAAGGTTGCACTCCAGGAGTGCCGGTAGAAGTGAAAACTTTTTTGTTACTATGTTTTATTTTTAATTTGAATGACGTCTTACTCATTTTCGATCAGGGTCACGTGACCCTGACGCGAGTTTTGGTCACGTGACCCTGACGCGAGTTTTAAATTTTTTACCCATTACAGAAAAAGTGTACAACGCCGCTAAAGAAGTTTTCACTTCAATAAAACATAGTAACAAAAAAGTTTTCACTTCTACCGGCACTCCTGGAGTGCAACCTTTTTTTGAAGTGAAAACTTCTTTAGCGGCGTTGTACACTTTTTCTGTAATGGGTAAAAAATTTAAAACTCGCGTCAGGGTCACGTGACCCTGATCGAAAATGAGTAAGACGTCATTCAAATTAAAAATAAAACATAGTAACAAAAAAGTTTTCACTTCTACCGGCACTCCTGGAGTGCAACCTTTTTTTTTTTTACTAATTGGCGAACAACATAAATGAACATTTTGACTTAATTGTGAAGAAAAAAGAACATTGTAGCAATCTTTCATCAGAATTTCGCAATGTTTTTGTTTTTACTAGTTGGACAAGTTTGAAAGCTGAACTTATAAATAAATGAGTAAGTTGTAGGAATAAAACAACTTTATGTTCTATATCAAATGACGACTTAAATGGAACATCCGCCCACAAAAATAACGATACGGAAAATATATGGCTTTGATAAGCACCACCATACCGGACAGTGTTTTTAATTTATAATTCAAGTATATCGTATTAGAATAAAAATATTAAAAAATACTGTTGAACATCTTCTCTTATAACATTAAATTATACTGACAAGTGTACATATTTTATTTATTTTGTCATTATTTTTACATTAAGTTTATTTTGTTATTTTCGAAAAAAAATACGGGCAACTAAATGGTGCAATTAACAGAAAAATATCCAAAAGGCTGGCAGCATAGAATGTTGCTTTAAAAAAAATTGTCTTATTCATTACTACGTCTCCAACGTTCTTTATAAAATGGCGTCCACATGTTTTACAATTGCCTGTAAGCATCAAAAACAACATTCATTATTCTTTCCCAAACAATTCTAAAATCAGCGTCAAACAAGACAAAAGATGTTTTCACAATACCACGAAAATAAACGAAGATGACAATAAAAATAAAAAAGTAACATAAACAAAGGAATAGACAATGATATAACCCCAAACTGCTGTCGTTATTCTAAATATTCATGAGATCTCAACCCTGTGAATGCCACATTCGAAGTTCGAACGCAAATTCTTGTAGTGACCGCGGTCAAGTTGAAACTAGTTCGATCCGGTTTGCGGCGGATTAGGGTTGCCAGTAATAACAGATTAATCGATCAATTTAGTGATGTATTTATGTTTGTAATTTAGAGTTTATCGAAGTTATTGGTCTGTGAGGGATGATCAATTTGGAAAAACAAAGAAGTAAATAAAATGTGTATAATAATTATCTGTTAAATCTGGGAGTATTATTAAGGTATAAAACTGGGGGAGACCTTTGCCCAGCAGTGGGACAATGGGAATAGGTTAAAAAGAAAAACTTTTAAATTACGATGGAGGTATAGTTTTGGTTTTTATTAAACATTTTTTTTTTAATTTTCGTATGTATTTTCCCGCACCTAGTGGAGTGAAAGAAACTTGAATTATTGTTCAATAAACAACCTGTTTCTTCAGTTGAGGTTTGGATTCCAGGGTCACGGTGTCTTTTTAAGATATTCCGGAAACCTCGGCCAGCATCAGTAAATCGTAATGTGCATTCAAGAAAACAAGTATCACGTGTCGCAAATAATTATCCAAAAAACGTCTATCTATTTTGGTAGTATGAACAAAAACAAAAAAATACATGTTTAAAATTTTAGTTAAGCAATAAGATAACTTACCAACTACATAAAATATCCGCACTAGTCTATTTTCATCCTTAACATGAAGTTAATAAGAAAGGGCTTAAAATAGGCCACGTCAGAGTATTAATTTGTTTGACGTCTAATTTATGGCTATTAACACCCTTCATTGATTATCATGTTCGTTTGCTGATTGGCATATTGTTCTGGTGAAGGATGGTTAACATGATATTAGATTTCTCTGGTGAAAATCTTACTCAGGTTAGTAATCCATAATTATGGGGATAATTACTTATAATTATGATTCCATAATTATTATAAGACTCTGAATTCAGAATCCTGCCTTCTAATAAGAAATTCCTAATAACATAACGGAGGACACAGAATGGGTGTATCGATGGAAAAATAGAGAAAAAAACAGAATGTAATGTCGTAAGGGTAGCGATACATGGGTAGACATACATCAGTTTTCCTGATCAGGAATCCTGATCCGTTTTCTATCCGTACACAGTGAATTCATAAAAATGTGTGTGCATGTCACACACATTTGTATAACTTCCCGTACAAATTTCGAAAAACGGATCAGGATTCCTGATCAGGAAAACTGATGTATGCGGCCAGACTTAAATGTAGAACGTAAAATTTACTTTCTTTAATATCCTAAGGATATTTAATATCCTTACGATGGCTATATCACTTCCCACAATTTTATCCTTACCAGCAACACTATCGAATGGTTTATACAGGGTGTGATTATTTTTCTAAAATCAGCGGGTTCGATTCCTGGCCAGGATTATTGATTTTTCTAAAATGATACACTTTTAGTTTTCGTCAAAATCGGCCTCGAGCCTCCTTTCAACGTTTTTCGATATTCTTCATAGTTTCCGATATAGTCATCCATGCCCCGTTGAAAAATTCACCCTGTATTCTTAACTCCTATACTCAGGCAAAAAAGATATCGAATTGTGTAGTCATAACGTTGTCAATTTTTTATAAAACGAACTCCTGGTTTCGATGCCAGCATCCGTAGCATGACCAAGGATTTCGATAGCTTTTCATGACTTGGCCGCAGAGTTGGAACAAAATTGTGTAGACATAACCGTGACCCTGGAACATAAAGGGCAATAATTAAAGAAAAACTGCGGATTTTACTTAGTACAAGCTCTTTTGCTCCGATTTGGGCTTCTCCCACTCATTTGATGATTTTATCACTAAAAACAAAAAGGATCGGCAGGCAGTAACATTTGTTTACACTAAACAATAAATGAGACATGAAGACGAAACTAGACGTGAGGGTGATGACAAACGAGAATTTTATATTTACTTTAATTAATTATTCATTTATGCGGAGTCCGAGAATACTTTTAAAATTTCCCCAATCAGTGTGAATCCTCAGCTATTATTAATAAAATATTCTTTTAAATCATGACCCAATAAAACTGTTGTGTAAATAAAAGCTCGGCTTCGAATAAGCATATACATATTTAAATAATATATTGTTTATCCAATCAAAGAAACAACTTCATAAATGAATATAAGCTTGGAGTTTGCATAAAATTAATTTAATTACAATGAAATGCGGTTTTATTAAAATAAATGTACGTGATTATTAACTGTTACGAAATAATAATAAATTAGTTATGTGCATGTATAATTTTGCGTTAAATACGCACTAGTTGTTACCATTTTGCTGTTGTATGCAACCATACTTTACCATTATATGAAATTAAAGCGTTGCACTATGAGTTACATTAAAATTTAGAGGAGAACGTGCGGTGCTAGACAAATTACACTTGGACATAGAAGCCGTCGCGTCGTATAGAGCCAACCGAAAATGTATTCATATAGATACAGGGTGAATTTTTCAACTGAGCGTGATGTGATGATCTATGTCCGAAACTACTAGAAATATCGAAAAACATTGAAAGGAGTGTCGAGGCCGATTGACTAAAACTAAAACTACATCATTGGATTTTAGAAAAATCAATAATAGCGGCCAAGAAACGAACCAGCTGATTTTGGAAAAAAATACACCCTTTTTTGTTACACTACCTAAGTTGCTAATTAGGATCAAATTTTTTGGAAGTAAACAAATAATAATACTACAAACTTCATACAGTCATGATCCAGACTCACAAAACTTTACATTTAATTTTTTATAATATTAAATTAGTAATAGTAAGATTTCAAAATCGGTTTTCTACCTTAAAAGCTTAACATTTTGATCACGATCAGCTTTAATTACGATCAAATTAAGCAACAGAGGGTTAAAGTCGATGGCAATTTATTTATTTCAGGATTTTGTGCTAGTTAGGCAATTTTAGGTGGGCTTAGGTCAAGCTTAATTATGATTAATAGAGTACTACCTCGTTCGTACAATATCTGCTAATCAGCTGTTAAAGATGGGATTTGTTGCGTTAATATCGGACCGATATTTTTTTCCTTTAGTGCGTTTGTGTCCATTTTTTTCATAACTTGTACTGACGGTATTTTGTAATTTATTGATGCTGTCAACAGCCTAAACACATGACGTGCAAAACAATTGAAAAAGAGAGCCTTTTCGTCACTTTTTTGCTAGTACATAGGCTCATAATGGCTTGTCAGCATATAGCGGTCCTTTTGCTGGGGCACAGATTATGAAATCGGGCAAAAATAACAAAGGTGAATGGTCCATTTTATTTCTTGGTCATGTCGGTTTGCGAACCCTTAAGCTGGCCATTGACGATCAGTCCAAACATAAAACTGCGGCATAAAACTAGGGCGCAAATGGTTTTACTCCATTTAGATTTGCCCATTCACTGGCGTCACTCCGGCTCTTCATTTTTCGATCGGCCGCCGGGCAAAGCTGACGAAAAGTGCACCAGTACATTATATTTGTGTCGAAAAAAAAAGAATTCTGATTCTGAAGAAGAAACATTAATTCTAACTGAGGCTACTATTTGTTGCCATATACTTACCGAGAAACGTGAAAGAAAGCAATGGATGAAAAAATAGCTTTTTTTTTAGCGTGGTAAAATCATCAAATGAGTCCTCCCACCCCGGGCAGGGCGGGAGGGACCGTCAGACTTGTACTGACTAAAATCCTCGGTGTTCTTCAATAGCCCTTTATGTTCCGGGGTCACGGTAAGGAAATGAAAGAATAGCTTAGAAAAAGGAATCAATTCATTTGTTGAATGAGTTATCACTAGAACCAAGCGACTGGAGAAATTACTTATGGATGGACGAAACTACATATTTCAAGCTTTTGAAACTTGTAACTCCATAAATATTGCTAAACAGGATATTAGTATCCAGCATATTAGTATGAGAGAAGCCCTCATGAGAGATTGACTGCCACTCATTCCACACATTCGTGCGAACTGAAGCCTTGGAATGACGATCGCGCATTGACGGTCGGTTTGGCGCGTGCGCCGCTTGGATTTATGGTAGTCACGGAAAATTTCCGTGGCGAGTCGTCAGTTAAAACTCTGGAGTGATGATTCGCCATTGACGGTCAAATTTTGGAGTGACGCCCTAGTTTTATGCCGCAGTTTTATGTTTGGACTGATCGTCAATGGCGGGCTTTAGGTCATGCCAATTTTTGTGTCCTCCGGGCGATCCTCGCAGTGGTGACACCCACGCGTATCTTCCTTCCTTATCCGACACAGGTACCTCCCGAAACATCCGTGTCCGGTGAGGACCTGCGTCATGCGGTAGGTCAGGACGCCGTGACGTCTATCCAGCCACTTCTAAAAGAGGGGACTTACCGCCGCGATTCCGGCGTGCCCAATTTTGGTACCCTTAAAATAAGTGATTCACCGATGTGGCAGCAGGGCCCAAGCTACCGGTGATTATAACTCCAAAGACAGGAATCTCTTCTCAATGAGGTCCCCCGTCTTCTGAATCAGGCCCTTGAAAATATTCGTTGAGGCTCTCGGCTAGACACGCCATTGACTGTAACGATATGTCAATAACATCATGTGCTAAGTCTAGATAATTTATCAGTCTGTTTATCTAGACTTTATGTTTTACTAGCGACCCGCCCCGGCTTCGCACGGGTGCAATGCTGATACTAAATACACTACAGAAAAACTGTGAACGTTGTATATAAAAACATAGCGGCCCGCTCCGGCTTCGCACTGGTATAAAATATATAGCCTATGTGATTAAAATCGATCCAGTAGTTTAGATTTATTCATTACTGCCCGTGGCCCGCACGCGTTAAATTTGGAGTAAAACAATCCCATTAAAATAAGCCATTATTTGTCGTAAAAAGTAAATGACAAAAAAAGTTATTGTGGGTTATCCATAAGAGATAGACATATACCATCACGGACTTTTTTGTGACCTTTTCAATTTGTACAATACTTAGTACATTATTTCGATAAAACTCGTAGGGTTCAGCCTGCGTTTGCAATGTAAGCGGAAAAAATGTAATTATTTACGACATCACATTAGAAACCTCAAAAATAACAGTACTTCTCCACTATTTAATGGATGTTATTATACATATAAACCTTCCTCTTGAATCACTCTATCTATTAAAAAAAACCGCATCAAAATCCGTTGCGTAGTTTCAAAGATTTAAGCATACAAAGGGACATAGGGACAGAGAAAGCGACTTTGTTTTATACTATGTAGTGATTATACCTATCATAAACAAACTAGATAAGGCTTCTGTGTGTCATCTTGAAATTACCTAATTTGTAATATTCACGGATGAAAAAGAGATGACCAAATTTTTTTTAGTAAACCATTTTATCCAGTTTCTCACTGGTGACTTGTGTCCCGAAAACATTTTGTTTCCCAGTGGCATGCTATGAAGATTATATGGGATTGCACTGATTATTATGTTAAAAATTGTTCCTAGTTGCGGGTTGCATGGGGTTTGTGATTTTTGCACAATCAGCGCTTCCCATACAATCTTCATAGTGTTAGAATGGGAAACACAGTAACAAATGTTTGTATTTTGTATTGACTACAAGTAATTGTTCCGGGTCAAAGTGTTTGTGTATGTTTGTTTCTATGTTTGCAAATGCAGCACAGGAGAAATCCCTAGCGTGTGGCATAGTTTGTTAAAAAAAATGTCTCTGCGTCAAAAAGTCACGAATGAGCTAAACTATCATCCTACATCAGTAATGTAACTTCTCAATTCAAACATTTTAGACTACTTTCACAATTTCTGGCGTTTCCTGACTTACCACCTAGATGTCGCTACTGTGGTATGTTCCATTTATTCAACTGAAATAGTAATTGGTTTTACTTTTCAAAACGAATTGAAATAAATACAATTTGTCTTTAACTCGTATACTGTGTTGGTGCAACGCTACCTTTTACAATTTTGTTCATTGTTTTCGGGCTTGGTAAATAAGTTTAAAATTGGATCTGGTTTTTTTTACTTTTTATTCATAATAGTTATTGAACTAAACTAATGGGGAAGGCAAGTCAAAGCTAATAATTGTAGATGGCGCCACCATTGACTAGTACTATTTTGAAGTACCTTTAAGATTTGAACTGATTTGAACAACGACGATATAATACTAGACTACGCATTGCACGATCTAACGAACAAAACTATTCTGCCAACTCGCTGAGGTACTACGTAAGCGAGGGGGACGGGGTACTGCGTTGTGATTGGCTAACTCAAGGTCTGTTCTGTCTCAACGTATGTTTACGGCTCACAGGATTGGTCGAAATGAGACGGATATAAGACTTTTTTGCCTAATGTGTTGGCAGACATCGGTCGCCTGTTATTAGGAGTCTAGTATTATATCGTCGTTGGATTTGAACCAATGATGATGCTTGGAACAAGCTATACTAGCGCCATTCGTTCCCCTGTTGCCATCCCCATTGAGTATTTATAATACGAGCCAGTTACAGTATTTTTTTTTTAAGATAAACGTAACCCTGCTCTTTAAATTTACATTTTTGAAACTACGCAAGCAGCTAGACCCGGTACCACTGCCTGTGGACCATACAAATACTTGTTCCGTGGGTGACTTGAACCCACGACACGCAGCACAACAGTCGATCGCTGAGCCACTGCGCCAAACGTGCCCTTGAAGCATCATTATCAGCCTATAATCTTCCCAATGCTGGGACACATGTGTGGGTCATAATCCACCACGCGCGCCCAGTGCGAGTTGGTAGATGACACATGTCTAGGACAAGCTTATTTCCTCACGATGTTTTCCTTCACCGTTTTAAGAGCAGTGATGATGAAATAAATTGCACAAAGTAATGCACCTGGCTGGGTTCAAGTCCAGGACGGGTATCCCGCCTAAAACGGGTATGCATGTTAAATTACGCGTCGTTCTTGTTAATGAGAATGTGTGCGTGCTGCACGCGTAGTATGGCGATTTTATCTCTATTCTACCAAGAAAAGACAAAGTTATTTCATCGTTATTCCTATATAAATCGACTGTTTTTTTGCACAAGTATGACACAATTCGTACACCATTAAATTAAATAAAAATAGAAACATATCTCTTCTATATTTTAAACATTGATATGCTTAAATCGATAAAAATCTTTTACGTTCTGTCATTTTGTCTATTCTCGCGTCGACAAAACCCGTTTCTACGGCGCAAAGCTACGCGTGCAGGACGCGTAACATCTCCCTATGAGGAGCCGCGTCCTGCACGCACGCATTACCGTTTTACCCGTTTGTGCTTACCTCCCCTACAGTCTCCTAACTTGTAGTCGGGGCCGATAACACTGGGCCACCAACTCCACACTAGTGAAAGTTCAATCAGTTAGAATGCATCATATCAATGCTATCGATCTCCAAAGCCCTCACAACCTTCTGACCCTCTGATAAGTTTCCTACAAAGCCTTTCAACGAATTTTCCTGATAGTTTGAAAGACAAACATTTTTCCACGGATCTACTTGTGTAGGGAAGGCGAAAGTATGGCGTGTTTTCTTTTATTTCTATAGAATTTAAGATTTAATCCTACAACTTGAGACGACCGTCTTGGAAAGCAAAGCGCAAGTGAGGTTGGACTTTTGCTCAGTGTCTTACAGTCCCTTTCACCCTACACATAACCCCCCCCCCCCCCTCATTGGTGTTTTCACCATTAAAAACGTCTTTGAGTCGACGCGACGGTTTCAACAAATCAATTAAGTAGGTGCTGAAATAAGTAAATAAAGGAAAATGAATTAATGTGCCCGGGAAACGTTCCACATAATATAATAAAGTTAGCTTTTTAATAGTTATGTTTCAGCCTAGGGGTTTCATCATTATCATCGTCAGCCGATAATGTTCCCACTGCTAGCACACAGGCCTACTCTCGGTGATAGGGAGTGGACCATAATCCACCACACGGGCCTAGTGCGGGTTGGTTGGCGGGATGTTTGGTTCTAGGACATGCTGGTGTCCTCACGATATTTAGGTACTTCACCGTTTAATAATTTAATTACCAAAAAAAACATCAAGATAATCCAACATTTCTCTCAGTATCCCGTTTGGCACGGAATGGTCTCCTCTATAAATGGACACAAACTTGCATTACTAACAAGGGATCTAATTCACAATCAACTAAATGTGGGTGCACAACATTATTCTCTTCCTTGGGAATTACCGCGCGATATTTAGTTATATGGAGTTTTGTACCTAGACTGGGGTACAGTCAGTACTGTACAGTCACGATGAAATGCATAAGCACACGTTTTTTTTTTGGAAAACGTGCCCTAAAGTAGGAATTTCTGTCATTGGTCCTTTTTTTTCCCATAGGACAAAAACCTGTTGGGGTCGCGGGATTGCCTTATCAGGTAATCGAGACCCTGGAGCGTAAAGGATTATTGAAGGAACTCCGTGGATTTTAGTCAGTACGAGTCTGACAGTATGGGCAGGAATCATTTTGATGATTATGCTACGGTAAAAAAAGAAAATGGGTCTTTTTGCTAAAGAGGCGATACCATCGGTGTGCGACACTGTGAAACACAAAAAATGTTCCTTCTAGTCGCTCAACACAAACAAATTGTGCACGTACATAATAAAAATGTTCGCGCACACCTAGATATTTGTGTACGCGCTCACGTGCGCGGTGAGCTTTTTATTTCTAAACTCAGTTCAGTGTAAAAGTTCGCGCGCGAAGTGCACTGTGTGCATACAAAAGTTACCCAAAGCCCTTAAACTTGATACTAGCTTAGTACGTGCACACACAATAAATGTGAACAAAATTAAGATGCAGTGCACACTATTTTGGTAACTCACACATCGACCAGGGTAGGAATAACTTGGCACATATCAATGTTTGTATAGTGAGGGTGTCGAATCCGGGACACACAGCCGTCAATCGTTTAGTCACTGCATCCACCGTGCCGCAATAACTTCAGTTTACCGTCATCATGGAGCTTGGTTCGTTGCCGAAATATCTGAAACTCAAAACCAATAATAAATATGGTAATTATCCCGTTGTAAGTTCGATAGTTATCAAGTGACATTATAAAAATAATCAAAAGCGATTTTTACACTAGGACCACACTAACGGGAAATGCCGTTGACTATTGCGTTAATCGACGTTTATTAGAACATATTTTAAAGACTATTATCGTGAAAATCTTACCAATGAATAAATACTATTTAATCCAGGGGTGTCAAACTCAATTTTGCAGAGGGCCATATAAAAAAAAAAAAAAAAATAAGACCTTTATAATATAATTAGTTACGAGTTTATAGTAGTTACAAATCATACCAAAAGTAAGAAAGAGGGTAATTATTTTGAGCTCGAGGATCCGGATACCTGACTTCTCTTGTTTTTGATCTTCGATCTCATTGATGTCAGGTATCATATTCGAGGTAGTTATTTTAAGAATTGATTGGAGATCCTCTTGAAATTCTTGAAATTACTTTTAAGTAAAGCGCGCGCATTTTTAAACCTGCGTAGAGGCATCGAGTGCAGTCTAAAATCTCTAAAAATCAAGATTCATTAATTTGTGATATTTTATATTGTGATCGCGGGCCGTAATTAAATGGCCCGAGGGCCGGATTCGGCCCGCGGGCCGTATCTTTGACATGACTGATTTAATCTATCAACAAAAAAAACATCTAATTCGGCCAAGACTTTTTGAGAGCTACAATGAAACTTATAACACTCCTATTTTTGCGATGGGTTACCCCCGCGTTTTCATTTTTCTAACTGTAAACATATCACTGGTCGCGACTGTACGTGTGTAGTACATTGTTAATTGTGCGATGTTGGAACTGCCACTAAATGTTGAACAAAGAGCAAGTTGGACGACTAACTCGAATTAGTTCCACACGTTGCTGAACAGCTGAACTGCAGGAAAAGTTAGCGGAAATCAAATTAATTTTTGGAAAAATAATGTAAAGTGTAATTTTATAGACGTCAGCACATAACGAGCCGCCCTTAGAGGGCCAAAGCCTGCCGGGGTCGAGGGACTAACGAGATACTGTGACTACTAGTCAGTACAAGTCTGACAGTCCCTCCTGATCTGCCCTGGGTGGGAGGACTAATTTGATGATTTTACCAAGCTAAAAAGAAAGGTGTAATTGACAAAAACCTCGACGCCATACAAAATGTACGAATCAGTTGCCGATTTTTTAAGGCAAATCGATTTTTGTTTTAATATCCTGAAATTTTTTTTCGTGAATGTTCCGAAACCATTATTCAAGGTTGACAAATACACCCTGTATTTATGCATCATTTTTTATCTATTCCTTCCTAGAAATTCGTGGCTGAATAATAACAGCTGCACAGGCTGATCTTCCAGCTTAAACCGCGCGTGTCTGGGCTGGTATATGGATGGGAGACCAACTGACCATCTATCATAGTGAGTTTCCTCCATGCTTCGGAAAGTACGTGAAGCCGTTGGCCCCAGCTAACATTTGTAGATCTCAGCTCTAAAGTCACACCACTAGTCTTACAAAGAGGTATCGTATTGCCCAGTTACCAACAGGTCACGTGACCCTGAAACGAAAAAGGCAATTGAAAGAAACCTATGCACACAATATCGCGAAATGATGTGTCACTACGTCATCGTCAGTACGTCTTGTCCACCTTTGTGGTAAACTATAGTTGCATCATTTTGCATTACTGCATGCATTGGCAACGATTTTCAAAATGAAAATAATAAAGTCCTAAAATTCTTTTCAAAAACTTTTATACGAGTATAATACCTAACCCGTTTTTATTGTTGCATGAATACAAAAGAAAAGAAAAAGTCAAGGGAAAATATGTTGGCTGACCTTATTTTAGATTCGAAAGAAATAAGTAAACAAATTCTTTTTACCAATTAATACAGCATTTAGCCGCAAAAGTTAAAAGATAAAGTAACAAAGTGGTAGTTAATATTAAACTTTTGGATTCAGTTTACCTTTTTTTAATTCAGCCTTTGATGGAAGTTAACTTTTTCTAATGAGTGAATATTGATCATTTTTTTATTTTGGGAAACCTTTTTTAGGAACTGTTTTTTTTTTACAATATTATAAAATATGCCATTGTAAGTACTCGGAGTGTATTTCTGTAGTAATTCGGCCTGGGTGTAATTATATTTCGAAAGACCGAATAGGTAATAAATACCTATTCACTCTAACTTTTGACCGAATTTTGATAGTATGAGGCAAAGACATTAAACTATGTATATACGAGCAATAGACGGGGCATCACGAAGAAATTTGTGATCCAAAACTTTTTACCAATAGGTAAAAAGTCCCTCAGTCTAGTAGTCGCGTTGCTATACAACGCTTAGATAGCGCTACTGACGCACGGCATCAACAATTTTGTATGACAATTTTCCCAATGCCCGCTCTACAGGTTCTTTTAAATCTCTTTGGTATGAGGCCTGTAGGGCCAAATGCCTCCCAGTGCCGCGGGATTGTCATAAAAGCCTTTTCCCTACAGAGTTAAAAAAGAGACAAACTTCGAACTATTTTGTCTAGAATTTGATAATAACAGACTCTAGTAATTCTAGAACAACCTCCAATTTCAATCCTGAACTAAATAAGATTTCAAAAATACGATAGGTACATTTTATTCCGTGTAAATAATGTTCTAATCAAACGTTTTTCATAATTACATTCATATTACGTTCATAATTACACAGAGTATTAATTACTTCTTTGTTTTGTATTCATTAAAATCCTATTTCTATACATGATTAACAACGTATCAACTTTCCTTTATAATTATTTTCCTTTATATTTTTGTGAGATTCAAAAAATATTTAATTTATTTTTAATGGCGAAATGTGGGTGTTCTATAAAGGAAACTTCTTGCTTACTCTTTCTTTTTTATATCTCTATCTTACTCTCAGAGAGTAATGCGCCTGATGGTAAGCAATGATGGTTAAATTTTTTAGTGGTCAAATCATCAAATGAGTCCTCCCGCCCTGAGTGGAGCGGACGGTATTTCAGACTCATACTGATTAAAAAGTCCACCGTCATTCTTCATAATATGAACATAAACACCTGTTAAACCCGAAGAGATTAATATTGTGCAACGTATCTTGGGGTCAAAGACTCCGTGCTAGCTACTAAGAAATTAATTATGGAATATTCCAATAACACTTTGTTTGACCTGGGAATCAAACCCGGGAACTCGTTGCTCTGAAATTAAAATTGCTTAAATAAATCTCAATTTTCAGTACCTATATTGGCTAGGTAGGAAAAGTAACTTTTGGACGCAAAATGGCGTAACTCCAAATCTTTCCCCCTTTAAAATGTTATCTTGATACGTAAGAAAATGAAAATCTAAGTATTCCGGCATTTAATTCCGGAGTGTCCAAATGCCACGAAGTACCAGCGCCGGTGTCGGGCAACGTATAAATTATCTAGCTATCTGATTGTTAGCAAGTTTGACAATGTGACCCAACTGTAATGCGAGGCTGCCTTTAGAAGGGTTTGTTACATTTGATTTTAGGAATTTATGGCGGAGGAAGAAATAGATTTAATTGCTACGTGGTTTTTGTTAAAATTAATATCATTTTGTCATTTTCCTCGGTCTATTTCAGGTTATTTATAGATTCTATTTTAGTAGAAATAGTTTTTGTTTGCGTAGATCTAGCTCCATATCGTGAAACTCCTGACACCCAAACTAGGACATGTCCGTTATCTTAGTATCAGTTAGGTGTTTTTTGAAGTAACTGTAACATTTTTTGTCTTAGATTCTTCTGTCAACAAAATCACATGAACACATTATCAAACACATACTTATAATGTATCTTTCAAAATTGTTGCTCACACTGAAACTCCTCAACTCAATCTACGGAGAAACCAAAAAGATAAACTTCATACCGGTTTAATTCCCAAATCGTAAAGTTCTAAAAAGTTTAAAACGAACACGAGGATCAGTTAGGTACAATGTACAATGTTGCAGACTTGTATCCGTAACAATATCGTACTTGTAATAGAGTTGCTCAACTTCATTGTTCGTTGAACTACGTGGTCTAATCACTGCAAGTTGGATGGACAGAGCATCAGGTGCTACCTGAGAGTGCGTGACATGAGAACGATGTTATCGGGCTATTGATGACCTGAATGAATACCCATGCCATTTTAGGCTGATGCGGATAATTGTCTTCTTTCTTGGTACAGCTATTTATTTTAATCTATACTTAATAATGTTAAAGCAGCTCGTAGCTACATAATAACAGCCTGTGCGGCCGTTCTTCTGGGATAAGCCGCGCCGTTGGTCTGTGGGTGACCGTCTGTTATAGCGAGTTTCCTTCATGCCTCGGAAAGCACGAAACGCCGTTGGTCCCGTCTGTCACTTGAAGATCTTTGACAGTCGTTAATAACAGTCAGAAGTTCGAAAGTCTGACAACCAGTCTTACCAAGAGGTATCGTAAGGTCCGATATGCAGTCACTCCTTGTAAGTTAACAAAATTCATAACATGTTAGGTCTATCTAGACTAACATACGGGCGGGCGGGCGCAACCAGTTCCCATTCCAATAATGGAAGGAAATTGTTTTTTTCGCCTAGCGAGGTGTAAACAGCTGCATCTGGTTCGACTGGAAGCCGACCCCAATGTAATTGGAAAAAGGCTAGGCAGATGATGAATATGATTTAAAAATATTAGCTGAAGTTAGCTTTGTATGTTTAAAAAAACATGATCTCATTGAATTCTAGGAATTAAGCTCCCGGGTAAAACAGCGGTGTATGAGGCAATACACAGTTATTGTTCAGATCTGATCAAATCTAGTTTTAATCTGAGACAATCATAATCTTGAAATTTCCGAAAATTTTCCATGTATCTCTAAAAATATCTGACTTGTCAAGGTTATTAAAACAAGACCAATGTACGAGTATTTGATTGAAAAGAATCCTCCTGAAATAAGTATTCTATTGTCACAATATCTTTATTATGATTTTTTTCATGGTAATTTTCCTACAGCAATTCCAAATAAAATTAATAATATTTGGGTCACATTTAACATCAAAGCCACGGTAACATTAAATTTCTTAAAAAAAAGACGATTGTCTAGTGATTCCTATTGTTCAGAAACACCTATTTAAAAAACATTGAGAATAGATATTTGTAATGACGAAGGGAACAATTGCTTGTTTTGTATTTTTAACTTTCTACAGTAAACCGAAGTTTGTTTAATCAATAAATGCGTCCTCACGGAGAGCGAGCAGCCTCGCGAGGCATTTGCCGCACGAATAGTCTATGTGACTGGCTTTAGTGTGGACGTGTCACGGCCGAGCCAAGACCGCGCGCTGCCGCGGGCGAGTAACCGAGCGCCCGATCCATCCAGTATCGGCTTATTATTTTGCTCAAAGGCGCCTCTGTCGTTTGTGTCGTGCCTCGGTGGAGAAAAATACGCGTCCAAACAAAGCGAGCACAGCCTCGCGAGGCAATTTCCTCGCGCGGCAAATGCCTCCCGAGGCTGCTCGCTCTGTGTGGACGCACCTAACAGCTGAACTTACCATTGTAAAGATAGATTGCCATATAATTTCTTAAATTATGACTATATGCTTAAAGGTGAGTCCAGACTATTTAACGAAACATGTTTTAAAATATAGTTACATAACATGTTTGACCTTAATAGAATGTCGTCGTTGGCGGAACCTCGTATCTACAACATTATAAACGTTAACTGAAGAACACTGAACTCTGAGGAAGATGCCATACCTAGTGTAAAATGACAATTTTTCAAGGAATAGCTGCGTTTTTTTTTTTAGCCTGGTAAAATCATCAAATGAGTCCTCCAACCCCGGGCAGGGCGGGAGGGACTGTCAGACTTCTACTGACTAAAATCCACGGTGTCCTTCAATAGCCCTTTCTGTTCCGGAATCACGGTAAGGAAATAATCCCGCGACCCCGGCAGGCTTTGGCCCTCTGAGAGGGGGGCCCCGTCATTATGCTGACGCTCTTTGAGGCGCGCGTGGGACACGACGCGCCGTCGCGTCGACCCGGGCATGGTCCATGGTCGGGCAGCGAGTTGCCCTTTACTCGCTGCCCGCATGCCCGCGCAGGAATAGCTGCGTAGGGTGCACACAGCAACGTACTCGGTGGACGTTATATTTTATTCTAAAGAACCAATAATTATTACAGTGCTAGTGACAACTGTGATTTTCTTAAAATACTGTTAACACGCCTTCCAACCAAATAAAACACGAGAAAAATACAACTGATGACATTCGAAAGACTTCAACCATGTTTTATAACATTTTATGACTGTGGGCACACCCTCACAAGGAAAATAATATTTTCTAGGAGATCTATGTTTAACTATTATACATTATAACGTAATTATCATTATTTGTAGAAAAGTAAAAGTTTTCAATTATTTTAAGACAAAACTTTATGAGGTTACTGCTACAAGTACTTTGTTTTCTTTAATTAAACTGAACTCTTCTTATTTGTAATTCATTCCATTCCAAATTATTTATTTTAAGAGTTATTTTCTCTTTCGTGAGCATCTACGTCCTAAAAACAACCTTCTTACACTTTAGTAACGAAGTCTCATACAAACTATCAATTCCAAAAACCACCCCTTA
Organism: Agrotis clavis; assembly: GCA_954870645.1. Classification (NCBI taxonomy): domain Eukaryota; kingdom Metazoa; phylum Arthropoda; class Insecta; order Lepidoptera; family Noctuidae; genus Agrotis; species Agrotis clavis. Next base: position 3,518,043 of record OX940938.1, read on the forward strand.
GGGATTGACTTTCGCAAAATCCCGTCTTAGTGAACACCTACGTCCTAAAAAAGGCCCATTCACAATTTGAAACTCCTATCACTTGCACACCTTTTTTTTTAATTGTTAAAATCATCAAATGAGTCCCCCCATCCAGGACAGGGCAGGAGGGACTGTCAGACTTGTACTGACTAAAATCCACGGTGTCTTTCAATAGCCCTTTACGTTCCGAGCCCACGGTTACTCGTTAGTCCTGCGACCCCGGCAGGCTTTAACAGTTACACCCTAGCGAGTAAAGGTATGGAATCACTTACTTGGAATTGATCTGAGATAACTTCCTAAATAATAGCGTGGTTTTTTTTTTTTTTTTACGTTGCAAAATCATCAAATGAGTCCTCCCACCCCGAGCAGGGCGGGAGGGACTGTCAGACTTCTACTGACTAAAATCCACGGTGTCCTTCAATAGCCCTTTATGTTCCGGGGTCACGGTAAGGAAATAATCCCGCGACCCCGGCAGGCTTTGGCCCTCTGAGAGGGGGGCCCCGTCATTATGCTGACGCTCTTTGAGGCGCGCGTGGGACAAAACGCGCCGTCGACCCGGGCATGGTCCTTGGTCGGGCAGCGAGTTGCCCTTTACTCGCTGCCCGCATGCCCGCGCCTACGGTGGCCGGAGATCGTCTTGCAACGTCCGTCGCCGTGGGCGTCCACCACCGCGGGTGGGGCGGAGGGAGGACACTGTCCTCACTCGCGCGCGGCCCGCCTCCTCCTTCGCGAGCATTACTGCTTCGCAGAAGGAGGCGACCGCCTCCCACTCCGTCTCGTCCTGCAGCATGGCCGCAACCAATGCCGGGCGCGAGAGGTCTCCGCCTATCGCAGCCGTGAGGACACGTCGGTGCTCCGCCCAAGCTGGGCAGTCCTGCACCGTATGCTCCACCGTGTCCTCCGGGCGAAATAATGGCGTGGTTGGAATGTAATTGATATCAATTTAAAGTCAACAGTTACATTTTTTAAATGGCAATTCATAACTAGTTATTTAGTGCCCAAGATCTCGCGGAATAAGTGATTCAATACTTTTACTCACGCGTGTAGTATCTGAGATTTAGGGATGACTGAGTGAGTGACCCTTCGCTGTTTTAAGAGAAACATAAGATAGTTTTTTTTAACCATGTTAAAATCATAAAATGAGTCCTCCCACCCAGGGCAGGGCGGGAGACATTATCAGACTCGTACTGACTAAAATCCACGGTGTCCTTTAATAGCCCTTTACATTCCGGGGTCACCATAATTCGTGAGTCCCGCAAACAAACATAAGATAGATGAGATGTCTTCTCTTTAGCGGTATAAGACCAAGTCAAAGATATATTATACAAACGTTAAAAGTAACTGAATTGATTCAACAATACTTGTTGAACAACGAAACCGAACCGAAGCTGATCCGATACAATCGGATCCCGATCGGCATTATTCTTTCCAAATCCTGTTCAATGCGAGCTTAACCGAGCGGCGTTTTCCCAAAAAAATATTTATTTAAACCTTCAAACCTTAGGAATTTCTGATATAAAACGTTAAAAAACATTCGATCTCAAATTTACCCGAAACAGCAAAATAAATACTTGTTCTGTGCGGAAATCGAACCTGCGACATGCAATGGAGCAGCCATTTGGTCAGCTACTGAGCCAACCATGCAGTCAACACATTATTGGGTACCTATATTTGAACAACATTATTGGGTGCAATTTTTTTTTTCTTCTAGACATTTTATAAGTGCCCATTGAGGCCTATGTAGGCCAAAAAAAATATTTTTCACCTCACCCGCTCGGAAAGATTCTATTTCTCATTCAAAATCTGAGCGCAAAACTCCATTTTGTGCTCTAGAGCACAAAGTGTTGTTTAAAATTCGAACACGTCTTGTATTCAATTGTTTTCTACTTTTCTACATTGGCAGGCGAGCCGCCCCCACTACATTTCCTCGCTGTGTGAGGTGAAAAGTTGTGTGTTGCACTCGGCAGCAAAGTTTTTCTGCGTCTCGTACCTTTGAAAACTTCGCATCGCTCAGGATTCTATATTTGAACCGCTCGTTTCTCTCGCGGTTCAATCTTAGAATCCTTCGCTCGCTCAGTTTTCAATTCAAGTACTCGCGCCAAAAATCAACTTTGCAGCCTTGCATAACAAATAACTATTTCACCTCACACGCTCGGAAAGATTCTATTTCTCATTCAAAATCTGAGCGCAAAACTCCATTTTGTGCTCTAGAGCACAAAGTGTTGTTTAAAAATCGAACACGTCTTGTATTCAATTATTTTCTACACTGGCAGGTGAGCCGCCCCCACTGCATGTCAGTTCACCAACCTATTTTTTTTTTTTACTGTACATTAGTGTTAAGTAGTAGATGTCGTAAGTTTGAGTTTTTATAATTCGAGATAATCGTCTCGAACCGCCTTCTGTCTCTGTCTCCAACATTCACAATGGAATCCAGTGAATTTGAGCAATTTTCCGCACGTAATAATAACACACAAATGACAAACACAAGTATTAATGTTCCAAAAAAACATTTAACTTTCAATATCAATTGTAGTAATTTTACTTTCAATTTCTAAAATTAATAAATAAATACTTATATAAATTGTTTAAGCTGTTTCTCTTACACCTACCATTTTCTCGCTGTGTGAGGTGAAAAGTTGTGTGTTGCACTCGGCAGCAAAGTTTTTCTGCGTCTCGTACTTTTGAAAACTTCGCATCGCTCAGGATTCTATATTTGAACCGCTCGTTTCTCTCGCGGTTCAATCTTAGAATCCTTCGCTCTCTCAGTTTTCAATTCAAGTACTCGCGCACAAAAATCAACTTTGCAGCCTTGCATAACAAATAACTATTGCAGCCTTGCATAACAAATTACTATTGATTTTGAACTACCAATCAACTGACATACTTTTTATGGGATATCGAAAAGAAATTCCCTAAATAATCTGATAAAAAGACAGAGATTCAAAAGAGACCGGAGAGAACAAAGACTCAATGATCTCAATGATCTAAGTCTAATTTAACAGTTTGTTGAAAGTTAATCGGGTTTTTGACCCTCACAAAAAGGTATTTTTAGAGAAAAACTGTGTTGAAATTATTGGTTAACACTGTGAAATACTCAATTAAATATTTATTATATTATAGCAACCTGAATCTAAGATTTTCTTAGGAAAAAAAAATTCAATCCGCGGACAGGATTCGAACCTGCGGCCTTCGGATTCAGTACATCCGACGCTCATTTCTAACCGAGCCACCTAGGATCTTACCTGCCGCGGCGAATTCTTCCTTCCATTTCTAACGTCTCATGGTGACGTTTAGCGCCATCAATTATTGTAGAGTATTCGAACTACTACAACCAACATGTTAACATTACAGTTCAATCAATGTTGTAACAGATGACGCCAACCATACTTAATATTTTTTAAATATTAAACGCATTAACGCATGCGTAGCGAATTTCAAAGATTTTCTTAGGAAAGAAAAATTCAATCCGCGGACAGGATTCGAACCTGCGGCCTTCGGATTCAGTACATCCGACGCTCATTTCTAACCGAGCCACCGAGGATCTTACCTGCCGCGGCGAATTCTTCCTTCCATTTCTAACGTCTCATGGTGACGTTTAGCGCCATCAATTATTGTAGAGTATTCGAACTAAGGAAGGTAAGATCCTCGGTGGCTCGGTTAGAAATGAGCGTCGGATGTACTGAATCCGAAGGCCGCAGGTTCGAATCCTGTCCGCGGATTGAATTTTTCTTTCCTAAGAAAATCTTTGAAATTCGCTACGCATGCGTTAATGCGTTTAATATTTAAAAAATATTAACCTGAATCTATGTAACACATCTTAAAGTCAATAAATGGAGGAAGGGTTTTCATTAGAAGTCAATTTAGAAGGAAATGATGCGCGCCCGCGAATCGAACTGACATACAGTTTAGTGCCGATTGCCAATTAATCTGTAGTTTACCGCGTTCGACTATTTTGTGGTTTTCGCACGAAAGCACGATCCAAACGTAAATTCCAATGATATTATTAATATTTCAAATAATATTCACTTGGCTTTATGCCTATATTTTTGGGGGATGTGATACCTAATACTAATTGTGGCTGTCACAAAGGAAAAACAGTCATATCATAGAAAATTAGTTAAAGGTATTTCTTATTCAAAAGTTGTCACATTTCAAGAGTTAGTGATTTGCATTTTTGAGTGGCCGGAGTTGGTGAGCATGAAAATATTCTGCGGAGATATTTCCGCCTTTAACCAAGTGTCGAACATTATTATTCCTTTGTAGTACCTACCAAAATTATTTTATAGATTTCTGCTGTACTGCACCAATATAAATATGAATACATATATTATGATTTATTTATATAAACTTATTCCTGTACTAAATTAACTACGATCAACAGCAATCGCTTCTCAAGAGTTTGAAGTCAGCAACTTTTTGACGTTTTAACGATTTAGATGACGTCATGCGGTGTTACCTCGCTCTGTAGCGTTCCATAGCAACGGAGTGTCAATTGTTTGTTTATATCAACGTAAGTGCAGTATTTTCTTATGACGTTGTCACGTTCAACTATCGTCAGTAAACCGACTTTACAGACAACCGATTTTTTTATAGAACACTGCAGCTTATTATAAGCGTCAATATAGTTGCCATTCTTCTTTACTCTAACATCCAGATCAACAAATTTTCATGGTTATGTACCTACTGTTTTTTTTTATCGTGGTAAAATCAAAAAATGAGCCCTCCCACCCAGGGCAGGCCAGGCGGTATTGTCAGACTTGTACTAACTAAAAACCACGGTGTCCTTCAATAGCCCTTTACGTACCAGAGTCACGGTAATTCGTCAGTCCCGCGACCATGGTTACTGATGTAGCAGAAGAATAGATATTAGCCCACAAATCTACTGATCCATAAGGGATATACCCTTTGGGTGGCATTGACATCAGGTTAAAATTAAATTCAACTTTATTTTAAGGCAGACAATGACCGCCGTCGCTCTTACATGTGTACTTTTAAAATATAGTGAAGTAGGCAAGAATAGACGGTTGCTATGTGTTGTGGAGAATGGCATTTAAATATGAGGATACAGGTTCTAACGTTTAATAAGGAAAATTTCGATAAAAATACTTCTTTTATAAAAGTCGTTGACACACACTAGGTATTTCTCTCGTATCGTTGGTGCGTTTGCCTGCCGGGGTCGCGGGACTGTATCATCATGCAACCATTACCCTAGAATTTATTGAAGGATCAAGGAAGCTGAAGGATCAATGTGGATTTTAGTCAGTACAAGTCTGCCAGTCCCGCCGTCCCGCCCTGGGTAGGAGAATTTTAGCACGAAAAAAAAAAAATGATGAGTTTGCATTGATAAAGCCACATTGATACTTGTCTGGATTTAAACTCACAATGCTCGTGGTGTGCCACTTCCCTCCGTGCAACGGCACAGTGCAGTGGTGATTTGTTTCGCTGCCGATAATTATTACTTTTTACGTGTTTCGTCGTCGATTACCGGCTCGTGAATTGATCCCAGCTGTGTGCTTTTGTGCTTAGTGGTGGTTTTGTGAGTTTTTACGCGTATTTTATTGGTAAATATAGTTTAAAATTAGTTTATCAGCATTCGGTGAGTACTTTTTATTTTTTGGTTCTGGGGGTACCGTGAAAAATTTATCTTTTCAAATTTTTTTCTTCGTTTCTACGTTCTTATTTCAATTTATTTGTTGTTTTGAATTCAATATTATGTTGTCCAGTAATGATGAACCACCTGATACCGGTGGCGTAGACTCATCGCGTCGAATAACAAAGCCACACAGGTCACCGACCTCCGCTTATTCTAAACGTTTGTTTGTTGAAATGTCTCCCTCTTATTTAACACCCGAGGATAACCCAAAGAGACAACATTTAACCGATTCTGTTGAAAAATCGTCGCCGGTAACAGCTAATGTCATTAATTCGAACGAGGAGTATTACGACTTAGTAAATCAGGCGTCTGCATATTTGTCGAAAATAAACGACATTGTGAACGATCAAGGATCTCGTATTAATATAGCCAATAAAACCGCGATTATGGACATGACACAGCGTATTACGTCTATTGTCTCTTTGTTAGCCATACGGTCATCTTCCAATGAAACGAAGTTAGTCAATATTGAGCGCGAACTGGATAAAGTAAAATCAAATAATAATGTCAGTATTGTCAAAAACGATTCAAACAAAATTTCATATGCGGATTCCCTGAAACTTCGTCTGCCGAAGGTCGGTCCGGTAATGGAGTCTAGACCACCGCTCCCGTGCGTGATAGCGTACCCCGCCAATGAAAAGTCAGCTGATTTCGCGACTTCGTCAGCTACCAAGGAAGCTCTTAAAAAAGTTATTAAGCCAAGTGATGACGGTTTTCAAATTGTAGGCATGAAAAAAATCGCGAAATCGGGCGTTGTGTTACGTGTCGCTAACGACACTCAAATAAATAAGCTGCAATCGGTCGAAGGTATTAGATCCGCCGGGTTAAGACTCGAAAAACCGAAAGGCCGAAGGCCACGTATATTAATTAAAGACGTCCCATCCTCAATGGAAGACAACACTTTTTTGCTTGCTTTGTACCGTCAAAATATAAAAGACGAATTGTCAATTAAAGAGGAAGACTTTATTAAGTCGACAAAAATTATACGTAGACGTAAACTAGATAACGGTCGGAAGTGGGTAGGCATTGAGATCGACGCCGCCATACGACAGCATTTAGTTAATACCAAACAGAAGCTTTTTATTGACTTCGCGACTTGTCGGTTTTTTGATGATGTCGATGTAGTACGTTGTCTGCATTGTCAGCAGTTCGGTCACGTAAAAAAATACTGCGTTAATAAATCTCCTACCTGTGCTAATTGTTCTGAAGCACATGAAACAAAAGAATGCCCGCATAAGGATAATTCTGATTTTACACCAGTATGTGTGGCGTGTAAACGTTTTAAAAAACCGTTTGACCATCGGTGCGGTTCTCAACAGTGTACCACCTATAAAGTTAGGCTCGAACAGTTAATACTCAACACTAACTACTAATATAATGGATGGTTTAAAAATAGGTCAATTAAATGTCCATAACGACAGGGTGGCGACTTCTGAATTGGACAAATTAATTATCGATTATAACTTAGACATTGTACTGATTCAAGAACAATACCAAAACACGAGCTTACGTCACAGGGTAGTTCAGTTGGATAGCAAGGCACGAGCCGGAATTTACGTGTCGCGTTCTTCTAACTTTACAGTAACGTCTTTGCGTAACCTTATGACACCTCACTGTGCAGTTGCGGAAGTCTCATCCGCTACTTTTAAAGTCTACATTGTGAGCTGTTATTTTCAATATTCAGACCCTGTTGCTCCTCACATACATAACCTCCGTCACGTCTTGCGGTCACTCGCGGGCTGCAAAGTTATCGTAGGCGCAGACGTTAATGCGTCTTCGTCCTTGTGGTATGGCAAAGTCCGGTCCACGGACTACGAACGGCGCTGCGCTGTTGAAGACTTCATTGCTGAAATGAATCTAACAATTCATAACACCCCCGATGCACCACCTACTTTTTGCAGCCCAATGGGCGAATCTTGTATTGACGTCACACTTTCTAGTGCCGACGTACACCTGGATAGGTGGCGTGTCCTACCGGACGCGTCTTGTAGTGATCATCGCTTGATCGTGTACGAATTTGTTCCGGTTTTTACTCAGGGTTCCTCACATGTCATTGGTAACTTTAGGTACAAAAGTAAAGGCGCTAATTGGGAATTCTTTAGATCACTTTTTGCGTGTCATGCCAAAGAGTTCACTCGCGATGGGCTGTCAGCTGAAGAAAGTGCTGAAATTATGTCAGACACCTTCACGTACTGTGCTGACATTGCCATTGGTCGCGGATCTATGACCAATATACGTAGATGTGACTGGTGGTGTGACTACCTAACCGAACAGCGTAAAACTTATCGACGGGCGCGTAAACATCTTAACAAGCTTAAAAAACGTCAAGTCACCGGAGACTTGCTAACAACTGCTTTAAATACATTTAGAGTTGCCAAGTCCCGTTACAGAGCATCGGTTGAAAAAGCTAAGGGTAATCTGTTGCGTAAAGTAGTTGATAAATTGGAAAAAGAAGGTCCGTGGTCTCCTTTATATCATGAGTTTAAAGCCAATCGATCAGTCGACCTCGCGTTTGTTCAGAATATTAAAGTAAATAATATACACACGACTGGTATTGAAGAAACAACTGAGGTGCTGTTAAATACTCTTATCCCGGATGATTCATCTGTTAATGATAATGACTACCACAAACAAATTAGAGCATGGGCTGCAGTCGCACCTGAATCACCAGCGTCAGACCTTCCATCAACTGACGAATTCCTTAATGTTGTCAGGAGACTGCCCCTTAACAAGTCATCAGGTGAAGATAAAATTTCTAATCGTATGATAAAGGAAGCGTGTAAATCGGCGGGTGACGCGATATTAATTGTTTACAACCGGTGTATTTCCGAAGGCGTTTTTCCTCGTATATGGAGACATGGCTTTATACGTATAATACCTAAAAGCGGCGACAAACCACCTGATGACCCTAAGTCTTACCGGCCCATAACATTATTTTATTACCATCTCTGGGTAAGCTCCTTGAGCGGCTTATTGTTCCGCGATTGTTACCGGACGGACCCAAATTCCATAAAAACCAATTTGGTTTTACTGTCGGGAAATCTACCGTAGACGCGGCACTCTCTGTTAGAAAAATAGTTAATACCTCCGAACACAAGTACGTACTTGGAATCTTTTTGGATATTTCTGGGGCTTTTGATAACGCATGGTGGCCAATGCTTCTGCTTAAAATAAAAGGCCGTGGTTGCTATAATAATATATATAATCTCCTTTGCTCATACTTTTCAAATGGTTCTGCAAAACTTAAACTCGGACATCAATCCGTATCGAAACCTCTCACCATGGGCTGTCCTCAGGGTTCGGTTATCGGTCCCCATTTATGGAATCTAGGCTTTGATGATTTCCTCGCGATTCCACTTCCTAGTGGCTGTTCTTTAACTGGTTACGCGGATGACGGTCTCCTACTCATTCAGTCGAGTACTCGTGCTGGTCTCGAGAATTTGGCTAACACATGCCTACGATTAATATCTCAGTGGGGCGATCGAAACCGTCTGACTTTTGCTCCACATAAAACCTATCAGCTCCTTTTAAAAGGAGACCTTAAATCGTGGCCTAGTATTAAATTCAACAATGTTCCCGTTAAAAAGAAGCAATCGGTGTGCTATCTCGGTTTAGTCTTAGAGAGAAATTTTACATTCATAGATCATATAAAAACGGTTGGGGAAAAAGCTAAAAATAACTTTTATGCCTTAACGAGAATATCAAAATCGACTTGGGGTTTGTCATTTTTAACCTTAAAAACTATTTACGGGGCCACTTATTTGGGCTGTATGTGCTACGGAGCACCGGTTTGGGCCGATAGGGCCACCATAGGGGCGGCACGGCGTAAATTGCTTCAGAGTCAGCGCTTGGCTTTGTTATTCTTAAGTAAAGCATACAGGACCGTCAGTACTGAAGCTTTACCAGTACTTGCTGGTGTTCTTCCAGTCGACCTTGAAGTGCAGCGACGTGCTGCAATGTACTATTCCGCACGGGAGACCACTGACGCTGATTTTTTACCGCAACGTGAACGTGCTAAAATATCTAGGTTATTCAAACCACAAAGTGACGTCTGGGAGGAACTTTTATCCGAATGGCAATGTAGGTGGGATAATTCCATCAAGGGGCGGCACCTCCACCAATTCTTTCCATCCGTTCGCGAGCGGTTGGCTAGGACGTGGCTGGAGGTGGATCACTGTGTTGCCCAATTTCTCACGGGACATGGTAACTTTAAAAGTAAATTATTTTCCTTCAAGCTTGTTCCCTCGCCTTTCTGTCAATGTTCAACATCAGATTGTGAATATGAACAATCAGCACATCATATTCTATGGGAGTGTATTCTTTGGCAGAACGAACGCAATATTATGTTGGATACTGTACAGGCTACATCTGGAGTCATTTACTATACGGACCTTGTGGAAACTCGAACAAACTTCCGTGCGTTCAAGCGTTTTTGCCATACCTATTATTGGAATCAAATATAACAGCTCACAATTTAGGACCCATTAATATTAGTCATTTTACCCGTGGTGCTAGGCAACTGGGCTTCTCCCAGTTGTAATGTCCCTTTGTGCCTATTGGCCTTGTTTTGTTCTGTCTCCTGCTTGCATGGAGGGAAGTGGGAACATATATTTTTTCCTACTCCTCCACTATTCTTTTCTGATTAATTTCGTTGCAGGATCCAAGACAGGTAAATTCATTCTCCGGGACACGTCGAGCTTAATTGTCTCGGCGCTTTTCTGGTGGTTGCCACTGTTGATTCTGGCTTTCAGGAGTTGCAGTGGTTGGGAATAGTGTGGTGGGTTTGTCCCAAAAAAAAAAAAAAAAATGCTCGTGGTGTGGGAGGAACTCCAAGTAGCTCTCTACACGGAAAATACGTCACGATTATCGTACGAAATAAATAATAAAATCAACCAAAGCTTCTGACGTAGAGGAACACCCTCTAATTTTAAAGACAACCGCATGATGCACGTGATTTCGTTTGACGTATACTTCGTACTTCTAATTTTGTCCTTCTGAGGTAAGCTTTAAATATGCGCGATCAGCTGATTCAGGACGCGTATGAGTAATAGGTCTTACGTCATTACTGTGAAGGCAAGGTTTCCCGCTGTCTTATATGTAGGTGACAAGGTTCTTTTTTGGTTATGTAATTTGATTTGACGAGCTGTGAGGATAATAAGTCGAAACCCTGCCTTATAATATTTATGAGGAGATTTATGACCACAAAAAACAGTTGTGATAGTGTTGAGAGGAGTGATAGTTTGTGACCCTTGTTTAAGAGGCAGGGCTCAAACATTCTGTATACAGATATCTACTGTGTTTGCACCTTTATGTATGTATTGTGTTTGATTTTACCTAATTACTTTACTACTAAACCCAAATTGTAAACATTGAATTAAATAAAATAAAAAAAAATAGTGCAAGTGGCGAATTGTCGTTCGGCGTGGCGGTCTAAGGGGGAGGCCTATGTTCAGCAGTGGACGTCTTCCGGCTGATGATGATGATGATGATGATGAACAAAGGCAGAGGTGAGTGGTGACGCCGGTAGGGGAGGCCCTAGGAAGACCTAAACTGACCTTATTGGTAAAACGGCTACCGAACTGTATCTTTGTGATTATTTCTTCAAAAGACCATTTCAAACCCTACCTACGAGTATATGGTCCTCGTATGACATGGCCAATATAATATCTGGACTTTAAAAGAGACTGTGACCTCCGAGTTTGTTTCGGCTGTGTCTTCTCGGAGTAGTCAGGTACGTAACACCGGCCTCATCTATTTTGTAAAAGACGACGTGCAAAAGTGTTTATATTAACGTACTTGCTAAATAAATATCACTTCATTTCATCAATAAATAGTAGCCGCAATCGGCGTGCTTGTATTCCAAAATATAAGCTCGCGAAGGAGGTGGTGGGCCGCGTGAGGGAGAGGACAATGTCCTCCCTCCGCCCCACCCGCCCTCGGTGGTGGACGCCCACGGCGACTAACGTCGCTAGACGATCTCCGCCACCGTAGGCGCGGGCATGCGGGCGGCGAGTAAAGGGCAACTCGCTGTCCGACCATGGACCATGCCCGGGTCAACGGCGCGTTGTGTTCCACGCGCGCCTCAAAGAGCGTCAGCATAATGACGGGGGCCTCTAGAGGGCCAAAGCCTGCCGGGGTCGCGGGACTTATCTCATTACCGCGACCCCGGAACATAAAGGGCTATTGAAGGACACCGTGGATTTTAGTCAGTACGAGTCTGACAGTCCCTCACGCCCTGCCCGTGGTGGCAGGACTCATTTGATGATTTTACCACGCTAAAAAAAAAAAATTTTAGCGTGGTAAAATTATCAAATGACCCTTTCAAACATAAGAAAAAATTTCCAAATCGGTCCAGGCGTCTTCGAGAAATCGGGGACCATACATAAAAAAAAAAAAAAAAAAAAGATTCCGACGAATTGAGAACCTCCTCCTTTTTTTGAAGTCGGTTAAAAAAAAAGAAAACATGATTTTTCATACTGATGGCATTAGGTACTATTATGTATTCTGTGCTGATGGGCTCGATCAATTTCTCATTTTGTATGAAAAATCTTTTTTTTTCCAAAAGTTTTAGAACAAACATTGTTCAGTAACATGGGCTGAGTTACCCCACGAGAGGTTTTGCGCTATTAACGTTACACGTTGTATTTTGAAAATCTATCTTTCGTACTAATTATATTAGCCTATTGAAGAAACTGAATTGCTATACTTTGTTACGTGAACCAAAATTGACGAAGAAACAACGCTTCTAAAAATTTCAAAACGTCACTCGGTCGGTATAATTTTATGAGCGTTATGACTTCACAAGGATCATGCCCACGCTCCCGATTTTGAAGCGTTTTATCTTTGTCTTTCTGTTCATTGATTTAGAAAAACAAAAAATATGTGGTCATTTGGTATAATTAGGTATGTGGTATTTTTCAATATTCCAACTGACAGACTAAACAAATGTTCAGTCAATTCTGTCCCAAACAAATGCAACTCCTGTAAGCCAAAATCAACGCAAGCGACAAAAAAAAACGCCGAGACAATGAAGTTCGACAAAGTCTCGTAGAATTAATTTGACTGTCTGGGAGCCCGTAACAAAATTAAACACGTGGTTTCCCTGCCCTCCATATCAAGCAGTAGACAAAAAAAGGCCACTAAGCGTAGTGGCCGGAAAAAAAAGGACGTTTAAAACTGGAAGCACCAGCCAGCAGCATTTGCCAGCGGCCACCCATGCAACTTTTGCACTGGTGAAAGTGTACGAGCCAATAATGCTCATACAGCAAATGTACCTACGTCTTGCGCACGTAATGAATTACGCTAATCGTACTTTATTAATTATATTATAAAAAACTTTTTTCAAAAAAAATTTAACCGCCTTCAAAAACAACCACAAAAAAGGGTAAAATAACCTACAAAATAACTTTTCTTTCGGAAGTCGGTGGCTTTGTTTTTTTATTTCGTTGTCTTGCCACCGACTTCCGAAAGAAAAGTTATTTTGTAGGTTATTTTACCCTTTTTTGTGGTTGTTTTTGAAGGCGGTTAAATTTTTTTTGAAAAAAGTTTTTTATTTTACTCTTTTTAGTTTAAATATTCAACCCAAATTCTTGTCAAATACATCATTTTCTTACATGTGCACTAGAATTTTGTAATCCGTGGCACCGGTATTAACATCGCTCATGTACACATGCTAATAAAATTCCCTATCTCAAAAACTGCTGAACAGATTTTGATGAAACTTGCTGTATTCCCTAAGGTGAACGATCCCTAGTACAACAAAAAAAGAATTTTGAAAATCGGTCCACAATTGGCGGAGTAATCGCGTAACAAACACGCAAAAAGTAATGTCATCCAAGTAGCCGAAATCAATAAAAACGCTCACAAAATAAAAAGTACTGAACCAAATTGGATGAAATTTTTATGGGACCACACTGCAAGTATACTGCATCGAACAAAAAAAGAATCACACTAATCGGACTAGAAACCTCGGAGTTATCGATGTACATACATAAAAAAAAAAACAAAAAAAAAAAAACATACCGACCGAATTGAGAACCTCCTCCTTTTTTTGAAGTCGGTTAAAAATAAAATTATTAAGATTTAAAACGGGATTTTTACAATGTTTATTTTTTGGTTTGAGTTCCGATATTTCGGCGCTGCCACGTTGCAAGCGCCGTGATCACGGATGAACTGAAGTTATTGCGGTTGGATGTTTATGAGCAGTCAAATCATCAGTCTAAAAACTTATATCACTATTTGATAAATGATTTCTTCCGCTTCTGTAGTTTCAAGTGAATTGTAATTAGTAGGTATTAAATTAGACAAAAAGTTGTCACTAACATACGAGGGGTGATCAAAAAGTTATGATAATCGGTTACTCTAGGTCCACATAAAAATACAAAAAGAAAGTTTTTTGCTTGCTTATATACTCACTACGTCAGCCTAAAAAAATCACATGAATAGATCACGATTTCCAGGAGATACATTTATTTGAGTATGAACTGTCGAAGAGCTAACATCAACATGGAGAAAAACGAAATTAGAGCTGTCATCAAGTACCTCTGTTTGATAAAAATGTCTACAAAAGACATACACAGTAACTTGGTGGAAACATTGGGGGACTCTGCTCCTCCATATTCTACAGTTGTACGCTGTGCCAAGGAGTTTAAACTGGGCAGAACATCCACAAAAGATGAACATAGCGAAGGACGCCCATTCATGTCCCTCACTGAAAACAACCTGAAAAAGTCGAAGAATTTGTGTTGGCAGATCGAAGAGTGACCATCAGGCATGTAGTTGAGGTCACAGGTATCTCATATGGCAGTGTTTAAAAAATCCTTGCGAATGAGTTCCATATGAAAAAGGTCTCTGCGCGTTGGGTACCGCGAATGTTAATCGACGAACAAAAGAAAAAACGAGTTGACATTTCGAGGGTCAATCTCGAAAAGTTCCAAGCAGATCAAGAAATTTTTTTGTTACGTTTTGTGACTATGGACGAGATCTGGACCTACCATTTTGATCCTGAAACGAAACAACAATCAATGACTTGGAATCGAGCCTCCTCACCGACATCAATGAAATTCAGTGTCAAGTTCGGCGGGAAAGGTTCTGGCATCTGTTTTTTGGGACGCTAAAGGCATAATTATGGTGGAATATTTGGAAAAGGGAGCCACTATTACGGGCTCTTACTACGCAAACTAAATATGAAGATTACGGGAGGTCATTAAGGGAAAAAGACGCGGCAAACTGCGAGTTGGAGTGCGTTTCATCAAGACAACGCACCGGTTCACAAAGCCGCAGTTGCGAGAGCTACCATTCAAGAAACGGGATTCAAACTGCTCGTAAACCCTCCCCATTCGTTAGATCTAGCTCTTAGTAACTTCTACCTCTTTCCTCGGCTCAAGGAACACCTCCGAGGCCAGAAATTTGAAGACGATAGTGAAGTGATGGCCCCTGTTAAGGAGTTTTGGGAGGGTTTTGGAAATATTTTTTTTCAAAGGGAATCCTGGGTTTAGAAAAAAGATGGACTAAATGGATTGATTTGTTAGGAGACTATGTAAAAAAAGAAATTATTATTTTAAATTTAAATACCGTATTTTATATTCATTATCATTACTTTTTAATCACCCCTAGTAGTTGGGAAAAAAAGTGAGATAGATTTTTGTAATTAGGTATTAGCTCAATTGCCCATATCACCTAGTAAATGATTAATCACTTCAAGTAACTTTAAAAACAAGATATTCACAAAAAAACAAATAGTTTTCAGAAACTAGACCACATATTTACAAGATCAGACGCTCAACTTTCAGTAGCGAACCTTTCGGCACACAACCCTAAAATGCCGATGAAAAGTAAGTAAAAAAATAATAATATCCGACAGGTAACATGGCGGTCGCAGTGTCCCCAGAGACCGGGGACTAATAGATACCCCAAGCTCCCAACCTCTGCGATATAAACCGATTTGTGCAGAAAATGGACCATTGGTCAGTGGATTAGTTTAGCTTTTAGGATTAAAAGTGTGTGTTGGCACTTTCTTATTTAGAAGGTGTGATAACATTCAGTAGATTGAGGTCTGTGAGACCCCAGGGGAGTAGGGGTGGGTTTCGAGCTGAATGAATATTGGTCATAAATAGAATCGCGTTTTCGTTAGTATGTTAGCACAGCCATTCGTCAGGTGCAATTTTTTTTTATGACATGCATGACAGACTCCACGTCTCAGTGATAACTGACAGTCGTGGCCAAGTGGTCGACTGCTGTGTTACGTGTCGGGGGTTTGATGCCCACACAGAGCAGATATTTGTTCTGGGTCTGGTTATTAGTAAGTGTACGTCCGTCTTATTAAATGTTTTAAAATATCTAGTTTTAATTCGACGGCAAATAATTCTGCGACAAAAACCCAGAATTCATTCAAATCTACATATAATTTGTTTGCCTTATTTAAAAAATATATATTATATGAACGCACCCATGATACACGAGAAATGTCTAGTGTGTAAGGCAAAAAAGAAAGATTCAAACTTTGCACAATAAAATAAAGTAAGAAATATTGAAAGATCACTCATATGATAATAAAATAGCTGCTATAAGCTTACTAAATTCTATAGGTATATAACTTATAATTTATTTACTACCCACAAAGTATATGTATTTATTAAGTATATTTTGACACCTTTTCATACTGCTAGACTTATAGATTATAAAAAATGTAGCGCAGTTACTTCATGTATGAAATAAACAATATATTTCACGTTTATTGTGACTTATACAATATTTATAAATACTGGCTTATTAGATACTAGCTATTTCCTACGGTTTTGTCTGCATTTTACTAGAAAATTATCTTACGGAAATGTAATATCGGGATAAACTGTATCCTGTCAAAAATGTTGAACCGCAAGCAGGATTTGAACCTGCGTCCTCCGAATTCAATACATCCGACACCTAATGCCTATTGCTATGGCCTGGCACAGCCGTGTAGCACACGGTACCTACTTTTGTGTTCTTTCTTTTCCATATAAGGTAAAGGGAGATTATTTGGTGAGACAGGCAACTCAGTGATAGAGTCTTAAAAGTCTCTCAAAACGTTACCTATGCATGCAGTAGTTAGTACTCAGTTAGTAGCAGTAGGAGGTAGTTGTTTGTTATATCCATAGAAATTATGGAAAGATAACAGGAAAATAAAATGAAGTCATATCTTATCAATTTTTATAAAAACTATGTTCTACTCTAGGAATTTAAATAGGTTATTACTTAGTAAGTTTTTTTTTTGTATATAAGTCGCGATGGCTCAGAGGTTTTACACATTGCTACTCATGCTCCAAGTTATGAATTCAAATCAGGGCGATAAACAATGTGTATTTTTCAATGCATGTGTACTTTCTAAGTTTATCTTGGACATCACTGAAATCGGCGAAAAAAAAACATCGTGAGGAAACTTGAATTAATTATATATAAATTAATGTAAGTCCAAAGCCATGTCAGAAGGTCTGTAGAGTTATCAGACGTGGCTTAATTAACATTGAAGGTGGGCACAAATTCACACGACAAAAAAAAAATGATTAAAACATTAAATACCGAAAAAGGGTCTTAACACATCCATCAAATCGACATTGTATTGGTTGTTAGCCTGTTAAAAGGTTATTGTATACGTAACGTGTTTTAATTCGGATGAATCGGGATGACATTTCTAGGATACCGTACCTTTTTTTATTCGTGGTAAAATCATTAAATGTGTCCTCCTACTCATGGCGGGGCGGGAGGGACTGTGAGACTTGTACTGACTAAAATCCACGGTGTCCTTCAATAGCCCTTTATGTTCCGGAGCTACGGTAACCTGATAAGATAGTCCCGCGAACCCGGCGGGCTTGGGCCCAATTTGAGGAGCATGCAACACGACGCGTAGTCGACCCGGACATGGTCCATGATCGTACGGCGAGTCACCCATTACTCGCCGGTACTACAGTGACCAGAATAGGGTAAAAGGGGTCCCTATTACTAGCTCCGCTGTTCATCTGCCGGCGTCTGTGTTTCCGAACGCATACAACCCTAATCTCTTCAAAGTTAGAGTGAACAGGCTTCCTCTGGGTAAGCTTGCTTCCTTATCGACCTTGTTTTTGTCACTCCGGTCCTATACTAAGGTCAGGAGCAAACGGAATGTTTATCAAAAAATAAAAATATGCTGTTCAAATATGGTCAGGAAAAACTTGTCGTACTGTATTCTAAGAACCACAACGAAACACTGCAAATTACATAATTCATTAATAATTTATTGGTAAATGTCAAGCTGCATTACAGGGTTAATTACGCAATTAAAATCTCAACTTAACACCCTCAACAATAGTGTTGTAAATAAAATAATTGCGCCGCAGTAGGGAATAAAAGTACCCCGTTTAATGAACACTGTTGCATTCAAATTTCACAGCAGATTTTTTTTTCAGGTTCATTTCTTTTTAAAAAACGTTGCCCTACACTAGGAATTTTTCCTGTGTCGTGGGTGCGTTTACAAACTTAGAAACTCACATGCACAAACACCCAGACCCGAAACAATTACTTGCAGATCATACAAATATTTGTTCCGTGCGGGGATTGAACCAGCGACACGCTCCGCAGAAGTCAATCGCTCAGTCACTGCGCCAACCGTGTCGTCTAAGGCAGTGGTCCGACCGCCGGCGATGAACGAGAAACGAGTAAAACTAGAAACTACAAAAGAGTTGGCGATCAGCGGGAAGCGAGTGTGTAGTTTTGTGACAACATATTCAAAAATCGCCGTTAGTTAGTCGTTTTCTCGCCGGCGGTCGGACCACTGCCTAAATTTGAACAGTTGTAGATATACAGGGTGGGCAAAAATCATGGATCAAGCAAAACAGGCTGATAGTTGAGGTATTTGCAGTAAAAATTATTTCTGCGGTAGAGCTCTAACTTGGTCTCCTTAAAAGTTATGACTGTTTGATTGTGTTTTTTTTTAAGAAACAGGTCTAAGGAGTTCTTATTTGAATTATGACAGCCGCAGGATAGGTCGATCTTCAAGGTAAAGCTGCGCTTGGCGAAATTGGTCTGTCGATGGGTGAACGGTAGATGTTTTTTTCCCGCTATAGAATATTTTTGTTTCCTTTTCGTCATATTTTATATTATTTTGTTATCGATCGGTGTGGTGAAATACGCACACACTATAAAAGCTTTCAGAAACAATTACCAACATGCGTGTACAATTATTAACAGTTATTTTATACAAATAACACAACACCTAACCATAAATAAGCAATGTGTATCTGTATATTAAATGTATAGCAACGCCATTCAACTATATCGCGCGACCTAACTTCGAATATATATTAGCTCAGGTAAAATCGTTTCAGTTCAGGGGTACAAAACATTGTGCCTTTTAGAGCTCTGTCAACACTCCACGTCTCAATGTTTGCGTCTCAGATTCTCCCATTGTAATGTACCACCAAATCAGGGGCGCTCAACATTTTCCTAACAATCTGAATCTTTATTTAGGACGCTAATTTAAACCGTGGTCCTGTGTAAATATTATTATCTAAGAATTACTGTTAGTTCTTTATTCGATGTAATTGAGAAATTTTCGGTGGAGACATTTTTATTTTTCTTTGTGTACTATGTCTACTTTGGCTACTTTCATTGCTATGGTCACAGATTAAAATTTATAATTATTTTTATTTTCTAAAAAGTTTAATATACTCGTACTTATTACATTTTATCACGTGATTACAACCTTTGATTGGCGATTTAGTTTAATTAAAATTATAATATAAAAGATCTATGCTTCACGTTTAAGTAATTTCTTCTAGCCCCCAGGTTGTTTAATAAGACGGTAAACATTTTAAAAAAGTTGTTAACATAAGTAGTAAGATAAATCTGCTTCTAAATTTTCCTAGTTCACTGAATTTTCCTAGGTGACTGATTTTTTTTCCGGGTAAGAGTCAAAAGCAGGTAGCCATCAATCTAAGTAGTTAATGTCTTAAGTAGTAATCCAGGGCTAAGTTAAGATCCTAAGAGGAATTAATGAGTGGAACTGATTAGGTTACGCACGAATTAAGCCATCTTACTTTTAGCCAAACTTTGAATTTATTATGTCAGTAGGTTTTTGCTTTAGAAGATAGACGCACCTTATAAAAATTTGTTGAACTTTGGAACCCCTTCTTTTATTAGGATTTGTCCCAATGTGTTACTGTAAAGAAGGATTAAAATAGTCCCTCGGGTCAAGGTCAAACAGCGCTTGCCAAGGTCAATCTGTGGATGAGTGTCCATCCATTTTATATCCAGTTTCATTGTGGCGTGGATATTGATGAAATTTGTCCCTCGCCCCAGACTGAATAACATAAAAAATAAAAAATAAATGTTTTATTGTTACTTTTACACTATACAGCATTACATATGAAGAGTTAACCCCAGAAAGTTATAAAATAATACTTGTATTGGGGCTACCTCGCTACCTCCCAGTGACAATTTTATATAATGAAAAGTTTTTGTTACAGCTAAACAAAAATAATAAATTTAATTTTAAATAAGGAGAAAGGAACAGCTTTAGGTGTATGAATGGATTTTGTGTGTGAATGTGTGTTTTGTATTCGGGGTTTTTATGTTTAGTGTGTTTGTTGAATGAGTGTGAATGAAAACCTGATGTTGAGTGTTTTCTTATTATATTTAGCTAATTCTAACTAGTATGGCTTCTGTGTCTGCATAAGTTAATGTATATAACCATTTTACTAGTGTTTTTTTACAGTCGTGGATCAACATAGGGAAAATTTCTAGTTTTAAATTGACTTTATTGTAAATGTAAGTGGACTGTGTGGAGTACTGACGCCTAGCAAATACAGTGCGCACCAGAATAATAATAATTATGATATTTTTATCCCGGTGCTAAACTGTGGTATAATCCTTGAGTGGAAAAGCCAAAGAGGCAAAGCCGATGACAAAAACATGCAAAATATTTAGCTAAAGAAAATATTTCTCATGTATTTGCGATGCAAGCAAGATAAACATAAATCACTTTATAAGTCTCCAACCTCGAGTTTCACGTAATTTATATAGCACTTTAAAAAGGTTTGCTACCTCTGTTTTTAACGTAAAACTTCCCATTTAATATTTAATTGTCACAAAGTGCTTACCTAGTAAAAATTTCAAAACTTTCTCAGGTTTTGACCCGTTTTTACACCTTCGGATAACATAACCAGCATAAAATGTTGCCAAAATTGCCCCAGTACCCAATTTTTTCTTTGACGATTCTCTAGATTCAGAGTTTGATAGGAGCTACAGAGCTCTAGGTGAGAGTAATTAATTTAAATTGAATAACGTCATTTCATCGATTGCAAAAAAAAACAAAGAAAAAACATTTTATGACTCTAGGTCACCGAAGTTAAGATTTACCTACATATTTCCCAAAAAACTCATTTTAGACATTAATTTATTCAAAATAACGGTTTTTCAAGAACTGCCGTCTTACCACACTGCTTGTAAACATCCGTTGAACACTTGTTTAAAAAACTGTCAACTTGTGATATAGAAGCCGTTTTGCAGTTACCTTTTTTTAGATAAGCTTCCAAAAGACGTTTATCTTTTTGTGGTAAGGCGGCTGATGTCTCAAATGCGGTTTTTGGGAAGTGTTTTACCTTCTTTTAGTTACCTTCTTAGAACCAAAATAAAACCGAAAGGACTACTCATTGACGAAAATCATGTTAGTAGCAAAGGTTCTCCTTAAAAAGCTATTTTCATCGGCACATAGCTTATGGCTATTGGGGTTTGGGACAGCGTCCCATACATTGATACCGATTCTCAAGTTTTTTTTCCTTTTTTCGTTATTCGTTAGGGTTTGTTCACATAACAATATGTCAACTTCATAGGGACACTGATTCTCAAGTTGTAATGCGCGTCTTCACTAAGCACAATCAAGTTTAAACTTTCAAACTCCTCAGAAGCTTAGTATTCCGAACTTACCTTACCGTATAGTGATGTAATTAGCTCCTTAGCTTAGTTTATAAGTAGGTAATGCTAATAGGGATGTACTCCTAATGACATATAGATAGGAAAGTTCTGGGAAGCTGAGGCAGTGTGTGAGAACGTCTAATTGGAAAAGGCAAGTTGCTTGGATTTTAATTAACGTAGAGGAGCTTCTTTGAATTTTTTTTTTTTATGTAAATCAAAATGCAGGAGTTTTTAAACAGTTAAAACATTGAGATTAATATTCTGTCTCAGTTTTCGTGATCGGTTTTCTTTGACAGCTTCTAGCGTGGTAAAATCATCAAATGAGTCCTCCCAGCCCGGGCCGGGCGGGAGGGACGCCAGACTTGTACTGACTAAAATCCACGGTGTCCTTCAATAGCCCTTTATGTTCCGGGGTCACAGTAATGTGATAAGTCAGGCAGGCTTTGGCCCTCTAGAGGGGCCCCGTCATCTTGCTGGCGCATAGTTTTTTAGACTTGGCAAATTATCTCGTGGTCGCAGAACTGTCTCGTGGTCGCGGGACTGTCTTACCTGGAAACCCTGACCCCGGAACACAAAAGACTATTCATGAAGGAATTTCGGGTTTTTTTTTCTTAAACGTTGCTCAACATTCGGAATTTCTCCTGTATCGTGGATGCGTTTACAAACATAGAAACTCACTTGCACACACACTCACAAACACCCAGACCCGGAACAACTACTTGCAGACCATACAAATATTAGTTCCGTGCGGGGATCTAACCCGCAACACGCTGTCGATCGCTCAGCCACTGCGCCAATCGTGATACGATTATGACAGTCCCTTTCATCCAGCCCTGGGGGGTATTACAACGTCTTAAAACCAGGCTTGTTCCAGTGAGTGAACGTGATGGCGCTAGACGACTTGTATAGCTCTGTCACTTTCATTCGCCGGAACAAGCCTGGTTTTAAGACGTTGTAATACCCCCCCTGAGCGAAAGTTGATAATTTTGTCATTATTTCTTTGCTGTAGGTATTTGTATTTGTTTATAACAAAATAAAATAAATAAAAGTGTACCTCCATTGTCACAGTAGAACCTACACTATTTTCTGTAATTTACAGTTAATATACCGCATGATATGGAAGCGCGAAATCTCTTAATACAAGCACTGGTTTGCTTAAAAGGAGGCTTCAAAAACGTTTAAGTGTATTTAATATGCTAATCGTGACAATAAAACTATTATTATTATTATTATTATTAAACATTTATTTCAGGACACGCCCATAGTGTTAGTAACAATGGTCTTAATAACTAGTGTTAGTAGAATATTCAAAACAAAAAATATATATTATGTGTGGAGTGTCATCCAGTGTCGCAGCATTGGAGACTCCCATCTATCTACAAATAAACTCAAGATAGTGTTGGTACTGCCACGTAGACGAGCAAGCAGAGAAGCGCTTCTTTTACGTATGATGGCTGCAAATCCATCTATACGCCTTTCCGCAAACATCTTTGACGCACTACATCGCCATGGCAGCCCCAACAGTATCCTGAGTGCGTTATTATATTGGACATTATATTATTATTATCACGTAAAAAAAAAGCAAATTATTCGGTCGTTGATTGGTCGTGAAATTCGGGATGAATATTGCAACCGAGATACGAGTAGATCTAGAGGTGATATACAATGCTAAGCGATGAATCAATTGTTAATAACCAATGAACAGAAGCATACATCTATTTATTAAAACGGTTCTAGGCTATAAATAATTATCATATCCTGCATGATTTTTCAAAAAACGAAAAGGAATTCATCACTATAATATTTTTTAAATACGAATATTTGTGTAAACAGCGTTCAAAAAACAAGGGAACGAGAAATTCCGCTTTGTGAGTAGTGGTTGCGATGGCCTAGTTTGTTAAGGCGTCTGGAGTACCTATCCAAAAGACGCAGGTTCGAACCCTGCTTGCAGCTGAATTTTTCGTTCCTCAAAATATCTTTACGAAGACGCGACGCAGGCGTTATTTCGTATAAAAAAAATATGACGAATATTTCCTATCAAACCCGGTCTGTTCCAAGAGCCCTAAGCCAGCCACCCGTCAGTGCGACACCTAACGTTAATCCGACACAGTACAACCTAGGACTCATACGTCTATCGTAACAGTTAATTGATTCTCGAACGTTCGTAAGGCCTCTAAAGGCGGTCCCTCACCGTGAGCATTCACCTATTATGTAACATAAAAGTGCGCAATTTGATGCTCTATTGTTTTCGAATATTCGAATATGTAATGTAACGTTACAGATTCGCACATTCGAAGACAATAGATCATCAAATTGCGCACTTTTATGTTACATTACAGGTGAATGCTCGCGGTGAGGGAGCGCCTTAACGTTACATTACAGATGAATGCTCGCGGTGAGGGAGCGCCCTAAGAGTATATTTCATTGGAAGTGAAATAAAATGAATAAAAAGTGAAATTTAAAAAGCTGGGTGAGGTTTTACTTATCATTTACATACTTTGATTTAAGTAATTGGTTTCACAAGTTGTTTACCTACATCATAATTATAAAAACCTAAATAATGTGCCGCTATTTTTCTATTAATTTATACCTATAGAACTTTAGATTTAAAATAAACAAAGCCATTCTTGGGCGGTCTTTTCTCAACATTAAGAGCCTATACTACCTCAAATGGCTTAGCAGAAACCTGTGATACGTCGAAAATACTGCAGCATTAATTTTGAAATAAATATATGGTAAAGTTGAGGATTAATGTTAGGTCTTATGTTTGGCGAAAACATGATTCCATAAAATTTTCTCGATAGAAAAAAATCCCAAATTTACCTCTAAATTGAACAATAAAACGCTGGCAATCAGAAAATACTTAAAATTAGATCATGAAACTTTTTATACTAACTGAACTAACTATAAAGCAGGTCTTATGTTATTTACTTTTTTGAATTTCCTTTTTTTCGCCGTAAAATAAATAGATTTGCGTGTAGACAGCTAAAAGAAAGAGCAAGCAATAGTGCGTGGTACGTGCAAGTGCGAGCGAGTAAGATTATACTGAAGTACTATAGAGTTAAGAAGAGAGTTTAAGAGTTTCTTTCTGTATCGTGAGAGCGCTTACAAACATAGAAACTCACATAATTCTGTGCCCAGACCCGGAAAAATACTTGTAGCTTTAAGATGAAAAAAATATATTTGTTCCGTGTGGGAATCGAACCCGCGACACGCAACGCAGCAGTCGTTCACTAGACTACTTTTTTAAAGTGAGAATTGAATTACTTTGTAAACTTAAAAAACTTTGTTTCTTACACAATTTTTTGTCATTTCATGTTCATATCTTTTGAAATAAAAATGAACAGTCTCCTGAGTGAACCGATCGCTTTAGTAAACCATCTGTCTGATATCGGCTTTAGGTAACAGATTGACTAATTCAGCATTAAGCTATGTTTAGATAGCGCTGATTACGTTTGTTGATTGTGTTGATTGGAGATTAGGTGACGTTTAAAGAACATGAATAATATCATCGTTTTATTTTTTGGACAAGTTTCATCCGTTACCCAATTCAATCCTTCGTTTGCGTAAAGTTTTGATCCACGACTCACCATGTCGCATCTCATTGCCGACGCTTCCACTTTTTTAAACAAAAAATGTTATGTTACACACTTGTATACATAATACTCAAGAGTAACGCAACTTTCTACCAAGAATTATTGAATCATTAGTTTCCGATATTTTTTTATACCATATGGCGACTTACAAGCATACGGCCCGCCTGAAGGTGCGCGGTCAACGCAATGCCGAAACTTGCAGAAACTTTTTCACGCCCTTTTTGAAGAGCTCCTTTTTGTAGTTCATCGGAAAAACCTCGGATAGTACCCACTATTTACAATCTAACAGACAAAAAAACCTCTTTATAGTATTGTAGTATACATTTAGAACACTTGCGTAGGAGTTCAGTAACCCGATCCTATGGTACACAATGATTTTCAGTTATTCTTAAAATATTATATCATTACCGGTCATCATTGATAATATTTGTAGGTTGATATGCGAAATAATGTTGTGTTTACTGAAATTACGCGGACGAAGGAATTATCTAAGTCTAATAGTCGAGGATGTGGCTTGTCTAGAAGTAACCTATTTACTTTTAACTTGAAGACCCCAAGGTTGCAGCTACCAGGCCCCGACTGGGAATTCCACTCCTTCGCTGTGCGCACACTAAATACGAGTACTTACCTAAGGGACGTAGACGAGTGTGGAAAGCTAACATTTTCTTCTTTTTTTTAAAAAAAAAAAAATTTTTTGAATTTCGACCACTGGTTTTAGGATTTAGTTCTGGCCTAGTGTAAATAAATTTGAGCCATAATCTAGTAGTATTTTATGTTGACTTCGGATCTTAGGTGTTATTCTTACAATTTAATAACAATATCTTAACTTTTTTATCTGCTATGGAAACAAAATGAAAACATTCTGTGTTTTCTTATAGGAAAAATCATAAAAAAACAACTACATACTATGTATAATATAATGTTTTCCCTTCATTGAAAAATTCTCATTTAAACGAGCCGTTCTTGATTATATTTCGATGCAAATACAATAAATCAGTATTATCAGACATTCGTCACGATTCAACTGTCAATCAGTTGTGTTTTCAATCATTTTTCACAATATCAATCAACTGGGATTTATATACCTACAAACGTATGGGAAGTGAATTCCATAGAGATTTCTGATACAAAAATATCAGTATTTTTTTTAAGATGAAAGGAATTATCAATTTTTTGTGTGATGTATGAATCTAATTGACGCGAATCAAGGTCAGTGGAATTCGGCAATTAGAAATAAAATGTAATATGCTGGTCATCATCAGTCTATTAATGTTCCCACTGCTGGGACACAGGCCTCCTCTCTGTGAGAGGGCGTGGGCCATAATCCAGCACGCGGGCCAAGTGCGGATTGGTGGATGTTACATGTCTTCGAAATTAGAAATATTTCACAAAAGAGACTTCCCATTTCAAAACATTTCTTCGAATAAACTTGTTATTATTGTAGTTTATTCATATATGACTATCAACCAAAGTTGACTTGCCACGTTTATTTTATATAACAAATGATTTTGCCTACGCGCATGAATGTTATTCAGAATTGAAAACAATTTTTTGTTTTAAAGGTTATATCTTCATTATTTCAGGTCATATATTATGTACATATTCTACGTAGAGGAGCTCGTGGCTAAATAATTACAGCCGCTCAGGGCAATCCTCTGGGTTAAGCCACGCTCGCCGAGGTTGGTCTGTGGATGGGTGACCATCTGTCATAGCGAGTTTCCTCCATGCCTCAAAAAACACGTAAAATCGTTGGTCCTGGCTGTCATTTGTAGATCTTTGACAGTCGTTACTGTTAGTCAGAAGCTCTAAAAGTCTGACAGCCAGTCTTATCTGAAGTATTATATTACCCAGTTACTGGGTTGTGGAGGTCCGACAGGCAGTCGCTACATGTAATTGAAAATACTGATATTCAGCTGCATCTGGTTTTACTGGAAGCCGACCCTAATATAGTTGAGAAAAGGGTATATATGCAGTTGTGAATGTAATGATAAAATAACAATAGATTTTTCACCTCACCCGCTCGGAAAGATTCTATTTCTCCTTCAAAATCTGAGCGCAAAACTTCATTTTGTGCTCTAGAGCACAAAGTGTTGTTTAAAATTCGAACACGTCTCGTATTCAATTGTTTTCTACTTTTCTACACTGGCAGGCGAGCCGCCCCCACTACATTTCCTCGCTGTGTGAGGTGAAAAGTTGTGTGTTGCACTCGGCAGCAAAGTTTTTCTGCGTCTCGTACCTTTGAAAACTTCGCATCGCACAATAGTTATTTGTTATGCAAGGCTGCAAAGTTGATTTTTGGCGCGAGTACTTGAATTGAAAACTGAGCGAGCGAAGGATTCTAAGATTGAACCGCGAGAGAAACGAGCGGTTCAAATATAGAATCCTGAGCGATGCGAAGTTTTCAAAGGTACGAGACGCAGAAAAACTTTGCTGCCGAGTGCAACACACAACTTTTCACCTCACACAGCGAGGAAATGTAGTGGGGGCGGCTCGCCTGCCAGCAAATTCTCTTTGCCTGCCAGTGTAGAAAAGTAGAAAACAATTGAATACAAGACGTGTTCGAATTTTAAACAACACTTTGTGCTCTAGAGCACAAAATGGAGTTTTGCGCTCAGATTTTGAATGAGAAATAGAATCTTTCCGAGCGGGTGAGGTGAAAATAACTATTGTTATTTTATCATTACATTCACAACTGCATATATACCCTTTTCTCAACTATATTAGGGTCGGCTTCCAGTAAAACCAGATGCAGCTGAATATCAGTATTTTCAATTACATGTAGCGACTGCCTGTCGGACCTCCACAACCCAGTAACTGGGTAATATAATACTTCAGATAAGACTGGCTGTCAGACTTTTAGAGCTTCTGACTAACAGAATCTTTCCGAGCGGGTGAGGTGAAAATAACTATTTCACCTCACACGCTCGGAAAGATTCTATTTCTCATTCAAAATCTGAGCGCAAAACTCCATTTTGTGCTCTAGAGCACTAAGTGTTGTTTAAAATTCGAACACGTCTTGTATTCGTTTTCTTCACTGGCAGGCGAGCCGCCCCCACTACATTTCCTCGCTGTGTGAGGTGAAAAGTTGTGTGTTGCACTCGGCAGCAAAGTTTTTCTGCGTCTCGTACTTTTGAAAACTTCGCATCGCTCAGGATTCTATATTTGAACCGCTCGTTTCTCTCGCGGTTCAATCTTAGAATCCTTCGCTCGCTCAGTTTTCAATTCAAGTACTCGCGCCAAAAATCAACTTTGCAGCCTTGCATAACAAATAACTATTTTAGATTTATTTTTAAAGAATTTACCAAAGATGTTAAGATCCTTATGAATGTTTATGTCTTGTCTTTTCTCAATTATACACTTCTCATCAAAAAAATCGAAACACTTTCGTTTTTATTGTTTTTGTCCTAATTTTTTACAAAAGAGAATTAATTCCATGAAAAAAAAACATTACTGTGTAGCTGGCAGTTTGGTCATTACAGTAAGAAGAAAAAAATCAAAATTCGAAATAATTTCATTTGTTTATCCTATAAATGAAATTAATCACTGTTTTGAGACAAATGTGTATTTAGGGTTGGAGTACGTTTCTCGTTTAAAAACTAAAAATTAGCGCTTGTCTTTAAACTTTCTGTTTCTTATTTCATTTACTGTGACTTTGGGACGTCTGAAAAAACTTTTTTTTCTAAAACATATGGATACTTCGCCCGCAGAAGCCTCCCAAGTGGTGGCATTGCTGGATTCTGGACTTAGTCAGCGTGTTGTGGCTGCAAGATTGCATCTAAGCTTATCATCTGTTCATAGAGTCTACAAACGCTATCGGGAGACTGGTTCGTTCACGCGCCGTTCAGGATCTGGCAGGAATCGGGTCACTTCTGAGCGAGATGATCGATTTATTGTAACAACTTCTTTACGAAATCGACGCCTTAACGCTTTTCAACTGCAGCAGCAGCTTCGCGTTGTACGAAGAGTAGCTGTAAGTGACTCTACAATAAGAAGAAGGTTGAAGGAACGTGGATTGGCACCGCATAAGCCAGCGAATGGGCCGAAATTAACTGCAGACCATCGAAGAGCGCGCCTTAACTTTGCATGCGAGCACCTAACTTGGTCATACCTTCAGTGGAGCAAAGTACTGTTTTCTGATGAGTGTAAAATTATGCTGTATGGTAACGACGGAAGGAACAAGGTCTACAGAAGAGATGGAGAACGCTTTGCACAATGCTGCATTGAAGAAAAGGTCAGCTATGGTGGCGGTTCGTGGACGGTTTGGGGAGGAATCAGCGCCGACGGTAAGACAGAACTTGCCTTTGTGTCTGGGCCACGGCTGCCTGCACTAAACTCTCATCGGTACATCGAACAGTGTCTTGAACCTCATGTGATGCCCTATGCACATTTTATTGGCAACGACTTCATATTCATGCACGACAATGCTAGAGCTCACACCG
Organism: Agrotis clavis; assembly: GCA_954870645.1. NCBI lineage: Eukaryota > Metazoa > Arthropoda > Insecta > Lepidoptera > Noctuidae > Agrotis > Agrotis clavis. The sequence continues at coordinate 3,547,676 of OX940938.1, forward strand.
CGGGCGTCGTACGAGATTATCTTACCGAAGTCGGTATCTCCATTATGGTATGGCCAGCAAGAAGCCCGGACATGAATCCCATTGAACATCTATGGGATGAATTAAAGAGACGAATTCGAGCAAGAGATCCAGCCCCAGAAACACTTAGCCAGCTGCAAAATGCAATCCAAGAGGAATGGGATAATATACCACAACATGTGATCGTGACTCTCATCCGATCGATGAAGAACCGTATGGAAGCAGTAATAAGAGCTCGCGGAGGGAATACAAGTTATTAAATAAACGTTTCTTACATTTTTTTTTCATTTACGCGTGTTGTTTTACCCATTTCCTTCATATTCCATACAGGGTAAAAATTACTCATTATACAAAATACGAAACCTATGAAGACTTAATTTGAATTTAGAACATTAACATTAGGATTTAAAAACCTCATACTACTCACTATTAAATGACATTTTACATTTATTCCTAAATATACACATTTTTCTGATAATCCTTATCAAATCATAAACTGCGAGGTGTTTCGATTTTTTTGATGAGAAGTGTATTAGGGTCGACTCCAGTTCAACAGAATGCAACTGAGTGCAAGTTTTTACCCGACTGTGCCAGGTGGGTTATGTTTTTCGAGTGTATGTATGTATGTATGTATGTATGTTTCTGTGTGTTGCTCTGCAGCCTAAACGGCTTGATGGATTTTAACTTGAGAGGTGTCGTTAGATTCGTCTTAAACGTGAGAGTGTCACTGGGTACATAAAACTGGCCAAGTGCGAGTCGAACTCGTGTGCAAAGGGTTCCGAACTAAAAATATTTTTTTAAATCTCTAACATTCTATCAAGTGGGGTATCAAATTAAAGGATTTTAAAAATGGTTTACCAAAATATATATAACTTATATGTTTCAATTTAATTTGGACTGATAAATGCTAACAAAAACTAAAAATAGTAAAATAAAATAAATATTTAAAAAAACAAAAAACCCGACTGCGTAAAACAACTAAAAAGAAAGAAGCAAGCCCACTAGTTTAGAATTCACTCATTCACACTCACAGTCGGGGCCCCTTGGGAAGATTTGATTGGTATAATTTGAATGGGCCCCGACTGTGAGTGTGAATGAGTGAATTCTAAACTACTGGGCTTGTTTCTTTCTTTTTAGTTTTTTTACGCAGTCGGGTTTTTTGTTTTTTTAGGGTTCCGTAGTCAACAAGGAACCCTTATAGTTTCGCCATGTCCGTCCGTCCGTCCGTCCGTCTGTCCGCAGTTTAGCTCAGAGACGCCCAGTACGAGAAAGCTGTAATTTGGTGTAAATATACGGATTTGTTGTGCCGAAAAAGTGGTAAAATAAAATCTCGTAACATATTTTTTTTTAGGGTACCTCCTGTACACGTAAAGTGGGGATGTTTTTTTTATTTCTCGCGTACCCCTTAGTGTGGGGTATCATTAAATAGGTCTTTAAAAAATATTGATAGTTTCCATTAACAATTTTTTGATAAAAAAATTCTTTTGTGAAATATTAAGCTTTAAAGTGCTAAATTTTGCTCGACTCGAGTGTCCCCCCCCTCTACCAGCTAAACGGTTATGTTTGGGGGTGTGAAAAAATTCACAATAGTAGTATATATAACGAAGTTTGAAGGAAAATTACCATGACTAAGTAGGCTTTACAAGTTTACGAGTAATAGTCGACCAACTTATAAAACGTACTTGGATAGCATATTTTCCTAAACAAAATGTATCGCAGAACATGTTCGTCAACTGCAAATGTAAGTTTGTAAACTTTATTTTTACAGCTATAATAGGTGGGTATGTTTTGGGGATAGCTAGGTTTTTATTGTCAACTATTTTTAACTAACTTCAAAAAAGGAGGAGGTCCTCAATTCGTTGTAATCTTTTTTTTATGTATTTTCCCCGATTTCTCAAAGACGCCTGGACCGATTTTGAAAATTCTTCTTTTTAAAATTAAATTCAGCGAATCAGTTTAATTAGTTCGCATAAGTATTTTGATCGGCAACTACGGAACCCTACACTGTGCGTGGCCCGACACGCACTTGGCCGGTTTTTAAATATTTATTTTTTTAAATCGTGTGTCTGCCTCCTAAATCCAGTTGGTACTGTGTAACACTATATCCATGAGAAAAACGTGGCGAGAGCGTCAAAATATGCGGCAAAACGGAATATAAACGGCCGTATTTTTGATTACATCGACAAAGTTTTATTTTTACTCTTCTTCAAGGAATTGTAAACCTGAGAAGAGTTAATATTAGTTTCAGCTTCATACCCCCACGCATTCCTGAGTAAAAGGGTTATGACAGACGGACAACAAAGATATCCTTGAATGGTTCCGTTTTTAGGGTTCCGTAGTCAACAAGGAACCCTTATAGTTTCGCCATGTCCGTCCGTCCGTCCGTCCGTCCGTCCGTCCGTCCGTCCGTCTGTCCGCAGCTTAGCTCAGAGACGCCCAGTACTAGAAAGCTGTAATTTGGTGTAAATATACGGATTTGTTGTGCCGAAAAAGTGGTAAAATAAAATCTCGTAAAATATTTTTTTTTAGGGTACCTCCTGTACACGTAAAGTGGGGACGTTTTTTTTTTTCTCGCGTACCCTTTAGTGTGGGGTATCATTAAATAGGTCTTTAAAAAATATTGATAGTTTTCATTAACAATTTTTTGATAAAAAGATTCGTTTGTGAAATATTAAGCTTTAAAGTGCAAATTTTTGCTCGACTCGAGTGTCTCCCCCCTCTACCAGCTAAACGGTTATGTTTGGGGGTGTGAAAAAATTCAGAATAGTAGCATATATAACGAAGTTTAAAAGAAAATTATCATGACTAAGTAGGCTTTACAAGTTTACGAGTAATAGTCGACCAACTTATAAAACGTACTTGGATAACATATTTTCCTAAACAAAATGTATCGGAGAACATGTGCTTCAACTGCAAATGTAAGTTTGTCAACTTTATTTTTACAATAATAGGTGGGTATGTTTTGGGGATAGGTAGGTTTTTATTGTCAACTATTTTTAACTAAATTCAAAAAAAGGATGAGGTTCTCAATTCGTCGTAATCTTTTTTTTTAATGTATTTTCCCCGATTTCTCAAAGACGCCTGGACCGATTTTGAAAATTCGTCTTTTTAAAATTAAATTCAGCGAATCAGTTTAGTTGGTTCGCATAAGTATTTTGATGGGCAACTACGGAACCCTACACTGTGCGTGGCCCGACACGCACTTGGCCGGTTTTTATTTTGAGGTACAGAACCCTAAAAATCACTAGGGAAGTCGCAATCGCTTCATTTCTTTATTACTTTTTATTTCTCAATATTTTATTAAGTTTTAAATATATTGCAAAGAAGTATACTATTATTTTTACATATATTAGCGATAGGCTTTCGTTTTATCACTGAATCGCCTGACGGTAAGCGAATGTTGTGGTCGATGGTGAAGCACGCTTGCCTAGAAGTAACCTGATTCACTCTTGACTTGACCCAGGCGCCATCTCCACTCTATGAACGCGTCTCCACACGGCGATATTATCGCGGCGATGCGACGCACGGCGGGTGCGCGGCGAACGCAGTGCCAGTAGCGAAACAAAACACAGCGTTTCCGTTGCGTGTAGTCGCGCGCGCGCGGCGATTCCGTTGCGAGTCGTTTTGGTTATGAATTATTTTTGGAAGTCCAGGGAAGGTTTAAAATGTGAGTAAAAATGATTCTGGTGGTATGATGTTTACCGGGTCAGCTAGTATAATACAAACTAGTTTACCTTAAACTATTTACCCGTCGCAGTAAAAATAATAGTAAAAGCCATCACTTGGTATCCCATTATGCTCTGTGACAGGTTGAACTGCATTTGACTAAAAGCCTGACTTGCACGTGATTAATTATTCACGTTGGATAAGAGGGTTAAAACCTACAGTTGTGTGCTTAACTGGGATATGGAACTAATGGGATTACCGTATTCTTCATTCTGTCCATATCCTTTGGTAAAATAATGATCTTGTTACTATTAATAATGCGTCTATTCTTGCCTATTCTATCTAAATGAGTGTAGAATCGATCCTATTTCCTCTAATATTAGACTTGCAAAAATTACTTTTTCAAAATTGATGTGAGTTTTAGTTTGACTAGCGTCCGTCTTGTCTTATTTGCTAAATTAAAAATCATATGATTTTTTTTGTTATTAAATACATTAATCGTTTCAATTAAGTTTTCCGGGTTCGATTCCCACCCAGGACAAATGTTTGTGTGATGAGCACGATCAGTTGTTCTGTGTCTGGGTGTAAATTATCTATAATAATTATGTATAAAGAAATATACATATAAGTGTGTTTATCAGTTGTCTAGTACCCATAACACAAGCTCTGCTTAGCTTGGGACTAAATGGCGTTGTGTGATAGTTGTGGAATATTATTATTATTCTTTATTAATAATCTAATCACCTCTTTCAGTTTTAATAACGTGAACAAACTCTCATTTGCGATTCATTATTTGTTCCTACTACCCACAAAGAAAACAACAACTTTTCTCTAAATAGATTCACTACCTTAAAACAACGTTTTACCCCAACTCCAAGTTACCTCAACCCTCACTTGTTGCGTCCCAAACAAAATCTAAAACTTGGCTCGACTCCAAACTGTCCAGCAACTTGACAAACTACGTCTATCACATTTCCTTTAGCTTGGCAAATCTATACATTAAACTATTTCCAGCCAAGTTTATTCAAAGGGTTTTCTTCTTAAAAGTAAAAGGGACAGGGTTTAGATTTATATTAGGTAATAAAGGTAGTTAGTGAGTCAAAGTGAAGTTAAAGTTTAGACTTGAGTTGGTAGTCAGGTGAGTTTATGTTCGACTGATTTGCTAGAAGATCTTTATAAACTTTGTGAAGATCTAGTGTTGGAGGTTACCTTCTCAGGAAAGGGAGAGTAAAATAAGTACTTAGTTGATATGAGAGAAAAAATATGGTTATTAATTGTGAAACAAAATCTGAAAGCACATTTATATAAAGTTGGTTGAAAATTATCAACAGTTTTTATTCTTCAGTGTTGATTCTTAAGAATCAACCGGTGATTTGGTACTGTGGCCCTGAAACACAAAGGACAACTGAAATAACACGGTGGATTTTTATTCAGTAAGAGTTGGACAGTCTCTTACGCATCACACAGGGCGGGAAGACTCACTCAAAAAAACATCGATGGACAGGTGGCCTACCATGAACTCTTAACGCGATCCAGTTTAGGCTGTGGGAAAGAGATGGCGCTAGACGACTTGTATAGCTCTGTCTCTATCCCACAGCCTAAACTGGATCGCGTTAAGAGCTCGGGGTAAGGCCTCTGGTATCAGAAAGAGTTTTTTTACCTACTCGTTTTTGTTTTTAACGTTGCGCGACTCTAGAATTTTTGTCTGTATCATGGGTGCGTTTCTACCGATATAAACTCACAAAGACAAACACTCGAAACCTTACTTGTAGATTAATACAAATATTTTTCCATACGGGAATCGAACCCGAGACACACAGAACAGCAGTTAATCACTCAACAACTATGCCGTCGTTATTGATCCATAAGTACGAGTACTCGCGGCTCAATCGTAACCGTTAACCGTCACTTAATCAAAATTTATCGTCCACCAATTTTAACATAACTTTTAACAGTCAGTGACTGCCGTGAATCCCGCCATTTTGTGATAGCTTCATAAATTCCGGCAATTGAACAACTGTCACGGTATATTAGCGGTATACCTCGGGTAATTCAACGAAGCGGGACAAGTATTGGAAGGTATTTTATGCGTCTGTATTTTGTAGGGTTCATTATTTTTTGGACTTTTTATCCGACTTCGGGACAACTTTTGAAGGTACAACTTCAAAAACTTGGATACTTGGGTGTCTTCATTATCAGCCTATAAAATTCCTACTGCTGGGACACTGGCCTTCTCTCTGTAAGAGGGAATGGGCCAATAACATTTTGTGGATTTCACATTCAAATTGTAACTGCAAAAGGACTCTTACACCAACGTCTAATGCCGTTTTGTAGTTGACAGTTTTTTTAGACAAGTGTTTAACAGATGTTTAATTTTTAGCGTGCTGGGCCCATAACCTGTTTCGAAATTTCGACCCAGTTTGTAAGTGAGATCTGGGAATCCTGTCTACAAAAGACCCACTTATATCTTCATTATAATTTATTTTTCTTCACAGTAGTACACCACAAACATTTTAGATTAATGATATTCTCGTTAAATATTTGCAGTAGGCTTTATTTTTTTTTTTTTTAATTCTATGCAATAGCTTTACCGCGGCTTTCTCCGAGTGCCACACGTATTTTTTTATCTACTTTCTTACCTGCTGTTGGTTTGAAAGTAAAGGACATATTTTGCAATTTGACACCTATCAGCCCTGTCTTAATGCCAATAAATATTTAGTCGAGGTGCGGCGAGAGTGAGGCGAAGGCAATAAACTTGCCAACAGCCTGTAAACCGCTGTAAACCAGAGTCTCGTTACATCACGTGTTTTGTTTTATCGCTGTAAGGCTGAGGTGGCATTACATCGCGGTTTAGAAACCTTGAAGCTTGTGCACTATTTTGTGACATAGGTAAATAATTAAAACTAAATATTTACAACAAAAAAATCTACACGTACTAAAATAACGTAACTAATTTAATCTAAAAAAGAATCGTGGCAATTTTTAAAAACTAAAACGGTACCCTACTAACGACTACAAATATTTAAACTCGCACAGTACGTACTCAGATTCGGAACTAACCAAATGTTTGTCTCATGATGGAATCGAACCTACGATACGTAGCGCAGCAACTTGTCGTCGAACCACGAAATCATAAAAAAAAACAAATAATATCATAATGACAATAACTCAGCACTCCAAAAAAAATTGAGTCTTAAGAGAATCGTCTACCGAGCGCTCGTCCATACTAAAAGAGAAAACGTTTTCGTACCCCTAAATGTTATCCTATCGCAATGATTTTTTTAGAATGCTTCTGACACAGTAAAACACTATGTTTATAGGTTTTCTTTTTTTCAAAAGTAACTCTTAGGCGCCTGTAACTTTCAAACTATTATAAATTTTGAAAAAAAGAAAACCTATAAACCTAGTTTTTTTACTGTGTAGGAAGCATTCTAAAAAATCATTGAGATAGGATCACATTTAGGGGTAGGAAAACGTTTTCTCTTTTAGTATGGACGAGCGCTCGGTAGACGATCCTCTTAAAACTTTTTACATCGTTTCATAAAGTTCTGTCGCTGTGCGCTATCTGTAACACCTCGCCTAAAACTCGCGGTGGTTCAACTTATTTGATTTCATAAGGACGCAGGTTTAGAATTACGATGTTTTATATCGTTCACGGTCTATTGCAATTTCAGAACATCCTGAAACGAGGTACACTAAACTATTATAGCGTGTCGAGTTTCTTCATAATATAATACAAGGTTAATTTATAATATTTAGAATCAGATTAATAATGAATAAGTAAATTATGTAGGGATATTTACATTTATTTAAGTTTTGAATTAACTAATCTAATGACAATTAAAATTTAACTAACACAGAGCATTAAAAAAGTCATCCACATTGCTGTCAACGATTAATTATTAATTGGTTGAGGCTAAATAATAACTTATCTTCAAGGTAAATAAACGCATGTTTAGGTCAACTTTTAGTTTGGTGACCATTTATTACATACCAAGACAAATCGATTATTTATCTAGCCACCTGGCACAGTGGCTATTGAATTAACTGCTGCGGTACGTGTCGTGCGCCGGTTCGATCCCTGTAGGGAACAAATATTTGTATGACCAACAAACTACAAGAAGTTGTTCTGGGTCTGAGTTTATGTTTACGTGAGAAACCTTTGTAACTCAAGATACAGGAGAAACTCCTAGTCCCGTACACTAGGAATTTCACATGTGCCCAACGTGTTTGTAAAGAAAAAAGGGGCTCGATTCCCATATGGAAAAAATAGTTTACCCGAGTCTGGATGTTTGTGAACTTATGTAAATATAAATGTTTATAATCAGACCCATGATACATCAAACAAAATCTTAGTGTAGGTCAAGATTTCAAGGTCAATATTCAAGGTAAAAAACACATATCAAGGTCGATCTTATGATGAGTGACCATGTAGTGTATAAAAAACATTTTGGTTGATCCAAATGTCATCTTATATAATTATTATCTTCTTTATAAATAAAAATGAATTGTTGTTCGTTAGTCTGATTAAAACTCGAGAACGGCTGGGCCGATTGAGCTGATTTTGGTTTTAAAATGTTTGTCGTAGTCCAGGGTAGGTCTAAAGGGTTTTTTTTTATTGTTTCTGAGGCGGTACGAAGTTTGCCGGGTCAGCTAGTTAGTAATAAAGATATCGTATTACCGCAGTAACTGGGTTATGCAGGTTAAAGATTCAGTAGCCTCAAGTGAAAAAGTGGTATTCAATTGTCAATTTGTCAGTCATGTCACTTAGATAAAAAGTCTTAAATAAAAAAAATAAAGAACAAGGGCTACATTTATATTTTTAACAGTTTAACCTCTTTCAATTCTACTTTTTAATTTTCGAGATAAAAATGTAATGGAAGGATTTCTCGGACAATAGCATTCCAAATCATTAAATATACGAACAAGACTTTTAGATACATGTCACTCTCGTTGACGTGGGTCCCCCTTATCATTTAAATTTTCAACGTAATATATTCAATTATAACGTCACTACACTTTTTTAGACATAAAGCCTACTATACATTTTTATTTCTTTTATTTAGCTATAGTTTAATATTTATTTTTAGTTTATTCATCTAAACACAAACCGTTGTACCACAAAAACTTTTAAGCGTCTGTTGAACATTTGTCTAAAAAAATGACAGATTATGACGTTGAAATAAGGTCCGTTTTGCAGTCACACTTTTTTTAGACAAGTGTTCAACAGATGTTTAAATTTTTGTAGTAAGGCTGATATTTTTTAAACATAAAAAAAATTAGACAGTATTTAAAAATTGTAGTCCGCTACTATAAAATAAACTATAGTTTATTTTATAGTTTAGACATATTATTACCATACTAGCTGTTCCCCACGGTTCCACCAGCTGCTCGGCTCCTTTTAGTCGTAAGGTGATGATAAATAGCCTATAAACTTCCTCGATTAATGGATCATTACAATATACAACACAAAAATAATTTTAAAATTCGAACCCGTGGTTCCTGAGATTAGCGTACAACCAAACAATTTCTTCTAACTAAATATTAGCATAGATCTCTCATTAGAACTTAATACTTTATTTATTTATTCATAACATTTTTAATCAATTGAACTCTTAAATGTGTTATTTTAAATATGGAAATTGAAACTTCGAGCCGTAGCAGCTCGTAGCCGCGTGCTACGGCTCGTAGCAAACGCGTAGCACTTTGCTACGGAATAAGCATGCACGGAAAATGTTTATTTACGTTTGCAAATAGTACGTTCTTTATGCAAGGAAATTCCATACATTTTAATTACTTTTATGTTTTTTTTTTGTTGTATCGGTCGTTACGTAGTCAGAAAGGGTGAAATTCAGTTAACAAATCTTGCTTAGAGAAACCGTGTTACTCCGCAATTGAAAGCTAGATAATCTAATTGCAATGAGAATGAAAACGCTGTCCAGACTGATTCCAACATTATTTGCAAAAGGTTAGGCTGATGATGATGATGATGATTCGAACTGTCTAATTCATAGTACTCGTAGAAATAATAAAATGGGTTGTAAAGCCACAAAATTAATTCCCTATTAAAAATTATTGATCCTATTCGTAGTACTTTCTGTGTTCAGATTCCACATTGTGTCATCGTTTTCGGTAGTTTTGTGCTGAATTTTATTATTTAATTAATCTGCTATCACTGCGGAAAAAAATAAGGCGAATTCACAAAAATAAAAAAATAAAAAAAAACTAAAACCTTTTGCTAATTTATACATATTTTTTTTCGTGGGGAATTATTTTTGTGGCTTTACAACAACCCATTAAACCATCATCTGCCTTTTCCCAATTATATTGGGGTCGGCTTCCAGTCGAACCAGATGCAGCTGAATATCAGTATTTTACATGTAGCGACTGTCTACCGGACCTCCACAACCCAATAACTAGGTAATACGATACCCCATGTCAAGACAGGTTGTCAGACTTTCAAGCTTCTGACTGTCAAAGATCTATAAATGACAGCCGGGACCAACGGCTTTACGTGCTTTCCAAGATCCATCGACAGACCAACCTCGGCAAGCGAGGCTTAACCCAGAAGATCGGCCAGTGCGGCTGTAATTATTTAGCGACGAGCTCCTCACAACAATCCATTAAATCCACATCTAAAAAAATAAAGATAACCAAGTGATAGGAAGCAAGTCAAACACAAAGCTCAATCGGAAGCGTGTCTCCTTATGAGAAAACTTGCGTTCGTCTGGAAACCGGTCGTGAGTCAATGTTTGAAGAATAGTACAAGGATGAGACCAGTGTTATTGTTGGGAACTGTCTTTAAACGGAGAGGAAATGTCCGATGTTCCTTTTATTAGGTTCGATGACAAATGTTTGTGAACTTCGGTTTGTAGAAGAACAGATCTGTAAATAGTTGAGTTATGGTGATAACATTTTATTACTGGCTTTTGCTCTGAAGTTCGGTTATTGTACCTCGGGAATGTGATATCGGGACGGCACGTTTGGCGCGGCCGCGTGAGGGAGAACGCTGTCCTCTCCTCGCTCACGGCGACAGACATTGGCAGAGGATCTCCGGCCACAGTAGGCGCGGGCATGCGGGTGGCGAGTAATGGGCGACTCGATGTCTGACCATGGACTATGCCCAGGTCGACGGCGCGTTGTGTTCAAAAAAAATATCAATCAGTAAAATTGAAAATGTTCAACAGGAATATTTTATTCAAAGTAGGTAGCACTGTTGTTTAATAATTTTGCCAATATTTTAAAATATTTAACAGTGGTATTGCATCCATTACGAAATGAAAAATATACAACTACCCACTTAAGTAAATATCTGTACTTTGAGCTAATGGTGATAATGGCCAGTTTCCATTTTTGTATTTTATAAATACAATATTTGTTTAATTTCATATCTTGGATATTCTTGGTTGTAAAAGGTTTTATATAGCAACTCTACAGTAAACAATATTCTGAGTTCTTGTGGAATTTCTGACTGCACATTATAGCTTTCTTCTTTATATAGTTGCATAGAAATATATAAAATTCTTCTACTACTGAGACACAAGCCTCCTCTCTTTGAGATATAGATACCTTGCTACCTCAGATATAGTTTAAAAAATGCCAGAATCAGCGATCATCATTCAGACCTAGAATTACTGTTTTTTTTAAGAAATAATAACTTAGAATAACGTAATCTGACAGCACTTTACTTTCTAGCACGTACTTGAATTTCCAAAAATTTAAGCTAGAGTTTCGACGCATATTTTTTTTCTCAATTATATCAAGCATTTTTACTACAATATAAAAGTTTATTTATTAATCTTCTCAACGTTAAATTATGCAACTTCTCATTAAGCCTAAAACAAAAAAAAAAAAACTAAACTTCCCTAAAAATATTCACAGTTTTTAGGCGTTCCTTCTAAGCGCGTCGTCGCAATCTCCCTTGGTTGCAATCTCCCGTCGGATTGAGTTACGTCTCACCCCCGACGGCCCACGGCTTGATTACCGCGCTAATAACTGCAATTTTTACTTACCCCCCTTATTAAAAATGCTGAAACAATCGTTCAGGTCGTTTCTAGAAATGCTTGAGTAATTTTGTTGGAATTATTGTGAAGATGAGTTTCATTAAAGTGGGTTTTTTTTGTTAGAAAATTATAAAACAGATTATACAAATATTTGTTACGTGTGGGAATCGAACCTGTATACTTCACTAGATCATTTAACCATTGCTCAACTATGCCGCCAATTTATTTATAATTTATTTTATAAATACGCCTTCTATTAAAAATATCTAATTTTAGCAAACACATTTTTAATAGAAGGCGGTGCTTTGGGTTCAGAATTTGTCCATTTTTGCAGCTACAAATACACAAACTCGTTTGGTTCGGTAGACAATTTTTTTTTTTTTTTGTTTTTTCCATATTCCAAGCTTGCTACATGAAACGCAAAAGCTATGCCGGAGGTCGTGGGTTCGATTCCCACCCAGGACAAATGTTTGTGTGATGAGCACGATCATTTGTTCTGTGTCTGGGTGTAATTTATCTATAATATGTATGTATTTAGAAATATATATAAGTATGTTTATCAGTTGTCTAGTACCCATAACACAAGCTCTGCTTAGCTTGGGACTAGATGGCGTTGTGTGATAGTTGTGGAATATTACTATTACTATTACTATTATCTAACACGCCATACAAGCCTTGCATTTCAAAATTCTCCCCATCCATTTTATTTTCGCCTTTACTTGAAACTAAAACAAAACAACAGCATCATTATAATAATGTTTCACATAAATCATTCAAATCAGCTTCTCTCAAACTCCAGGCAGTTTTTAAACTGTACGCGCTTCAGCTGGTTAAAGTAAACAAAATTAAATAAAAAACGAATAAAAAGTTTTAACATTACAACATATTCGTTTGTTTGCAAACCGGAGTTCCCGTCAATATTCGATTTGAAAAGTTTAGGTCAAAGAGATTTAAAAGAACCTATAGAGCGGGCATTGGGAAAATTGTCATACAAAATTATTGATGCCGTGCGTCAGTAGCACTATCTAAGCGTTGCATAGCAACGCGACTACTAGACTGAGGGACTTTTTACCTATTGGTAAAAAATTTTGGATCACAAATTTTTTCTTGATGTCCCGTCTACTGCTCGTATAATATAGTTTAATGTCTTTGGTTTAGGTTATGAATTTTATTAGCATATTAAGAAACACGTGGGAAAATGCCTAGGCTTTTACCAACTATGTTGGAGTCAATTTACTGTTGACCGGATGCATCTGAATATTACACATGGAATGACTGCCCAGCTGACCTCCACAACTCAGTAAATGGATAATACGATAACCTTAGGTAGGGCTGGTTCAGGCTTTCGAACTTCTGACTGACACCGATATCAATGATTTCCGAGGAGTGGAAAAACACACTTCGATAGACTGAAGCTGGTTTCAGACTACGCTTTACTTTGTACTGTAAAGTATAGCAAAGAAGGACCTAATGCTAGCAAGCCAATAATATTAGTACAGTACCTACAACGTGAACGTGTCCATAACAATGTATAGAGCGCGATATTGTTGTGCTATGAGGTATATACTATATGCTATTATATAATAGCGTAGTCAGAAATCAGCTTGACGTTCACTCATTTATAGATCAACATAGCTAAACGCGGCTTCAACTTTAAGATTGCTCTGCCAGACTCTTATTATTTAACGACACTCTCTTACATAAACTTTTAGAATATATGCCAAGTACCTAAATTGACAGATTTAAAATATAAATACCTATCTAAAACTTGGGATAGGCTTTTGCCCAGCAATGGGATAATGTGGGCTTGACAAAAAATAACACATCCCTAATCTACTAAAAATATTATAGTAACTACCTACAATTACTTGCAAAATTGCAACCCAGATAGCTTATAATCTCTTTTATATACGTTCCGGACACGTTATACCAATCAAAAATTTTAATAACTTGTAAATTGAACGTAAGGCTCTGTCTTTATTGTTCACGGCAGCGATTCATAAAGCCGGTAATAAGATAGCCTTATATTATCAAACACAGCGGGACTTTGTAGCCTAATTTTTAAAGAATCTTTATAAACACGACTGAAAATGTACCCTAGATTTTATGGGTGAAAAAATTAACTACAAAATAGAAGTAATATGTTACCCGAAAAAGCGGAAAATTGGGATATAGGCATTCGACACGGTCTCGATTCCCATCCTAATATCTAAACTAGAATGTCTGGGCATTCGAGGAGTCCAGCTTTCCCTATTTCGAAGCTATCTTACTGACAGATTACAAACTGCTAAGATTGGGACCTATTGCAGTTCTGATTTGCATATTTCATTTGGGGTGCCCCAAGGTAGTGTTCTTGGCCCGAGCCTGTTTTTGATTTATATGAATGACTTGTGTACTCTCAACCTGGAAAACGGTGCAATGTTTTCCTATGCGGACGATACAGCACTTGTATTCTCGTCGGAAACCTGGGAAGAAACTTATCGCCTCGCACAAAAAGGTTTTGACAGGGTTAGTGTATGGCTGAAAAATAACTTGCTCACTTTGAATATCACAAAAACAAAAATACTAAATTTCTCAATCCGTAACTCGAATATGGCACTAGCCAACTCATTGCACGTCAATGCTAAGTCTTGCCAATCCAGTAGCAATAATAATGCACATGATGAAAGTCCCCTCAACATTGAAAGGCTCACGTCCATAAAGTACCTAGGCATAGTGATTGACTGCAACCTAACATTCAGAGAATACTTAGTGCACTTATCAAATAGACTACGCAAGCTTATCTACATCTTTAAGCAACTACGTCATTCAGCTGATCCAGTCGTCTTGAAAATGGTTTACCAAGCAATGTGCCAGTCAATCCTAACTTATTGCATCTCTTCCTGGGGCGGGGCTGCCAAAACCTACTTTATACAAATAGAACGTGCGCAAAGAGCTATTCTTAAGGTATGTTGCTTTAAACCACGGCTTTATCCCACAGTCAAGCTATATGAGTACTGCCAAGTCTTAACTGTTCGGCAGTTATTCATACTGACTACTGCCCTCAAACAGCACACCATTACTGGTTACTCTCGGGAATACACTCGCCGTAACCATATTGTTGCAACAGCCACTCCACTAAGGACTTCCTTTAGTCATAGGTTTTTTATATTCCTCGGACCGTACCTTTATAATAAATTACATAAAATTTTGACCTTACACCCATTGAATAAACATAATTATAAAACAGTACTTCAAGCTTGGCTGCAAAATCAATCATACACAGCGACAGAAGCCCTCATGGATGTTCCAGTTTAACTTCTAAATACACACTATACACACACACATAATACACTCACAATCACATACACACTCCTCTACATACACACGCTCATACATATACAATCACACACGTACATACATAAAAACACTAAACTTGCGAAACTAGGTTGGTTTTATCATTCTTTCTTTTTGTTTTAAATTCATGTTTAAGTTTTTGTTTCTCGAATCACTCACTTTTTTTGGAAATTTTATTTTTGTCTAATATTATTATAATTAAATGTAGCACTAAGCAAAAATCAGTTTGCATCTTGAAAGAGGTGGGGACCTGGTGACCTGTATGACAGGTGTTACTCTACCTACCACAGGCACCAGCGATCCACAACCAGAATCTGTTTAATCTACCTAATATTTTTGTATTTTATTGTATCGTGTTTTTTGGTTTGTGGTGAGAAATAAATGTTATTTTATTTTTATTTTTATTTATTTATATGTAATAAAAAAAAAAACAAAAATCTGCTTTAAAAATAAACCAGTGTTTTAAAGTAAAAAAGGTATTTTAACCTCGATAATAAATATACTAAATACCCCTTTTTATTGGTTGTAATCTTTTTTCTCCTAATCTAAACAACAAAGGTTTTTAACATTTGCAAATATATTGCCTTATATAAATTTTAGTTTTTTCGTGTAATCCATGTTCTCATATCGACATGACCTTATCTCTACTGCAGTACTATCTACAAGTTGTTATTCCGGGTCAGATTGTTTGTGTATGAGATTTTAAATCTTTTCTAGCTCAGTTGAAAAGAGCGTCGGATGAACTGAATCCGGAGGTCGCAGGTTCAAATCCAGGACACGGTTCGAATGTTTCTTCCCGAAGAAAACCTTTGAAATTCGCGACGCATGAATAAATGCGTATAATATTTATACAAATATTGAGAGTTTAAGAGCCTTACTACAAAAACTTAAATATCTGTTGAACACTTGTCTAAAAAATGTGTGACTGTAAAACGGACCTTATTTCAACGTCATAATCTGACATTTTTTAGACAAGTGTTCAACAGACGTTTAAAAGTTTTTGTGGTACCACGGTAAATGTTTGTATTCGCACCCGCGAAAGGTACAGAAGAAATTCCTAGAGTGAGGAATTGTTTAAAAGAAAATTTAAATAAAAATGTAATAGGCCTGCGTGCAGGATGCCGTGTCCCAGCAGTGGGAACATTATAGGCTGATTATACTATGCTAAGCCATGCGAGACCTAATGAAAAAAATTGACAACACTTGTAATCAAGTTTAATATTATTATGGCAGGACGAACGTGATTTCTGACGAGCATAGTAGAAGTCATATTATTATGCTTTTTTTTTAATTCAAGTAATACAACTGATTTGAGGTTCATAATTAAAAATAAGTAACCCAAGAACTGGAAGGTGATGATGATGGTGATGAACAGAATAAAAATAATTTACAATGAGGGTGTCTTTGTTGTGGCCGTTTTTGGGTAGTTTATGAATTGTTCATGGGATTGAGGACCAAGTTTTAGTCAGCGGTGATGATCAGCAATGATGCTTTTTTAATAGAGTAGGGCACAATATTTTTTTTTTTAATAAAAAATACGTTTTTTTAACGCATGCAGAAACGTAGGGCTGCATTTTTTATAACCACCCTTTTTGCTTACCCTGGGAATTTCTCCTATATCATGGTTGCGTTTACACGAGCGTTACAATTTAAAGTCTGAAGGAATTTTAATGCAAATAAACATAATTTCCATTTGCATTTTTTTTCCATACATTAATCGCCACCCATATAAAACCTACTTTTAATTCACAACACATTATGTAAAGGTCAGGGTACATTATTAAATACGGACAGCCTGTCACTTAGATTTGGGGATGTCACTAATTGTATTAAACTCACACGTCCATATAACGAAATCTAAACCTTCAGACAACATATGAAAAGGACGAAGAAAATTTTTATCTGTTTAAAACGTATTTATTTGGGTTAAAAGGGAGATGTATTCGTACTCGCAAATGGCGGAAAAATTAAATATATCTTGATCGCCTCAGGCTGTTTTTAATGGAGGTCTTAAACATCCATGATTGTGATGGGTCAGAATAAGTTGTGAAATCGCTCCTATGTTATTTATTTGGTCATAGGTATTTGTCGATCGCGGGCCAGTTTTAGAAGGGCACCGCGACCCTGGCACGCAAAGGGAAACTGAAGGAAAAGGCTGGATTATTAGTCAGTAAGAGTCTGACAGTCCTTTTCGCTCTACCTAGTTAGAGATAGCTGGGGTCCCCCCAAAAAATTGGCCCAAAAAGTATCTATATATGACAGGCCTGTTGGTCAAGTGGTAAGTGACCCTGACTGCTATTCTGGAGGTCGTGGATTCGATTCCCACCGAGGACAAATGTTTGTGTTAGAGCACGATCATTTGTTCTGGTGTCTGGGTGTAATTTATCTATAATATTTATGTATTTCGAAATATATAAGTATGTTTATCAGTTGTTTAGTACCCATAACACAAGCTCTGCTTAGCTTGGGACTAGATGGCGTTGTGTGATAGTTGTGGAATATTATTATATTTTACTGATACTTTGTTTCCCGGATTATTTTGTTTTACCATTTTGTGAGTAATGACGATGAAATTATAAATAACCTACCTGGTTTCGAACTCGCCACCTGCTACTCGTAAATCGGGGCCTTTATCACCGCATGCCATCAATGCTTAGGATGACCTGGTATATTACCACTTCCACATATGTTTAAACCACTTAAATCAACCATTAAAATAAAATTAAGCCAACATCGAATAAATATATCGATAACAATTTTAGTATCGAACCATAATTCAAATTTTATTAAAATTGCGCATGAATATGAATGCATTTCTGCTACATTTGCCGCCAATAACTGGTAGCGTCCAGTTTGAGGCGGTTATAACCGATGTTAGATCTGGATTTAACTGGTTCTTTACTGATATTTCCTTGCAAACGAGCTGTTTATGCTAGCACCATAGGAGTAAATACAACTGTGGTTTTACTAATGGTTCTAACACACGCACACTGCACTAGAATATCGGAACCTTTAACTTTGGAGGCGTTTTATTTTGCAATCTATGTTATTGTACTAAGTTTTCATTTGATTGTCACTTTAAACTAGGTTTTATCATTTTAGGATTTCTGACCTGACAAAAACGATACCTAATAGAGAGTGTTCTTGGAAATATAGATCAAATTAAACAGGGATATTGGAGAGGTCATTACCAATCTTTTAACTTCTGAAAAATGCGGTGCTCTTTTTACCGTTGACAAATAGGCATGATCACTTTTTGTGTTCAGATCAATGAGTTCAGATAGTCAACAAATACAAGGCATACAATTAAATTAAAGTTCTAATACATTAAACTAATAAGAAATCAGAAGGCTAATTCACGTAATTTTATGACGCGCCGATGAAGTAGTAGTGCAGTTGCAGTTAAGTTCACGTTCGAGTGATAAACGGTATGTAATCTTTGAACTGCGCGTAAGCTGCGCGTGAACTGCACGTCATACTGTACGACAACCAAACCAGGAGAGAAAAATTATTGCCCACTTAATAATCGAATGGAATCGATTACATTTCAATGAATATGACATTAAAACTGCACGTTGATCGAATTGAAACTTGTATACTGTCATTTTGAAACGTCAAACGAATAGTAGGATACCGACCATGTTGCGATCCAAAGATCCAAAACAGGCACGCGTGACGCGAACTTGACGCGAGCGTTTATGACAGCGACAGAGAATACGAAAAGCGTTGTTTTGATCGAAACTTAACTGCAACTGCACTGCAACAGCACTTCTTTAGTTACGTGAATTGCCCTTTTTTTTTTTTTTTTTTTTTTTTTTTTTTTTTTTTTTTTTTTTTTTAGGTGGTAAAATCATCAAATGAGTTCTCCCGCCCTGGGTGAGGCGGAAGGGACTGTCAGACTCTTACTGACTAAAATCCACCCGTGTTCCTTCCTATACCCTTTACGTTCCGGGGCCACGGTAACCTGGGTTAAGAAAAAACCCGCGACCCCAGCAGGCATTTGGCGCGAAACACGACGCGCCACCGACCCGGGCTTGGTCCTTGGTCGGACGGCGAGCTACCCATAACTCACCGTCCGCAAGCCCGCTCCACCGCTGTGCCCTCTGCTAATCAGAGGGACACGCGTTGGAGCGTCCACACGACAGGCTATTCGCATACGGGCAAAGAGACCCCTTAGGCACACAGTGCCTAAGGAAGAGTTTTTGCCCGCATCCCAGGGTGCACCGGCCCGAAAAACTGGTCTTCCCCCCGGACGTATCCGAGAGGGAACTCCAGTCCACGGGCGCACGTGGAGGTTTCCTGTCATAGCACCCCACGTGAATTGCCCTACAGAATGTTGATACCTCTAAAGAATATCTAGACTAGAGAATATGGAGAAGTTTCTCTGATATGTGGTCAACTTTCGTTATTGTAACATTTTCTAACCCAGATGTCAAAATGATTTTTTCAGTGAATTTTATAAATAGTGCTTTTATTTTTTATTACCATGAATAACTTTGCAAAATCATGTTAAACTTGCTTTTAAAATTACCAAGTGTAAATAAAAATGAATAAAATCCCTGATTGAAAATACCTGTTGCGCGACAAACAGAATCATTTTCAGGATAATCTTTCAGGCTCCTAAATCACATCGTTTAACCTACCTGTTAGACTTGACACTGAAAAATGGAGTCGCATACAAATTCAAAACTGTAATACAGACGTGTTACCGCTGAAATATGAAAGAGTTCAGATACGATCTCGTTCAATTGAAATGTGCCCGGGTGATGAATGTATTGATTCCTTTTCGCGGAGGGTAATATTTCTCCATCCAGTACCGGATTAGGATGGGGAATCAAAAAGTTAGGTGCCTGAATTTGCTCTGCGATGCAGGCACGAAATAATTCATCCATATTGTCGTGATAGCGGGACTTTCTTATCGGCTTACCGTGAACCTGGAACGTAAAAGGCTGTTGAAGGATCACCGTGAATTTTAGTAAGTACAAGTCTGACAGTACCTTCCGCTCCACACAGGGTTAGTGCTCATTGGATGGAATTATATAGATTTTATGACGTAAGCATCCGCTAAGAAAGGATTTTGATCAATTCTACCCCCAAGGGGATAAAATAGGGGGTGAAAGTTTGTATGAAACTTTGTCAATATTATAAAATACATTGTTAAGTTCCGACATCCACGCGAATGAAGTCGCGGGCAAAGCTAGTTCGAGCATAAAGAAAAACTCGATTAAGTATAATTGGCAGGCAGGATAGACTATTTAACTTGAAAAAAAATTATAAGTCCGAAAGATAGATTATCAAAAAATGTTTAAACCGTATTTTTCCTTTTGTTACGTAAACTATAATTGACGAAGATACAACGCTTCTAAAAATCACAAAAGTCACTCGGTCCGTATAATTTTACAGGCTTAGGCTAGGCGCTATGTTTTCGCTTTCGCATCCTATAATTCTTATCCTATATGATTTTTAAAAAAGAAAACTTTTTTGATAAATAAATAGGCTGGTATCATTGTATCCTATAATTATTTTGATCCTAGTTAATTGTAAAAGTATAAATTAATGGTTAACGAAATCTCGGATGACTTCTAATATTGTTTGACCTTACGAAAACAAAGGGCTTGCTTTGGTGGCAATCGATAGTCATAATAACTTATAATTTGCCCAATCAAGTCTTCGTAATAACTGACTATCGTAGGGTAATGGTTCATTTTTAGGGTTCCGTACTCAAAGGGTAAAACGGGCCCCTATATTACTAAGACTCTAACTGTCCGTCAGTTGGTGACTGATGGACAGCGGAGCCTGTGCCATGAACCGTGATCGTTAGACAGTTGAAATTTTCACAGATGATGTATTTATGTTTCCGCTATAACAACAAATAGGTACTAAAAGCAGAATAAAATAAATGTTTAAGGGGCCAACAAAAGTGACTTATTTTTGCTCGTTTTTGATCGATATTGATAACGGCAACAGGGTCTACCGCTTGAAATATTCACAGAATATTTATTTATTAGCTAGTTGTGACCCGTGGTTTCACTACTACTTGGCTCTTATTGGTTGTAGCGTGATATTATAAAGCATATTATCTTCCTTAATAAACTAAACAACACAAAATATTTTTTCAATTCGTACCAAATAATTCCAGAGATTCATCGCTTCACAATATAAGTATAGATTCACTTAAAATATAAATGATTAAATTGATTAAAGTAATACAAATACTTAAAGGGGCTCACCAAAATTATTTTTTTACCGTTTTTATGGATGGTACGGAACACATCGTGCGGGACTCCGACCCGCACTTGGCCAGTTTTTCTCTTTTTAGACCAGGAAGGACAAACGATCATTAATCACTGGGTCATGGTATTTACAAATTATTATAAATAATAAGCTATCACCCCGCCCTGTTGTAAATAAAATATTTTCCAAATTACTCGCTAATAATGGACCCAGCTTTATTTAAAGTATTCAGATTAGTTGTTTTCGAGTTTATACATTACAAACAAACATAATATAAAACAAATCTAAAAAAGAAACGATAGCGCAGTAGCTGAGCGATTCGACTACTGCGTTGCGTGTCGTGTCGGTTCGATTCCCGAACGGAGCAAATATTTGTATGTTATACGAGTAGCAGGTCTGGGCGTTGATATATAATGTATATGTTTGTAAACGCACCCACGACACAGGAGACATCCCTCGTGTGAGGTAGCGTTTTCTTTTATTTTCTTTTATCTGAATTATATAATTATTAACCTGGCGCTGCCGCACAAAGAGGCAGCTAAGGTGGATTTTTTCGATGCTTTGTAAAAGTTTAGTTTAGTTTTAGTAATGTTAAATATTGATAATTTTAAGAAAATAAAAATAATGCTTACGATTATTTTAGATCAATATTTGCCACCAGCACTCATATTATCATTAGGAGCAGTGGTGGCCCAGTGGTATCGGTCCCGACTTACGAGTTGTAGGTCGTGGGTTCGAACCCCGCCAGGTGCATTACTTTGTGTAATTTATTTCATCACCACTGCTCTCAAAATGGTGAAGGAAAACATTTTCAGGAAACCGGCATGTCCTAGAACCAAAAATTCGAAGACATGTGACATCCACCAATCCGCAATGGGCCCGCGTGGTGGATTATGGCCGACTTCCTCTCACAGAGAGGAGGGATGATGATGACTCATATTATCATAAAATTAACTAAATAAACGAAAGCATTTAATAAAAAAAAAAACACTTTAAAGAATACTCGCAAAATATCAAACAATTATTTTGATGTCAAGTACTTATGGACAAAAACATATTTTCTTTGAAGAAGGGATTTCTTTCAGAGGTTTTCACGAAGGGAAACCTCTGAAAGAATTCACATTCTCATACGTTTATCTTTTTCGGCCCTTAGAAATGTAACAAGAGACTTTGTGTTTAGTTTTAAATACCCACACTGATTTAAATAATGAGGCTTTTTCAAAGAAAATATGGGGGATGAGCCTATAAATAAAAATCAAGCTCCATAAAGACACAAATCCTGACTATTACTGAGAAATCGTGCCGTTCATGTGTCAGTAGATATGTTCTATTCTATTTTTCCCAAATGGCAAGTCAAGACGATGTCGACTATTCTGCCAGTGTCAAGAGCGACTTGGAGAAACAAGTGTGCATGATTAGAACTAGAAAAACAAAATAACAATAAAAAAGACAAAAAAAAAAAAAACTGGATCCTCGATTGATATAGTCGAACACAACGTAGATCTTGTTGGGTTAGTACAGGACTGAAACAAACAAAAAGATAAAATAAATATATACATTATATTGTTAGTACATAAAAAATAACATATACCACAGCCAGACATGACAGGTTAAAGTTTAATGTTGTTGTGGCGGATGAAGATCATCAGCGCCAGGAGCAGTTCAGGGGAGGGATAAGTCAATAGAGAAGGGAAATTAGTTGGGAGAGGGATCTTGAATTCGTGGAGACGGCTATATAAATCCAAAGGAGGAAGGTTGTTTCTACATTCAAAGAAAATGTGGTCCAGAGTGCCTTCGTCCAAACCGCACTCGCAGAGAGAGGAGTCACGAACACGAATTTTGTGTAGGAAAACAGGGGTGCAACAAAAACCTAGTCGGATACGACAGAGAACCGAGATAACCGTTTTGGAGACTTTTTTATAAGGAAAGAACCAAGGTTTAGGTTTTATAACTGGTTGGACTGCATAATAAAACCTTCCTTTTTGTCTTCCAGAAATGTTCCATTCCTCTTGCCATGCAGATTTAAGTCTGTCTTTAGGTAGGTTAAGCAGGTCATAGCCCTGATGGGTATTGTGGGTGAGATCAGCTAACGCTGATGAACAGGCATCTTTAGCCAAAGCATCAGCGCACTCATTTCCCTTGATGCCGCAATGACCAGGTATCCAAACTAACTGAACCTCTTTTTGATTGCTCGTACATGAAAATAAAGACTTTTTAATTTTTAATATTAAAGAGCTGTGCGATTTACTTTTGAAGGGGTTCTGAACTAGGGCCTGCAGACAGCTAAGAGAGTCTGTGAAAATAACTGCTTTGTCAATGTTATGGTGTGACTCTATAAAGAGGCAAGCCTCTAATAAAGCCACACACTCGCCTGTAAACACAGAAGACTCCTTAGGGCACCTATATTGCAAAATAATTCTGGAGTTTTGATAATAAACTGCAGCACCAGTGTAGTCGATATCACTAAGTTTTGAAGCATCAGTGAAAAACCTTTGGAAACCAGTCCATCGTTCTCCCACCACCGCGTTGAATTTCGAATTCGCCGAAGGGGAGTTTTTGAAGATGCCGATGTCAAAAAGGATATTCGGAATAAAGGATAGGACATCATAGGAGAAGCTAAAGAGGGGTAATGTGGAGTACTGGTCTATGGGGCTTTCTAAATTTTGAATTTGGCGGAATTCTTTAATAATGAGGGGGAGTTCTTTATTTTTCCAATAGCTTGAGTCTCTGCATAGTGCATCAAGCTCAGTCAATCTTTCTAAAAGGGGGTGCGAGGTTCTAGGTGTTACCCTAGCCAGAAAACGAGAAGCTAAATACTGCCGTCTCAAAGCCAGGGGAGGCTCAGCACATTCGACCTGCAACGCGTTAATGGGAGAAGACTTCATGCAACCAGTGATGATCCGAAGGCACTTTGACTGAACCCTGTCTAACCCAGCCAAGGCACCCTTGTTGCAAGGGACTAAATGGAACGTTCCATAATCTAAAATACTGCGAATTAAGGCGTTATACACCAATTTCATTGTATAGGGGTGGGCACCCCACCAGACACCCGCAAGAACCTTTAAAATCGAAACTACTCTTTCACATTTTTTGATCAATAAATTTATATGCTGAGTACCTTTTAATTTTGAGTCAAGGAAAACGCCTAAGAATTTAACATAATTTACTAAGGGGATAACATGGCCTGAAATATCCACTGATATTTGTGGGATCAGTCTTTTGCGGGAGAAAATTACTGCCGAACTTTTTGGTGCTGATAATGTCAGGCCGTGATTTAAAAGCCATTGATTTAAAGAGTCCAGAGAGAGGCAAAGAGATGACGCCGCGTCTATAATTGAGGGATTTGTCACATAAAGAACTAGGTCATCTGCATACTGTAGAATATGACAGTTACTATTCAGGCAGGACCCAATATCTGCAGTGTACAAGTTATAAAGAAGGGGACTGAGGACGAACCCTTGTGGGAGTCCCTTCCATGACTGCCTTTTCTCAAAATGTTCTCCCTGGACTCTCAGAACCAAAGAACGTGACTTGAGCAGTCCACATATGAATTCTATTATCTTAACCGGAAGTCTCAGCTGATGCAGTTTCTGCCTGAGTACGGGAAGAAGAACGTTATCATATGCGGAGGAGATGTCGAGGAAAGCGGCAACAACGGATTCGTTCTTTGAAAACGCTAGACGGATATCCGTGACTAAAACGCCAACGCTATCCATTGTGCCGAGACCCTTCCTAAACCCAAATTGATAGTTCGGCAGTAAATTTCGTGATTCGACTGCCCATTCCAGTCGGTTTTTTATAAGGTGTTCCATTAGTTTTACCAAGACTGAGGACAGAGCGATTGGTCTAAAGCCATTCGGGTCATCGACGTGTTTGCCTGGCTTCAATAAGGGAATGATGATTTGGAGTTTCCATTGATCTGGAACCCATCCATGATTGAAACAAAAATTAATGATATTCAGGAAGTACAATTTAGCTTTCTCTCCAGAATGAACAATAAAAGAGTATGGCACTCCATCAATTCCGGGGGCTGAGTCCCGAACATGCCTGAGCACCACATTCAGTTCTTCCAAAGTAAATGGCACATCTAATGGGTCCTGTGAAGTAATTTGCATGGGCATGTTGAATAATTCAGATGAGTGAGGTACGTATTGGGGAGCAATTCTGTCAAAAAAAAGTTCAGCTGTTTCCCTGGTCATTGGTGAGGAGATTGAAGGTGAGCACCCTCGTCTGTACCTATTAATCTTTTTCCAGACCAATGATGCTAGAGTAGCAGGAGATAAGGAAGTACAGAAGTTAACCCAACCCATGCGTTTCTTTTTACGGAGGAGACGTTTTGTTTTAGCATTAATTTGCAAATATGTGAGGAGATTCTCAGTACTCATATCTCTATTATAACGTTTCTCTGCGTCTTTCCTTTCTTTGATTGCAGAAGTGCACTCTGGATCCCACCAAGGAGGGGAGGGAATCTTGTTGCGGGCACTATTCTTTACAGGGAAGCAGGCATCCGCACTGGAGGTTATAGCTGTAACAAATTCCTCGCAATAGATCTTGGCATGGTGGTGACCAGTATGATCTAGAAATACTGAATTTAAATTTGGAATTACATCAATCTTGTCCTCCAATAGTGAAGCAAACCTATCCCAATCTGGTTTGGACAAATTATACTTCAGGAGTGGGGGAGAAGTTTTTTCTAAATATGTCTTATTGACTAAGGATATAACAATAGGGTAATGGTCACTACCATGCGACAGGGACGTACATTCCCAATTGGTTGACAACGCCAACTCAACCGAGCAGAATGTTAAGTCAACACAACTTTTTTGTTGACCGGGAGAGGATCTGCGTGTTGGGCAACCATTATTGAGGATGCATAGGTCCAGATCGTCCAAGATATCAACCAAAGCCACACCAAAGGCATCACAGCGCTCAGATCCCCATCTATAATGGTGACAATTGAAGTCACCCATAACCAGAATTGGTCCATCAACATTGGAGAGTATGTTTCTCAAAAGAGTTAAGAATTCATGTTTAGGGTGAGCTATGTAAACTGAAAACACTGTGATACCTTCGACCCTTCCTGCTACAATACTCATATCGCCTGTGAGCGAAGGTAAGGGGAACGGAGAAAGAGGTACCCGATTGTTGACTAGGAGAGCCGATCCTCCATAGCCATCAGATCTGTCACATCTGAGAATATTAAAATGTGGCATACGGAAGCTGAGGCTTGGGGTAAGCCAAGTCTCAGCTATAGAACAAGCCAGTGGCTTGTACTTATTTAATAGGAATATGAGGTCGTGCTTTTTATGCCACACGCTCCTCACATTCCACTGAAGGAAGGTTTGGCGAGACGCCATTTTTAATATTTAAAAGTAAAGAAACAATTTGGTCGGCAACGTTGGACGGTAAATGGTTGTTAGAAGTAGAAGAAATAATAATGGGAATGAGATTAATCAGTAAGTCAATAATAGAAGAACTATTATTGGAAGAAACATTATTTTGAAGAGAACAGCCATTGGGCTGTGTGGGTTGGGGAGAACTAACTATCTGATGGTGAGCAGCTTTATCATAGGATGGGGAAAGGGGGGCATGTGTCTTGGGTTTTAGAGTCACTGTTTTACGATAGGACTGAGAAATTGGAGTTTTTGCTGCGGTGGCATAGTTGCGGGAGACTGATGGAATAGCCTTGTTAGCCTCAGCATAAGGGATGTTTTTTTCCGCCATGACAGTTTTGATTGCCCTCTGCCTGCCATACTCAGGGCATGACTTGCTATTTGCATAGTGATTACCCGAGCATAGCACACAGAAAGCCTCACCCTCAGAAATGCTGCAACCATCACCTGGGTGATCGTGGCCACATTTACTGCAGCGAGGTCTAGACCGGCGTTACGTTAGCTACGTGACCAAATCTACAACATTTGCGGCATTGGATTGTCGGGTATATGTATTGCTCGACAGGGAGAGATGTATAGCAACAGTAAACCCGTTTAGGCAGGACTTGTCCATCAAAGGTCAGGACACATGTTTCGGTCGGCTTCCACTCATTCGTACCGTCTTTTTGTACTTTCCTATTAATACGTCGTATTTTGAGTATACGCCCACAACCTGAGGGCACAGTTAAGTAGGTCAGAGCTTCTTCTTCTGAAATACCAGCGGGAACACCTGTTACAACGCCCATTCTGGTTATATTAAATGTTGGAATTGCTGCTGAGTACCCATGTTTAGACAACAGGTTGTTAACTAGGAAAGAGTTTGCATCCTGAGGGGAAGCAAACTCTACTGAGACACGGTTTCTGCCAACTTTGGTAACACCGCCGCGAACAACGTTCGCTACGTTATTGACAAGTAGTAATTTCCCAAAGATAACCGGGTGAAGGGTGGTGCCAGCGTTTGGTTGGTTCTCTATGCGAGAAACGTGCACAACATAAGGGGCTTTATCTAAAACTGAATATTTGGAACGTCCAATTTGACTTTTCAGTTGTTTGGTAGGGAGGGACAGTGATAAAATGTCTTCGTCTCCGAGACGTTTGCGGGGATTTTGGGGTGTTGAAACATCCATTTGTGTCACACTGCATACTACATCCACGAATTGAGATAGCGGGTTCGGGGACAGAGGAGTTGGTGTAACTGGAATATCTGGAGGGACAGGATCCGGGGGCTTGTTTTTATCCATCGTGGATAACGAGATTAATTATTAACTTAAAGCTAGACAAACACAGTACAAACCTGTTGACAAACACAAGGACAACACACTCAGACAAAAACAAGACAAAGAAGAGTCAACAATCACTCGAAATCACTTAAAATACACAGAAAAATCCTAAACACACGTGTCTACCAAGAACTCGTCTGTCAGAATCCCAGTAGATATGTTATTTGTCTTTGTGACCTCTGACATTGACTATCGAGTCAAAAGCAAACCTGTATCTTTACTAAATTATAAAACGGAAGTTTGTTTGAACGCTGCAGTAATCTCCGAAACTAGAATCTAAAATATTTTGATACTCCATTTATCGAAGACGTTATGACTTTCCAATGCTCAATCACATGGCACTCCATTGAAAGAAATCGTAATTTCGTAAAAATGAATTTTGCTATTTACGAACTTCTTACTACTTCAGATTGTTTAGAAAACTAATAATTAATAATATACAATATATGTCAATGAAATCTGGCATGAATTAATGTTCAAATATAACGTGATTCTATTACAACGAAAATTAACTGACCAATGATCGACTATTGAATTTAGCAGATAACGAACTTTTAAGCAAAAAAAGCAGACTAGGGCCAGTTGCGATGCTATATTCCGCGCCATTATGAAAATTTTAACAAAAATAACTTGCGTTTCTAACAATATTCTTCGATAAACTTAGCTAAGTATTAGTCAAGTTGTTGACTCGTTAGCAAGTTTCCAGTTAGTCGTTCTCCGTAACTCAACAACCTCAGTTGCACCTGTGCTTTAACATTTAAAAAACCGCTGAACCGAGTAACAACTTGTTAGAGCAAGCACTTGATTGCACAGCACTAAGAACTAGACGGTGAATGTAACTTGGATGTATTGGTTCACGTTTTATAATGATGTTTGTTGTGCATTTAATTATAGTAGTTTATGAAACTGGTGCATAATGAGGGGCATACACGAGTGTGAGTTTAAAAAACGAGCGAAGCGAGTTTTTTAAAAGTATCACACGAATGTATAATACCTAATTATGTGCAGTTTCATACACTACTTTATCTACTCTCATTGAACACGAACATATCAAATAAAAGATAAAGATTATTAAACACTAATAATCATCCACTGAAACACAAACGTCAAAATTCCAACATTCCCGATATCACCGCGCATGCAAAGCGCGCGCAGATCATTACGATACAGATCTGTAATCTGTATGGTAATGAAAAAAAAAATATTATAACATTATTTTGTTAGAGAAATAGTTTAATTTCATTTCGATATACTATGGTATAAAGTACGTCAATATAAACTCATTTTGAGTTTCTTAATTTGAATTTAACGTTATGAGAGTAGATAAATGTACTTACTCGTACATATCGATTATAAATACTTGTAGTATTTTTTAAACGCCCCCACTATTAATTTCTCCAATGTCGTGGATGCGTTTGCAAACATGTTAAAGCCAGAACAACTACAGTCTGTCTATAAAATCATGAAAACGATGTTTGAGGGAACTAAAATTATTCAAAGCAGGGCAGCACTAAATCAAGGTTCATGTTTTGCGACTAGTTCTCACCGTAGACTTGAAAAATAATAAAAATGTAATAAATAACGAGTCGAAAAACAAGTCAATGACAACCGCAGCGTCCTCATTTCTTTTCATGATTTTACAGACAGACTGTACGTGTAGATCATAACTTAATATAACGCCGGCTCCACACGTTGGCCGTGTTGGCCGAACAGAGGGAGACGGCCTATACTAAGAAACGAGATAGAATTATTTGCGTCTTGCTTTCTGGTATAGCGCCGTCTCCTTCTGTTCGGCAAACACGGCCAACGTGTGGAGCCGGCGTAAACATTAGCGGCACGGTTAGCGCAGTGGTTGAGCGATTGTACTGCTGCGTAGCGTATCGCGGGGTTTGATACCCGCACGGCATAAAAAATTGTATGACTTACAATTTGTTCCGAGTCTGGGTTTTTGTGTAAATGAGTTTCTATGTTTGTAAATGCACACACGATACAGGAGAAATTCCTTGTGTGGGGCAACGTAAAAAAATATACCGTGCGGGTGTCGAATCCGCACGGTTTGATACCCGCACGGTACATTTTTTTTACGTTGGACAAAATTTTTAGAAACGCGTTTCGCGCCCAGATTTTAAAAGTCACTTGACTGAGTTTGCGTTGTAGGGCCGCGGTATTTTATTTAGCTTGTCCCACGATTCCAGCAGGCCTTCTCAGTTCCTGCCTGATCATGATCGGACGGCGAACTACCCATTACTCGCCGTACACAATCCCAGTACAATGACCACTTAAAATGTTACTGGTTAAAATTAACTATGGTTGCAGATACTTTAAATCCCTTTGGAGGTTCCAAGCCAAAAACACGTATCCTTTGTAGGTACCATCTATAAAACCTGTCAAGTACCTCCCACCATTATAGACTTGGCTGAACACATCTCATGCATCATCCATTAAATTTTAAAGTACCCTCGCATTGAATATTGCATGTTACATTAAAGTTTCATCTATGTTTACTTTTATGTTCTTGCGGCGACATTACATGCTTCGTCACAATCACATCAAAGAATTAGTTATGGCAGTAATATTATGTACAAAGAAATGATTTTGTATAAAAATTACGGTTATCTTGAAATAACGATGGTTGTAGTTCATCACCACACATATAAGTATCTTAAAAGCACCCCACCCGCGAATAGGTACGTAATAATATAATTATATATCCTCTAATAGGGATAAAACTTTGGAAAAATCGAAAAAAAACCAAAAATTTGATACTTCTAGCACTTATAGTATCGAAGTTTTACACAAACCTCCAACCCCAAAAACAACCCCTTAGTGGTCGAATTATCAAATTCACATTTTAGTGAGCTCCTACGTACTAAAAGAATTCCGATGCAAAATTTGAAATTCCTAGCACTTGAAGTTTCTGAAATGTCGTGATGAGCGCTTATAAGATTGAGTGACCTGTCGCTTTTAATTAGAAGAATAGTAGTTTGTTCAGCAATAATGAATACTTCAATTCACTGCGCAATTATGCCACTGAAAACTCTTAAGAGCATAGAAAAACTCCTTTTCAACGCTGTATTTTTAGTCTTTAGCTTAGATGATAATTCAGGAAAGTTACTTAACGGCATGTTACTAAACACGAGTTCCTAAGAAGAAATATTTTCTTTCAAAAACAAAAAGAGGAACAATCCATCGTCTTTTACTGCAGCTACGAGAAAACTTAGCTTGTTTTTAGAAACACGGCCATCTAAGCAAGTAGCTTTCTAAGCTACTAAACATCTAATGCAGCTTGCACCTTCACTTAATCCAGTAGTTTACTTAACTACTACATAAGTAAAGTGGACTGCATAAATTTAACTACACTCCAGTTAACTTTACTGCCTAGTTGACAGCGTTTTACTGCTATTTTAACTGTCCCTTTTTACTTTAACCACTGTTAAACGGGGACTGTAGTTAAAGAAGTATTAGTGTTGCCAGTTTATTGAGGAATTTGTAGGGTAATGGGAGAAAAGGTTGTGTTTTTATGGGTCAATCAATGATGTGGCATTCTGTTTTATTTATATTGCTTTGGTTAATAACTCTGTTTTAAAACGTCGGTGATTTTAAATTATGTTCGTTACAAATTGATTTTTATTAGCGAATTTTATTGCTTGTCGACTTACTGAGAATGGTTTCTGGAGAACTTGTGACTCAGAAATAATAGTGAAGGTACCTAAGTCGAAAGTTAAACTGACAACAACGGAGGTCGATAATAGAGATTGTACCCACTTCATCCCATTCGCATTTCGTCAAACTTTTGCACTTGGTCCCATTCTCGGTTCGTCCCATTCACAGTTAGTCCCATTCGCCGTTCGTCCCATTCGTATTTAGTCCCAATTAGTAGTTGGTCCCAATTCGCACTTGATCCCATTCGCAGTTCGCTCACAAAGCGCACGATGAGCGGTTTGTCCCAGCTGTTATTTATAAATCAGCAGACGCAACAGGTATTTAAGAACCCAAAAATTTGACAACAAGTCTTTCCAGTTTTTACTAAATTTAATTCAGGAGGTCAGATATGCAGTCCCTCCACTTAAAATGCTGATATTCACCTGCTAAGACTGTCACCCGATCCGAATTAGTAGTGAAATGGCAACTCAGATGATTTGTCTCGCGGTAGTCTAAACGTAGAGGAACGTAGAGGGCAAATAAAGGAACACGGTGGGGATAAGTCAGTATGAGTATGACAGTCCCTTCACAGTCCCAACCCTTGGCGGGAGGACTCATTTAATGATAGACAAAAAAGGTCATCATACTCATCAGCCGGAAGACGTCCACTGCTGAACATAGGCCTCCCCCTTAGACCACCACGCCGAACGACAATTCGCCACTTGCATCCATCGGTTGCCCGCGACCCTCACGATGTCGTCGGTCCACCTAGTTGGAGGACTGCCTACGCTGCGTCTTCCGGCTAAAAAAGGTGGTCGTCAATAAAGCAGACATTATCACCGTCAAAACAACCTCTTATCATCGATACACCAACGTGCAAACTATAACCTTAGATCAACATAAAGATAAATTAAGAGCCAGTTCACAAAATTCGAACGCTCGAGTTTAGGTAAAAGACGGGAGCAATGTTCATGTGTGCGTAGCTATTCACACATACACAACGCAACCAGTGTAGCGCTAGTGTTGAGACGGACTAAACAATCTTGAGCCGATATAATCGTAATGCACTTTGGTTACATTTCTGAAAAAGTTTTTGGAACGAAGTTCCTTATCGCGCGTTGTGAAAGGGGGCTAGACGTCTAGTCTTCCCAAATGCCATCACGATTGGGGTAAGCCCATCCATTATTGTTAAGTCCTATCAGATTGTTGACTCCACTCGACGTTAGACAGAAAAGGTTGTATTGTCTGACTTTTGCGACTGTTTTGACCGGAACTGTCGCCCGTAAGTGGTTGTGATAAGGGGCAATATAACGTGGCAATTAAGTGCGCATTAAAATTATCTAATGATGTTAACATAGATTATGAGCTTATCTGTCCATTAGGTGATGTTTCATGTCTCGTGGTTGAAGTATATGGGGTCAGTTGGGTTTCAAGGCCGATTTGAAAAAGCTGCGGTGATTGCCTCATTTTTGATTGACGTTTGATCAAAGCAATATCGCCAGGTTTTAGAGGGGCGTATTTGTTTGTTTAGTTTATTTCATCACCACTGCTCTCAAAATGAAGGAGACCGCCATGTCCTAGAATCAAAAATTCGACGATATGTAACATCCCGCACTGGGTCCGCGAAGAGAATTATGGCCCACTCCTTATTTCAGAAAGGAGGCCTGTGTCCCAGCAGTGGGAACATTTATAGGCTGATGATGATAATACATAATTAGTTTATGTTGATACTAGCACTAACAGAAACCAGTGTGATCTTGCAAATAAATTACATTTTGAATGTGCCGTCGTAATTTAAAAAAAATATGTACAATTGGTCAAAACTTTCTTCACATCATTTAGCTGATCATTATTCATAAAAATGACATTAAATATGACATTTAATATCTTCATGACGTTTATTATATCCTGTAGGAAACCCATGTGATACCTGTGAACAAGTAATTTTAGTGTATCAAATGTATAGGTGCGCTAATCCGATATGATGGATAGAGTAATGTATCGCTATCTAAAATCAACATGGCGGATTAGAGGTACATTCGTTAACAATGGTGTTGACAATATAAGGATAAGGTGTATTATTAGGGGGGAATTATTTATGAATATTACAAAAAAAAAAAACGTATGTTTCGAATAGACTAAAATATACGCAACAGTCGATTAAAACTGCACGAAAACAAATTGTAATTTATACAAATATATGAGTATCTTGTAACATAAATACACAGTTTTAATGAATATTTGTAACCAAGCTTTTTTTTAATCGTTGTAAAATCAACAAATGAGTGGGGACTCATTCCCATCTCATTCTCATTCACAGTCATTCCCATCCCGCTCTGGGTCACTCAGAGCGGGATGGGAATGACTGTCAGACTCGTACTGACTATATTCCACAGTGATCCTTTCCAGGGTCACAGTTACCAGATGAGATAGTCCCGCGACCCTGGCAGGCTTTGGCCCTCTAAGGCCCCCCCGGCCCCGTCAGATTACTGACAGCTCTTAGAGGCGCTCTCGACCCGGGCATGGTCCATGGTCGAACGGCGGGTCATCCATTACTCGCCGTCTGCACTTGCCCGCCCTTTTTAACCATGCTTGGTTTAATAAATGCAATAAAATACTTACTCATATTTGGCACTAAAAAATTCAATCACACATCTAAAAAAAATATCACGAGGAACAATTTCACCTTTTGATAAGGAAGTGGGGGTCTTGACATAAAAAGCACACATAATAAATTAAGACAGACATTTTAAGGGTGTCCCTTTTCCGTGCTCGATTCCTGACATATTTCATACATTTTCTGTACATGTTTTGTCACTATAAATGTCTGAAGAAAAAACCTAATTCAAAAATGATTTTCTTCTAGCATTTTATGATCGTAGTAACTTTATAATCGTGTCTTGCTGTGGATTGCTTAATAATAATATAGAAAAAAAAACATACCTTATTTATCAAAATTAATCGCGTGTTTTATTTTTTTTTGTACCTATATTCATTGTAAAGGAGTTATCATGAGTTCTCCTCAAAAGAGATGATCCTAACTACAGGAACACGTCATGCCTATATTATGGTACCGGGACTATGTCTTCAGGTAACCGGGACCCTGGAACGTCGCCTCATTTGATGATTTCATTTTTTTATTGTATTCAGAAGAAACAAAAATGTGTGCAATATTTGAGCGGTTAGGGGGAAGGTTTAACTCTATTCCAAGGTAAAAATACATACACAAATACAACTTACAAGGCAAATTAAAATAAATAAAAACTTGAGAAAACTAAGTAACAGTTTAAAGCAACTTAAAGGTATATTTGTTTGGACACTATCTTTGCATTTATTCTACAGAACTCATAATCTACCTTAAATCGGAAATAGCGTATCCTTATGCATGACATTTAGCATTTATCAAAGTCAGAAATATGTCCGTATGTCTACTTCATCCCTGTTACGTTGCATTGGGAGTAAGTGCTTTGCAAAACCTCTTTAATCACTTTTTAACCGACTTCAAAAAGGAGGAGGTTCTCGATTCGGTTGTTTTTTTTTGCCCGGTTCCTTAGAAACGTAATACTAGAAAAAAAATGATATAGGTACCTATGTTACAGCGTACTGTTTGGTCGCAAAACTTTAAATCTAAAAGACAAAATATTGTTTTACTAGAAACCAGCCCGTGGAAACAGTATTGCATAGAATTAAACTCATACCGTGGTACCACAAAAACTTTTAAACGTCTGTTGAACACTTGTCTAAAAAAATGTCAGATTATGACGTTGAAATAAGGTCTGTTTTGCAGTCACACTTTTTTTAGACAAGTGTTCAACAGATGTTTAAGTTTTTGTAGTAAGGCTGATCTTCTTTTAAATTAGTAAGTACGGATTTTGCAAACATTTCTGTAAGCGACAGTACATTGTAACGACGTGCTATGAAGTGGCTTGTATTCAAAAATAAAGCTTTATTCAAAGCTTAGTGGTTGTGGGAGTGGATACAGTTATCAGTCAAACAGTGCAACGAATTTGTTTGCAGATTTTAACATTTTGGAGTTTGGACAAGAATTGGATTTAGTAAGATGTTTAAGTACTTGTTTTCTTTTACATTATCTTGCTTTTATGCTAATTAATTTGATTTTCATCAATAAGTTACATTTGTTTCAAGAAGAACGACTAAACAAACTCATTTTTTTTACTATAAGTTTGCCTAAGGCGTCTTCTTTTAAACTACCAAACGGATTTTCTTATGTGGTCCACCATCATTTAGAAAATTTATTCTGAAACTTTTATAGATGCTTTATTTTTACGGAGACCATGCACAGCGTGCACGCATAACCGACCACACGCATAACCGATACATGCGCCGATAATTACTATACAGGTGCGTTGTAATTATACACCCTAGGGCTTGCCTGTCGGTTATGCATGCAAGGTCATTTACCATCATGCAAACCCTAACGTGAATGTATGGCCTCCACTATCCGTTTAATCTAATATACAATATTATTTAAACTCTTTATAAAATAATAAGGTAATCTTCATATTATATGTCAAGTCGTTAAAACCATAAGAAGCAGAGGAGTGGCGAAAGTAAAAAAATGCCAGTCATGTTTGTGTCTTTAATAAGTCAATTTTCATCGTAACCATGTAAATAAATATAATTTGGTATAACTTCTCGATATTTTATTCTTCAATGTAAAATAATATTGACTTAAGTCAATATTATAGCGTATCAAATTCTTTCACGATGTTTTCAAATTGCATTTTTCAAGAGAGCAATTTTAGCGTATACTTTACACAAACATCAATTTTCATATACCAATACAATTATGAAAATATGTTTTGTTCTTGAATTATCTAAAGCTCAAGAAGCTCTCTGGTGTATGAAGTTCGTAGTGATGTTCATAGAAACAGACGCACACTTCAATGTAAAGCCGTGCTTGCCGAGGCTGGTCTGTGGATGGAAGAGATTCGACTTTCGTGCCTCGGAAAGCACGTAAAGCCGTTGGTCCCGGCTGTCATTTGTAGATTTTGACAGTCGTTACTGTTAGTCAGAAGTCTGACATCCAGTGTTATACAACATAATTTTTTGTTTATGCGAAACCCGATACACCTGTCCAATATTTTGTGTAAAGAATCTATGTGCAAAATTTTAAAACCGTATCATAAAAAATCACAAAGTTATAAGCTTGTATATCACCTGGTTTTCCGTTCAAAAACATGCTCATTTCGTGGTACACCCGCGTAAACCGCGTTTCCTGTGTTATACACTCGTGATAATAGTTTGGCAATAGGTACCTAACCGTACGGTGATTGTATTGTAATTAACTGGTAATAAAATTTAATTAAAATATTTTTGAAAAAAAAATATAACATGGTGTAAAAATTATTGGAATCGAATCAGTTACTGATTCTGAACAAACTATATATTCAGGTTTCGCATATACTAAAAATAATGTTGTATATGACTAGCGGCCCGGTACGTGCTTTTGCTACTTTGACAGCAAAATCCCCGTTATCAAAACGATTCGCCATTTATTGATTGAATTCATTTCTTCCAAAATATAATATATGTCGGAGCCACCGGTATTGTTCCGTCAGATTCAGGCATCATGTGGGCAGAGTTTGGGTCTCGTGCAATGAAAATACACTGGGTGCGGTTCACTTGGTTATTTTAATTTTAAATCACAAACTAAATCAAACACAATTTAATTTAATCACTCACTACACTTATACTGGGCACAACGAATCGAGTACAGTTTCGGGATGTCTTCACACTGCTGCGGTCGGGCACTGAATGCGCTCCTCGCCGCCCCGATGAAACATCACGACTCTGTATAAGCGCGCGCAGACCACGTGATACTCAAAATGGCGCGCTTACGATTCGTTTGCTGTCCGTACTTTTGACCGGATCCGACACGGCCATCCTGCGATTAACACGTCCTCGTGTGATCTTCTTCTTCTTCAGCCTCTTTCTACCATCTTGATGTAGGCCTCCTTCAACTCTTTTCACTCGTCCTCGTGTAATAATCACTCTGAAACACAAAATAGTCCACGACAGAATACTGTTCCACTCGGTCATTCCTGACCAAACTCTATATTCAGTTCTTTGGTGAAAATAAGGAAATTTCAACTCTACTGTACCATTAAAACCAATACTCTTTAACTAAATCAAACATTGGGAATAGCCAATTGAAAATACATCAATCACTACCCTAGGCCACTAACAACCACCCCGGGCCACCAACAACTACCCCGGGCCATGTACCACAGTCGTTCGAATCTACTTTCACAACTCTATTGCAAAAAACTACCGATTTTCCAGTGACCTTCAACTTTCGAGTAAAACTTCTAACGCCACGGCTCTCTAGCCGACCAGCAATCACATTGCTTTCACACATCCAATGCATGGATCAGAACTTCTGTGCGCATCCACCACGTGGATCGCCCGAGTGCATCACCCGCTGACTACACACTATGGTCTCTCAAGACCCCGACCTCCGCCAGAGCCACCCGCGCACCGCGCTTCCATGGACACCGGGATGTCAATAAGATACGGACTACGGCTACGAAACAGCTACTGGTACGGTTGAAAACAATACGGCCGATAGACCGTTTTACTCGACCTCTCACCACAACTTAATCAGAATCTACGGTAACTTCGACTGGTACATGACCCGTTGGAATGTTTGTAGGTACCTACACTTAGAATTCAAGGGTTTCAATGTGTAACGGTCACCATCTCAAAATCTTTATCACTCTAAACAGACCCTTAAACTTTGGATCTAATTAAGACTGATCGGAATTCCCAGAGCATTCAAGTACCTTTGCAATTGTATTATCACAATGCAGCAATATTGTAATCAAAACAGCAGGAATCAAATTCGTGGCCTGTGGCTAACACTAGCCCCACTAACAAACCTCTGTTTGTTTCACACCGTTCACCATGAACGCACAATACACGACCTCCGCCAGTGCCATCCGCACACCGCGCTTCCATGGACACCGAGATGTCAATAAGATACGGATTACGGCTACGAAATAGCTACTGGTACGGTCCGACCAGCCGACCTAAGATTCCACACTATCATCCAACTCAACATCTCTACTTCAAAATGGTACT
The DNA here is from genome assembly GCA_954870645.1 of Agrotis clavis. Taxonomy (NCBI): domain Eukaryota; kingdom Metazoa; phylum Arthropoda; class Insecta; order Lepidoptera; family Noctuidae; genus Agrotis; species Agrotis clavis. Next base: position 3,586,391 of record OX940938.1, read on the forward strand.
TGAACCTCAGGCATTCCCCCCAAATCCACAGCACTTAACCAGCACTATGCTTCACTACTTACGCAGTAGTGTAGCGCTTAACCAGCGTTACAAATCCTATCACTTAGACAGTAATAATAATAAAAAGCTTAACCAGCGATATTAACTCACTAACGCTTAACCAGCGATAGTCAACATAAAGAACACAAGGCACCAAAGTCGTAAGTAAAAATGAAACTATTCACCTGTGTTGTAACGTGTCTGATGGTGGTTGCACGATCCAGACATCGACGCGTCGCGCCGCGCCTTGGACTGGTCCGCTGCCACTGCCGCCACTACTGCTCGTACAGCGCACGGCTATGTGACATGGCTTGCCACATTTGAAGCACACCAAGGTCTTCGATGCCGGCTGCTGCGTCACTTGACTTGATGCTGTAGGTCTTCCCTTCGTATCCATCGCCTTACTTCTGCACTCAATACGCTTGGGCGTTTTAGCACAGTTATAACACTTAATTGACGTTATTTTTCCTCGCTTGGTGTCACTTGTTTTCGATGATTCACAGATAGTGTTCATTTTTCGCATCAGATATGAAACGACTGGCGAACGTGGGTAATGTTTCTTTATCACTTGTTTTTTTTTTTTTTTTTTACCACTCATTTTTTTTTTAATGAGGGTACCCGCTTTTGCGAAATAAATCTTATTGTAAGTACCTTAAATTCCTTTGTAGGCTATTTGAAATAGCCAGGTTGATGCTTCACCTTTAGCGCCTTGCTCAGCGTCAAAATAAGCTGGCATCCCTCCACTGCACATCCGTTAAAACACAAGTCGGTGGTGGCGCACCAGGACCGCGCATCGGAATCCGGTTTGTCGGGGTCGAATTCCGGCAATAAAAACTTGTTTTTCACTGGCTGCGTTTTCAAAGTTTGTTGGTTTTGCATTTCAAAAAGTAACTAACTTCCACTGATTGTTATTGTCACTGTTCCCGCGTGTAATTTCATTAGCACGATTTGATCCCACTTCTGATGTCGGAGCCACCGGTATTGTTCCGTCAGATTCAGGCATCATGTGGGCAGAGTTTGGGTCTCGTGCAATGAAAATACACTGGGTGCGGTTCACTTGGTTATTTTAATTTTAAATCACAAACTAAATCAAACACAATTTAATTTAATCACTCACTACACTTATACTGGGCACAACGAATCGAGTACAGTTTCGGGATGTCTTCACACTGCTGCGGTCGGGCACTGAATGCGCTCCTCGCCGCCCCGATGAAACATCACGACTCTGTATAAGCGCGCGCAGACCACGTGATACTCAAAATGGCGCGCTTACGATTCGTTTGCTGTCCGTACTTTTGACCGGATCCGACATATATATATTATAAATAAAGAACCGCTCGACCGGTTTTGTGCGAACTTCAGTCAACTTAAGTCCGAAAAAAGCCTAAAGATTTGGTTTAAATAGGTGAGCCCGATCTTGAATTATAAAATTACAACGAAAAGTGGCTTTGTTGTCGATTTTTATTAAATAAAATAAGATAGATGTATAATTAGCTTCCCAGCTACTGGGTTGTGGAGGTCAGATGTCTTGAGTTCCATGTAAGCACATATTCAACTGCATCTGGTTCGAGTGGAAGCAAGGCTAGGCAGATGATGATTAAGGATCCAAGAGTGTATATATGAGAGTACTGTTACAAAGCATTATAAAGATAGTCTAGATTTAAATTATGAAAGTTCAGATTCCGTGTTCAAAACAAATTTTGTCCTTTTTTTGGCTTGATTTCTCAGTGACTTGGTAGGAATATAGACATTCTTTAATTCAAATTCAAATTCAAATTCATTTTATTTCAATCCATTTTAGATCATACAAAACATTCAATTTCAATAAATAGGTAAATTAAATTAAAATCACATATATAAATTAAAATTCAAAAGAGGTCACTAAATCAAATTACAATCAGAAAAATAATAAACATGTAACAAGTATTCACAATTATATAAAAGACTGAGTCATTTGTTTGTTTGTTATTAAATTAATCATATAACAATGATTAATGTAACGACAATCAAACCTGTTCACAAATGCACTCAGGATGCCATTGGAAGTGGCCCGGAGCCTACGCCCCAGAGATGCACACCGCTTTCGCATCGTCGTGTAGAAACAGTCGACACGGGCATCGGCGAACATCCCTGACGCGCTGCAGTGCCGGGGCAGCCCCAACAACATCCTGAACGCATTATTGTATTGAACACGGAGAGCGTTGTACTGCTTTTGGGTATATGACACCCACAGGCTGGCCGTGTACAGGGACGTACAAAACGCTCTAAAAAGAGTTATTTTGACGGCTCCCGAGCAACGTGCAAACCTGCGGGCGATCATATTAGCCCTCACAGACAACGCTCTCCGCTCCCTATCAATGTCTACATCGTCCCTCAGATCAGAGGTCACGATATGCCCGAGATATTTAAACTGTTCCACTCTTTTTAAACAGATCCCGTTTAATCTTATTGGTGGAACAGAATTTGGGCATCTCCGACCCCCGGCCCGAAAGACCATGCATTCACTTTTTTTTGCGTTATAAAGCAAACCGTGACCCGCTGCGTAGCTCTCGCAGATGCGCAGCAACCTTGACAGACCACACACCGAGGCGCTCAGCAGCACCATGTCGTCAGCGTAACTGATATTGTTAAGGCACACTCCTCCAATATGGCAGCCGACATGCGTGCTGCTGAGCCTCTCTATCAGCGCATTAATATACAGGTTGAAGAGCTTCGGTGAGGTCAGGCCTCCCTGCCTCACCCCACACTCCAACCTGTATGGGGTCGAATAAGTCCCCGACCATCTAACAACATTGACCTGGTTGCCGTACCAGTATTGAAAGATACGGGTCAGTTCGTCCGGCACTGACGCTTTCTTCAGTTTTTGCCACAGCAGATCATAGCAAACCAGGTCAAATGCTTTCGACAAATCGAGGAAGCAAGCAAATACAGGTGTGTTTCTATCAGTGTAGTACTTGACAGTTTGCTTTAGACACAATATAGCTGTTTCTGTAGAGAGACCGGCTTTGAAACCAAACTGGTTGTCATGTAACTTCAAGTAATTATCCAGCTGATTGTTAAGCAAACTGTCAAGCACTTTCGAAATAATAGTGGCCAGTGAGATGGGCCTATAGTTATTTGTGTCGCTAACATCACCGGTTTTATTCTTAATAATTGGCACCACCACAGTTTTCATCATCCGCTCAGGTAGATACGAGTGTCCCATACAGAAGGAGTAAAACATCGCTAATACTCTGGGCAGGTGACGACCAGCATGCTTAAGGTGCTCAATACTTAAATCATCGTGGCCTGGAGATTTACCCCTCGACATAGACATAATAACATGTCGTACCTCCTTTGCCGTAAACCGGACACTGCGCTCCTGACCACTACAACCAGCACCGGTTATAAACTGTGATGGTCCCAAAGGTGACGAAACTGCGAAGTGCTGCCTAAAAAGCTCAGCTATCTCTGCGACATCAGCAGCGCCGCCGACACTCACCGGCAGGCCCGGCCTACTATTGAGCTTATCAGTGGACTTCCAAAAACTGCGGAAGTCGCCCCTAGAGTGATGCGTCGCCAACATGTCCATTTTAATTTGGTCACTATTGTCCTGGCACCATCGCAAGCGTGACTTGAAGATTTTACGACTTGTTTGCATATCAGTCCAAACACGACCTTCGCGCGGCCTACCAAAAGATACCCACTGCTCAAACTTTAGCCTGGCCTGCCTGTGAGCATCAGCCACGTGCTTGTTCCACCCCATTACAGGTTTCCTATTACGCACATAATGCCTCGTTTCGTAACAATCAGAAGCTGCTTGGCTTAAAATATTAATAATGTCATCATACATTTTATCAATTATAATTCTATGGTCCAGATTATTACAAACATAGTCACAACAATTACTCAGTTCAATAGGAAAATCAATATATTTTAAATTATCATTACAAAATTTATTATAAATGTCAATTTGATTGAGGTTTCTATCACCCCATTTTATTTTAATACATGAGAATTTTTTATTACTATTTAAATTGCACAGTTTAGGTTTGATTTCATTTAAGTTGCATTGTATAATAAGAGGGAAGTGGTCAGACCAAAGTACATCATGTTTAACATTCACATTAATAACAGTGCTCATGGCTGCTTTCGTAACAACACAGTGATCTAGCCAACGTCTCGAGCCGTTTGCATCGCTAATAAAAGTATACTCGTCAGAGTTTACTCCTAACAGTTCAACGTCGGCACATATTAACTCAGATTCCCCACAAAAAGAAACCAATTCAATATAAAATTGTTCATTGGGATGCGAGTTGAAGTCTCCGAGTACAAAAGCAGTTTCAATACTGTTATTATTGATAATAGCACTCACCAAACTTAGGCAGTCCGTAAAATCCGTTAAGTTCGCACTGTTATCAGTCGGCATGTATACACTGAACACTAAAAATGACCTTGATTTCATGCTTACTTTAATGGCACACACTCGCGGGTTATCGCACTGCACTACCGAAACGTTACTAAAAACATTTTTCCGCCACAGCAACGCCACTCCGCCGTAGGGCCGTCCTCGTAGCATGCCGGCCGAGGTGTCCACCGCCGACGTCCCGGTGCACCCGAACTCAACGTCAATTTCACTCAAGAACGGAATATCATGGGGCAGCAACCATGTTTCTTGCAAGGCAACTATGTCTGATGTGCTACATAACTGCCTGACACACTCCACTGAGCGCTTTATACTTTTACAATTATAGCTTAATAGTTTATACATAATTTATTTATTTCACGCCATTCACAGTACCGCTGTTTGCACCATTCGAGTAATTTCTTATTTTAAAATTTACAAATCTCCTGAAAATGATTCCCTCGGGCCATAGTTTACTATCAAGAAACATGTTAATTTTAGTTTCCGAAACAAAGAATTTGTACGCTTTGTATTCTTTAGGATATTTAAACGATATATTTTCAGGCGTGATCACCTCATCCGTTTTATGAAACACATAATCAGCAATATCTTTTTCCGTAGTTTCTTTATGCACTTTAGTAATGAAGATTGGGACTGTTTTTATTGCAGCTTTGAACTTCCCTTCATTATCCCTGGCGGTACCTGTAGTGCCCAGGTATCGGTAGTTCATGTTACGCTTCCTGCGATATGAAACCTTTTCCCATTCATGATTGTTATTGTTTTGCATCGGCTCATGTACCATTAGCGCGGCGGGTGACACTGATGCACGCACGACTGTCCGTGGCTGCGGTGACGTCACAGTTTTCTGCCTCGAAACAGCTGAGCTACCGGCGCGGGCGCCTGCGCTGGATATTGCGGCGGCGGCGGTGGCAGCGGTTGCGACGTGAGGGGAGGGGCCGCGCTCAGCCGCTCGCTGTGGCAAAACAGCTGACTGAATACCGCAATCGAAAGTTACTTCGTCTACCTCCTTTATTTCTCTAAATAATTGTTCGTTATTATCTCGTATTTGTATCGAAGATTCATCAATATTATTACTGTAATTATGCTTATCTGATGAATTATTGACGTGAGATAATCCGATGGGTCCACTTTCCATAAGCCATCCTCCACGATTCATGTTCACTTTACACACAGATGCTGGTATTAATGAGTCATTTTGTAATTTTGAAATCTCGGTTTTTAATTGTGTCTGCGTCACATATACTTCTTTAATTTCCTTGACTTCATTCTGAATTTGAAGCAAATCCTTTAGAAGTTTTGTGCAATCGAGGTGGTCAAACAGTATTGGAGGTAGCTTCTCCAAGTCTCTTGCCACGAAAATCGGGAATTGATCCGGCTCCACTGACTTAAAAATATTAATTATGTCCACTAGATCTCGTTGTTCCTTGCCTTTGTTTTTCCTGTTTATTTTCGCCTTCTCCACAGGAACCGATTCGTACAGTAGTGTTTTAGATTTTTTAATATCTTCACTTGTAAACGTAGAAGTACACAACCGCACTAACGTGTCTTCATCGATCACTGATATTTTGTTCTGAATATACGACAGCAATTCATCTATAACTACGTTACAGGAAACGCATTTAACCACTGTTGACATTTTTACAAAAAATCAAATTTCGTTCGTTACAAATAGGTAGATTCATCCTCACTCGAGGAACGCGCGTGCGCGACTGAATTAATCTAAGCTCATAGAACTCTCTTGTATTCACATCTACTGAATCTGGTTTTAAGGCTTATAGCAGTAGATTTGATGAAGTTTTCAACCAGGTATCAATGAGATAGTGGTATCTTCTACAGGGTGCAATCTTAGTCGTGGGCAATACTTTAATCTAAGACTCTATTCACGATACTGATTGCATTAGGACTAATAAGTCGCAAATCAAAAATATTTTTAATGCAAGTTTGGAAAACCTTAAAAATGTTTTAAGTCACATTGCAAAGGCATAATGTTGCAAATAAACACTAAAAGTAATAATAAAAAAAAATCTTAATCCCCAATAAGTCTTGAAGTATCCAAATTTTAAAGCGCAGTATAACGCGTCTACGCGCCGCGTTGATACTTTGAGACACTTATGATTTTTTTTAAGGTTTTACATACTTGCATTAATAATGCTTTTGAGTTGCGTTATACATACAGTATCGTTAGTAGAGCTTTAGATTAAAATATAGCCCACGACTAAGATTGCAGCCTGTATATCTATCTTCTATAATATAAAAATGGATCGCTAAATGTGTTGCTAAGCCCATAACTTGCAAACGGCTGGACCGATTCGGATAATTCTTTTTTTGTTGTGTTTGTAACCATCAGGACCAGGTTATAGAGGACGAAAATCATCATGTCCACCCGTGCGAAGCCGGGACGAACCGCTAGTTTTTTTATAAAGATAGACTTGTAACAGCGCGACCGCAAGACACTTCAGGTTAGCGGCTATTTTAGCAACGTCGAATATGATCAGTTACCTTAACGCTAATCTTTACGTAGAATATTTAATGATTTGTGGTCACCTGGGCCTCAAAACTATGGCAGTGAATAGGAATGTTCATCAGTTTACTAGTGGTCTACCGTTCGGTTCCCAGTTGTTGATGTTCATAAAGTGTTTGTCAGCCTAATTAGATTGTAACCCAAAGAATTTCTCCTGTGACATGGATGCGTTTACAAACATGTAAACACACAGATTTGTAATAAAAACTTGTTCCGGGCGCGGGCGGGCGACAATCGAAACTGCGACACGCAGCCCAATGCAGTCAATCGCTTAGCCACTGCACAAAACATGCAGTTGTATTTTATTTGATTTGAAAAGAGTTCATTTTTAATTTCATTTAATTTGATAAAAGATTTTAATTCAGAACCTAAGGCGCGGGCCACATAGAAAAGACGTAAGACGAGGACGCGTCGCAGACGTGCGAAAATGTATGAGAGTCCCGCCCGCGCCCCGTCTCTTCTGTGTGTTTTACGTCGCGACGCTTCTATACGTTTTGTATGAAAGAGACGCCGAAGAGACATATGTCTTCGCCTCGTCTGCGTCTTACGTCTTTTCTATGTGGCCCGCGCCTAACGCGTAGCTAGAGATTCCAACGCGACGTTCCACTGACTTTGAAGGAAAAAAAAACAGTAGGTATGTAATGGGGATGGCAACTCAAAGCTAATCGTAGATGGCGCTGCGATAGTTGGTCCCTACGTCAGATTACTGTCTACCTTGTCTATAAAACAAACAAGATTTATTGTTACAAAAATTGAGTATAAATACAAAACAAATATGTAAAATTATTCGTCAATGCAAGTGTATATACTAAAAGAAGAATTAAGACGCCGCGGTGCATCTACAAGAGGAAAAAAAGTGATTTAATTGAGTGGTAATACATTTGATTTTAGCGTAATAAATCCACAATTACTTGTAGTTGAGGTTTCAATTTTTGAGTTTAGGTATGTTTTACCTGTCCTCTCCTTTAACAAGAATATAATGCTGCTTCTGACTTTCTATTTTGATAAAATATCATAATGTTTTAAGTCAGTAATATTACCCCTTTTTTCTATTTAGATTCGAGAAATATCACAATATATTTAATTTCTTAACACCACAACTATCACAAAACTCGTTCTAGGTGATAATTCTTCCGCCAGACGAACCATTTCATGATTTATGGAGCGATGCAATACTGGTACTTAACCTCCAATAGAAAAGTGGATATTATTTTGAAAAGTGTATTCGATTGTTTAGTTATGGTATAATCATAGAATTTCATTAATAAACTCAACTAACGGCCTGTCTCGGCTTCGCAAGGCTGGATATTTGCTTATTATATAGCTTTTCCTTAGTTATAATTCAATTTTTGTTCTCAAGGCAGTCACAGCAGCTACCCGTTATTTCTTGATAGTGTGAATTGTCGGAAATTTGTATGTTCCATCATTTTTACACCTTATTACACAACATCTAGTCATTTTACATCAATAAATCGTTTTTTCTCAGAAAATTCCTTTGATTTGACAGTTCTTTTGGGACCAAACTGTCACTTGTCACTTTGACACTTGCCTTCCCCATTCGCAAAAAAACCATATAATTACTTCCTGTCAAAAGTCTTGACAAAATATTGTTTCGTGACGTGTTCATTGTAGTCCTGACTCCTAAATTAGGAGATCATGTGACCAAGAAGGTCGTATCTCAACGTTTTACAAAGGACAGAGGGATTTTCTCACTTTTTTTTTGTAATTCTACACACAACGTTCATAAATTGACGCTCGAATACGTGTTTCCTATTTTTTTACAAAAAAATATTGTGATCGTTAGCACGAATAGTAAGTGGGAACTGTACTGGGTTAGATTTCCGGGTCAGGCAAAGCGATGTAGAGATTTCCCGTCCATTATTTGTCAGGGTTTTCCTACTGTTTTTACCGACTTCAAAAAAAAAGGAGGTTAAAATCATGGACCTAAAAAAAAAGGCGGACGGAACTTCACTAAGAAACAAGTGAAGCACCAAAATGGCGGATGCTTATGTATGTGTGCGTCTGTATAGGGATGCCAGATGAAGGAAAAAATTACCCATTTTTAAACAATATTTAATTAAGATCTCCCTTGAACTTAAGTTTAATTACATTTTTTTTGTTACGGATATCTTTTTTTTAAATAAAGGTAAAATAATTAAAACACATTGGATATTAAAATATTTACAACTCGTTTAATGTTAATAAAGTTTTACAAACCCTTTTGTTGATTCAAATTTTTGTAGACTTGTCTTTTGCTATCGACACATCTAGAAATCCTTTCTATTTACTTAAGTGGTGAAAACGAATGTTTAAGTATTTTTCGGCTATAAATATTAAATTAAAGCTATTTTATGTTCCATTCCTACACTTCTACATTCCTATTCCATGTCTACACTCCCTTATTATTTTTATACAATCATTTTTCCATGCATCATTTGCCGAGGGAAATCTGTAAAAATACAGAAGAATACAATAACGATAAATAGTAACATAAAATATAAATCTCCCAATTTTAAAATAATTTGAACCTTGAAATAGTTGCAACACTGATTGATTTCGAGATGTTTATAAAATTTATTGACGTAAAATCGAGAAATAAGCTTCAAATTGACATGCTTAACTATGAGAAGTGATCCCCTGGCTTTTTTAATTGAACTACTATGGTTTAGACAACTTTTTGCAACACATGACGGCATACTTTGATTTTTATTAGACAAAATAACACCGTATGAAACCGCGAGTGTCGTTCGAAGCGTAATGGCCGACGGCTGACTTACTATGGTGTGAATGTGTGTGTGCTGGCTTGTGTGGACAAGCGCACTGACTTACTATGGGTGCTTCAATTGTTTCTTAGTGAAGTTCCGTCCGCCTTTTTTTTTAGGTCCATGGTTAAAATTATCAATTCAACCCGTATGTATGTAATATTTCCAGAATGGCCCAGTTTTCGTACATGTTAGTCTATATCAGCGTCTGAACAAATGTGCCAAATTTCAAAAGTGTATGTATGTATGTAACTATGTTGTAGGTATGTGTATGTTTTTATGTTTGTGCTCGCATATCTCCAGAACTACAAGTCCAATATAAGTAATTCTTTTTAGGGTTCCGTAGTCAACAAGGAACCCTTATAGTTTCGCCATGTCCGTCCGTCCGTCTGTCCGCAGTTTAGCTCAGAGACGCACAGTACTAGAGAGCTGTAATTTGGTGTAAATATACGGATTTGTTGTGCCGAAAAAGTGGTAAAATAAAATCTCGTAAAATATTTTTTTTAGGGTACCTCCAGTACTTACACGTAAAGTGAGGATTTTTTTTTTCTCGCGTACCCCTTAGTGTGGGGTATCTTTAAATAGGCCTTTAAAAAATAATGATAGTTTCTATTAACAATTTTTTGATAAAAAAATTCGTTTGTGAAATATTAAGCTTTAAAGTGCTAAATTTTGCTCGATTCGAGTGTCCCCCCCCTCTACCAGCTAAACGGTTATGTTTGGGGGTGTGAAAAAATTCACAATAGTAGTACATATAACGAAGTTTAAAAGAAAATTATCATGACTAAGTAGGCTTTACAACTTTACGAGTAATAGTCGACCAACTTATAAAATGTAGTTGATATCATATTTTCTTAAACAAAATGTATCGGAGACAACTGCAAATGTAAGTTTGTCAACTTTATTTTTACAGCTTTTATAGGTATGTTTTTTGGGGATAGGTAGGTTTTTATCGTCAACTATTTTTAACTAAATTCAAAAAAAGGAGGAGGTTCTAAATTCGTTGTAATCTTTTTTCTTATGTATTTTCCCCGATTTCTCAAAGACTCCTGGACCGATTTTGAAAATTCTTCTTTTTAAAATTAAATTCAGCGAATCAGTTTAGTTAGTTCGCATAAGTATTTTGATGGGCAACTACGGAACCCTACACTGTGCGTGGCCCGACACGCACTTGGCCGGTTTTTTTTTTTTTGTTGTACTAGGTATTGTCCAACTTACGGAATACTGCAAGTTTCATCAAAATCGGTTTAGTAGTTTTTGAGATAGGGAATTATTACCTGATTGTGTACATGGGCGATGTTATTACCGGTGCTACGGATTACAAAATTCTAGGATGCTTGTGAGAAAATTGTGTATTTGACAAGAAGATTGGGTTTTATACTTATTTAAAATAAAAAGTTGATGATTAAAAATCTGATCACGGTGGCAAAAATCAATAAAAAAAAAAAACAAAGCCACCGTCTTCAGAAAGAAAAGTTATTATGTAAGTAGGTTATTTTATCCTTTGTTGTGGTTGCTTTTGAAGTTAATTTTTTTTAAGTTTTTTTTTTACATTTATTTTAGTTATATGTGGCTTATCAAGTTAGTACCTATAAAAAAAAACTTATTATAAAAGTACCATTTGTCAAATACCTTTTGATGGCGCAATCTAACTAGTAAACCAAACCAGTGAATATTTCTTACTTTTGACTACGAAAAGTAGAAACTTCAATCACTATAGAAATAAATCAGGATAAAATGGTGAGGGACACTTGCCTGAATTGGCAATAAGACCTCATTATCTGAAACTCATTCTGTTCCTCATTGGACCCTCGTTCACTGTGAGAGACATCTAAAGGACCCATAGTGTACTACAATGTAAGAGTGATGGCTGTATTTAACTAGTTGAGTCTCGTTAATAACGCCACACAGTGAAATTTTAAAAAAAATACGTGTGTCACTCGGGGTCTGCCGCGGTAAAGCTATTGCATAGCATTTTTTATCACTTTATGCATTTGTTTTGTTTTTTTTTTATTATGCTATAGTCATCCACGTCAATCAAGTGAAATGTCAAGAAAAACAAACACCGTGCCAAAGTCTGACGAACTGAAACGACATTAGACGATGCGGGGTGTTGGGTTTATTTTCATTAGGTTTTTTCTTTAGGTTTATTTTCGTTACGGAATTTCTTGATTCGGTCGGCGCGCTCAGAGGCCGCGATAAAAGCTATGCAATAGCTTAAAAATGCTTCAAGACCGGAATGAAAAATTCAATCCTGTAAGCATGATTATGATGGCTCAGTTGGTATTCGCACAAAAAAGCTTTACAATTCGCGGCTAAAATTAAGTGAATATTTTCTTTCAGCCATTGACTCCTTAGTTTATTAACCAATTTTGGTAGTTTTTTTTTGTTCTATAAAATGTATTATTGTAACTGTGTAACATTTTATCGTGAGAAAATCATCTTGAGTAGCAAAATTCAAAAACATAAATGACATCTACCCACTCGGTTGTACACTCTATAACACAAATCTCTCAGAAACGCGGCCCGAGTCCCAGCTGTGGAAACCTTATAGGCACTTACGTTATGTTTTAAGTTTTTTGATAAGTTGACTCTTACTTTTCTTGAATTCTCTTTTAAACAAGGTCGTAATTACCATGTAAATCTTTACATTAATTTAGTATGTATCTGTTTTACTAATGTTTACATGCCTGCTAAATACCAAAGCTTTATAACAGCGCATACGCTTTGATTCATGAAAATCATTATTTTATAGAAAATTCCTTCAGTCTTTTCAAAGTTCATAAAACGCCGAATATCTAGACAGGAAAACAGGTATTAAAGGAGTTACTGTTTAAATACACCTTGCCAATAGTTTTAAGTAGTTTTAACCAAAGTTTTACGTATGCCATTTGTATTGGAAACATAACCAATTTACCTTGAACCCTTGTGATGAACGAAACCACAGATTCTGACGTTTGTTAGAAATAGGTCTTAGCATGGTCAGGAGTCAAGTTATTTGGATACCTCGTATTCAAGTTATTTAAGTAATTAAACCACAGATTACACGATACATTACATATTCACAAAATATGTAAAATACGCAGTGTTGTTAATAAGAATTTAAAATACGTGATACGAAGTCGGGCCGTTGTGAATAATAAATTGGTTGCTTTCAATTCGTTAAAGGATCGACTTCTATAAATAAATAAAAATCCTTTATTCACTTAATTCCTTGAAACACAACGCACTGTTTTATCTAGAGTGTAGGCTTGTGGGCAGTGAGAAATAACTCGCCGTCCGAACAACAAACGAACTCAGTCAGCAAACTGACGGGTCCCAGTAGGGCTATTCGCCTGTCCGGGTCGCGGTACTGTCCAAGCAGGACCGAGGCCCGGGAATGCAAAGGGCAACTGAAGGAACAACATGGAGGTTGCTCAGTGATAACGTCCCCACCTTACGAATTGTAGATCGTGGGTTCGAACTCCGCTAGGCGCATTATTCTGTGTAATTTATTCCATCAGCATTATTCTTAGAAAGGTGATGGCAAACATTATGACGAAACCGGCATCGTTATACAACGAAAATTCGAAGAGGATGGCCATTTTATCGATGTTCAAACTCGAAAAAGAAAATCTCGTTCGAGATCTCGCATTATTAATCTCGGCTCGAGATTGCATTCTCAACTGTTCATATGCTTCAATCCTTTTTCAATAAATTTTTATTTCTCTCCTTTTTTATCAAAAAGTGTCAATCATTGTGTCCATTTGTGCAAACTACACATCTCCATGCAACACTTTATATTATTTTCACGGATCCCTGATTCACAAAGACCGAAATTTTCGTTCAAATTCTTTTTTTTTTCTTTTCAACAATAAAGAGTATTTATTTTAATAAATATCTTATATTTTGAAAGGCGTAAATGTTTAATTGGTCTTCTTCGATGACAGTTTCGACCTGTGTCAAAAATAGCGACAGGTTTGTGCGAAAAAAGTAGTTGTTTTTTTTTAAATACCTATTGGTTTTCTGCTAAAGTTTAAGGTTGTTATCTAAGTGGCATTTTGATATTGATTGTGTGTTATATCGTTTATTAGATGTACATTAAATTACAATATCATCATCAGTCTATAATGTTCCCACTGCTGGGACACAGGCCTCCTCTCTGTGAGAGGGATTGGGCTATAATAATCCACCACGCGGGCCCAGTGCGGGTTGGTAGATGTCGCATATCTTCGAATTTTTGGTTCCAGGACATGCCGGTTTCCTCACGATGTTTTCCTTCACCGTTTTGAGAGCAGTGGTGATGAAATAAATTACACAAAGTAATGCGCCTGGCGGGGTTCGAACCCACGACCTACAACTCGTAAGTCGGGACCGATACCACTGGGCCACCACTGCTCTAAATGACATGTTTCTCAAATAATATTTATCGAATATTTAATATTGAATATTTAATTCTTTGTAAATCTTATTTTCTCGAATTTTACTTTATATTTCTGTTTATTGTGAATGTAAGGATCTATGTGGGTCACGCTTCCTTTATTTCGTCCGGTTTATTTGTATTGATTGTCTGACAGTTTCAGTTATTTATGTGGCCTACCCAAATGTCCTTTCTTTGGTATTGTTCGTCGTGTCGTTGAGCTCCTTGAGTTATGAGTCGAGTTATACGATAACTGATAAAAGCTGACTGGACAGGTCCACTCAAATCTGTGTAGTTCTTTCTTTGAAAAGACCATCTCAGACACAAACCTGCAGGGTCCTCGCATGACCTGAGCACAACAATGTCTGGACTTTAAGGCCGAGACTCCACCAAAGCTGTGCGAGTCGAGACGTGTTTTGAACAACCAATAGTAAATATATAATATTTTTTTTTTTTTTTTTAATAGAATTGCGTTGCGGCACGGGTTGCGGAGTGGAGCTGTGTCAATAACGCAATTCTATTGGTTGGTCAAAACACGTCTCGACTCGCACAGCTTTGGTGAAGTCTCGGCCTAAAAGAGCGTCGATGACCTATGACTTTGTTTCGGCTGTTTCTTCTCAGAGTAGTCAGTTACGAAACAGCGGCCTCATCTAGCTATAAAAAAGTGTTTGCTAAAACCTAATTGCAAAATAAACATGTATTTGTCATATTTAATTAAAAAATAAGAAAGATTTTGATATTGTGCTATACAAAAATTGAAGCAGCTCCAACAAGTATGGCTCGTATCTAGCTGGGTTTGACCCTTAATGATTCTATTTCCATCGACACCATAACACGTCCACTGCTGAACATAGGCCTCCCCTATAGACTTCCAAAAGGACCGGTTCGAAGCGGCCTCATAGAATACATTTCTAAATCAAAAACACACAAACTATTTGTCTCTCCTAAACCATCATCATCTGGCTAGTACTTTGTGTTGGGATCGGCTTCCACTGTAAACGGATACTACTAAATGTTAGTAGGTAATTATCAGGTTCCTAAATGACCTCTGCGTTTGTTTCGGTTTTTTCTTCTTAGAGAAGTCAAGTAGATAAGTAATACCGGTACTGGTTTAAAAAATAGTTTTTGTAAAAATCTTCGCATTAAAATGTTACTTAAACCTGTCCATGTCCTTGAACCAAAATTTGGAATTTATATAAAGGCTAATCATAATTTAATATTACTTTGAAATTTATATCTAGCTGTTCCCCGCTGATCGACTCCTATTGCACCACTATCACTATCTATTTTTTTTTTTAATTCGAACCAGTTATTCCTGAGATTAGCGCGTTCAAACAAACAATCTCTTCAACTTCATAATATTAATTAATTAATGGTAGCCATACACCATCCTGCCTATCGTATGACGCTTGCAATTGTTTCAAATTGGCAGTTCGTCCATATACACCATACACCATACACCATACTGCCTATCGTACGATCGATTTGACACAACTTCAAATCTGCAGCAGCGATGCCAACTTAGCAACTTTATAGCTAGATCTAGCTATTATTCGGTGACCGATAGCTACAAATTTATAAAATTGTAGCTGTCGTCATCGAATAATAGCCAAATGCATCACTGCTGCCGATTTGATGTTGTGTCAAATCGATTTGATGACCTGTCAAATTGGCATGTCATGCCATCAAATACAACAAAACAATAGCAAGCGTCAAATCGATCGTCGATAGGCAGGATGGTGTATGGCTACTATTAGATAGATTCTAAACCCGCGGAGAACATTACCATGTTTTTACCCGACTACGGCAAAGCCAAAAGGAGGGTTATGATTTTGACCGGTATGTATGTATGTATGTATGTATGTATGTTTGTTTGTCTGTTCCCTCATATCTTCTAAACTACTTATCATCACATGACAAATGAGGTGTCGTTAGAAGCGTCTCAGTTGTCCGCTGGTTATAGGGTAGGTGACGTGTCAACAAATCCAATATGGCGCCCTCTAGGTGATGTAAAGTCGTGACCGAATTTTTTTTTTTTCCCACAGTATCGTCATGGGTATCAAATTAAAGGGCTTGATGTGCATATTTGAAATATATATACATTATATAGCTTTTATATACATTAATAGCTACTTTGCCTGTTTCTAACAGTGTCAACATGGGTATCAAATGAAAAGGCTTAATGAGTACATTTGAAATTTACTCGCTACTCTGCTTTTATTATTATATACTTATCAAATAATTAATAATATGCCTAACCCCAAAATAGTGTAAATAAAAAATAAGTTAAAAATAACTAAAACCCGACTACGACAAAAACGTGCACTGAAAAGTATAAAACAAGAACAATATTAATTTGACCGATATTGTGCTAGCCGTGGTCGTGTGCCACCTGCGGTTATTTCACACAATCTTCGTTAGGTAGGTGGCACACGACCACGGCTAGCACAATATCGGTCAAATTAATATTGTTCTTGTTTTATACTTTTCAGTGCACGTTTTTGTCGTAGTCGGGTTTTAGTTATTTTTAACTTATTTTTTATTATGCAAATAAATATATTATTCTATTCAATTGTATTAATTGTGCGAAGCAGAATTTGTTGTTTCATTATTTTCATCATTCCATCTATAGACGGCGCCAATTCTTTTTGTTGACAATTCTACTAGGTGTAAAAACCACTACTTACATGTATTTTTCCAAAACTAATACCTCGATTCATGTGTAAACATTTATATCACAATGCGTTTTTATTCGAACTAGTTCCAAACAAATACCTACATACGAGTGCAGTGAGTGTCCGTTTTAAAACTGACCGCTTTCAAATCAATCAAACAAACTAGTTATTTGAAACGGAACGCTTTTGGTAACGACTGTACGTGAGGTGCGTTCACAATCAAAGGGTACAGTGGTGTAGGTTCACAAGTTGGTTCTAAATGTTTTGTGTTTAGTTGAATTTTGATAGATTTTTGTGCGTAACACAAAATTCTAGTTCAACTCTTCCCGTCTTACCACAAAACATATAATTATGTTGAACACTTCTCAAAAGATTTTCTGTAGAAGAAAAAATCGTACCGCGTGATTCCTACCTGCGACTCTCGGATTCAGTACATCCGACGACGCTCATTTCCAACCGAGCTACTGAGGTTCTTACCTGCTGCGGTCTCAAGGTGACGTTTTTTTTTTTTCCAATTAAAATCTTTTGAAAAATTCGCTACGCATGCGTTAATGCGTTTAATATTTATAAAATGTTGAACACTTGTCTAAAAAAGCTTCAAATTCTTAAACTGCAATTTACGTCGATTTTAGACAAGTGTCCAACAGATGTTTACGTTTTCGTATTATGACGTTTGATATTTTTACTAAAATTGAGTCTGTACTTGGTCTATCAGCTACTGCTAGCATCGCATACTGTGTTCGGTTCCAGGGTCGGGCAATGTGTTAAAGGGGTTTCTTGTACCTAAAAAAAGCGTGTACATCAGTCATCTGAAAGGAAACAGTTCTAATATTACTCGTGTGTTTGTCTATTGATTTTTACTATTATAACTGTTTAAAAAAAAATGTGTACATAGTAAAACAACTTAAAACTACATTTAGAAAGACTCTGAGTAAAGGCATAGTGGAAAATATGAAAGGTAGGTATATACTCGTATATACTGCGAGATCGTCGAACCATTTGATAAGTTAGAATCCTTTTTTTGTCGTGGTAAAATCTTCAAATTAATGAGTCCTCCCACCCAGGGCGGGACGGAAGGGACTGTCAGACTTGTACTGACTAAAATCCACGGTGATTTTCCAATAGCCCTTTACGTTCCAGGGTCACTGTTACCTGATAAAACGGTCCCGCGAACAGTTATAGTCCCCATGTTTATAAGTAAGCAAAATTGTTAGTTGATGATTATTGATCAATATACTTGTCTTCACACAAACTACAGATAATATGTTAGTTGCCCTCTGAGATGGCTTACTGGGTGATTATAATTTAATTAGATTAACAAATATTTACCTACAGTTAAGATACCGTAAAACATGGCAACTTTGCCCTCGACATATGACTTTGCCCAGTTGTGTATTTTTTAAAAAACTTAATCTATTTCAAATTTGTCTATAGTTAGTAAGAACATTTTGTCTATGTTAAAAAATTCATCATTTTTCTGGCAACACTGTATGACGCGCTGTCACAGATGTTACTTCAGTTGTCTGTCAGACGTCGTTGAAGTAAGAGTGTTTTTTGGCGGGCCAAAACTTTAAAAAAAACTTTCTCGAGAAGTACTACTTGGCGTTATCGCAGGTAAGTAATTTTCATACATCCGATAATACATTGGAAATGAATAATATAGACTAGTTTTCTTCGCTAAATGCGTCATATAATCAAAAAATATAACGGTGGGCAATGTCACAAGCATATTTTTTGAATATCGTTGACAACATTGCCCAACGTTTCTTTTCCACTAGGGCTGTCACCTGAGGTACATTTTTAACCGATTAAAAAAAGGAGGGTTCGGATTTGATGAACAGTTAATAATGTTGGTTAACACATAAAGTTTAAAAACAGAGGCGGGATTTAGATGATACGAGGGTTATTTGTTATTTTCATATAAAAACAAAGACCGAGATGTGATCATACTTTTTAGTATTTTTTTAGTTCTTTTAAGTTCTTGAACACTTTAAAAATAAAGCATATTATGTAAAAAATATGTTATATTATTTCCCTCTTTAATTTATCATTATATTTTATTTTATTACTCCACACTAAATAGTTACGTATTGTCAATGGTGACAACCCTTGAACAATCGCCATTTTGTACGAAAAATGTTCTGGAAGGCTTTTTGACTTTGCCCACTCATTTTTAAGGGTCAAGGAATGTGAATATTTGGCGTATAATTTAATACATTATTTGCGTTGCTCAGTATTTTCATTCAGTCCTTTTCGAATAGTGATAAAGTTTATAGTAACGGAGATCTGTAATGTGGGCAAAGTTACCAAATGTATAAGATTTTTTGCCCAGCACCTATAATTGTTATTTTCACTAATAAATATTACTTTTTTTTACTATTTTGAGTTTTGTGTATCGAGACATGAGCATATAGTATTATGTGGCACCGAAACAATAATCAATTTATTAAAATTTTCCAAAATATCACAAATTAAGCATTTGTTTTTGAAATTTTTGGGCAAAGTTGCCATGTTTTACGGTAGCTATTAATATTCTGAACATTACTGGGCCCACTGTGACATTGTTTTGGTTTATAGCCAATATTATTGGAATTGTCAAAAGAAGATCATTCAAGTTCCATATATTGAAAGTAAAGCCAAGAAAAGAAAAATTGAACCTATTGTTAGTGCTAGTCATTTGGAGCAATATAGTTACTTGTGCACAAAAGTTGTAGGATTGCTTTCGGCCAAGTTATACAAGTTCGAAGAACTTTCAGAAAAGGCTCAAATAAATGATTTCCTTTGATGGGGAACTGAAATTAAATTGAAAAATCTTATAGCCCAATTATTGAATTGAACACCTAAATATTGGATTTGATATAAAACTATTTCAGCTGTAATTCAGACATTTCATTCTAAAAACATTATTTACAAGTTATTAATGATACTTAGAAAAATCTTATAGCCCAATTACTTAATTGAAAACCTAATTATTAGATTTGATATAGAACTATTTCAGCTGTAATTCAGACCTTTCATTCTAAAAACATTATTTACAAGTTATTAATGATACTTAGGCATGTGGCAGGTTAAAAAAAATGGGAACCGTTAAGAATCTCTTCGAAATGTAATGTGTCTGAATATCTAAAAAACATGTCAAAATCAAATCATCCGCATTGCCATCAACAAGACCAACAGTGTCTATAAAGAATAGAATAGTACAATATTTATTCGGATAAAATCACACAATCACAAAGTTACTATCACTAAGAAGAATAGAAAAGTACACAAAAAAAAAACAGAACACTATAAAAATAACAATAAAAAAGCTAGCACCATTGCCTCGTTGGCCGGCAATGCTGATTCTTTGGCCAAAATATGTTTACTTTAATGAAAAAACTTATACAAGTCCTATAACTCAGAAACCGGCAAAGACTCAAAATTCTTTTGATGGAATGAGGTAACATGATTCATAGGCTTTAGCACAAGATGTACGTATTTTAACGTACATCGTACTTGAAGTAGAGTCCGCGCCACGACTCTACTTCTAGTATGACGAAGTCCTTTTGATGTCTAATACTAATGTCTATAATATGTCATTACATCAAAGTGTATTACAAAAAATAGTACAGACACCAGCACTTCAAGCTACCACAATCTGTCAAATTTCTTTAATAGATTTTCAACCTTATGACTGATTCGGGTAGGTTGACCTACTTGCGTCTGTACCTCAAATTTTCCGCAAGTCATGAGTGGTGGCGCGGATTCTATAGTGACGTTAATTGTATGGAAAATGAAAAGTGGCCTCTAGTGTTTAAAAGAGGAACTATTTTTTTTAATAAATTAATGTCGAAGGTGCTTTACGTCAAAAAACGTGAAAAACTCGTGATAAGGCCTCAGCTGCCCGAATTTCCATGAACTTTAGCCCCCGTAAGAGAGTATCCCAAGTAACAATAGGTTCTATAACCTAGGCGTTTTATCACCAAAGAGTGATATAGTAGGCCTTTAACAGTAACCATTGTGACTGCATGTACTATAAAGGTTTATAACAAAGCATTTTGGTTCTATAAGATTAAAGAGCATTTAAGTTCTATTATTTAGCTCGTAGAACGCTTACAGGGCCATTCAAAAGAATCTTTAAAGTGTTGCACTGTAATAGAAATGAGAAAAACGATTTTGGTACTATTTAGTACTATAGACAACCTTACTGACACTTTTATGTATCTATTTTGCTCTAATAATGCGTCAAAATAATTTTTACAGTACTAGGACTGTAGCAGTATCGAAAACACTATTAGAGGATCAATTTGCACTATAAAAGTACCATACACAACGATTACGTATTACAGGATCAATTTGCACTATAAAAGTAACTTACACAACCATTACGTAACCGTTTAGCTTCATAAAAGCTCCCTCAACATCGCTAAGGGGCTAGTTCTGTAATAATCATGAAAACTCTTCTATAGTACTAAATAGTACCATAGCGACTCCTGGCGCAATTGCTAAATACTTAAATTCAAATAGCTCTTAAAGTGAGTTGGTGTTACTGAAACGAGACTAAAGCGTGACAAAAAAACACTAAAATTCATCATTAATGGACTAATTGGACCTTTAATGGCTTTTCAGTAACAATTACATCACTAGTATTTCTTAATGTCGATTGTGTTCTGGTAAAGTTTTAAGTAAAGGTTTGTTAATGGATTTAAGATCGCTGCGTCAGTATAATGAGAGTGGTAGTTATAAAAAAAGGTAAAGAATCGATATACACAAGCATTATCATCAATACAACAGGCTCATGCTCAAAATGTAAATACTGGTCAAGCGGGTCCAGAAAATATAGCACATGGTTCTGCACAAAATATTTGTTTTAAATCACAACAGGGCTGTAGTATTAATGTTCCTTTTGCTCAAGGTTGTAATAAGGATGAAGAATACTATGAGAGCACCTGTCTTCAAAGTTCCCAAACATTGGAATGTTCAGAGGAGGAGAGCAATGACCAATTATACAGTGACCTAAGAAGATGGTGCGTCACTTACAGTATACCAACTGCAATCCCAAATTATGCCCTAGTGTGTATTTAATGCAACTCCATGCAAAGAAATTTATTTTGACTACACTGTTTTATATTTGGACAAGGACCCCTAATTGGAAAATATGGCCGCTATTTTCTGCCGCGATAGCACATTAGTAGCACAGCTGGAGCCAATGTGTACTATAGGATCCGTATTCGGGACAAGTCCTTATTTTATTAATTAAAATTTAATTAAAACACGAAAATAATGAGGGCGCATTGTCAAATTCGAAATCAGCATATTGATTTTAACGATACAATTATTTTCGCAAGTGCAAGTTATGGCAATTATGGCAGAGTTGCATGTCTTTTTTATTACAATGATACGTTAGGCAACATGGCAAATGACATGAGTCTTAAAACTTATCTTGAAGAACACGACTGACACAACACAAACAAAAAATTATGAATAATATAAGTGTCAAGAAAGATCTCTCAAATCGTTAACAGTGCAAAATAGCACTTTAAACATGTTTTGGTTACTTTTATAGTGCAAATTCGTGACATTATTGCACTTGTGGCACTA
Organism: Agrotis clavis; assembly: GCA_954870645.1. Lineage (NCBI taxonomy): Eukaryota > Metazoa > Arthropoda > Insecta > Lepidoptera > Noctuidae > Agrotis > Agrotis clavis. The sequence goes on from OX940938.1 coordinate 3,608,772, forward strand.
TTTTAGTACTAAAAAGCGTTTCACTACACTTTTACATCTCAACTATCGAGCTGATTTATCACCGTGAGAGCCTTTATGTAATGTTTATAGAATAAATTAGTGATAAAACTCCGGCCTATTTGGGGTTTTGTAAACGTTTACAACACCATTATAGTACTATTGTTTTGTTATTGTGGAGCTTTTTAGCACGCTCCAAAACGTTCTCAGGTCTTTTATAGTACCAACTTTTGTTACTTGGGATAATATGTGCCTAATGATATATAAGATGAAGCAATATCATTTAATATAATATATCATGAATGGTAACAGAAAACACCCACGTAGGATATTTATGTAACTTTAACTTATTTATGGCAACACATTTATCTATAAGTTCGTGGTAGGAATACATAATAGCCATGATTCTGTTATAAGTTGAACACGCGGTAATTTGTCTAAAAATAATGTTTCCATAAACCCTGGGAATCAGCCCCACTTTCTCTAGTAGAAAGAAGACCTGTGTCCCAGCCGTGGGAAGATTTTAGATTGATTCGTCTATGATAATTATGTAAATTAATCTTGAATTTGGAAACTATTAGATTATCGGTCTTACATTCAATCATTTGCTAAAAGCTAAAATAGTAAGTAGTTTATGAAACTGTTACATAATGAAGGGTATTAAGACTCAGTGCTACTGTAGCTACTGATTGGATACTGTATGCACCTGAATGTATACCAATTGTAAACAGTAATTAATACTGTCAACTATCTCGGCACACATTGGGAGTTCCTGCGAATTAGTGGACAGTTAAGTAGTGGTGTTGACTTCTGTAAGGCAGTATTTGTTTACACATAGCATCTTGATGATATTACGTCGAAGTAAGATTATCATGCGGCGTAGGACAAAAGGTGGACATAATGTAGCATATAAACTCATAATATTACAATCCATATCCAATTTCAAAGCACAATAAACTAAAAGTAAAATTTTATCATTATTTAACATACATTTTACCCGGTCCTTCACACGGATCGGTCGTTGATCTATAGCCCATTCAGGTGTCCTCGGGAAAAAAAAACATTGTCACCCCACTACGGAACTGTCAGATTCAATGTATGTTGTAAAAATGCCTAGAAACATAAACGGAGTATCTAACAGGGACGGATTTGGAAAATGCAGGTGTCGTTGAGACGCAAATAAAATAATTTTTAAATATCTGATTTATAGAAATAGTAGTAACCATACACATACCTAAATAAACTCACTCCCTTTTCCCATAGGTGTAGGCAGAACTATAGAGCGTCTGCTATGATCCTTAAATAATAATGTTTTCGCATCATCCACAACTAGTAATAATAAAAGTTAGAAAGTTTTTAAGAAGATGGATAGGTGTTTGTTACTCGATCTCACAAAACTGACGGATTTTGGTGCAGAAATAGATTAATAGATGGTTAGGAATAAAACAAAGTGTAGTTTTTTTTATTATCCCAGTATTATGTACCACATAGGTAATTTTTATAATAAACGCGACAGCAAAACGCGAAATCAAAAATCTTTTATAATTTTAAATTTTAATCTGTTTCTCGGAAAAAAAATACTATAAATAAAGATGATAACCTGAGGTAAATTCTTAACATAAAGTAAATATTACATGTCGTTTCACAATGAAACGAGAATTTCTAATTTTGAAATCGAAACATTTACTTAAGGTTTACATGGCGTACTCGTACGCCTCAAGTCTACCATTAAAACTTTTACAAAGATAAATAGACAAATTAATACCAACTTGTACAACTTCTTATTAAATATTTTAATTATTTTATGCACACATTCCATGAAAAACAAAAAGCTTTTAATAAATATGTAACGGGTTCGTTCCCGCACGGAACAAATATTTGTAGAACAATTATATATAATAATTGTTTAATTATTGTAGAGTTTAATTATTTGGAAAAACGCAGGCGCGGTAAAAGAATAGTACAGAGAGAGGCAAAGTTTGAAAAATAATTAGTAAGTATTTAAGAAATTAGCTTGAAGATCAAGACACTATTCGATTACATTTACTTTCCTAAAATCATTGCCCCCAAGTCCATCCCTGTACAAACATGCCACTGCCAATTCTTGTCTGCCTTGCACAACGCAATGCAATATATCCACAGGAGCATCTAGTGGCCCGTACAGACGAAGGACATTTATTTATAGAGTTCCAAAATCCCTCAAATATCTGGCGACATATACGCAAAATTCTAAATGGATTCTCTCGTGCAACAAAGGTCTATTTTGTAAGTGGTTTTAAATAAGACCGTTTTGTGAAAATAGAGGTAGCAAGGTAGACAGGCCGCTCCTACTATAGTTGGTGCCAGTTAAGATGGCAATAGCGGTCATTGACCTTTACCTAATAAGTCCTCGTATAATGACATACTCAGAATTAGCATTTTTATAAAATACCGAATAAATTAGTAAGTATATTGTAAGGATTTAAGTATCTAAGTATTCATAAGAAATCAAAATGGTTAAAACATTTCACCTATACCTCAGATTTTTTATTATTTTTGTATTAAAGACTCACAAGTAAACACTATCATATCACAGAAAAATGCTAATTCTGATCTTATGTCATTATACGAGGACTTATTAGGTAAAGGTCAATGATCGCTATTGCCATCTTAACTGGCACCAACTATAGGTAGACCGATGATACAAGTGGCAGAAAGTAGCAGATTGTTGTTCGACGTAGTGTTCTTTTTTTACCGTAGTAAAATGATCAAATTTGTCCCCCTAGGACGGGACGGGAGGGTCTGTCAGACTCGTACTGACTAAAATCCACGGTGTTCCTTCAAATAGCTCTTTACGTTTCAGGGTCACAGTTACCTAAGAAGACAGTCCCACAGGTTTTGGCCCACTCAGATTACTAACAGCTGTTTGAGGCGATCGTTAGGGTTGCCATACGTCCCGTATATACGGGACTGTAACCGTATTTGATCATCCCGTCCCGTATTACTACTTGTCCCGTATTCGTCCCGTATTTCGACAAAATACGAAAATAGAGGTGAATGGCGCGGGCGCCCGCCGCCCGTACCGTAGAGACCATTGAATCCATATTGATATGTCATTACAATTTTAAAATGACATGCGCCCACTTCTATGATTATAAAAAAAAAGAAAAAGAAGTTATTGCAAAAGTAAAATCAACTTCAAAATATGACTGGGCAAAAAAATAAATACCCGAGTAATTTTATGTTAATTAAAAAAAATGTCTACATAAGACTAAATAAAAAGTATGATTCAATATAATTTTTGTTTAATTTATTTTACACTTTTGATAAGTTTGAGATCAGAGGGAATCTGTTAGAAAATACATTACTTACCTAGTTTGTTTCTTCTCGATATGTAGGAAGGTACACATGCGTGTCGGTGTTGAATGTGTTATGTACGATTATGAGTTTTGTGTATCGTAAGAAAAAACGTCCCGTATTGGTTCCCAGAAGCTATGGCAACGCTAGCGATCGTTGAACACGACGCGCCGTCGACCCGGGCATAGTCCATGATCGGAAGGCAAGGCTCGAATCGCCACCGGCATGCCCGCGGTGCGGGTTCCACTTGCAGCAGAATTTTTCTATCCTGAAAAAAGCTTTACGATACGCGACGCAAGCGTTAATGCGTAATAAATATCACTACATAGTGTAAAACAAAGTCGCTTCCCGCTGTCTGCTCTATGTATGCTTAGATCTTTAAAACTACACAACGGATTTTGATGCGGTTTGTTTTTAACCGACTTCCAAAAGGAGGAGGTTCTCAATTCGGATGTTTTTAATAGCTAGAGTGATTGTACTAAATAAAAAATATAAACCTTCCTCAGGTTTATATGTATATAACATGCATATTTGACAGGCCTGTTGGTCTAGTGGTTCTAGTGGTGAGTGACCCTGACTGCCAGCTATGCCGGAGGTTGTGGGTTCGATTCCCACCCAGGACAAATGTTTGTGTGCTGAGCACGAACATTTGTTCTGTGTCTGGGTGTAATTTATCTATAGGTAATTGTATGTATTTAGAAATATATAAGTATGTTTATCAGTTGTTTATTACCCATAACACAATGCTCTGCTTAGCTTGGGACTAGATGGCGTTGTGTGATAGTTGTGGAATATTATTATATTATAATAGTGATTGTACCCGTGCGGAGCCGAGGCGCGTCGCTCGTTTAAAATAATACGTAAATCTCCCTCTTTAAAGTTCTATAATAGTGTTAAAACTTCCCACACTCTATAACATCGACAAAAAGCTCCTTGTCTGTACAAGTCCTTATAGTGGATAATGCATTAGATAAACGAATTCGTGGTCTTCGGTTATGCATGGCTTTACAGGTGCAAATTTCGGATACCTATTCTCGGATGATAAGGTGGAAAACTGTCACCAGTAGTTTGTATGGGTTAAATAATAATTTAGCTTTCAAATTATAGAACACTGACGTAGAATGCTTTTAGGTAATAGAATAATATTATGATAATTAGCAAAGCTTGGTGTATTTTCAACATTGATGCAGCAAAGTTTTTGACGCCCGGTTATTGCGTTAACTGAGTGATTGACAACTGCGTTGCTGGTTCGATTTCCGCACGAAACAATATTTCTGTAATTTAAATAAGTATTCTTTTTTTTTAAAACTTTTCCCCGTACCTGGAATTTCTCCTGTATCGTGGGTGCGTTTAACAAACATATAAACTCACATACACAAACACCCAGACCCAGAACATTATACAAATATTTGTTCCGGGAGGGAATCAAACCCGCGACCCGCAGCACAGTTACAGTCCGATCGCACAGCCACTGCGCATGCGCATGTTGTTCCCAGTCTGGGTGTTTATAGTGTATCTAGTAAATGTTTGTAAATGCACTCACGATACGGAAAAACTACAAGTGTGGAACAAACCTTTGTAGGTACTGACTGAGGTCGCGGGACTTATATCAAGTTACCGTGACACTGGAACGTAAAGGGCTATTGAAAGACACCGTGGATTTTAGTCAGTATGAGTCTGACAGTCCCTCCCGCCCTGCCGTGAGTGGGAGGACTCATTTGATGATTTTACCATGTAAAGGTACTAACTGAGACCCGCGGCTTCGCTCGCTCCCACCCTTTTATAGCCTATAATCGTGTCTAGGTACGCATCTATCTCTGTACCGGAATTCATCAAAATCGGTTCTACCGTTTTGACATGAAAATGGAACAAACAAACAAATATACATACTTTCGTAGCAAAATCTCCGAAATGAAGGATTTAGAAAGAACTTTTATGATTGTTACTTCATGAAAAGCAAAAAAACGAAAAATATACAATTTATTATAATGCCTGAAGCTGAAATTCTTCATCTAACCTTCCATATTTTATAAACAGCTTCCGTTTCCTTAATAATTCAAAAGTAGACCTCCACACGTCTTCAAACCCTTCAGCATTGTCAATGGTTATACGGGCGCTCATTAGCCAGTCCTCTCTCTCTTTCACTCTTTACTTATTCTCTATGTCCATCTAGCTCGCACCACTTGAGTAGAACGCAGTTGTCGTTGGCAGTGTTGGGTAATTTACTTTTTTTTTCTTTTGCACGTCGTCAGTGTAAGGGTTATGTCGGTTTTTTTATTTATTTTTAGATGGATTTTTAAATGGTTAACTTTGTTTGGGTATCAATGAGGTAATGTTATTTAGGTTATTAAAATAATAATTTTAGGGGACCAACAACCACCGATGTAGGTCTTTATGATTAAGAAATAGCATCAATATTTTTTATAGATTTTGAGTAACAGATTAAAAATGTGAAACTTTAAAAATGTTACATACTTAGTTACCCTTTTGTTCGGGCGTAAAAAATCATCAAATAAGTCGCCATTGGGTGGAGTAGAATCGTATAATATGTCGGACTATAAATGTCCAATAAACACCACTGTTCTATGACAAGCCATTTGTGTTCAAGAGCCGCGGTGTCCGAAAATAAACACAAACAAATAAATAACAATAACAAAAGCCATTTTATTCAATAAAAACACGAACAAAGCCAACATATCTCTTCATTTGTAAACAACAAAAACAATATTAAGAACATAAATATGTATTTACGTATAATTATATAAATTATATAAACGGTCAACACGACCCTTTTATAGCCAACGTCGCAATAAAGAAATTATTACCTTAAGTAGCTTTGTAATAATGTTTAGTTTAGAAAGCTGGTGGAGTTGACTTACGAGTATATTATTTTAGAGAAACAATGATTTTCAAACAATGAGTTCGGTTGACTGAATACTTAGAACAACTTTGTTTGTAAACGCACTTATTTTACAAGAGTATTTCCTGGTGTAACGTAAAAAACAAATCTCTAGGAATTTGTTGCCTATTGAACATGTAAAGTGGTGTGATTAACTTTTGAACCATAAAAATAGTAATAACATCACTGAGAGGTAAAAAATTGAAAATAACTTCACCCATGCCTCTTTTCGATTTGACACACAATAGAAAGAAACACTTCTAGGGAATAAAAAGAAACACTTCTAGGGACAACTTGTATATCAAACCACAACTGTGACTTTTTTTAAAAAAGGTCACAGCACATGCTAAGATGACCCAAAGTTGATCATTTTCTTCCTAGCTGCAACCTATGTTCCAAAATTGTAGGCATGCAAATCAAAATTTTTCAAAAAGTCTTTAGAGACCGTTCCATTGTAGTCACAGGGTTCTATGTAACTTTTCACACACGTATTTTGTATTATGTAACTAATTCTTCATGTAAAAATGTCAGAATCAAATAAAGCTTTTTCTAAACGGACAATAATTACTAAAATGCTGTTCCTTGCATTTCGATTGAAAGCAGAAATCAGTCGAAGCTTTTAGCCATTGTCTAGTTGGTGTTTTTTCCCAAAATCCACGTTTTACGAGCATTTTTCTTTTCCCCGCGAATTTGTTATGTTGCAGTTTTGATACAAAATGCAGTTTATAATATTTGGGTCGTTTTAAAATCTCAAACAGTATAATTATAGGAATAAAACCTTCCCACCCTTTCTTCCTCTTGATCACCCTTGTTTGTTTTCACCTCGTAAAATCTTCAAATGAGTCCTCCCACCCAATGTTATACTCGTACTGACTAAAAACCATGGTGTTCCTTCAATAGCTCTTCAAGTTCTGGGCTCACGGTTTCCTGATAAGACCGTCCCGCGACCCCGGCAGGCTTTGGCTTTCTAAGTCTCGCGTCAATTTCTGACAGCCTGCTCTGCGAAGCGCGCGTGGAACACGACGCGCCGTTGACTTGGGCATGCTCCATGATCAGACGGCGAGTCACACATTACTCGCCGTTCGCATGCCCGTACCTACGGTGGCCGGGTCGCGGAGATCGCATCGCGTCGTACGTTAATTGTCGCGGGCGTCCGCCGCCGCCGTAGGTACAATCGCCCTTAGAGTACTGTTAACCTTTATACAATACCTACTCTATTAAAAAAAGCTCTAAAACTACCTATTAAGCTGCTTAGTGCCATTAAAACTGTGCTGAACATGAATGCTTTATCAGCTATGGCATATACGAGCCGCTACGCACACAAGTGTGGCTCCCATGGGGAACTTAGTGAGCTAACAATGTGTTTACGTATTCCACAGCAACAGCCAACAGACGCACTAACATTCCACCTTCACGTTGATGGCAGTATTTCATTTTATGCCGAGGTCATTGAGTTTAGTTTCATTTAACTGAATTTCACGACATAACTACATATTAGATGATTCGACGGTGTTCAAAAGCGACTTAGCTTTTTATTTGGCTATGATAGACCGAGATGGCGTAACATTATAAAGGAAGAAGATGTTTTATTTAGAGGGAAGATCACAACCCTCAGTAATGAGGAATACGACTCGAGGTAGAGGAGGTGGATTAATTTCCCACTACTGGGCAAAGGCCTTCCCTTCCCCAAACCTAACTATTTTTAACAATTTCGAACACGAGAGCGTCACAACGCCTGCTGGCGGTTGAATCACCCACGACGGCAATATCCAAATATTGCACCCTCAGGCGTCCAAATGAAAATTTCACTGTGTTATATTTCGTCTCACAATTTATCTCCATTGTTCCAGATCATTCGAAAATGGGTGCCCCGCGAACCTGTCTCATCTTCATCACCATTCAGCTGGTTTCCCTTGCGTGTGCGCAGGAAGTCTCCAAGCGCGTCCCACAAGGATTCCTCGGCATGCGTGGCAAGAAATACTTCGATGAAGAAGGCATTGAACAGTTCTACAAACGGAAACCACAGTTCTTCGTCGGAGTCAAGGGAAAGAAGAGCCTCCAGGACATTCTGGAAGCCCCAGAGGAATACTACAAGCGAGCCCCAATGGGTTTTATGGGAATGAGAGGAAAAAAAGACCTGGGAGATTCCCAAAGCACAGAACTATTCCCAAAAAGAGACGGATCATTGATCGGCAAAATAGACTACTCCTCAAAGGAAGAGAACACAGACCCTGACTTCCCGGTCCTCAACGAACTGCTCCTGCAGTATCTATCTCAACTGGATGCTTCGAAGAACACCTTCATGCAGTCTTCAGAGTCTATGGAGCCTGAACTGTCGAATGACCTTGATAAACGAGCTGCGAATTTCCACCAGTTTTACGGCGTGAGGGGAAAGAAGTCTATAAACAATAAACGACCTTACGACCTGACTTTCCGTGGCAAATTCATCGGGGTGAGGGGCAAAAAGGACCTGAAAAACAGTAATGCGCATGAAATTAAGTTTTTGGTGGATCAGAACGGACCCCTGCCCAAGAGAAAGGCTCAGATGGGCTTCTTTGGCATGCGAGGCAAGAAGTGGACAGATGGTGAGTTTTTACGTAATTTTTTGGCGAGCTTGTTATCAATATAAAGAAGGTTACCGTATTTACATTATGATAGGACTTCCGTATTGATTTAGAAACAAAGTGTGGTCTTAATAAAGGCAACCGTTATACTGGGTTGTTAATGTTAAGTAAATAAGAAAGAAAACACTTTCAGTATAAATACTTTTTTACGAAAGTTAACAGCAATTAAAAGGCAATTTGCCTCACTTTTCAGAAGAAACTGCTAAAGCTAGCCACAAAAATATTATACTTAGAAGATGTTTTGTACGAAAATGATGTACATAAAATATTTTAGGTACCTACCTCAAGTTATTGCAATTCAAAACAATGTAATAATATTAATTAGTAATTTTAAAAACACACTGTTAACGATGTCTAAATACCTTGCTTTTTTTTTAAGTGAGCAAAGTTCCAATTATTTAATTTGTATTTCATAAAACTACTTTTAGGGCTGATTTTTCAATAGTCAGATAACTTTTATCTGAGGAATAAAAATGGCGGTTTGACAGCTTATCTATTATAGAAAACTAGCAAACCCGGCGAACTCCGTTTCGCCACCAGATGGCTTCGTTTTATGTAACATTTCTGTATGTGAAAAAAGATTTTCCCGCTTTTCTGTTGAAATTTTTCCTGAATTTTCTTTGCTATAAACCTCACGGAGCCCGAGACATTTCCAACGAATGCAAAACCGTGGAAATCGGTTCGTGCATTCTGGAGTTATAGCGTCAGGAAGGGAAACCCGACTTATTTTTATATAGTATAGAAGAAGAAGATAATAATATGTCAAACCGCTATTTTAATTCCTCATTCATTTGCTACGCTTTGTGTTACGCCGTAGCTTGTCGTAGCAATGACGTAGCGTGTCGTAGCGATGAGATAGCGAAATAGTGAGACAATAATTAGTTAATCCTATGGACATTTTCAATGATGTTTTTTTAAACCCTATTATCCCACTGCTGGGCAAAGGTTCCCCTAGATTCCTTCCTATTTTTTATATAATGTATATAATGTATTATTATTTAAGCTCCACGCGCAAACGTGGCGCGAGGGTTTTTTCATTTATTGTCATTATCATCCATTTTCAGATATGTTATCATATATCATAACTCACAGTCATTCGAAGAGGTACACGTGGTACAGTATATTGATGGATCCAACTTTTGGAGTACATTGATTGTACTTTCATTGAGGTAAAATCCTATCTAAAAGACATACATTTTCTTGTCTGTTGTTTTTTAACCATAACATGTCTGCCATTTTGGTCTAAAATATTACAAGTCTTGGCTATTCTTTTCTTCAGACACTTCTAATATTTTCCGATCACATACTTGTTTTACTTACAAATTCTTAAGTTACTAACATTAATAAAATTATAGATTCACGAAGTATCTACCACCCTCCATTATTTAGATACGATCGCTTATCATCACACCTAACATTCACATTTAAATAAAACGTAGTTCCTTGTATTTATTACGTACATTTGCAAAGTGAAACGTAGAAATGCTCGCTACTCTCAAAATGGTGCGTCCACACAGAACGAGCTGCCTGGCGAAGCACTTGCCGCATGGAGCAGCTCGGTTAGTGTGGACTTGTCTTGGCCGTGGCAAGCGCGCGCTGCCGCGGGCCAGCGACCGAGCGCCCGAGCCATCCAGTGTCGGCTTTTTATTTTGCTCGCGTATATTGTTTCATGCCTCGGTCGAGAAATAATAGGCGCGTCCACACAGAGCAAGCAGCCTCGTGAGCCTGCTCGCTCTGTGTGGACACACAAGACGTTTTAAGGGCCCGAAAATAAATACAAATTAGTTAGCTTAGCGTAGTTGAGTTCGAACTCACGATAAAAATTTGGAAATCGAGGCCATTGCCACTAGGCTAACTTATTGTAGGTACTGTTTACTAATTCTATCTTTTTTGTTTCAGAGCCCAGTCTCGAGATGGATATGCCAAACTAAGTGTCTTCAAAAATTGATTACTAAAAAAAGTATTAATATAATTAAAAAAATAAATGCTACCTATTTCTTGAGAAAGACTTACCTTTTCAACATATCCTATGGATTAAGAACTCTTGCCAATGAAAATAACGAGGCTTATTTTAGCGTTTTTTTCACTGTTTGTTAGGAGATTCTAGTCAATAAATTATATCTATTTAATTAAACAAACTAACTGTTTAAAAATATTTTTTAAGCTTGAAACTAAATAAAACATATTTCATCAGTAGATATTTTTGTTATTATTTATATGTTGTTTTATTCTATTAATAATTATGCGCTGTTAAAAATACTGAATTTGAATGCTATATTACGTCGTTTTGTTATTTGTTTAATTAAAGTTGCATTGAAACGAATTAAATAGGTTAATAAACATTTTTGGTAAAACCGTAATTACTTACCTACTAAGTTTCTAAATATTGTAAATCTATTTTTTCTCATTACGTACGTATGACACTATAACAATTTGTGAATTATTATTTTATTTTTAACTTTATAAATAATATTATGTATGAGTTGTGAAAAAATATAAAATTAAAAAAATAAAGCACTGCGTACTTCAGTTTCCTCATATTTGTGCATGAGGAAAGGCTCTACATATTATAATCTCGTTACCTACCTTAGAAACAATTTTGTCCTAATTAATAGTCTTTTATGGACACCCTCATACCATTTATCCCGACTTGCGGCCTAATTTTTGCTAATATTTTGTCGTTCACTTGTGATTGTATTGTTTCCTTTTGTTACCAACCATTCTAGCTACTTTACGTTTGTTTTACTTTTTGCTTTGAAGTCAATAAAAAGAAATCGAATATTATATTGAAGAAACATTATCGCTTTTCCCCATTTAATTGTTGAAATATGTTTTGTAGTTCATAAAATATATTTATCTTATGTTTAATAAAAAACTGAAGCATTCTAAAAACATGTTACATTTTTGTCGCTGTTAAATCAGAATTATTCAACATTTTCCTAATAATTGTTAAAAAATATAAAAGTTAATAAATAGTAGATAGCTCACGATGAGTATTTTCAATTATAAATAATTAAATGTAGATTGTATTCGTAATTGTAACTAAAATCACTATATAAATAAACTTTAGGTTTATAATGGGCTTATGATAACGTTTACGTTAATTTTCATTGCTACATAGATTACTATTTTACTTTAAAACAAAACTAGATAAATTATTGTGGAAAATAATCGTTCTAAAGTTTTCGATTTATGATTTCATACAGGGCTGATTTCAAAGCAATTTTATTAAGTGTGATAATAAATATTATTTTTCGCGCTGGTAATGACTCGATGAGATACCTAATTACTTTCCCTGAAATAATTCAAGTTTTTTTTTCACAGTTGATTAATAAAATGAAATAAAAACCTAACACGCTATGAAATCAGTCTTCAGTTTCAAACCTTTGTTTTGTTTTGCCTAATAAATAAAACTAAGTAATATTCAATGAGTTTTTAAAAATGTCTTCAGTAAACTGTTTTTTAAGTACCTACCTATACCTAATTTTAGTTTTTAAATGTTAATTTAATAACTAATCCGAATATTTGTATAAATTAGTTATTGTGGTTGTTTATGTCTTCACATTTTGTAAGGGCTGGCAAAATGTAAAACTGTATTATAACAATAGTGAAATTAATATACGCAGTTGTCAATTTTAATGTTGCTTCATTTTATGCCTTTTCCCTTATGAAATAAAGTCTGTTTTCGTTGTCCTACACTCGGAGTTACCTAAACTAGTATCGAGGCCGAGGCTTACCTAATAACATAATATCGCGCCTGTAATCTCTAAAGGCGCTCCCACACCGCGAGCATTCGCCTGTAATATAACGTTACGTTACAGTACCCTTATCACGAGTTTTCACTGTATTACTTTACAGCGTCTTTCCAGTATTTACAGCGTTTCTTGTATTTATGGAAGAATGGAACAGCGCCTCTGGTGTCCGAAGAAGGAACAAATTTTTTCACCTCACCCGCTCGGAAAGATTCTATTTCTCATTCAAAATCTGAGCGCAAAACTCCATTTTGTGCTCTAGAGCACAAAGTGTTGTTTAAAATTCGAACACGTCTTGTATTCAATTGTTTTCTACTTTTCTAAACTGGCAGGCGAGCCACCCCCGCCACATTTCCTCGCTGTGTGAGGTGAAAAGTTGTGTGTTGCACTCGGCAGCAAAGTTTTTCTGCGTCTCGTACCTTTGAAAACTTCGCATCGCTCAGGATTCTATATTTGAACCGCTCGTTTCTCTCGCGGTTCAATCTTAGAATCCTTCGCTCGCTCAGTTTTCCATTCAAGTACTCGCGCCAAAAATCAACTTTGCAGCCTTGCATAACAAATAACTATTTCACCTCACACGCTCGGAAAGATTCTATTTCTCATTCAAAATCTGAGCGCAAAACTCCATTTTGTGCTCTAGAGCACAAAGTGTTGTTCAAAATTCGAACACGTCTTGTATTCAATTGTTTTCTACACTGGCAGGCGAGCCGCCCCCACTGCACTTCCTCGCTGTGTGAGGTGAAAAGTTTTGTGTTGCACTCGGCAGCAAAGTTTTTCTGCGTCTCGTACTTTTGAAAACTTCGCATCGCTCAGGATTCTATATTTGAACCGCTCGTTTCTCTCGCGGTTCAATCTTATAATCCTTCGCTCGCTCAGTTCTCAATTCAAGTACTCGCGCCAAAAATCAACTTTGCAGCCTTGCATAACAAATAACTATTTCCTTGAAATTTTTCAATTTGAAATTGTCAAAGTTTCAGTTTACTTTTCGCCAGAATAAATGAAAACTCATGATAAGGCCTCTAATTCGAACATTTCATCAGTGACTGAAGACAATGGGCGTTTTTCCATTAGCCGGCACGGCACCGGCACCGGCGACGGCGCCGGCGTAGTGCCGGTGCTGGGAAGCAAAAATGTATGAACGCCGTGCCGGCGCCGGCGCCGGTAAGTGCAAAAGCGAGCCGTACATTTTCATAAATTTTAATTGCTTCCCCGGCACCGGCAAGGCGCCGGCGCCGTCGCCGGTGCCGGTGCCGTGCCGGCTAATGGAAAAACGCCCAATCGAGCATCACAATGCGGACCTTGTATCAAATCTAAGTATACTAAATGTACCTACGCGAATGTTCGTCATTCAGGGAGGTAGTATTGTAATGTAATGCTCAAAGTCGAATCTATAATGTTACATTACACGCGAATGCTCCCGGTGAGGTACCAAGGTTAGCAAGTGTTAATGATATTATGCCAACACTTGGTACGTAAGTACACTCATGTTTCGCTACTTAGGTACGTTAAATCTACTTATAGGAGCGAGCTGGGTTGCAGGAATCTCCAAGTAGGGTAATATCTACTGCGGCCCTGGAATGCAAAGGACATGTGAAGAAACAGGGTTCTCTTTAGTTAGTAACCGCCTTACCACAAAAAGATCTGTTGAATGCTTGTCTAAATCGACCCTTAGGTATTCCAAATAAACAAAAATATAAACAAAATTTCCCGTTGGTATAAGGGTCGATTTGTAGTTAGGTACTTACACCTTTTTTAGACAAGCATTCAACAGATCTTAGCCTTTGACAGTTTTTAGGGTTCCGTAGTCAACAAGGAACCCTTATAGTTTCGCCATGTCCGTCCGTCCGTCCGTCCGTCCGTCTGTCCGCAGTTTAGCTCAGAGACGCACAGTACTAGAGAGCTGTAATTTGGTGTAAATATACGGATTTGTTGCGCCGAAAAAGTGGTAAAATAAAATCTCGTAAAATATTTTTTTTTAGGGTACCTCCTGTACACGTAAAGCGGGGATGTTTTTTTCTCTCTCACGTACCCCTTAGTGTGGGGTATCATTAAATAGGTCTTTAAAAAATATTGATAGTTTCCGTTAACAATTTTTTGATAAAAAGATTCGTTTGTGAAATATTAAGCTTTAAAGTGCTAATTTTTGCTCGACTCGAGTGTCCCCCCCCCCTCTACCAGCTAAACGGTTATGTTTGGGGTTGTGAAAAAATTCACAATAGTAGTACATATAACGAAGTTTAAAAGAAAATTATCATGACTAAGTAGACTTTACAAGTTTACTAGTAATAGTCGACCAACTTATAAAATGTACTTAGGTAACATCAACGACGATATAATACTAGACTACGCATTGCACGATCTAACGAACAAAACTATTCTGCCAACTCGCTGAGGTACTACGTAAGCGAGGGGGGCAGGGTACTGCGTTGTGATTGGCTAACTCAAGGTCTGTTCTGACTCAACGTATGTTTACGGCTCACAGGATTGGTCGAAATGAGACGGATATAAGACTTTTTTGCCTAATGTGTTGGCAGACATCGGTCGCCTGTTATTACGAGTCTAGTATTATATCGTCGTTGGGTAACATATTTTCCTAAACAAAATGTATCGGAGAACATGTTCTTCAACTGCAAATGTAAGTTTGTCAACTTTATTTTTATAATAGGTGGGTATGTTTTGGGGATAGGTTATAGGTTTTTATTGTCAACTATTTTTAACTAACTTCAAAAAAGGAGGAGGTTCTAAATTCGTCGTAATCTTTTTTTTATGTATTTTCCCCGATTTCTCAAAGACGCCTGGACCGATTTTGAAAATTCTTCTTTTTAAAATTAAATTCAGCGAATCAGTTTAGTTAGTTCGCATAAGTATTTTGATGGGCAACTACGGAACCCTACACTGTGCGTGGCCCGACACGCACTTGGCCGGTTTTTTTTAGACAAGTGTTCAACAGATGCTGTGAACAGATGTTTATCTTTCTTGTGTAAGACGGTATGAGTTTAACAGCCCATCCACCCAGGGCGAGCCCATTACCACATCCAGACTCCGTGGTTTCTTCTGAGAGATTCCTGATCAACAAAAATGTAGGTAATAAAGAAAACTTGCTCAGCTGTCGCAAGAACCCTTCGTACACAAGGCGACACAAGTCTCTGATACTTTACGACTTTGGCGACCATTGGGGCGCGTGCTTGAATACCGAACCTATATGGTCCTCAATTGCGATTAGTAACGATTCGCCTGGATATCAAAGTCGTAAGGTTTTGGAGACTTGTGTCGCCTTGTGTACGAGGGGGCTAAACGAACGAGATAATGAGGCAAACTGTCAACAAATCACCATCATTGTACAGACAAAACAGTCAATTTTCTATAAGTAGATTTTCAACCTTATCATAATAGTGGAAGGTTAGTATTCATTTAGTCAAATTTGACAGATTCGGGTAAGTTGATCTGCTGGCGTTTATAAGTGTACAATAGGGGTCATCATCATAACTGGCAGCTCTGCTCCACTTAGTTTTGACTAGGTATAAGGCCTTCTCCCGTGTGTACCTTAGTTCCCTGACCTGTGTGAATTCAACCAGGTCCTACCTAAGTTCTTCAGAATATCACCCACCCAAGTGGCCGTTGGTTGCTCTGCTGCTACTTCTAACCACTAGACCAACAGGCCTGTTAGAATAATAATATAATATTTAATTTTAATTGCTATCGATAATATAAGACGTAGTGACCGCAGGTGGAGTAAAGTTCTCACTATATTATAGTGAGAACTTTACTCCACCTGCGGTCACTACGTCGGTTAGTGGCCCTGACTGCTATGCCGGGGGTCGTGGGTTCGATTCCCACCCAGGACAAATGTTTGTGTGATGAGCACGATCATTTAATTTTGTTCTGTGTCTGGGTGTTATTTATCTATAATATGTATATGACGGAGGTTCGAGCAGCTGAGACACCACGTGTCGCTGTTTTTCCGTCATCGGACCTCCATTATGGGCGTGTTGGTGCAGGTAGTTGAAAAATAATATTCACAAAATATCTCACTTAATTTAACTTTTAATATTTCAACAAAACTTTTTTCAAAAAAATTTAACCGCCTTCAAAAACAACCACAAAAAAGGGTAAAATAACCTATAAAATAACTTTTCTTTCGGAAGTCGGTGGCTTTGTTTTTTTATTTCGTTGTCTTGTTTACCACCGACTTCCGAAAGAAAAGTTATTTTGTAGGTTATTTTACCCTTTTTTTGTGGTTGTTTTTGAAGGCGGTTAAATTTTTTTGAAAAAAGTTTTTTATTTTACTCTTTTTAGTTTAGATATTCAACCCAAATTCTATATTTGAAAAAATTTATGGCCCAGGGGCGGCGGCGCGGCGCCGGCCCGGCGTTGAGTCCTGCCGGCGTCTTTTTTATAAATTTTTGCTTCCCCTTCACCGGCACTGGGCCGGTGTTGGGCCAGCTAATGGAAAAACGCCCTTTCAATGAAAGCAATATTAATTTATTGCACGCATTTTGTTCCATAATACTAGTTAAGCTCAAAAGTCCAATAGCCATGCCAAATAATATTTTAAAAACTGCAAATACTGATGAAATGTCAAAGTCAAAGAAAGAAAACTGTCGCATTTGCCGATGGCTCCTTGCTGAAATTATTAATATATTGATTTGCCGGCTGGTGCGTCCTCAATTAAAGTTTTAATGATTAAATACTGAACATTAATTCGCAGTGCGGGGTCCAGCCGTACGAGAAACGGGATATACCTAATTTTGACGTACTTTAGTGAACATAAGACAACCCAACCTTACAACTGTATGAAAATCACAATGTAATATTATTATTTTATGCTCTAATTTGATAATGTCTACTTCAAGCAACGTTTCGCAGTCAACTTATTCCCCTTCGGAACCTGAGACTCCTCAGGTAAGTCCTAAACTATATAAACAAAAATCAATTGCCTCATGTGTAAAGATAAACATCGCTTGACAACGGCGCCATCATTTGGTTGTTATTTTTTTGTTGTGATCGTTAATGTTAGGTAATTTTAATATTTTAAGAGAATATAGTATAATTATTTACAAGACGTGTCTATCTTATCCAACTTCTGACAAATAAACAAAAAATATGTTATACCCTTTGCTAGTCAGCTGTTGCCTATAAAAAAAAGTGTTGATTTCAGACTACTCTGAGCCAAATATCATTTATTTATTCTTATTTTATTAATTATCACAAACACAACTATCATTACAGGCAATAATCCTAATGTGATAATGGTCTTTAGTTAAATCATCAAGATCTATTCAGCTGTTCTGACATGAATGAATTGCAAACATCCCTCCAAGCATCTAAACTTCGCAATTTTTAATATTATTTTGATTATTTAACCTTTACTGATCAGTAATGGTTTGTTTGTTTGTAGTAGAATTCTGATCAGAATAAAGAACTGTTTAGACTTCTTGACATAATATAAGAGTTGAGTCCTGTGTGAATCATCAATTACCTGATATTTTAATTTAAATTATAATACTTATCAACCAATTTCCTTAATTTCAGAACACAACACAAAGTAGAATACAGAATTTTGACCAATCGCTGAATCACGCTGATCTCGGACTCAGTATTGAACAGTCAATGAAAAATGCCCTAAAAGAATTACACCAAAAGCGAATTCAATCTTTGAGGAAGGAGCTTGACTATCTAAAATCTACTGAATGGGAGTTTGAGTATGACAAAGGATTTGTACAATAAGAATAACTAAATAATTAACAAAGTAACGTCGTCAAAATGGTTTTCTCCTACATAAAGTCGTTTTTTTACAATTTACTTGGCATTGATCCTTATGAGGAATATGACAAAGAAATGGAGAAATGGGTCGCTGAAGAGCTTATAAAACTAGATCTAGAGAGGGAGGAGGAAGAAAATGAAGTAAATGCAGATGCGCAGGACGAACTTAGAAAAGATTGTTTTCAAAGGACTGGTAAGTATTTTCTCATTTCACACCATGATGTGAAAAAGCTCCTTTTGCAGATCATAATTTCATTACCTACCTCATAATGTATAGTTCCAGAGATTAGCATGTTTTAAAATACATAATTACATATAATCGCATGTTAAATGGCGGGCTATGCTCGGTGTTTCTCTACGTGATCGAATCCGAAATGAGGAGATCCGTAGACGAACTAAAGTCACCGATATAGCCCACCGGAATAGCAAGCTGAAGTGGCAATGGGCAGGCCATATTGCTCGCAGAGCGGATGGCCGATGGGGTCGAAAAGTACTAGAGTGGAGACCACGGACCAGCAAGTGCAGTGTAGGACGTCCACCAGCAAGGTGGACAGACGACCTTATAAAGGTCGCCGGAAGACGCTGGATGCAGGTCGCTTCCAACCGGTATAAGTGGAAATCAAAAGGGGAGGCCAATGTTCAGCAGTGGACGTCCTACGGCTGAGAAGATGCATGTTAAAAACACATAATTTTTAACATGCAATTATATTATAACTGTAACTCAAAACGGTAAGTACTGTAAGTACGTGAATTAAGGTTATGATAACTGTAGTTTGATGTATGTCTAATTTCAAAGCACTTATGATTTTCAGGGGTAATAAATTACATCAGTGAAGATAATGGCTACGTACTGATAGATGGAACGTTCTTCTTTGACATATCTTCTTGCTCTATTCCCTTGCAACTAAACGACAAGGTTGAATATCTATGCTACAAAGATTCCAATGACTCCATAATTGTTGTGCGAATACTTGCAAACCAAGGAGAGCACTGGGGTGATAATGATTTTGAAGCTGAAGAAAACGGTTACCAATTACTAGAACATGTGATCATCGGTGAAGTAGACTATCGGAAAGACCGTTTGGTGATTATGAAAGAAAGTGATCTGACTTTTAGTCTGGATAAAGTTGTGGCTAGTTTTGTACCAATAAAAGGGGATATACTGGAACTGTTGTGTAAGGTCAAATTTGATGAAGATAAACCCATGGATATTACTCTCAACAATGTGAGTATAATAATTTTATTTATTTTAAGAATTATGGAACTAACATAACAAAAATGCAACAGCTGTCCAAAATTCAAGTTTCTGCATTTAGAGGTTTCGGCTGTAGTCGAGTCTTAAAACCATACCCTGTTCTTTTATATAATTATATAAATTATCATTTTTGGAAATACTAGGGCTTAAACAGTTAGAGCAAATTCGTTTTTGCCTCTGGTTTTGGCTCATTTTGAATCTCCCCTGATGGTAAGCAATGATGTAGATGTCGCTAGTGTTGCACTCTTGCCTAGAAGTATCCTATTCAATTTTGACTTGAAGGCCCCAAGGGAATAGCTATCAGGAAATACATTTCACGAAATCATTCAAACAAGTCCAGTCATCCTCAAACTGACACCTGTCAGCAAGAAATGTGCCCAAGACACTGCCAGTGTTGCCTCTCAGCAGTTATAGGTCAATATTCATGGTGTCCTTGAGGTCAAGGTCAAATGACATAAGGGTCAAGTTCAAGAAACTTTGAGGTCAAGGTCAAGTGATTCCGGAGGTTATATCAACGATATAACGATTTTATTTTTTAGGTGGTGGAAGTAGTATCTTTTCGGCCAGTGAGAAGCAAAGTCTTATCTACAACAATTACTAAATGGAATGGAGAAGAAGGAATTTGTGATAAACAAATATATCTCAATAGTAAACATTGCATTACCAGTGGTGGGGAAATACAAGTTGGAGCTAAGGTAATATAAACTTTATTACAAGAAATTCAAGTTCTCCTACATCGAGTGAAAAATAACGAAAATAACGATCCCTGTTCTACTGTGTAACTAAAGAGTTTGTATGAAAGAATTTGATCTGTATGTTAAACCCATAGAATGTAAATATAAATGCGACATAATAGTATTCCTTTTCACGAATTTTTTTAAAATATAAAATCTGGGCAGGCTAACCAGTGTTTTTGTTTATCTCATCTTACTTGTTTAAATAATAAAAAAAGCCACCAGTAGCAGCTTCTGTGTAAAATGATAAACTTCATTTTTACACAGAAGCTGTTACTGGTTGCTTTTTCAGAGTCGTATTATGACTTGGACCTACACAGTCGCCAATTACTGGTTAACCAGCGTTTACATTTCAATAGTGCGTTCATGTTACAGGTGTACATTGAAGCTGTGGAGAGCTATCAAGGCAACTGTTCATGGAGAGTAATACGAGTAGACATAACACAAGAAGCACAAGCCATTGAGACCACTCCAGAAGCGGAAGACATACCAAACATAGAACAACAAAGCTTAGAAACAGAAAAAATCAACAACATAGAAGTAACATACCCTCTGAAGTTTGACAATGTAAAATTTCATGAAAATCCCCAAATAGATCTGGTTATTACAAACAAGAGTAATCAACCAATTATAATGTATAAATGGATGCTGCTTTGCAAAAAAAGAGACTCGCAAATCAATGTAAACCCTATTTTAAACAATTCAACAAGAATATACCCAAATAAGACATTTCACTTAACAGTCACTTGCACCCCTAAGTTCTACGGAAGATCTAAAGAACACATGATAATAACTTTCAGAGGCTTCAAAGTAGAACGATTGATCGACATAAATATTTTATGTGCCATTATTTCTAACCCAGTTGAGAATGGCAATGATTTCCAAAACTGCGATAAGAGAGAAATTATGAAGAATATAAGAAATGAACAAAACGACTGTTGTGTGCGTGGAGTACCCTTAAAGAGGACACCTAATTTCATTGCAGTCAAACTTGGACTATATAAGATACCAGATAAAGTGTGGACAGCCGTTTTAGGCAATAATTATGAAGAAAGTAATGATAGGAATGAAATTTTACTTAGAATTGAAACTCGTTTGCCTTGTCTCTTAAAAAATTTAAATATTAGTAACTACACAGATAGATGGCACACTTTGCTATACTTGGAAGAGATTCAAGCAATAATCGCTATGAAAACTTTCAATATGAAGTCTGCATATTTGGTCAAACATCAGGAGTACCTCGGACTACAAGTCAAGAGGCTGGCTGAACGGAGACCCTCTATCATTATTGGAGATAAAGTTGTCGTGAAAGACATTTGGGACGAACATGCTCCTTCTTATGAAGGCTATATTCATGTTATTAGAGGCGATATGGTATTGATCAAGTTCCATCCCCGATTCCATGAAAGTTACAGAGGTGAAGATATTTCTGTAGAATTTCACTTCAACAGAACTCAAATGAGGAGAGCACACCAAGCCATTAATTTAGCAATATCATCATTAGGTCCCGATGTCTTGTTTCCATCTCGTCTAATAACACGGCCACCGCAAATACCATTGGAAAATTTGAAAACTATCAAATGGTACAACCCTAGTATAAACACTCGTCAAAAAGAGGCTGTGACTAATATTTTGATTGGGGAATGTCGTCCGATGCCTTATTGCATATTTGGGCCACCAGGTACTGGCAAGACCGTTACTGTTGTAGAGACGTTATTACAAATACTGACACTTATACCAGACAGCAGAATTTTAGTTGCAACACCATCAAACAGTGCAGCCAACTTAATAACAGAAAGACTATTAGAATACCGTCACTTATTTTCAAGTTCTATAGTCAGACTCATTGCAAACTATTTGGTTGACTCTGAAAATATTCCTGAAATAATAAAACCTTTTTGTGCTACATTGAATATAGCCGTAGAAAATACTTCAAGACCGACTCATATGGTTCAAAATAGCATAAATATGGGAGTGCATGCATCGTATGTTGCGAGACATCGAGTTACTATTGGGACTTGTCACTGTCTTGGATCTTTGGTACAAGTTGAGCTTCCTAAGGGACATTATACCCACATAATAGTGGATGAAGCAGGCCAAGCAATCGAACCAGAGATAATGATCCCTATGTCATTTGTTAATAAAGAATCCGGCCAGATTATTGTAGCGGGTGATCCACTGCAGCTCGGGCCCGTTGTATTGTCTGAATATGCCAAAGAGTTTGGACTAGATATTTCATATTTGTCGCGAATGCTAGAAACATTCCCTTACCAGAAAGATTTTGCTGCCTTTGAGAGCGGTTTTAATAATAAATTGATTACACAGTTGACTGATAACTACAGATCTTTACAAGAAGTGTTAAACTTGCCAAGTAAAGTGTTTTATGATTCGTCTTTGATTGCTAAAATGGATCGAAGTACGCCATTTATACCGAAGATTATTGATGCCGTTTCAGAGATATTTGAAATGACTGATGAAATAAAAACCGGCGGGATGTTTGTTTACGGAATACGGGGAAATAATGCCAGAGACAAGGACAGTCCTTCTTGGTTTAATCCTGAAGAGGCGTCAATGGTTGCACTGACTATGTGTAAACTGTATAAGATGAATATATCACCTGATGATATTGGTATCATAACACCTTATCAAGCACAGGTAATCTCTACTATTATTCTATATGCGAAAGTTTGAGAGGACGGAAGGATGGATGTTTGTTACTCTTTCACGCAAAAACTATAAAATGTTTAGAATCACACATAGGATACCTTTTATCTCGATATTATGTTCTTTTGGGATAATTTTCTAAACACTTTCTGTATTTTATATATTTTCGACTAGCATGTTCATGTTTTAGTACGAAAACGAGTAACTCGTGGCTAAATAATTACAGCCGCACAAGCCGATCGTCCGGGTTAAGCCGCGCTTGCCGAGGTTGGTCTGTGGATGAGTAACCCTGTCATAGAGTTTCCTCCGTGCCTCGGAAAGAACGTAAAGCCTTTGTTCCCGGCTGTCATTTGTAGATCTTTGACAATCATTATTAGATAAGCTCTAAAGTCTGACAACCAGTCTTACCATGGGGTATCTTATTACCCAATTTGTGGAGGTCCGATAGGCAGTCGCTCCATGTAAAATACTGATATTCAGCTGCATCTGGTTCGACTGGAAGCCGACCTCAATATAGTTAAAGGAAAGGCTTGACAGATGATGAGTGTAAAAGAATAAGATAAAGAAATATTAATACGCACACTATTTTCCAGATAAAACACCTACGCCGTTTATTCGATAACATGCTTTTGGAGCGTCCCAAAATAGGAACCGTAGAAGAGTTTCAGGGTCAGGAAAGACCCCTCATCATCATATCAACTGTCCGTTCTTCCGAAGCCCTATTAGTTGAAGACCAGAAGCATTCCTTGGGGTTCGTGAAATGTCCCAAGCGTTTTAATGTTGCCTTAACGCGAGCTCAGGTAGCCGCCATACTATTTTGTGACCCCCATTTATTACGGACTGACTCACTATGGAATCAAGTAATTAATCAAGCGTACAAAGAAAATAAGTATATGGGATGTGCTTTGTCGCCTAATTTTAGTGATGAGAGCAATGAGCTGAAGATTTAGATTTAATTTGTTATGTTAAATGTTAGATAATAAGTTTACTGATGTTGTATGAAGTATTGATTACTAGATACATCAATGGAGTGAATTGAAGTAAAACTTTTACCGTCGTTCCACAAAATGTTAAATATTCGTTGAAACATGTTTAATCGAAACAGATGGTTAATGTTATGTATTTTTTGGGAACAATTTAAATGCTCATGCCTTAAGGCTAAGTACCAAAAAAATAATGAAATACCTAGTTTTTAATTTGAAATTTGCTTGTAAAAATGGATAAATGCTCACCCAATATTATTTAATCTAGTCGAAGTCCGGAAACTTGGGCACTAAAGACAACACTGAACTCATAATAGAAGCGCAGCGCGGCTTCATCTAAAAGCTTCATTTGTACAATATTTCTTGAAACACAATTAAATGAGCATTTATCCAGCAAGTATTTCTAATTTATTGGTAGTACAGACGGCAGCACATCAACCCACTCTAATCTATCATTTTTCTTCAATAGGTTTTCAACTTTATCGCAAAAGTATGTAGGTTTATGTCCAATTGATTAAAAGTACTGATTGAGGTAGGTTGATGTGCTGTGCGTCTGTACACACGGGTACACATCAAGCTATACAATACAAGTTTCTTGTGGTCTCGATTTGTATGATATTTCCGCACATTCAACGGTTAGCTTATACTAAGGTTTTGTATAGCTTGATGTGTAGCCGTGTGTATAAGCCGGTGCATTGAAGAAAGGATTCTAAAATGGCGGCTTGTACTTGCGTTGACAGATAGTACAGTCAGTATATAAGATTTTAAAAGAAAGTTTTTTTCAAATTAAAAATAATAAAAACAAGACTGGATCACAATAATTTCTCAAACTTAACCTAACAATAAAACAAAATTAAAACAACAATAATCAACAGGTAACAACGGAAAATAACAGAAAACTATAGTAAATATTCTTAAAAAAGATCAGACTATTTTTTTTCTGCTTACGATACGCGCTATTCTTTTTTAAGAATATTTACTATAGTTTTCTGTTATTTTCCGTTGTTACGGCACTAGTGTGCGAGCGAGAGAACACGATAAGCGCCGCCATATAGGATTCCTTTCTTCAATGAACCGGGTTATACAACAGGTGCATTTCTGCTTTTAAACAAAAGGCATTTTTATCTTTTGTTCCACTCCTGGACTCCAGTTTTACTCGATACTGTGCTTCTTGCCGATTCGTATTTTATATAAATAGCTAAATACTTATTTCAATGTTAAAATCTCTATCAAAGTTTTATCTCAATTCTCACTTTTGTCTTTTCATCCCATTTTATGATACCTATACTTACTGGATGCGAGAAGCTTCCGATCGGTCTGTCTCAATGAATTAAAATATAAGGCCGTGCGCTGCGTTAGGCGGGCCCGCGTGGCGTGCTGTTCTCATCGACGGGCGACCCGCTGCACGCAGCGCTGATCTATGAGATTACATGAAACAGCACACCAGGGTTGCCAACTCAATGCCACGGTTGGGTGCTAAGTAACATCTCAAATAGTGCTAAATTGCTAGAAAGTTTCAAAAATAGTGCCAAATATATGAATTTAATATAATAAAAAAGAACACATAACAGAATATGTTTTAATTTTCGAATTATTGTTAAGAGGATTGTATAGCGGCTGCCTTTTCAAAAAATAGATACATATTTAGAAAAACTCGTGCTGTCCCTCTCGCTCGTTGAAAAACCCCTGATCGTGCGATAGAGAGCGTTGCAGCTCGCGACTGATTGAGTATTTTTTATATGAAATTTGTCTCTCGGGAGAAAACGTTTTTCACATACTAAATCACGTCCAATCTGTTAGATTCTAGTGTCAATCGTTTCGGCATATTATATTCTAGGTTTGTAGGTTTTGCTTTTGTTCTAAAATTTCTTTGTTTTTAAAATACAAAGGTTTTACTTCAATGAAGATTTTGTCATAAAAAAAGTAACTTTTAGGCGCCTGTTACTTTCAAACTATTATAAATTTTGAAAAAAAGAAAACCTATAAACCTAGTTTTTTACAGTTTCAGAAGCATTCTAAAAAATCATTGAGATAGGATAACATTTAGGGGCAGGAAAACGTTTTCTCTTTTAGTATGGACGAGCGCTCGGTAGACGATAGTCTTAAGTACATTAATATCTAAAAGTTATATTAAAAAACAAAAACAAACAAAGATATAGTTAAATTGGAAAATGTGACCATTGAATTTTACAAATTAAAAAACATACAAATTGGAAATACTAAATTAAAATACGATGAATGAAAAACAAAAATGAACGAAAAACAAGCAAGGTTAGACAAAGAAGGTTATCTTAGAGAAAAATACAAACATAGCACTGTTCGCCTCGTCTGCCATACACGCCTTTATTTTCACGTTCACGGGAATCCCCTACCGAAGTGCCGCAGATTACGGGAATCCCCTACCGAAGTGCCGCAGACTACACTAGTTTGCGTTTTGTTACTTCAACCAAAGCTGCATTTTGTGAGCGAATGCAACATCAAAATTAGTGCTAGATTTAGTGCTTGGTGCTGTTTCTTAAATTTCAGTGCTAGGCACATGAAAATAGTGCTAAATCTAGCACTCAAAGTGCTGAGTTGGCAACACTGCACGCCACGCGGGCGCCCGCGCCGTACGCACGACTAACGCAGCGCACGGCCTAAGAAAGTTGTTTTTACTTGGCGACACTGTAGGAAACATCATTATCACCGACATGCCCGCCAATGTGCTTATAGTATTAACAGTAATAAAAATAGCTGTGTAATAATTTTTATCTACAACCGAGAGTATATTTTTATCTATGTATCTCCCAATATACATTTTTTAGAGTTCCATAGCCAAAGCCATCTGTTATCATATTTTAAGTTAAACAATAGAAAATTATTATTATTTAGAGCTCGATTTTTTAAATAAAACTATATTTTTGACTACGTTTTTATTTTATTTTTAACCGACTTCAAAAAGAAGGAGGTTATCAATTCGACGGTGTTTTTTTTTTTGTGTGTTTGTTATTCGATTACTCCGCCAATTGTGGACCGATACGGTACGGTATACAGGCCACTTAGGGTCGATTTATACTAGCGCAGAGTCGAAGCGAATTTCTAAAACTGAACATAACAATTTCTACCTTAACTCCACAGCGTAACGCACTACTAAGATTTTAAAAAGTCGCGCGCATTCTTCAGAATTCGCGCGTCTGCGCGCGCATTCTTCAGAATTCGCGCGTCTGCGCGCGAACAACGCCGATCGTGAATCGTGAAAATCTTAGAAGTAAAGTGTGCGTTACGCTGTGGAGTTAAGGTTGAAATTGTTATGTTCAGTTTTAGAAAATGCGCTTCGATGCGCTTCGACTCTGTGCTAGTATAAATCGACCCTTAGTTACCGGAGAGATCATGACACGATTATTAAGAAAAAACGTAGACTAAATTAAATAAAATTCCAGAATGTTTGGAAA
The DNA here is from genome assembly GCA_954870645.1 of Agrotis clavis. Taxonomy (NCBI): domain Eukaryota; kingdom Metazoa; phylum Arthropoda; class Insecta; order Lepidoptera; family Noctuidae; genus Agrotis; species Agrotis clavis. The sequence goes on from OX940938.1 coordinate 3,636,210, forward strand.
TCGCAACCATAGATTACTTATATGCAACGACGATATAATACTAGACTACGCATTGCACGATCTAACGAACAAAACTATTCTGCCAACTCGCTGAGGTAATACGTAAGCGAGGGGGGCGGGGTACTGCGTTGTGATTGGCTAACTCAAGGTCTGTTCTGTCTCAACGTATGTTTACGGCTCACAGGATTGGTCGAAATGAGACGGATATAAGACTTTTTTGCCTAATGTGTTGGCAGACATCGGTCGCCTGTTATTACGAGTCTAGTATTATATCGTCGTTGCTTATATGCCAGACAAAAAAAAGTGACCAAGAAAATAATATTGCATCAATCGGTGCAAACATTGCGCCTTTTTTATTTTTTGCTGTATTCAATTTAAATCTGGAGTAACAGGTACTCCCTAACTCGCTCTCCGTACTATCTGCTATGTACATTGGGCATGCACGACGCAAAATTGAACAAACGCTGGCTATATCGCCTGAAGACAGGGGGCAAAAGAAAGAAAAAACACATAATTAACTTCTTTGTATTTATTTTTCGTATTAAAATTGTTTCATTTAATAAATCCATGATGTTTATAAACGTAATACAGTAGTTATATAACGCATCGAAGCCATGTCCATCTATGTATGATATTTATTACATTAATATTCAACGACTAACCGTACTGATGAATGGACTGCTTGCGCGCACGCACACATACATAAACACGCACACACTTGCGCGGGCGCAGCGTGACAGGCCGCCATACTTCATTTATTACTAACTCTATAGTTACATTATTACTTATACAAGTACTTAAAAACCAACAATTTAGTACAAATGGGGACCTACCACCACTTATCATAGCAGTATTTAAATGATTGAGAAAGAGATGAATATTCTTCACAATAGACTTGAGTAAATACTGCTTTAGAGGTGGAGCTAAAGTCCCTGTAAATGGAAAATAATTTAATTTAAATAGCACGATTTTTCTTCAACAATTACATAACATTTTAGACTAGCTTATTTTGGTATGATAGTCGCGTTAGATAGAGGGTGTATTTTCGCAACTTTCGGCGCTCGTCAACTCATTTAAACTTATAAAATAACTTCAGACTATGGAACATGACGACCGACATATTGTGGGCGGCCTGCCACACTGGTTATTGTAATAAAATATTACAATAAATTATACACCAAAGTACTTGGGAAGACATCTTGTCAAAGTTACTACTAAATAATCTGTCAATTTTATAATTATGCATAATAAAATCCCAAATTCATTGCTACCACAGTTGGCAAGAATTATTTGATAACAAAACGTACTGTCAAATTATTATTAGTAAGCTGCAATGTCAAAATGTCAACCCAAGTACACTTTAGGCCAGAATAAGTACACCATCTAATAAAATAAATAGTATTTTACTAATTTCACATTGATGGGTCACTCATTCTGGCCCCGATTTCATACATATTTTGTTTGTATAATATTAAGGCCGTGAGACATCTACATGATTTCCATATAATTTGAACGATTAAGAGTGGATGGATAAGCAAAATAAAACACAAATCGTACAAATGTTACCTACAAGCAAAAATCGTATGATAAATTTGTTAAATGACATTCACAACAAATGTCAGTTGTATGCCATTTTGACAGGAAAATGACAGTTGTTGTGTATGTTTGTCTGTTGTGTGTTGAATACACGATATTTCTCGCATACACAAATGACATACGATGTAGGTTAATCTGCATAACGGAAGTCAATCTCTCTTTACCCATCAAATAACTAACATTTACTTAACTTTCCTAAAAACACACCAATGTGCTCAACACACAACAGATATAAATTGGAAAAACTACTATTATTATTATGTGAAAGAAAATATTATGGAATAATATACAGCCAGGGGAAAAATATCCCCCAAGTCTACCAGTTTTAGTTACATTTTCATAGAAAACCATTCATTTTTTTAAAACAGGCAAAGTAAAAAGTGAAACGCGAATAATTTTTAAAATCTTAACACAATAATAATAGTTAAACACTTTTGTATGAAAACATAACCATAACTTTTTGACTTAATAATTAATTTATACAATAACTAGTAAACGGTTAGAATCTTAGTTCAGTTGAAAATTATATTAATGCAACCCATTGTAACCTTGTTTTATGAACCGAAACGGCATCAAATAACTTGTGTTTTTTTAACATTCTATAAAAAAAGAAGCTGAATAACATTGAATGCTATCTACTTATCATACAAAAATTTGTATATATAACTTGTTAAATAACTTAAATTACATTATTGTAACTTTATTAAGCATAACTTCATTTCAACCCCAAATATATACTGTTCATTTGATTATTATTTTTCTAAGAACTTTAGAAAATAAAGTATAACGTCGCTTTAGGTATTCACACTAATTTCCGTATTCAAAAAATAAATCCTGTGCGTTTGTTGTATGTTTTTACGCGGGTATGACAGATTCTATACATTTCTATCGCTTTTAAAATGCCCCGCTTTTCCTAAAACAGGTCTTTCAAAAACCCTTTATAATCCTATGTTTCATCACTTTTGAATACGGATACAAGCGTTTGAATCTCACAACAATCTTGTGTTTGTGAATTCTTGTACGATGCAGTTGTAATCGCAAATTCGGCATAGTATAACTTGAACATTGATGCCTTGGTAATTTTCTAGTACATTTAAAACCAACCTAGTAATTTTTGGCTTGGTCTTATTTACGTAAATGCCTACAGCATAATTTACTTCTTGGTAGTATTTGCTCGAAGGCGTATGTTTAGTTGAATGAGCATTTTTAGCTCTATTTCATGTCTAGTAATAAAAAATATCTTGATATCGGTTAAATGCTCAATTTCATTAAGTGTCACGTCTTTTTAATAATGTTGTTAATAATAAAAAATTTATATTTCCTTCCCAATTTTAAATCTAAAAGATTTTCTATAATGCCAGTTCATTATTTTTTTTTTAATTCACATTAAACTCTATTCACACTAATAAATCAAATTACGCGTATTAAAAATTATTATACAATTAAAAATAAATCTTATTTAAAATGTATCACACAACACCAATCTTTAGGAGACGGAATTTTTGATATAACAACATTTTTACTAAAGGGAAAGGTTATATAAGAAAAAGACATTCCGTCTATGAATTTTGAAAACAGCGCGAACTTTTGACTCGTTTTACATTGGTTTGTAGGATTATTATGCATAATAATTTAGTATTACAAAATATAGCGTTATATTACAGCCCGTATTGATAAACCGCTCTTACGTTTGAGATCGATCTTGATAAACGGATTTGACATTTAGAAACCAAGACGACGTTAACATTTTGACAGCTACTTTATTGTTGCCATATCAGTTTAAGAGCGGTTGTCGGACCAAAGAGGTTTTAATTCATAATAAAATCATTTCTAGCGGCCTGGCATCTAATCACACGTCGTCATTGAATAAATAAATGTTCGTATTTATATCTTAACTCTACATATATTGGTTATTGAAGTTAGATTTCATATAGTTTTTTAATTGAAATCCATTATTTGTCAAAAACCGCACATTTGCTAAATCTTAGTAATGGATTACAATCAAAATTACATTAATAATGTGATCATTAGCTGTCGGGACACCGATCAACTAAAGAGCTTATAGCCAAGATCCAATGTAAATAAAGAAATAATATAAACGCATGGAATAACTGTATTATATGTTAGAAACCCGCACTGGACCCGCGTGGTCGATTAGGTCGATTACGGCGCACTCTACATCACAGGGAGGTTAACGTTCCAGAAGATAATATTTTATAGATCATTAATTGCTTCACTTTCATTGGACTCTTGTCACAATAACATACAAAATAAGCTTACATTTGACCAATTTAGCAGTTTGTGAGTAAAACCATAGTAATTCACTTGCGATAATTTACAATAAATGCATTATAATTATAATATATTATAATAATTTAGTGCCTTCCCGGTGTACTGTCACTCCGTGATTTATTTCATATTGTGATATCGTATATTTTGATAGTGAGAACTATGACCATATTTCAGTAATACTCGGCTCTATTATGAACATCTAACTCACACTGAAAATCCAACAAAAGATTTTCAACGCTCTGCTTACTTGCCGAGAGTTGGAATTTCAACAATGAATGTTACGGCACTTCATATAAGTTCAGTTTTAGTGACTATGGTCATCATTTCTAGTTTCGCTTAGGACCAACTTGAGAATAATTCGTCAACTAATGCTTACATTAAAAATATTAGTATACTATATTCCTGCATTTTAAGCCTGTTAGCTAACCTAGTCTATCCCACAACTGGGCAAAAGGTTTTTACGGTTAATCTACAGTAAAAATGAGACGGATTTATTTTTACTAGCATAAGATATTTGGACTGAACGCGTTTACTATCTGCCCGTTTACACCAACACTAGGCGACACCATAGTGCAATACTATTTAGGCATTACATTTAGGTGTTTTCTTGTGATAGTGAGCACGGGCATTCGACGAATTTTAACTTAAGTTGGTCCTACAAAAACTTTGGCTTAGAAAATAACATGAAGCAATTTATTTTTATTAAATTACATAGTTCAGTAAATATTACTTATGTATATTTTATATAACACTGGCTAGAGTGACAGACACGACATAATCTGTTTTCATGCATACATATTGGCTAAGTAAGAGATCGCCCTTTCACCTTTAGATTGTATTTCCTACCTACATTTCTGCTTACCCGAAAGGTAATAAAATTAGTATGAAGTTATATAGATCGCAATTTTATTGTGAATATTGATGGTAGAAAGAAGTATCTAAGGCCCGTATTACAGAACGTCACTAACTAGATGAATTCAAGGCATTTGATTGGTTGAAATCTAGATTTAAATAGAGATCAGTGCTTGAGTTTCGTTCTGTAATACGGGCCTTAGTCTCGTATTACAGAATGTCGCTCAATACTCAAGCATTACATACAACTAGATTCAAGCCATTTGATTGGTTGAAACTAGTTTTAAGTAACGCTTGAGTCTTGAGCCTAAAGTTATACCGACCTAAGATTTGTTTTGAAGTACCACTCATTAATTAAACAAGAAAGCTGACCCGAAGTAATGATTAACCATTTTTGGTGTTCATATTCATCAACATAACCGGCTTTATTCAATCAAACCGAGCTGTATAATTATGTATTTCCCCTTACATTACTTGTTAGTATAAGGGATTGTCTGAGTTATCTCTGGCTTAGATTGTCTCAATCCACAACACAGGAGAAATTTCTAGTGAAGTAATTTAAAAAAAAATAACAATGTAGGTATGCGTCTACGAGTTGTAATCATCATTTTGTTATCCTCGTTTTTAAATATTTAACATTGGACTAAGATGACTTTGTCACTAAATTCATACTTCATATAAAAACCTAAATTTTTCTATGGATTTCTTATAAAAAGACGGGTTTTTATATCAAATATACTTTTAAATGCTAAGGCAGTTATTCCAGAGAAGTGCCAACACTAAGTCCGGCCATTTTGTCCAGTTCATCAATTTGTTAGTTAATCTATCTAAAATATTATCTAGCACCAACGACGAATAACAAAAACATTTGTTTTGATTTTATTTGAGATTAATGTGTGAATATTATTAAGGAAAGCACCGTGACACACATTTTTTATTTGTATTTTCATTACAAGGGACAAGCGTAAGTGCTGCCCTCTATGTTCAAGTCTTATCCATGGGTTTATTTTCTTGACCGCCGAGTCGATTAATCAAAGATGGTTCTACGCTATTTTATTATATTTCGCGTAAAGTGCAGTTTTCAAGCATTTGTGACATTCATAACCGGCGACCAAAAACATCATTGTCAATATAAATAACTACCTACCTCCAAGTATTCAATAATAGCGTGCCATAATCACAACCTCGCGTCAACCAGCCAATATATACGCAATGAAAACCGACTGCATTCAGTTACCAACCTTATCTATGCACAATTAGATCGCATTCTGCAATGTCAGGGGGTGGTTGTGAGTGGCCCCGTGACCGTTGTGCGTGGTGAAGTCATCGTCCAGTAGAGTGGCCACGTCGGACAACTTCTGGCTCTCGTTGGACAGTCGCTCGGACTGGATGAAGTTGGCGGAGATGTGGCCAATGTTGGCGGGCTGCGAGTTGCCGTTGTTGGCCTCGACTGGCGTGTTGGTGTTGGCTATTGGTGCGTTGTCGTTTGTTTGTAGTTTGGGTGTCGTCGTCTGCTCTGCGGTGTTGTCCTCAGTCTGGGAAGAAAAAGGTTGATTAGAATTGATTACATAAGTTCGGTCGAATCAACCGATTTCGACCGATTCCAACTACAAGTGAAAATCATCTTTACCACTACGACATGACATACAACGTGCGGTTGTCCCCGGGTAGATGAAAAACAAAACACGCTCACCACGACGACATAAAGTCAATCGAATTGCGTCATTATATCGTAGTAGTTAGGATTATTTTCATTTATAGGTTGGTAGAAATTACAAATCGCACGAAACGCGTCATTGGAAAGCTTATTAAATTTTCTAGTAATTAACACAATTTGAATTATGGAAAGCATGACTTTTAAATTAAATCGTATTATGACTACACAATTTGCTGTCATTTAGGAGGACAATTTTATTTAATTGTCCGAAAATAATAGCCATTTTGTGGTGGTCTCACGTTGCATAATGACCCAAAACCTACAATCAGCCACAGTCATTTATTTGTTTGCTTTTTGTCTTAGTTTTGGACAACGACGATATATTACTAGACTCCTAATAACAGGCGACCGATGTCTGTCAACACATTAGACAAAAAAGTCTCATATCCGTCTTATTTCGACCACTCCTGTGAGCCGTTAACATACGTTGAGACAGAACAGACCTTGAGTTAGCCAATCACATAGTACCTCAGCGAGTTGACAGAATAGTTTTTGTTCCTTAGATCGTGCATGCGGAGTCTAGTAATATATCGTCGTTGGTTTTGGAGAAGTAAGACAGGATTATCATGGACCCACAATATGGGTTGGAACCCAAAATATACTCACAGCGAGTTGTTCGGACAGTCCCAGTAGGTCGGCAGTGACGTTGCCGTTGTTGGGTGTGCTGTGCTGCGCGGGCGCAGGCGTAGGTTCTACGGAGTTGGGGAGTAGCTCCACAGGCGCAGGCGGTTGCGGCTGGAATAGAGGGGAATAGTATAAGTATTATGAATAAGTGATGGTTAGTAATGGAGGTTATATTGATAGCAATTGTAACTTTAATTTTGGGGAGCTTGTTCCGTAATTCTTCCCAGTTTTAATACTAGGAAATTGCAAAGACTGTACTTAGTAAAAGTCATTTTATGACTTTTAATTTAAATGTTCAGTGGTATTTTTCTTTTTGTTTAGCCCAGAGTTATTGCCGATTATCGTAGTAAATAATTAAATGAAATTTTATTGGGCCTAATATTCGAAAAATATATCATTTGTGCCAAAAGACTGATGGGCACCTGAGATTACCATATTTATATGGTAATCTCAGGTGCCCATCAGTCTTTTGAATATTATCAATTTAGTGTTGCAATTTGGTTGACCTTATAATTTAATAATTACCTGCGTGAAGTCCAATCCTAATAAATCAGCAGTGGCATTCGCGTTCCCGTTATCAGCGACCGGCGCAGGCGCAGCCGGGGCTTCTGTTGTGGCGGGCGCGGGGGCGTCAGCGGGAGCGGGCGCAGGCGCGGGCGCGGCAGCGGGAGTGGCGTCTGTGGAGGGCGCGGGAGCGGGCTCGGAAGCACCAGCAGCTTGTTGTTTGTTCTTGTCTTCTTCTGCCTGCTGCGAATATACAAAATACGAATTCGTTAAAATATTTAAACACAGAACTTAAGATCACAAAAGAATACACAAGATCTTAAACTAGATAGTTAGATACATTGTTAAACTACAGATTGATGATTAATATAGATAAACTAGATCCAAATTGAAACACGTAAGTGAACAAATAAGCAGCAAATAATATCATCATTAGCCTATAATGTTCCCACTGCTGGGACACATGCCTCCTCTTTACGAGAGCTTCAATTTGTATACTTAACACTTAAAGTAAGGACAATCATAACAAAACTCATAGAAAAACCTACCTTCCTAAGCCGAGTCCTAGCCATGATAGCCTCGACCCTCTGTTTCCTAGCCAGCCTCTCCTTCTCCTCTTTCTCTGCCTCCTCCCGGCGCAACTTCTCCGCCTCCTCCGCCGCCTTCCTCTTCTCTTCGTCCTCTTTGAGACGCGCTTGCTTCTCTGCTTCTTCGCGAGCTTTGCGTTCTGCTTCCTCGCGTTCGAGTTGTTGTTGAGCCTGGAAAAGTAAAGGGGAATAAGTTATTTAATTTACTGTCCTTGTGAAATATATGGTGAGAAACACGCAAAAAAAATCGGAGTACATAAGTTGCATGTACGGCCCATAGTTTTGTTTTTGTAACAATAAGACCAGTTATGCAGCAACGGCCGGAGAGGTTTCATGTCACCCTCAGCTTTCAGCTGAGCTAGGTATCGGGAGTGGATCGTAGAGACGTCTGTTTGTCATAATTTTGGTCTGTCACAAGGACACGGTGCGGCAGTGTGCTGCTTACCTAAAGAAGTAAGTCAGTACTGATCGGTGCAGGTAAAATTTGCATAAAGGAACCGGCAAATCTGTCAACCTATGTAACATAATTTAAGTGTGAGCGCATAAGGAAAAAGAGGCTCTATTTTGTTTGCATCGACCAGTACCGACCCCAAAACTTGCTCCTTTATCTAGGTATCCATACGCTGGAGGAGTATTCAGTTAGGGTTCAATATCTCTTTGCCCTCACCATCAGGCTAGGCATGGGTAACGTATCGCTCTCGATTATAACGTCAGAGACTGGATTTTGTAAGTATTTACCTCGATAGCTTTCCTAAGTTTCTCCTCGTTCATCTGCCTCTGCAGCTGTGCCAGCTCGCGCGCCTCCTCCTCCTCCCGACGTTGTCGCTCCTCCTCCTGACGTTGTCGCTCAGCTTCTTCTTCGGTTTCGCGTTGCAGTCTGGAAAATAAATGATTAAGATTTGAAATAATTTCAATAAATAAATCTTTGAAAACGTGTCCTGCCATAAATTTTCTTTTCTTTAGTATTTACAGGCAGTCAAACGCACCACACTAAGGAATTTAATAGCGTATTGTTATTTTGTATTTAGCTGTTTTTTTTTATAACTCAACAATATTTAGAGAGATACATAGGTTTATTTGGCCGCAATAAAAATCTGTTCTTAACAGAACATTTGCAACAGTTTAAAGTTTTTTTTCATGAGAGATATAAGGTCAAAATGTAGATAACTTAGGACCTAACGTAACAATACAATCGACCTTTAATGTTCTCTCTGCTGGAATACAGGTCACCTCTCAATGAGAAATGAGCTATAATCCACCACATGAGCCCAGTGCAGACTATATTTCGAATTGTTCCATAAATCGATACAAATTGATGCTGACCTCTGTCGCTCGAGCTCGGCCTGTCTCTCCAGCTCCTCCCGCGCGCGTCGTCGTCGCTCGGCCAGCGCGGCCTTCGCCTGCTCCTCCGTTGTGATACGACGCGCCGTCATGGACGCTGCAACATACGACTTGATTTAGAAATGGAACAAAAGTTCTGTTAGAAGTATCCGCGGAATCAGCCATCATCTGGGAAACTGATCTTCATTTCACCTTGAAATCATCGAGTTGTTGAGTATACGAGATAATCCGTACAGGTTTTACAGATTATAACAACTGACATTTAGAAGTCATTGTCAACTAGATGCAGCTGAATTATCTGCATTTTGCTTATCATTAACAAATGGCAAAGAGCACATGGGGACTTAATTTGATTTCTGCATTGTTTCATTGATTTGAGGACTAGAGTTTGAGTATGGAGTACAATATCCTTGCTCAAGTTTTAACTAACTAACGATATTATTTATCATGTGTCTAGAAACAAGGTGGCTACTAAGAGATAACGAGTAGGAAGGAGTCATGCCAAATTAATTAGAATAAAAGTAGGAGCTTGAATGAGTGAAAATCTTAATCACCAGTCATTTCATTATCATCAGTCTTTTCGACGGAGGGTTCCTTCTTCTCCTCCTTCTCTTCTCTCTTTTCGGACTTCTCTTTCTGCTCGGACTTCTCGCTCCTCTGTTCGGACTTCTCGCTCGCTCTCTCTTCGTGTTTCACTACTTCCGTTACTTGCTCGATTTTCGTTTCATCCTGCTTAACCTCTATTGTTTCTTTGATTTCGTTTACCTGGAATGTTTGAAAGGAGATGAATGATAAGAAAATATGCTGATTATAATCGTGTTTAGTTTCAACAAACATGTTAGTTTTATTTTGACGGCTGCTTCTAATTAGACAACTAATCGCGACGTTTAAGCACGGGTAAGGCCCGGTATCCACTAAAGCGGAGAGGAGAGGAGAGGAGATGTGTTTGAATAACCAATCAGATGTCCACTGAAGCTAAGCGGAGAGGAGATGTGGACATCTGATTGGTTATTCAAAGACATCTCCTCTCCTCTCCGCTTTGGTGGATACCGGGCCTTAGGCAGGCAAATTCAGTCGATGATCAATTGCAGACAAAATTCTTGACTTAATACCTTTAGAATGTTTTTTCTTCAACATACACTTGACATGTAAACGCTTTTTTGATTTTTTACACTACGAATTTCTCCTGTGTCGTGGGTGCGTTTATGAACATTTAACCTTACATACACAAACGGCCAGACCTGGAACTACTTATGTAGATATAATATAGATACAAATATTTGCTCCGTGCGGGAATTGTAAATAAGTACGCGTTGTCATTTTTTTTTTTTTTTTTTTTTTTTCATCATTTATTCTCATAAATAAACAAGTAACATTTTACAATTTTTCCTCGCCAAACTTTACAGTTTGTTGGCGAGACGCGCTCGTTTATCATACGTTTCTTTCAAACTTAACATAAGTTATTTACAGATCACTAAACAAAAAAAAAAAAATGCAAAAAGAAAGTTTGTGATCACTAGCATAATTAAGCTGATAAAAATTTAAATTGAACTTTATTAACAATTGAGCTGTTTTATTGTTTTATATTCTAAATCTGTATTTCTAAATAAAGAATTCAAAAGAATACGAAATCATAGGTATATCGTACCGTACTAAACATTTCGATTTTTCAAAGTGATCGCAAACCTTCCCAAATAACATGACTCACTGCTTTTATTGAATTTATATCATTATTACTTTGGTGAATTCATACCTCGACAATGACAGACCGACGTCAGCATACAATAGACAATGAATTCCAAACCCAAGTGATCAGCTGATGCTGGCCACTGGTCCGGAACTCACCGTCCATCACAGTCCGACGACTCGTCCGCTTTCTCCAGAAAAAAGTCCTTTAATTTTGATTTTAACACACCTTTGATTAAATTATTATTATTCCTTAACAAATCTATTTTATTGAATACTTTTGGGACTAAATATTTAGACGTTCTTTTACCGTAATAGTTAGTTATTTTTGGTTGTACTAGTCTTCCCTCTCTCACACTTTTTGTGTTAAACTTATTGTTGGCTTTTATTTTGAAATTATCACTATAATAGTGTTCTAAACCTATTAAATACTCAATTTTTAAATCTACTGGCAAAATTTTACAAATGGAAAATAGTTTATCGTATTCTTTGTTGCACTTTATCTTTGTCTGTTTGCTAACTAGGAATTTCATCAGTCTTATCTGTAGATTCTTAATTTCTAATAGATATGTTTTAAAAGTACGTCCGTATACAATAAGTCCATAACTGATTAGTGAGTCAGCGAGTGCGTAATATACAGTCATTAATGTGTGTTTATTCACCACCCTTTTCAATTGATAAAATTTCCCTAATACAGATCTTAGTTTATTACAAATATCAGTTACATGTGTCTTAAAATTAAAATGTCTGTCTATACTAATACCTAAATATTTAAATGAGTTAACATACTCCAATTTCACACACCTACAGTCTATCTTGTTGCTATGCAAGCACTCGTATGTATGCCCTGTGATATCGAGATGGACTCTGAGCACAGACTTAGCTCGCAAATTGTATGGCGAGTGTATATGCATGCATTTTGTTTTTAATAAGTTTAATATTATTCCGTTGTCATGTGCCCACTTGGTAATGTTTTCGAAATCCTCCTGTACGTACTGTTGTACCTCCAGTATGTCCTTCGAAGCATAAACTACACACATGTCATCGGCATACATAAACACTCGACATTTGTTTACAACATTCGACACACTGTTCACGTGCATTATATAACCTACTGGTCCGAATACCGATCCGGTCGGCACTCCAAGATCCACACTTGCCTCCTCCCCAGAGACACCAGCTATGAACGTGGTTATTTTCCTGTTAGACAGATAAGCTCTAAACCATTCGTTCGTGGGACCTCGTATGCCACATTCATCCATCGCCTGCAGTAATATGTCATGATCCAGTGTGTCGAATGCTTTTTTGTAATCAATGAAGAGTGCTATCAGCTGTTTACCGGAGTCTAGACACTCATTAACATAGTCAGCAAACGCCGTTAGGGCCGAGACAGTACTACGCCCTTTCCGGAAGCCATACTGTGTGTCTGACAAAATATTGTGATGTTCTAAGAAATTACTAATTTGGCCAACTATTTTTTTTTCTACTATTTTGTCAAAGACAGACAGTATGGCTATCGGCCTATAATTTACATATTCCAGGTGGCTTCCCGACTTATAAATAGGGCGGATAATAGCATTCTTCAACTCGTCAGGATATACACTCTTAGTTATACACATATTCATTAAATTAGCTAAAATAGGACTTAATTGTTTTCGTACATATTTAATGTCTTTAACTCTTACTCCATCTAATCCAGGTGCTTTTTCACACGACAACTTATTGATAACTTTATCTATTTCTGACGGACTAACAGTACTATACCTATAACTAACATCGGTCGGATTAACATAATTCTTTCGGTCTAAAAATTTTATGTCACACTTATGTTTAATACATCGAATTTCTTCAGTAAAAGTTTTAGCAAAAGTTGTACAGATTTGGGTGACGCTATGTGTTTTACCTAAATGTCTTAATATTACATCGTCTAGGTTATTTTTATTCCGACCCAACCACAGGTTAATGTTTGCCCATATTTTTCTAAAATCCCCGTTACAATTTTTTATTTCTTCTTGTTTATATCTATTTTTCGCTTCGTTTACAAGTTTATTTACCTTATTTCTAAATTTCGTGTACTCTAATCTTTTATTCATACTTTTTGGCGATGCTTTCCATACTCTAAATAAATAGTCTCTTCGACACAACATGCTATGTAGCTGCTTATCTATCCATGGCTGTGTTATTCTTTTAGTGGAAGTTGTGACTGTTATCATACTTTCCTTATAAATTTTGTCAAACACTGCGCAAATTTTCTGAAACAATAATATGGGGCACGAAACTGAGAGTAGTTGCGTCCAGTCATATGCATCTAGCTTAGGTTTTACAAGTTTATCACTAATTACAGTTCGCGTTTTTTTGCCACTATTCACTTTTATACGTAAACTTTCGCTAACACTCGTATTCGTAGCCAATGCCAGTCCGACGGCATGATGATCGGAGATGTGCGTCTCGAGTACATACGACGTCGAGCCGCACTCACTGTGTCCCGCTCGCACCCATACATGATCCAAACATGAAGTTTGAAGTTGCCCGTTCACGATCGCCTCGCGTGTTATCTCTGTGCTCGGTATTACGCTTTGCAGGCCGCATTCACACAAGGTGTTTTTGTATTTTGTTATAACTGGATTCACGACATCATTTAAAATATCCATGTTTGTGTCACCAATCACAACAATGTTTTCGAGTGTAGGGATTGACCTGATGACTGTCTCCAGTTGTTCTATAAACCGTATTTTATTTTTGCTGGGTGGTCGATAAACAGCAATTATGTGCGTTACTTCGTTCTCTGATCTAAGCTGGCCGTGCAGCATTTCTAGGGCGTCCGCTTTCACTTTTTGAGCATCAAAGCTAAGCTGTTCCTTTGCGTATATCAATATTCCTCCTCCTCTATTAGCTTCTCTTGCGTGTATGTGTGTATTATATCCCGATATTTGATAGAATGATAGTTCCTCCCTCTTTATATTTATCTCACTTAATATTATTATATCTATTTTGTAATTGTTTTGTTCCAACAACACTAGTAACTCATTGAAGTGTTTCCTAATGGACCTTATGTTCAAATGAAAAATGTGGTAAGATGTTTTATTTAGAGCCATATAGTTGCTTAATGATATTATGTCGTAGTGTCTTTTAAATGAGACATCAGTAGAGAAGTCAGCCGTGCGGTCGAATGGTAATGTTCAATAGAAATCAACTAGTGTGTACTCGCTGCGTTAGTCGCTTGTATTTATTCACATTCTTCGAACTTTTTCAAATCCGCTTCCGATCTTATGTTGTAAATTTTTTTTTGCTCACTACTTTTTTTGACAAGAATACTACTATCCTGAACCCAAATGTACTGGAAACCTTTAGGTTTTAGTTGGTTTCTTACGACCCATAGAAGTTGACGCTTATACTTAGGTAAATCTTCATTTATGAATATTCTCGAATCGTTTCCATTGTCGTAGACTTTGTTATTAGTAATTATGTTGTCTTTCTTTGCTAGCAGCCAGGAGTTGCGAGCACTTTTAGACCGAAGCTTAACCAGCACGATTCTAGGTCTTGTTTCGCCCGGTTTCTCTCGCCCTACCCTCTGCGCATCTTCAATATCATTGGGGCTCAGGTTTAGCTTTTTAGCTAATTCACCTACTACTGATTTAGTATTTTCTTGACTGTGCATTTCTAATCCATGTATTTCTAAATTTTTTTCAACATCCCTTATCTCTAATTCCTGCACTCTTTCTTCCAGGGCTTTATTGTACTTCTCCAGATTTACATTTTTTTGCTCTAATGACTTTATTTTTTTTATAGATTCTTCTTTAAATTCCATCAAAGATTGATACATTTCAGAATAGAATTCAACATTAGCAGTAAGATCCATAATTTTTTTCTCAACACTGTAAAGTACCTCCAGCTTTTTATTTATTTCAACCAAAACGTTCTCGCCTGAGTCTTCACTTGGATTTATCGTCGGCTTTGGGACTTGTGCTGGCTTCGCTTGCACAGGGCTGCTTTTTGCTGACTGGCAGTCCTCGCAGATTGCCGTTAGCAGGAATTGCTTGTTGCCTTGCACACACTTTTTATGATACACCGCTTCACATGCACCTTTGCACTTGACTAGGTCATCCTTGATCAGAGACACAAAGAGTTTGCACTTTTTGCACTGCACCATTTTTACTTCGTAGCAGTGATGTTACTTTTATTATATGTAGTAATTTGAAAGTAATGTTTAGAATCGCAAACACAAATTGCGGAATCACACACGACCGTGCGACAAGCGCGCGCGCAGCGGAATGAATTTCCTGCCAGGCTCTCTCGTTTCCTGATATCTACAACCTTGGGCTCTTCAAGTCAAAAAACAATACGTATTGAAGTTACTTCTAGGCCTCCCTTTAGAGGGTCAAAGCCTGTCGGGATCGCAGGACTAACAAATTACCGTGATCCCGCAACGTAAAGGGTTATTGAAGGAAACCGTGGATTTTAGTCAGTACAAGTCTGATAGTCCCTCCCGCCATGCCCTGGGTGGGTGGACTCATTTGATGATTTTACCATGATAAAAAAAAGTTACTTCTAGGCAAGTGTGCTTCACGGTCGACCACACCTTCGCTTACCATCAGACGAGGAAGTGGTCAAACGCAAACCTATCGCTATATAAAAAAATCGGTTGTCTGTAATGGGTCGATTACACCTAACGAGTACAGTGGTGAGTCAGTAAATAAGCTCTCGGCCGAGAGAGTTGCCGAACCGAGTGGGTGTTTACACGTATTTACACCAGTGGCGAGTCAGTTCAGTTTTGATAACGACGTCTGCAATGGATCGAAAAAAAAAGAATTTAAACGGGTTTTAAATCGGCTGTTACCAGATATTATTAACGAATTGTGGGATTTATTAGAAGAGGAAGATCAACGAATTTGGACCAGAAAATGGATTTTAAGGCGAAATGCCCTTGGAGCAACAAATAGCCTGTTTAATGAATTGCAGTTAGAAGATCCCAAAGAATTCAAGGCACTTTTGAGAATGACTGAAGAACGCTTTGAGACATTGCTGGAGAACATAACTCCATATATACAAAGACAAGATACTATTTTGAGAGAAGCAATACCAGCAAAGGTTAAACTGCAAGTAACATTAAGTTATTTAGCAGCTGGGATAAGCTATCGATATTTGGCCGAGTGACAAGCGAGTGCGTGTTTATACGTGCCGAGCGGGATAGCGAGTCGCTGCGGGGGCAGAAGAATGAAGCGGGGTGGTGGGTACTCGGCCTAGTAAACAAATTGGGATTCTAGTGACCCTCTCGCCTCTCTTCTCGACCGAGTACTCGGCCGAGCACTCGTTAAAGTGTTTATACCAACCGAGCACTCGGCCGAGGACACTGACTCGCCGCTGTACTCGTTAGGTGTAATCGACCCAATGGGTCGATTACACCTAACGAGTACAGCGGCGAGTACAGCTATCCCGCTCGGTACGTATAAACACGCACTCGCTTGTCACTCGGCCAAATATCGATAGCTTATCCCAGCTGCTAAATAACTTAATGTTACTTGCAGTTTAACCTTTGCTGGTATTGCTTCTCTCAAAATAGTATCTTGTCTTTGTATATATGGAGTTATGTTCTCCAGCAATGTCTCAAAGCGTTCTACAGTCATTCTCAAAAGTGCCTTGAATTCTTTGGGATCTTCTAACTGCAATTCATTAGACAGGCTATTTGTTGCTCCAAGGGCATTTCGCCTTAAAATCCATTTTCTGGTCCAAATTCGTTGATCTTCCTCTTCTAATAAATCCCACAATTCGTTAATAATATCTGGTAACAGCCGATTTAAAACCCGTTTAAATTCTTTTTTTTTCGATCCATTGCAGACGTCGTGATCAAAACTGAACTGACTCGCCACTGGTGTAAATACGTGTAAACACCCACTCGGTTCGGCAACTCTCTCGGCCGAGAGCTTATTTACTGACTCACCACTGTACTCGTTAGGTGTAATCGACCCATAAAGTCGGTTTACTGACGATGATAGTTGAACGTGACAACGTCATAAGAAAATACGTACTTGACGAAAACATGTACAGCTTGGCAAATTAGAGTAGAAAACCGGAAGTCGCCACTCTCGCTACCAGCACTTTGAATTTTTTTTTCACTTTTTACGTTAGTTTTATGGCACAATAATAAATCTAACAAACCTGCGTTCTTTGTCTACATCAAATATCAAAGATTTTAAAACGTTGTCACCAAACAAAAAGATTAGTTCCGTTTCAAGACATTCTGGCCAAGCAGCAGCCAGTATAACAGCTGTCCACGCGGACGCATCGCTCACTCAAGTAGGAGAGAGACAGATGTCGAACGCTGCCGAACGCGGAGGCCGATTGTGCCTCTTTGTCGCTCGTTCCGCGCTCTCGCTTGCACTTCAAGCCGTAAATGGAACGCCTCAGAGCGAGGTAACGCCGCATGAGTCATGTTTTTTCGTGCGTGCGGCCGGCTCCATCGAATTATAAGACGTTATCACGTCAAAAAAGGAAATTATGCTATCTCATTACCTTCTCACTAAGGTGTGCATCTCCGTTCTGTATCTGCAGCGCCTCCAACTTGTGCGTGACCTCTGCCGGGTCCACTATACTCTTGTCCTGCGTGGGTACCGGGACTGGTACTGGCGCCGCCGGCTAGGAGGACAAACCATGGTTAGGTTATTGTTTTTTGATTCTAGGACTTAAGCTACCTATTTTATGATGAAAATTACTGAAAGCAGTCTCGACGCTCTTTTTGAAAAATACCCGGCCTTGTACTGACTTCTATGTTATATGTTATAATTATCCTGTGTTGTATTTTGTGTGTACATAAATAGTAAAATAATAAATAAATAAAAGACTAAGACTGCATCATTATATTTTAGAAAATAGAATAATCCTGGCCAGGAATCAAACCCATTGATTTTGGAAAAAAATCACACCCTTTATTATTACACCATTCGATAATGTCGCTTTTGTTTTAACACATCTTGTCAAGTACCGCTGTCACAACTAATAACAGCATGGATAAATTTATTGTTCTTTTTTTTTCAGATCATTATTTTTATCATCCCTCTGTTATACGAATATAGTTCCTAATGATACTTAATAGTAACGAAAACTTACTTACATTACTAAACAATGAAAAGGTTTGTCAAGAAGTTGCTAATATGTATGTTACCTTAGTGACCTCCTTGTCGACGCTGGACTCCTTGGACACGGCAGGCGACGGCGACAGAGTGCGGCCGGGAGACGCCGACAGGGACTTGCCACGTCCCGACTGAGAACATAGCACATGTTTATACAAATTCTATTTTGAAAATTGCTTCGTAAGCATATTTTAGGTCTAGCCTGCGGCTTGACCCTCTGAGATTACACTTTGTATTTTGACAATGAATAGCACGTTTTCTAGCTCTCTTTCACAGTACAACTGCTCATTCTACATCGCCCCGCGGCTCGGGATGAGCGCGGGGCCCCCCGCGAGGGGCGCGGTAACATGGCCGGCGAGCGCGCTGCGCGCATTCTCCAGTACGCTGTATTTTGCCGAGTGATACGCACGTTGAATTAAGTTTAACAGTGAGTCTGTTCGAGAGATCGTTGTTACGAGTGTTTTTCCGTGGATGATCTCGATCTTTAAGGTGAGTTACTTATATTGTTTCTAAGATGGTTTTGCAAATTGTCAGTGTTTATTTATAGGAAAAATCGGATAACTACTGGGTTTACTATTTTCTTTATTTTGGACTCACCCTGGGTAGTCCTTAGAGGTTTTAACCTTTTATTTGTGCCTTCGTTGGCGTCTTGCGGCCAGTCAGCCCAGACGTGGACCTAAAATTAGGCCGACCGAATGAAGTGAGCCGTCGGCCCAATGAGGTGAGCCGTCGGTCGGCCCAATCGAGTGAGCCGTCGGCCCAATCAAGTGAGCCGTCGGGTCGTTGAAGTGAGCCTTCAAGGGTCAATGAAGTGAGCGGTCGGCTGAGTTTATGGAGCCGACGACTCAGAATCATGGCCCGTAGGCTAGCTTGTATGCATCAGTCGGCTCAGTTTATTATTGACGGCTAAAGTTCGATAACCCGTCAGGCGCTTATACCAATAAATTCCTAAATGGGTATTTCTTATCACAGGGCTTAGGATGGCGCTACTAAGGGCCTTCACAACCCTGGGAGAGCTGGCTGAACTCGACGTATCAGGTGACAGGGACGTTTTAGATCGCATCATCGAAGTCGTCGATCAAGTGTTTCCAGATACATGGCGAGAATGGAACGTTATCGATTATTCAAAAGAAGATCTGTTTGGATCACGAATGGATCCGCAAACTCTCAATAAATTGAGATTTGCGATCCCGACGATATCTATGATAAAATGTTTTGACCCGGATACTACGTTAGTATCAGAAAAGAAATTCAAGAGTTACAAATTATCACTTTTGGAATGGCCCTTTTGTAGGGCCTTAATTATAAACCCTAAATCACTGGCGGCTAGAATTCATGGTTCTTCATCAAATTTGGAATTATTCATGGCAGCGATTGGAGATATTGGAGACGATCTAATCTCAAGGGAAGAAGCAGAAAGATTGATGTCTGGCAGGGAGAAGAGAAGGAGACCATCATCTCAGTCATCACATTATGGCAGTAACAGAAAGCAAAAAACTGATTCAGCTGAAGAAATTAAAATCCTCAAGGAACAAACGAAAACCTTGCAGGACATGATGGCACAGCTTTTGAATACTCGAGCGTATAGCACTTCAAGAAGTGATTGTTCGAAGAACTGTGAACAAGATGACTTGATTTCGGAAGTAGATATTTCGTCGCTAAATGGTGAAGAAAAGGAAAATATTGGTCGGGCTTCCTCTGTGTTTGAAGCACCTGGTATGGATATAAACTTACCAGGATGCTCTACCAATCTTTTTGATTTGTCTCCTTGCGTTAAGGAAGCCGAACCTAAAATCAGCAAGGCACCTGCTGATTTATTAGAACAAGGCGTGGATTGTCAAAGGTTTGGTAATGAGTCTTGGGCCAACCTTCGATATAGTGAAGTCAATAAAAAGTTTCAAGCCACTCCAGCTTTTACTTCCCTGTCAGTGAACGCACAATTGGCTGGAAAAACGCCAAACTGGGTTCCTTATGAACAAGTTGTGAAGTACGATCAAGCTTTGGGTGCTTTGACACATGGTCTCCTGCTACAAAGGAAGCAGTTAATAGAAGCCCTATCTAATTTGGCGAGCGAGATGAATTCCAAAGTACTTAATGAGGCAATTGTAAAACATATTACTGGAAAAGATACCGATTTTAGGAAGTCCAGTGATGATGTACTCCAATATGTTTGCGGGCGTCGTGCTGAGTTAATAGAGTTCAGACGCTCTCTCTACAAACCTCCATCAAAGTTCATGCATGGCATACTACATAAAGTACCTCCTTCTTCTACACATCTTTTTGAAGAGAATGCGTTGTCCGAGACGTTTAAACAAAATGGTGGTTTTTACAAGTTTTTTCCCGCCTCGAAGACTTCATCTGACAACAACTTCAAGCGTCAAGATCAAGCCAATAAAAAATCAATATCCCAAGACAGCCACCAGCAACAATTCCACAAAAAGAAGCTTCCGTCAACTACCGCATCATCTTCTGTCAATAGAGGTTATAGAAAACCATACGAGGGAAAAGCAAACAACAGGAAAACAAAGGGGGGGCACATCGAAAACCCTCACCTGGAAGGCCCTCTAAACCTTATTGACTATGCCGGAAAAAAGTACCTAGCGGGGCGTCTAAAATATTTTATAGAAAAATGGGAGAGCTACGGCGCTCCGAATTATATAAGAAATATTTTAGGCGGCATGTCGATCCCTTTCAAACGCAAGCCCCCGCTAATGTCAAATTCAATGTACAATTTAAAGAGGCTGCAAACCGGGAAGTCCCAGGCTATGCATCAAGAGATAACGAAGTTGCTCCGAATGGGGGCGTTGGAAAAATGCAACCACAACTCAGTTTTCCTTTCACGTCTCTTTCTAGTTCCGAAGTCAGACGGCGGCCAAAGACCTGTCCTCAATTTGAAGCCGTTGAATCGTTTCATGGATCCCAAACCTTTTCGTCTCGTCAATCACCAGAAAGTGCCAAATTTTCTGCAACTAAACGATTTTCTAGCAAAAATAGACTTATCAAGTGCTTACCTACATGTACCCATAAAAAAAGCTCACAGAAGGTTCCTAGCTCTTTCGTACAACAACCAGTGTTTTCAGATGACTGCACTACCATTTGGTCTTTCGGTCGCTCCCGTGGTCTTCGCTCGACTGACGAATTGGGTGGCAAGCCTGTTAAGATCCAAAGGAGTCCGTATAATCGTATACTTGGACGATTTTTTACTCGCAAGTCAGGACCTGAGCGTATTACAAAATCAGATCAAATTAACAATAAATGTCTTAACCGAATTAGGGTGGATCATAAACTGGGAGAAATCAATCTTGGTTCCAACTCACAAATTAGAATTCCTAGGGATTATTTGGGACACCGAAAAGGATATAAAATCTATCAGTCCAAAAAAGGTACGAAAGATAGAAGAAGCTCTACGTCAGATTCTAGAAATTCGTCGCTGGACTTGGAGAAAGGCGAAGTCGTTGCTAGGTCTGTTAGTGTTCGCCGCTTTCGTGGTTCCTTTGGGCCTTTTGAATTGCCGATTGATGCAAAGAGCTGTGAACAAACTAAACGCATGTCGGCCGGATCAAATACACGTTATGTCCGAGGTAGCTATTCGCGACGTGGACTGGTGGTTAGCAAATGTGCGAAAGAATTCTCCGATCTTCACGAAAAATCCAACTGCTTTTTTGTCAACCGATGCGTCCAATTGGGGTTGGGGTTCAGATCTCAATGGAAGAATGATGTCGGTCCCCTGGAAACCTTCACAAAAACAATGGCATATCAACGTAAAAGAGCTTTATGCAGTTTACGAGACAATCAAGTGGCACATCGGAAGATTGAAAGGTCAAGCCATAGTGATTCAATCCGACAACCGAACAGTCATCTCACACATAAGGCGGCAAGGCGGTACAAAATCAGTGCGTCTACTAAAACTATCAAGACGTCTCTTGGAGATGTGTCATCGAGCACGTGTAGTCATCCAGCCGCAATTCATTCCGGGACGCTACAATCTGACGGCCGACAGCCTGTCCCGCAAGAAACGATTCGCAGAATGGAGTCTGTCCCCATTTGTTACCAGGAAGATCTTCGAGCGATGGGGAACTCCGGAGATCGATTTGTTCGCGACCGAATCATCAGCTGTGGTACCTCTATATGTCAGCCAAGATCCGAGAGACAAAAAAGCGGTTTTCACAAACGCGTTCAGTCGGCAATGGGCCTTCAATCTAGCCTGGGTATTCCCTCCACCGGCATTAATGCCGCAAGTACTACAGCATCTGAACAATGCAATAGGGTCATACATAATCATAGCTCCGAATTGGGAAAAATCTTTTTGGAGAGTCGACCTTCGGCAGAGAGCCACTGCGCCTCCTTTTCAAATTCGAAATCTACAACACCATCTGATAGATCTAGCAACCGCAGCTCCCCCATCCGAAGTAAACAAATTACAATTGGAGGCTTGGAGAATTCGGGGTGGAGCAACTTAGTCAAAGATTGGTCATCGGAAAATGTAGCCCTATTAGAAAGCTCTTGGAGAAAGTCAACGCTGCATTCCTATAAAGCAGCATGGAATCGTTGGCTCCAATGGTGTGCTTCAAATTCAGTAAACCAGTCTAATCCATCGGCCACGCATTTGGCCCTTTTTCTATGTTATCTTCATACAGACCTGAATTTAGCTCCTAGAACAATTAAACTGCACAAATCTGTTGTCTGCACCTTCTCGAATCCTACCAATGTTGTTGGTCTTGGTTCACACCCCATAGTGACACGAATAATAAAAGGAATCGAGCTGTCAAAACCACCCACTGTCAAAAGGAATATTTGGGATGTATCAGAAATAATCAAATGGATATCAGATAATCCACCGCAAGAGAATAGTCTTTTTCAATTATCAAGACATGTCACTTTGCTCCTATTGCTCAGTTCTGGACGTCGAATCCATGATTTAACCCTTTTACACATAAGTTCCGACGATATGGTTACTACCAAAGATTCACTAATATTCTGGCCTAAGTTCGGGTCCAAAACGGACTCTGTACGCTTCAGACAGTCGGGTTGGGAGCTTAAATCTGGTCAGATAAAGAACTTAGATATTCCTTTTTGGACGTTAAAGCTTATTTCTTTGTCTGAGAATCGTAGAACAGCTCGTGAAAATCTGACAAATTTATTCATTACCACAAGAGGAGTGGTTAAAGCTGCGTCTCGTAGTGTTATCGCTGGATGGGTACGAACAGCTTTTGAGTGCGCAGGTATTGACGCACCGCCTGGGAGTGTACGCTCAGCAGTAGCTTCCAAGAATATCAATTCATTACCACTAGATGAGGTCTTGAGTATGGGCAATTGGCGAAGTGAAACGACCTTCTTTAAACATTATTTTAAGGAAATTAATCGTATTGATTTTAATTCTAATGGAAGACCAAATAGTTTAAATGGTTCCTTTAAAGCTTTATCGTAAAACTTTAAGACTGATTAATATTATATAATATTAAAACTCTTATTATTATTTCCAATAGTCTAATACTGAGATTAAGACTGTGATGTTGATTGTTTATTTTATGAATGATACTGATTACAAAGAAGTTCCTATAGTTTAAGTTTTCAAAAGATTGTTTCAAAAAGTAAAAGTTTATGATTTTCGTTTTTCAAACCAGTGTTTCATTTCTTCAATATAATATTAGAACCATCTTAGACATAAAAGTAACCCCAATCAGTTTTCACAGTACGCTGCTATGGCCGGCAGAAACCAAACAGGTCTCAGAGGGTCAAGCCGCAGGCTAGACCTAAAATAGAACCGTTTTTCCCCCGTAGGGAACAAAAACGGATATTTTGGGTCTAGCCAAGGCTTGACCCAGGTTTAAGGCCTAGCCGGCCTTTTACATTAAGACAGTACTGGAGAATGCGCGCAGCGCGCTCGCCGGCCATGTTACCGCGCCCCTCGCGGGGGGCCCCGCGCTCATCCCGAGCCGCGGGGCGATGTAGAATGAGCAGTTGTACTGTGAAAGAGAGCTAGAAAACGTGCTATTCATTGTCAAAATACAAAGTGTAATCTCAGAGGGTCAAGCCTTGGCTAGACCCAAAATATCCGTTTTTGTTCCCTACGGGGGAAAAACGGTTCTATTATTTAGAACTACAGGGGATGGATGAATGTGCGGGCATGCGGACGGCGAGTAAGGCTGCGGTTTCACTGAGGCGGAGCGGAGACGAGCTGTGCCGCGATTCACCAATCACATGGCTGTCCACGTGACCCATGTGTTTTCAAACCATGTGATTGGTGAATCGCGGCACAACTCGCTCCACACAACTCAACTCCGCCTCAGTGGAACTTCAGCCTTATGGGCGACTCGCCGTCGGATCATGGACCATGCTCAGGTCGACGCGCCGTTGGGCATGGTCCAAGGTTTTTTTTTTGCGTTATAAAATCATCAAATAAGTCCGCACCCCGGGCAGGGCGGGAGGGTCTGTCAGACTCGTACTGTCTGACTAAAATCCACGGTGTCCTTCAATATCCCTTTATGTTCCGGGGTCACGGTAATGGGATAAGTCTGCGACCCCGGCAGGCTTTGGCCCTCTAGAGGGGGGGGCCCGTCATTGTGCTGACGCTCTTTGAGGCGCGCGTGGAACACAACGGGCCGTCGACCCGGGCATGGTCCACGGTCGGACAGCGAGTTGCCCTTTACTCGCCGCCCGCATGCCCATGGTCCTTGGTTAATGGGTAAATTAATCAATGATTAAATTACCTTATCGTGATCTTTGGATGGCTTTGGCTTTCTATGTACTGGCGGCTTGCCGTCACCGGGCGCGACTGGCGGTGCTGCGAAAAAAAAAAAAAAAACAAATTGGTTACAAAAAACGTGATCAAGAATGCGACCGAGATACCTTATTAATTTGTGGCGTAGTGGACTGAGACAGTAGCAGGGAAGTTTTTATTAACTTTTGCTTACGTACGTTGGGGGCTCCGTATAAATGTGCATTCACACACATCAGTCACGTCACCGACAACGGATCGGTGACAGTTTCTGTACGTATTCACAAACACCAGTCACCGTTACGACGTTCTTCAGTCACGTCGCCGGTTTCACTGAATCATTGAACAAAGCACGACGTTGACTGAGCTGAGACGTGACGATCCCGGGTGTGTGGGGATAAAAGTATGAAACTTGTATAGAAATATTAATTGACGTGCCTGACCGGTGACGTCACTGATAGATCACGTGTCGGTGACTGACGTGTGAGCACGTGTGGGTCGTCGCTGCGCTCGGGGCCAGAGTGTCGCCTCCTATGTAATACTCACTAGTCTTCGGCTGTGCGTGCAGCGAGGCAGGTCGCGGTCGTCGTGGCGTGGTGTGAGCGCGGCGAGGCACGTCCCCGCCCGCCATGACGGTACTGTCGCGGGACACGCTGGGGGTCGTCGCTGCGCTCGGGGCCAGAGTGTCGCCTCCTATGTAATACTCACTAGTCTTCGGCTGTGCGTGCAGCGAGGCAGGTCGCGGTCGTCGTGGCGTGGTGTGAGCGCGGCGAGGCACGTCCCCGCCCGCCATGACGGTACTGTCGCGGGACACGCTGGGGGTCGTCGCTGCGCTCGGGGCCAGAGTGTCGCCTCCTATGTAATACTCACTAGTCTTCGGCTGTGCGTGCAGCGAGGCAGGTCGCGGTCGTCGTGGCGTGGTGTGAGCGCGGCGAGGCACGTCCCCGCCCGCCATGACGGTACTGTCGCGGGACACGCTGGGGGTCGTCGCTGCGCTCGGGGCCAGAGTGTCGCCTCCTATGTAATACTCACTAGTCTTCGGCTGTGCGTGCAGCGAGGCAGGTCGCGGTCGTCGTGGCGTGGTGTGAGCGCGGCGAGGCACGTCCCCGCCCGCCATGACGGTACTGTCGCGGGACACGCTGGGGGTCGTCGCTGCGCTCGGGGCCAGAGTGTCGCCTCCTATGTAATACTCACTAGTCTTCGGCTGTGCGTGCAGCGAGGCAGGTCGCGGTCGTCGTGGCGTGGTGTGAGCGCGGCGAGGCACGTCCCCGCCCGCCATGACGGTACTGTCGCGGGACACGCTGGGGGTCGTCGCTGCGCTCGGGGCCAGAGTGTCGCCTCCTATGTAATACTCACTAGTCTTCGGCTGTGCGTGCAGCGAGGCAGGTCGCGGTCGTCGTGGCGTGGTGTGAGCGCGGCGAGGCACGTCCCCGCCCGCCATGACGGTACTGTCGCGGGACACGCTGGGGGTCGTCGCTGCGCTCGGGGCCAGAGTGTCGCCTCCTATGTAATACTCACTAGTCTTCGGCTGTGCGTGCAGCGAGGCAGGTCGCGGTCGTCGTGGCGTGGTGTGAGCGCGGCGAGGCACGTCCCCGCCCGCCATGACGGTACTGTCGCGGGACACGCTGGGGGTCGTCGCTGCGCTCGGGGCCAGAGTGTCGCCTCCTATGTAATACTCACTAGTCTTCGGCTGTGCGTGCAGCGAGGCAGGTCGCGGTCGTCGTGGCGTGGTGTGAGCGCGGCGAGGCACGTCCCCGCCCGCCATGACGGTACTGTCGCGGGACACGCTGGGGGTCGTCGCTGCGCTCGGGGCCAGAGTGTCGCCTCCTATGTAATACTCACTAGTCTTCGGCTGTGCGTGCAGCGAGGCAGGTCGCGGTCGTCGTGGCGTGGTGTGAGCGCGGCGAGGCACGTCCCCGCCCGCCATGACGGTACTGTCGCGGGACACGCTGGGGGTCGTCGCTGCGCTCTGGGCCAGAGTGTCGCCGCCTCCTATGTTATAAATGTTTTAGTTTTTCTGTTGGATAGATCGGGAGAGATCTATCGATTTTTTTTAAGAAATATGAGTCCTTTGAATGTAAAAACGTGGGAAAATGAAGGCATTTTAGACCAATTTTGTAATAAAACCTTTTTTTTAATTAATAGGTTCGCGCTTCATAGCTGATTTGATCTTGTGTTTCCGTTCATTCTTTTATATTGAAAGAAGAGAGCTTTGTTTTATATTTTATACTTGGTAATAAGTGCTGCGACAGAGTGGAGCAGAGCGGAGAGCGATTCAACAATCACATGGCTTGAGTGGAGAAGAGATTCAGATTTCAAGCCATGTGATTGGTGAATCGCTCTCCGCTCTGCTCCGCTCCGCCTCAGTGGAACCGGAGCCTATTGATCTTATTAACATGCTGTTGCAAATTAATTATTTGTAAGGTTTTGCAGGGATAAAAATATTTTCATTCAGTAAAGCGAATAGGTAGTACGATATTAAACCTAACTAACTGGCCTGTTGGTCTAGTGGTTAGTGACCCTGACTGCTATGCCGGAGGTCGTGGGTTCGATTCCCACCCAGGACAAATGTTTGTGTGATGAGCACGATCATTTGTTCTGTGTCTGGGTGTAATTTATCTATAATATGTATGTATTTAGAAATATATAAGTATGTTTATCAGTTGTCTAGTACCCATAACACAAGCTCTGCTTAGCTTGGGACTAGATGGCGTTGTGTGATAGTTGTGGAATATTATTATTATTATTATTTTTATACGTTTTTAAACATCTCGGGATCATGGGATCCCGGACTTTTGAAGGGCGTGCCAGGAGCCGAAGCCATCTTGCAGAGGCCCATTACGCATTTTTAAATGAAATGGGGCTCTAACCGGCGGTTATCCCTGTATGCACTATTCCAGTATACCTAAGGACAACCCCCGGTTGGAGTTGGACTATTGTGGAATATGGAAACAAAAGACAGGGTTATGGCGTTTGGTGGGTTTGGTGGACTGGTTATATAATATCTATGGAAAGACTATGGCCCCTGCCTAATCAATGTTTTATATACATAGATGCGTTGGCAGGGGGTGACTTGCACACTCAACAAATGGACCCCCAAAAACATATCGCTAGCACTAGGTGACGTAGCGACAAGGGAGTAACATATCCTGAGGTGCTTGAGGAGTGGAGAGGTATTCCACGGTTCTCAGAATCGACCAGGAACCCGGAAGTATGGTCGATCCCTACAAACACTTACTGAAATACTTCCTTCCTCCGAGCACGTTTGCTCTTGCGAATCTCCACTCTAGCCAGCCGATTAAGGCAAGAAAGAGGTGGGAGGTCTGTTCCTCGTCAGCGTTCACTCTGACCGGCCAATAAAGGCAAGCCAGAGATGAGGAACAAGATATCTCCCGGGAGATCAGGTCCGTGGGGTCGCAACTGCCCAACAGCTCGCCACAAGCTGCCCTGCGGGCAAGTGGGGTCGCAACTGCCCAACAGCTCGCCACAAGCTGCCCTGCGGGCAAGTGGGGTCGCAACTGCCCAACAGCTCGCCACAAGCTGCCCTGCGGGCAAGTGGGGTCGCAACTGCCCAACAGCTCGCCACAAGCTGCCCTGCGGGCAAGTGGGGTCGCAACTGCCCAACAGCTCGCCACAAGCTGCCCTGCGGGCAAGTGGGGTCGCAACTGCCCAACAGCTCGCCACAAGCTGCCCTGCGGGCAAGTGGGGTCGCAACTGCCCAACAGCTCGCCACAAGCTGCCCTGCGGGCAAGTGGGGTCGCAACTGCCCAACAGCTCGCCACAAGCTGCCCTGCGGGCAAGTGGGGTCGCAACTGCCCAACAGCTCGCCACAAGCTGCCCTGCGGGCAAGTGGGGTCGCAACTGCCCAACAGCTCGCCACAAGCTGCCCTGCGGGCAAGTGGGGTCGCAACTGCCCAACAGCTCGCCACAAGCTGCCCTGCGGGCAAGTGGGGTCGCAACTGCCCAACAGCTCGCCACAAGCTGCCCTGCGGGCAAGTGGGGTCGCAACTGCCCAACAGCTCGCCACAAGCTGCCCTGCGGGCAAGTGGGGTCGCAACTGCCCAACAGCTCGCCACAAGCTGCCCTGCGGGCAAGTGGGGTCGCAACTGCCCAACAGCTCGCCACAAGCTGCCCTGCGGGCAAGTGGGGTCGCAACTGCCCAACAGCTCGCCACAAGCTGCCCTGCGGGCAAGTGGGGTCGCAACTGCCCAACAGCTCGCCACAAGCTGCCCTGCGGGCAAGTGGGGTCGCAACTGCCCAACAGCTCGCCACAAGCTGCCCTGCGGGCAAGTGGGGTCGCAACTGCCCAACAGCTCGCCACAAGCTGCCCTGCGGGCAAGTGGGGTCGCAACTGCCCAACAGCTCGCCACAAGCTGCCCTGCGGGCAAGTGGGGTCGCAACTGCCCAACAGCTCGCCACAAGCTGCCCTGCGGGCAAGTGGGGTCGCAACTGCCCAACAGCTCGCCACAAGCTGCCCTGCGGGCAAGTGGGGTCGCAACTGCCCAACAGCTCGCCACAAGCTGCCCTGCGGGCAAGTGGGGTCGCAACTGCCCAACAGCTCGCCACAAGCTGCCCTGCGGGCAAGTGGGGTCGCAACTGCCCAACAGCTCGCCACAAGCTGCCCTGCGGGCAAGTGGGGTCGCAACTGCCCAACAGCTCGCCACAAGCTGCCCTGCGGGCAAGTGGGGTCGCAACTGCCCAACAGCTCGCCACAAGCTGCCCTGCGGGCAAGTGGGGTCGCAACTGCCCAACAGCTCGCCACAAGCTGCCCTGCGGGCTTATTATTATTACTATTGTTAATTTCTTACATTATTGTTAACAAATATACAAAAGCACATTAAATATTAAAACATTGATACATTTAAAACAACATCGCTCAATAGCGACATAGACCACATTAATAAAAAATAAACCCTAAACACAATTATTCAAACACAAGCCAAAAAACCTTATAGCGTAGTCCTTACAGTCGAAATTCAATTATCTCTATACAGTTATTAAAATCCTTAGTTAATAAATTCAAATATCACGATAGAACTGCAAACAAAACAGAACTTTAAAACTTAGTATCCAAAGTCCAATTTCAAATAAATCTACACATGTTAAGATCGTTATTCCAAATCTAAATTCGAATATCACAACGAAATTCAAACAAAAGAGAACTTATTACTCCAAAAATACATTCTAAATTCAAATTACCTCTGGGCGTGTTAACTCCCGTACCAGCAATGGACGCGGGTCTCGGCTTTCTCGGTGCTGAAGCTGGCCTTCGTATGACCCCAGTGGCATTGGACAGTGCGCTGCCCGGCCGCGAGCCCGGTGTTGTGTCGCCCGACCGCGTCTCTGTATACATCGACGCTTATGTACAGGCTTGTGGCAGGGTGGGGGAGGGAAACCAGCAATGGATGGTGTGTTATGCGATTGATTGGTGTTTTGTTAGTTTTGAGAAGTGTATGGATGGCTGCATTTGAGGCTTGAGAAAGAACTGTAGGGACCTTACTAGTAACGCGATGCGACGCAATTTGAACGATTCTAACTTCAAGTAAAAATCATCCTTACAACTAAGACATGATATAAAACGTGCGGTTTTCTACGAGTAGATGAAAAACAAAACACGATCTCCACAACGACGTAAGTCAGGGTGCTTGTACACGGTGCATGTAACCCGCGCAAGTAAAGGTGCGGGTTACCCGCGCGAGTAACATGCGCAAGCTACTTGATCAAGCTACCCGCGGGGTGCGTGTACACGGCGCATGTAGCTTGAGCATGTTGAGGCACTTGCGCGGGTTACATGCGCCGTGTACAAGCACCCTCAGTCAATTGCATCATTATATCGTAGTAGCAAGGACGATTTCCATTTTTATTTCTTAACAATTGCAAATCGCACGTATTACGTCATGGGGAAACTCCCCTAAACGGCTTTTTTAATTCAGGGATAGAGCGCTCTCGCTCATTTTCCCTAGATATGAATGAAACTACCCATCCCATGGATATCGTTATATGTGGAAAGCGCCCATACACTCACGTTGTACCACTACCTCGCCTGATGGTGAGCGAAGATGTGGTCGACGAGGAAGCACGCTTGCCTAGAAGTAACCTGTTCACTCTTGACTTACAGACCAAAAGGTTGAAGGAACAGAGTGGTTTTTAGTGAATAAGAGTCTGACAGTTCCTTACGCTCCACACCCAGGGCGGGAGGACTCATTTTGATGAATTTTTCACAAAAACAAAAGGCTCGGGAAAGAGGGTTTAAAACTGTAAATGCAGCCGTCCATACATCTCAAGCGATGGAAGCTTTTCATTGAATACATTGCTTCTTTTGTTAATGTTGAGTTTTTTGACAAATTATTGTTGTCGTGTTTATGATCGTTAGTAATTTTTTTTTTTTATCAATGGGCTAAAACTGAAATTTATTCATCCATATGGACGATCCTGAAGAGACTTGAATCTGTGTTAAACTTCGCGGATTGTTCATTCATATTAGTATTACTCTATAGTTTTGTTATTCCAATCCAAGAGACGTATTTTCTGCAGTCACATGATACGAGTATACTCGTGTAACTTATGTGTAGTTAGAATATACTTAATTGTATTCCAAAATTATTAAAAAACTTTTAACAATACTTTAATTCCAAGGATAACCTAACACGGCGGTCTTCTCATTGATAGTGAATATCTTACTGGTTGGCATTGAAGAACATAAAATAAAAAGACTGTAGTCTAGCCCACAGCAAAACTTTTGAATCTCTATAATTTTGAAGTAAGTGTATAGTTTTTACTTGAAATGACGGTGAATGCTTTGTACGAGTATGTTGACAGAAAATGTAAGAATTATATCTGTCAGTATGTATATGTTATATGTACATTTTTGATGGTACTGATGAGAAGAAAATGTTAATGACGAATGTACTATAAGAAGACAGAATAGAGTGCACTTCAACAGTTTCAACATTGTTGCTTTTTATAGAAGCAATATTACTAATTTTCAAACCAATTTCCACAAAAATTAATTATTTTAGCAAAAAATTTCACATTAAGAAATCTTTTTCAAAAACCATGCAAGGAAAATTTGGCAATACCTAATTATGTGTAGATACATTATAAATGTTTTCAGTGCTTCATGAAGGGAAGTGCATAGAGTACACATTTTAGTAAGAAAGCAAAGCTGTTAGTCACTCTTACCTTTTTAGAAGAAGCTGGCCACACCATGGAGGAGACTGGACCAAGATTGTGGAGGCTCGTGTACACAATGGCTTATGTTGGAACACTTTTTAAACAGTCATTATGTATAACAAACATTATAGAAACTTGAAGTACTAAATTTTACAAATGGCAGTAACAATTTAAGATAAAAATAATTAAATTGCCACTAACATAGCACGTTTCAGAGATTTAAGCAAGGGAAGAGTTTTCAGGTCCCTCCGAGAATAAAATAAATGATTTTCCATAATAAATAAACTCCTACCTACTGAAAAGTGGGTATAAAATGATACTCAGATAACATAGGCCATTGTATACAGGAGTTAAAAGAAGTAGCGATAAATACCTTTTAGCCCGTTGTTTTCATTGTAAACCAAGCCTAAAGCTGTATGGAATAAAGACCAAAATGGAACAAAGAATTTTGATACCAAAACCAAGCGACCCAGTGCGAAACGATGAATTTAGAAAGTTATGAAATTAAAGGTGATTTTGATTGATATTGTGATAAAAACGTCAACTTCATATTAATATTAAATAAATAAAAATAAATATTTACAATTTTGACAGTATTAAATTCACTTGTGACATTTCCCAATTAACTGTGGGACAAATATCGCACCTTTAAAGTAAAACCGTTACTAAACGAAAATTTTCTTGAATTGAGTTATCAATGCCATCTATGTAAAATATACGTAAACTTCAACATAAACTTGTTATTTTTTTTAAATATTGTATTTTACGCCATCTGGCGGTAAATCAAAGCGTTACTAAACCGAATTATGATCGGCTCACGAAATACAATATTGTGTCTATACCAATAAGATCGTGTTCATGGAAGACTGATAACGGAAGTTTAAAGTAAAACTGTTATTATTTGGATAAACACGGCGCTGAATGTCACAAAAATGAATGAAGATGTTATTTTTTTTAATAGAAAAAGTGTTTCAATTTGTTTAAACACAGTTTTCTGTGTTAATAACCAAAATTGTTAATGGTAAAGTGTTACTATAATAATATAAATCAAAATAAATAATACTGTAAATAAAAATAAAAACTTTTCTAAATCACGTGTTATAACCTAAACAGAGATCTATAAAAACACCTTATTATACGTCTTATAGAACCCTGCATTCAGATTTTATTGACAAAAAATGGTGACTTTTTTCTAATTTTGGCTCTCCTGTAAAATTGTATAATTTCGTTTAATAACGGTTTTACTTTAAAGGTGCGATATGTAGAAGTAAAAAATATTTATGATATAGTTGGTTACTATTTTTTAAATTTTACTAAGTTGTGAGGGCAATGAAAACAAGAGATACCTCAAACCACTTTTGCCGATATACAACAAATACAAAAAAAAAACAGAATAAATTACTAATTTAAAGGTGCTCCTATACAACAAAACTTGTTTTTTTTTTAATACTCTAAAGCCCGCTTGCACGAACCCGAGTTATCTTTTAACTCAGAGTTAGTTGCTAACACAAGATTAAATTGACAGTTTGTCATACAATATGTCAATTAAACCTCGTGTTAGTAAGTAACTCTGAGTTTAAAAGATAACTCGGGTTCGTGCATGTGGGCCTTAATGTCACAAACAAGCATAAGGCCGGCCTGATGGCGCGCGGTCACCGTAGCCTTTGGACGCTTGTAACACCAGAGATATCCCAAGCGTTGTCGAAAATTACAGAAACATGTTCACACCCTTTTTAAAGATACGTGAACGTTCCAATACTTGATTACATAAATCTAAATATACTGTCTAAAAAGACCTGTGCTTAATTCAATGTTAGTGACAAATTTACCCAAAATAATACTTTAAAAAGTTAAATTAGTGACAAATGCATTAATTAATGGCGTGTTTGCGACAAAACCCCGCAACGATGAAGCGAAACCTTTAGCGATCCCAGAAGCAAAACCTTATTTATTAAAAGCACGAATAAAACAAACTCATTCAATTTGTAACAAAAATAATTGTCAACACAGGTCGAAGCATGGCAACACACATTCATACGAAATATTGCCAGACGTAAAAAAATAAACAAAATAGTAGACAGGACAAATATCGCACATTTTGCGAGAAACTGCTTCATCAAGTGGGTGTCATAATACAGACAAAATAACATTGCATTTTTTTAAAGAACTGTCAAGGAAGACATGGTTAGCGAGTATATTTACTGGCCCAAACAAACACACAAAACGTGATTACTAGCATAATATATACATTTTTATTTATTACTTTCAACACACCACACTCGATACTTATATTTCTACTCAATCACTTTTTTTTTATCAAAACCTTTAGCTTAATTCATCAGGTTTAAGCTAGGTTAAATCACGGCAGTATAAAGCAAAGCACACACCTTTTATTACTTAAAATAGTATCAGGTTTTGACTTCAAAATAAACAAAAGGTGCATTCGTACCATCGCATCGTACATTTCTTTATTTTATCTAATATTAAACTTTTACTGTCGCGTATATCGTGTCACAGCACCTCACACTTTGTCACCACATGGAAGCACAACACCCCTAATCGAAGCGCAACTCCCCTCGATTAAAGCGCAGCACCCCCAAAATCATAGCATTATACCGTCACAGACGTGTTATCTATTCCATGACACTCGCTCATTCATCTTTCGATTCCTATCAGTTCACCAAATTTTACTTCACCGCGTATATACTCAAACCAGCGAAGCATTAACACCCCTAATCAAAGCTCAACGCCCTTCATTGAAACATAACACCACTAATCATAATGCAACACTCCAAATCATTTTATCGTACATAGATAAAGAAATCAGTTCGTCATACTCGCTCTCATCTATTGTATCCTGTCACTCTTACATCCAACTTTAATCCTCAGCGTAGCGTACCGAAACGCGCGAAGCAACACACCCTCAACTGAACCACAGCACTCCTAACCGAAGCACAACACCCCTAATCACATTACAGCGAAGCGTTACACCCCCAAAATCCTAGCGTTACGTCCCAAAAACGCCGAAAACCAAGCGAAGCAACCCGCGACAAAACCAAAGCTCGACAGAAGCTCTTCTGATGGTCTTACGGCTCCTGTTGAGATGATGCATGGAGGGCGAGGCGGAGTGCAGCGGTCTCGCCGCGGGCAGCCGGTCCAGGCGCGTCATGGAGTAGGCCCTACCTGGCGCGCGCGGCGCGGGGACCGTGGGGACCAGGTCGGTGCGACGCCGCGCTACTGATGACCACATAACTGGTTGGGGAGTGCGGTCGGGTTCGTCTGGAATTGTAAGAAGAGGTCGTTAGAATCTATGTAAGGTAGCAGTAACTAAGAGGCCCCTATGCACGTTTTTCTAAAGAATTGAACAACGAGAAGGGCCGAACGAGAAATCCGAACAGCGAGCCGTGCCGTCTCATGGACTATTGATGTTCATAAAGTGTTGATAGCCTAATTTTAATATATTACTTTTGACTAAATTTGATTTTTGTGGCCACAACTTCACAAATCGTGATCTACAATATCATTACACTAAAACCTCCAAAAGTGAATCACCTTGCTAAGTAGTTTCCACATTTTACGGACTTCTCAAGACATCCAGATTCCTACGAACGAAGTTTCAACACTACGTTTATAACCAAGATTCATCTCAGAAATCCAGTACATGACAAAAAAAAATATTCCTCAGCATTTCAACCAATATTGTCAACGTAATCGTTCACGCTAAACTGAGTTACACATACGTGCAGATAAACTTGTAAATGTAACGCCTCACCAAGCAGCTTACCCATCGAATTAGCATAATCTTTCTTAATCTTTCGCAAGGCCACGACGTACCCGATCTCGATACAATAGCGAATTATGCAGGGTGACTCAGTCGCTTTGAAGGTAATTATAATGTGGGGACCGATTATTTCGGCCATTAGTGTAATGTTGGATGAGTTTGTACTTTGGATTAGGCCCAAATATTGGTCTTGTGTTTTTTGGAGCCGTATAGCCAATGTTACGTGATGTCTATTATCATTTATCAAGAAAATAAATATCTATACCTATTACAAATTGTTGTATAAACATTTATTGACATCATTATTTATACCTGGATGCATTTGTGGGACTGCTTGCACCACGAATCTCTAAATAAGTTGAGTAAAATACTGAGAGCGAAAATACTCATCATCATTATATGAGCCACGTCTACTGCTAAACTTAGGCCTCTCCTATAGATTTCCAATAGGACCAGATGGAAGCGACTTGCACCCAGCTCGATCCTGTGGCCTTCATCAGATATCCTTTGTTCACCTTGTAGGTGGACGTCCTACACTGTTAGTTAGTACTGTACTGTTCCACTGCATGGCAAAGGCCTCCCGCAATTTCTTCCAGGAATTGTTTTTCTGGGCCGCTTCGAACCATTCTCATAAAAATGTTTAGCCTTTCACGTTGTTGACATCTTCAAGTTGCATTTTTGAAGATGTCAATGATTCGATGTGATAACTAGAACGAAGTCCTACACATCTCTGTTTTATGATGCAAGATGGAGGTTCGCCTCATATACCTAACAATTGTTTTCCTTAATCTTATAAACATAAAAATAACTTAAAATAAACATCATTAGAACTTACAGAAACTCATGAACATCACAGCTCCTTCATAGCAGCATGAATAAGGAAAATGGTTTTAGAAAGTGCAAATAACAATTATTTTAAACAGCATTCAACTAGTAAAAAGAGGTATTGTCTCATGCGGGAATCGAAACAGACCTGTGGTACTGGCCAATCGGGGAATAGTTCTACCATTTACTAAACTACGGAGATTTAAGAAAAAGTATGCGCTTCGTCAATAGTCGCTTATAATCGGAAGTTATTGGTGAACATCATCATCATCTCAGCCTATAATGTTCCCACTGCTGGGACACAGGCCTCCTCTCTGTGAGAGGGAGCGGGCCACAACAAACATCACACCTTACCTTGATGAACATCATACCTTGATGAAATTTACCATAGAGCATAAACATTTCCATTTTTGAGTCGATTATTTGCTTATTTTCAGGGTTGGAAAAAAAACAGTTCTTTTTCAAATTTATAAAACAAACAGTTCAAAATGTTTTAAACGAGTGTTTTTTTTGTTTTTTTTTTTAGATTCTGTTTTTTTTTTTCAAATTAATTCCACTTTGTTTGTTGATATCTAAACGTATAAATCAATTATGTTTCATTTCTAGACTACATCTTTTCAAATTCGCCCTTTGTAATGAAATTTTTACGAAAAATGATCAATGGAAATAAAACATGTGATGTTTTTTTTCTAATAATTTTAAGCATTGATTCATTACAATGCCAATAAAAGTTATGACATAACAATGGCATTAGACTCAAAAGGTTTTATGTCAAACTATTTAGACTCCTGCACGCGTAGCATGGCGATTATATCTCTATTCTACCAAGAAAAGTCAAAGTTATTTCATCATTATTTCTATACAAATCGACTGTTTTTTTGCACAAGTGTGACACGATTCGTACACCATTAAAGAATAAAAACATATCTCTTCTATATTTTAAACATTTCTATGCTTAAATCGATAAAAATCTTTTACGTTCTGTCATTTTGTCTATTCTCGCGTCGACAAAACCCGTTTCTACGGCGCCATGCTACGCGTGCAGAATATTAATTTATTTTCATTTTATAAGCATTCATCTACCTTGAAAAGTACACTCGGCGTCACAAAAATCGCACCACTTTAAGAATTCCCTTCAAAGTCATTTTAAACCTATTAATCAATGGTAGACATATGACTATAAGGTATCATTGGAATGGCAATTTATTTAAATTTCAGTATAAATCAATGGATTTGGTTTTTTGTTTACCAGGGAATAAAAAAAAGCAAGCTAATGCAAATGATTAAAAAGTTAAATTTTATTTTATCAGCAAAAATTACAACAAAGTCCTTAAAAACAACTTAAAACCTAGTGTTACCCCCCCTAGCCCTGATGACTGCTTCCATGCGTTCTCTCATGGACCTAATTAATGTGACAACAGTCTCTTGAGGAATGTTGTCCCATTCTGCAACGACGGCATCTTGGAGGTCTTGGAGAGTGGTAGGGGCAGGATCACGTGCCCGTACTCGCCGTTTCAGTTCATCCCAAAGGTGCTCAATAGGGTTTAGGTCTGGACTTCGCGCCGGCCAGCGCATAACAGGGATTCCAACTTCTTGCAGGTAGTCTCTTACAATTAAAGCGGTGTGACAGCGGGCGTTATCGTGCATTAACGTGAACCCACTGCCAACAAAACCCGCATAAGGGACAACCTGCTCCTCTAAGATCTCTGTTATGTACCGAGCAGCAGTCAGCGACCCTTGCCCGCGAGCACTTCCAGTCCGAGAAACACACACAAGGTTCGTTTTACCGTCGATTGACATGCCGCCCCAGAACATGCACGAGCCACCCCCGTATTCCACTGTCTCTTGAATACAGGCTTGTGCGAATCGTTCACCTTGCCTCCTATACACTCTTCGACGCCTGTCGTTGCAGAAAAGACACACCCTCGTCTCATCCGAGAAGAGCACAGCCCTCCATTGGTCTATTGTCCAATCCACATGGTCACGGGTAAATTGCAACCGGTCTCTCCTATGCTGTGCAGTCAATTTTGGCCCTGTAGCAGCCCTATGAGCTGCAATTTTCTTCTCCCGCATTCTTCTTCTAATCGTGGAGACGCTTACAGAAGTTCTGCGAGCTGATAGCAGTTGTTGTTGCAGCTCAACAGCATTGGAGAACCGATTACGTAAAGACGTCGAAACAATGAAGCGATCGTCTCTTTCCGATGTGCACCGTTGTCTTCCAGATCCACGTCTTCGGATATAGCCACCAGTCTCTTGGAAGCGTTGGAACACTCGTCGAACGGCAAAACGACTCAAGTTCAGTTGCCGAGCAACATCACATTGCCGCATCCCTGATTGCAGTAGTGCAATGACTTGAGCGGCTTCATCTGCAGTGGTATCCATCTTCTGGGGTATTTTTCTTGCTGTAGCTGTTCACGTGTGTTCACTTCAAAGGTTGAATAGCGAATGACCCACATTTAACCCGGGTCGCCCGTTTTATACCCTTGTAGGGAGGTGCAATTAGTGGCCCTTGCAATGCGTATTTTGACAACATTTTTTTTAACGTTACGTGCTAATGAAACCTGTTGTGTTTAGGGATTCTAACTGTTGTTAATTTAAAGGTCGTTAAGCATACTTTCAATTGATACCAATATTAATTGGGTTTAATGTATTCGTTACTGGCGGGACATGTTTTAAACTTATTTTCGAAGAGGTGCGATTTTTGTGACGCCGAGTGTAGTTGAAACGGGTAATAAAAAACACTGTTTAATTTCAAACTGTTTTAAACACTGTTTTAAACAGGTGTTTTAAAACAACTTGTTTTAATCATGCCAACCCTGCTTATTTTACACTAGTTCTTTACACAATTGTTGATGTCATTTCCTACAAGCACTTTACGCAGAGCCATTGCTGCGACTGGTAGAAAACTTCATAAAAACGCGCCATTTGTACTATCGCGTACGCCTAAACACAGCAAAGCGCAACAGTAGAAGAAACAAGCTATGATCCTTTGAGGGATCACTCTATTAGTGCGCTACGTTCATACGAATTCGAAAACGCGAAGAATATCGGAGCGCGTACTTTTTCTGGTTTAACTATAGCCAAATCCTGCCTCTATTTTTGTAACATTAAGTCAATTAGGCTGCCTTGCCACAGAACCGGAGCGGAGAGTCTACGGAGCGGAGAAACGGTGAAATATTATGCAATTGGATTGTACTAGTCTCTGTTTCGCTACAACTTGCAACGGGGCAATCGTATGGTTGCGGTTCCACTGAGGCAGAGCGGAGCAGGATAGCAGGATTCAAGCCATGTGATTGGTGAATCGCTCTCCGCTCAGCCTCAGTGGAACCGCAGCATAATTGGTAAATATTTCTCCGTTTCCCCGCTCCGCAGCCTCGCTCTGCTCCTGTCGACAGTCAGGCTAAATGTGCAATTACAGTGGCAGCGGGGCGGGCAGCGGAATCCGCTGGCGGGTAACGCAAACACATAGTTTTTGATTAAGGTGCACCAAGTGCGGGCGGGGCGGTTTGAGCGGAAATCTAGTCTATTTCGTAACCCGCCACCCGCTCCCGCTGCCCGCCCCGCGCCACTGTAATTGCACACTAACAGATGAGTCTATTATATTACCTTTGTTATCAGTGTCTGAGGAATCCAGCTGTAACGCTGAAGCGCGTCTCGTGAGCGGCGCAGACGCGAACATCACATTTGTAGTTGATGCCGCCCTGAAAACACAAAACATACGATATTAGACATTATGTAGTAGGTAGTGACGTATGTAGTAAGGGTTAATTTGGCATAACAGATGCAACGAGCTGATGTTAAAATTTATCAATTTAAATAGTAAGTAATACCGTGAAGGTCTATTATCTTGCGAGATATTAAACAGTAAATAGATTGTGATAAAAAATATAAAATAAATGACATATTTTCGAAACGTTATTGGAGAGAAATTGTAAGATTTGCTGATATACATATTAAAATAAAATACAAAACATTCCAATAAACACTTAAAATATGAATATTTTCTTTTAATTATGTGATTGATGCATCAGCATTTTAAGCACATTGGTCTTAGCTATACATTAACAATATCACTAGCCTACAAAAGCAGAGTAGCGTTCTGCGGTCCACGTTATGATCGCAACAAAACTTAAGAACGCTGCCAATGTACTCATACTAAGCATTATGACGTTAAAATTCGCTATACATTCATATATACACATAGTTATAAGTTGTCAGATAGCCGTATCAACACTTAAAGGCAATTTACATAACGCATTGATTTATTCTACTACTATTATACATTCATATATACACATAGTTATAAGTTGTCAGATAGCCGTATCAACACTTAAAGGCAATTTACATAACGCATTGATTTATTCTACTACTATTATACATTCATATATACACATAGTTATAAGTTGTCAGATAGCCGTATCAACACTTAAAGGCAATTTACATAACGCATTGATTTATTCTACTACTATATACATGCATAAGTATGTGCTTCTA
Organism: Agrotis clavis; assembly: GCA_954870645.1. Classification (NCBI taxonomy): domain Eukaryota; kingdom Metazoa; phylum Arthropoda; class Insecta; order Lepidoptera; family Noctuidae; genus Agrotis; species Agrotis clavis. The sequence continues at coordinate 3,677,527 of OX940938.1, forward strand.
TGTGTGTAACATTATGTACATAGGTAAGAATACAATTATAGTTACTTCCTAATGCCTTCCTGCGTCCTACATAATATGGCACGCAAGTCTATGTACAATCGACAAAGTTGTATCATGACCCACCATAAGCTTATTTTCCTATAGACATTCGAATACAATTAGATCCACAATCGCGTAAACAAACATATTACATATCCATGGTAACAACTTTGATCTTTGACAATTTGACGGATTCAAACGATTGTCAAAATGGCTCATGATTCAACTTTGTCGAGTGTACATTGTACAACTATACTAATATTGATGACGTTGGATAGTCCATTTATCGAGGAAGGCTATAGGCTATATAACATCAAGCTATCACCAATAGGAACCGAGTAGCAGGGGTAAAACTGGGAACACTATGACTTTACTTAGTCCGTCATGCTGTATAATACTGTGTGAGGAAATCCACGACCTCAACTTAGTTTAATAAGGCATGCAGTATTTCCGTAACATACCAAGAATAGAAAACTAGTACACCTTAGTAATCCTTACAAAGCCTCACATATTTTATCAAAACAATCATTACTAAGTAGGATTACGGAGAATGATTTCCTTTGGTATCGCCAACTCGTTTGCTGTTTATTTTCTTTTATTATGTGATCGGATTATCTATTACTTGCTTTGCTCGGGACCAATTATGTACTATAGCTTTACTCGAGAACCGCTCTATCGATTAATGAAAACTGCATGAAAATCGGTGCAGTAGTTTTTGAGTTTATCGCGAACAGACACATTGACAGATGCGGCAGAGGAATTAGTTTTATAATACTCGTATCTAGATCTTGATAAGTAACAGGTTCTAATAGAGTGGAAGTATTAAAGTTAGGCACAAATTCTTAATAGGTATAAGATGACCTACATTTTGTTTACGATCAATTCGATTGATGTATTTGTAAATCGTGTATCAATTCAGTAATCATCAAAGATGTGTAATGTAACCTAAAAATATCATTTTGGGCATGAATATAGAGTTTTGAAACAATAAGAACAAACTTATTTTGGATATGTGCTGCATTATCATTCTTCTAAATTGAAAATAGAACCATAACAAAAATTACACATTACACAGACAAAAATGTACAATCACCAAAAATGCCCGCCACCTTTTAATTTCTCCATAATATTTACACCCTGTAACCAAGTAATCTTTACTAGGATAGGCAAATACATAATAATATAGAATCTAATGCAAATCACTCATAATCGCGGGACTGGCTTATTAATATTAGGTAACCGTGACCCTGGAAAATAAACGGCTATGGAAGGAACACAATGAATTTTAGTCAGTACGAGTCTGACAGTGCCTTCCGCTCCACCCTTGGCGTGGCGATAGGAGTCATTTGATGGTTTAACCACGATAAAAAAAAAAACGCCTTCCATTATTGCGCATCTTCATAGGAAAGAGCTCTCGACAGACCTTCCAAAAAAAGGGAATATTACGGAAGACCTCAAATGAATAAATTCACGATTTACTGAAAATCTCATCCCCTACTAATACGAGAAGGATTTGACAGCAGTTACTTCAAGCTAGGCTCATCGTCATCTGCCTAGACTTTTCCCAACTATATTGGGGTCGGCTTCCAGTCGAACCAGATGCAGCTGAATATCAATGACCTCCACAGCTCAGTAACTGGTTAATACGATAACCCATGGCAAGACTGGTTGTCAGACTTTTAGATTTTCTGACTAGTACTTTAAACTAGGCCAAACCGACAAAATTCTCGAATCTTCTCAAACCAAACCGCTGACACGATGATCACCGACCGAGAAATTGCATAATTAACAAAAAAAATATCCCCATTGACAAATTAGCCGATATAAGGCTATTGTGTGGAAGACAATGGTCGCTGATGACGTCACCAGGTCAGTAAACCATGGCGGAAGACGACGGACGTGGCCAGTCTGTCGCCAGGATTATGTTTTGCAAATGATGTGTTGGTGTAGGAAGTTTTATGAATAGATTAGCCTTGGTGATGTAATAGATTAGGCGAGGATTTTATTAGTTTCCGATTTTTTTTGTTTGGCGAGAGATTATCGTTTGGAATTGTGAGGTTTTTTGGCCAGTCATTTGCGCTTTCGCCTGCTTGTTCACTCTTGATTTAAAGACTACAGGGTTGTAGCTATCAGCTACCTATGTTTTTTCCGATATTGTTCGACTACAATCTAGGGGTGTTTAAGTCAATATTGAATAGATTACTTCTAGGCAAGCGTGCTTCATTGTCGACCAGATCTTCGCATACGAGTATCGTCAGTATAGAGGTCAAACGCGAAGCATGGCTAAAAATGAAATAGATTCTAATGCCATGTTGAGAAAAGTGTTTTTGGTTTCACAAAAGATGGTAGCATAAACTTCATATTCTAATTTAATATTTATAATTACTTACATTTCTGTATCACCCTTCAAGGAATAAAGGTGTAATGTTATGATTGTATGTTTGGCAATAAATAAATAGTATCTATGAATATACTACTTGAATCATTACAGGTGTATTGGGCTAGCATCCAACTCGGACATTATATCCGGTAGATAGACTAATACTAAACGGATGTGTGTGGCATACTTCACATGATTCTGGACTGCCAGAAATCCTACCGAATAACAATATTATTATCAGGTCTTGGAATATAAGGTTCGATTGTATTGCTCCTGTTGAACATGAGGGCCCAGATCAATCAGTCATCGCCGGAAAACTTCCAATTCTGAACAAAGACCTCCCCTTAGACCACCACGCCCAACGACAATCTGCTATTTGCATCCATCGCATCGGTTGCCCACGATTCTCACGATATCGTCGATTCAACTATAGGCATGCCTTCAAAGTGGTATGCTGTTGTACCATCACGAATTTAGGGATTTGAACATAACTTGTCAAAAGATGTATGTATACGATTGTCTAACTTTAAGGGAATAATTGCGGTGTGTACTCGTAATGGTCATTTGTTTTGGTCAAACGAGATTCAGACGCCAAAATCAAAGTACTTTCTTAGAAGTTAATTGTTCCACACACGCGTTAACTTCGCCTTGAAAATATCTGCACATTCGATTTGATTAATCAACCCAACTAAAACATAAACGACGCTCAGACGCCAGCACACTAATCTACCCCATTGGAAAATGAACCTTCTTTTATTTTAATTAAGTTGAAATTCTATCAAAGACAGATTGGGGTAGGTTGATGTGCTGGAAAACGTATCTACTACGAAACAGAACCAATCAGCAGTTAAGCAGACTCGCTATAATTACGGAAGCGTAATCAGCCAAAAATGCAGATTGCATATCTGGCTACCAATTATATTACTGCGCAAACCGGCCACTGGACTCCAATAGCATCACTAAGGCCTGTGACCCACTTTATACCATATATGTACGACCATACGGTACAGAACCGCAAAGAATTGAGTGCTAAAGCAGTGTCAAAGTAGTACACTGTGGTCGAGCAATATTGACCCACTTCCGTCCTTTGACTTACGACAAAACGGGAACGTTCGTCCATTAGGTACAGTGTAGGCCAACAAAATAGAAACACACAGTTATATTTGTAATGGTTTTCCTATTACGAACATTTTATGTAATATGTCATCGTTCGGTAATCTTTATTTTTATTGTATTCTTTGTATTTGTTGAATATTTTAAAACATGGAGACCAAACTGTGCAATTTTGTGTATATGGTGTGGACGTTATGGCATGGTGTAGTTGCTCCATGTAAAGTATTAAGCTGTATTCAGATGCATCCAGTTATACTGGAAGCTTAAGGAAACATATTTGGGAAAAGGCAAGAACGATGATGACACATATTCAACCAGCTGACAGAACCAGGTCTGTCTTTAAATAGTTAATAATCCCATTACTCACATCCATTCCTAGAACCAATGATGGATTACCGTATCACCAAGAATAACATTTCTCACTATTACTATCAAACACACCAATTAATTTCCTCTTAACATGCACTTTATTACTTTGAAATAAAAGCTATTTTCGTATAAATAGCGTGTGGTGTAAGTTTGTATTTCGTGTCATAGAGTAATTAAACCGCGAATGACATGTAGAGGGAACGTTTTTGTTAATTTAGTTAACGCCCTTGTTTCAAGGCTCCTGTATTTGTTCAAAGGGTAGGTTTTGTTTGAAAGCGTTAAAAGATTATGGAAATTGATATTTTGTGTTGATTAAGTGAAAATTATTGCGTTAGAATTACAAGCTGTTTATTTCACGGGATTTCTGTGTCTAACAAATTAACTTAGATGCTACAAAATAATGGAATGTAAAATTTTATTATAGCTCCTATGCTTTAGCTCCAAAACATGCAGCCAATTTCAAAGGCATCCCGTTTTTTGGGGTGGTAAAATAAAATTATCAAATGAGGCCTGGGCACTGTCAAAATCTTACTAGTCTCAATGTCAAACTATTAAATACAAAAACCACCCTGTTCTTTAACATGACCTCGCGATCCAGGTGGCCATGACGTCTTAAAGCGAGAATAACTCCACTGTGGGAAGGATGGCGCTAGACGACTTGTATAGCTCCGTCTCTTTTCCACACTGGAATACTCTCGCTTGGTAGGCCATGGTATGCCACTTGGGCTTGGTTGCCTTATGAGCGTAGTATCGCGACCCACAATGTCATATCTGTTCTGCTACTTTTATGCAACTAGCCTATTACAAAAGACCGATATTTAGGCCTACTGTCCACGCAGTTGTCTTTCGTAGGAAGCATGTAACCTACAAATGAAGATAGGCGTATTTTGCATGTTTGTTATGTCTACGCTGCTTCATGCAATAGTCAGTCACGCTACAAAAGGTCTCAGTTTTCTTTCAACTAGCATCGAGAAAGGGCGTCTTGTTGCTGGTGACATGTTGCCGCGCGCGCGCAGCGCATGACGAACGCAACACAAGCGGCTGACGCGACGTTCGCGTTGCCGATGCACAGATTTCATTGTTTCTACGCAAGATGCAAGCATTCGTCTTGCAATAGTCAATTGACGAAAGCGTGCGTATGACGTGCGGTTACGTGGACAATGGGCCTTAGTTTTATATTAGGCTTAACTATAAATTCCCCATTTATCATCATAATTCATCTCCTATTGTCAAGGCTTTCTCCTCATAACAAAAATAGACAAAAGGCTAAAATTAACGTGCCAGACTCTTCATTAAAATCCGCTCTATTAAACACAGTATAGGCATGTGACCTAAATATTTCCAAGTCTAGAATCTGGAATGTCAGAGTTGAAAGCCAAAATAAACGCTAAGCAAGTTTTATAGTTAACCAACACGATATGTTTAGTGATTATGCGAAAGTTTAATTGGTTTTTCACGAGTGGGGTGTATTAATTTGGTCGGGAGTGTCAGGTCAGACTTGTGTGATTTTTTTTAGAGGGGTAAAAAAATCATCAAATTAGTCCTCCCACCCAAGGCAGGGCGGGAGGGACTGTCAGACTTGTACTGACTAAAGTCTACGGTGTCCTTCAATAGCCCCCCCCTACGTTCCGGGGTCACGGTAATTCGTTAGTCCCGCGACGGCAGGCTTTGGCCCTCTTAGTGTGGCTCCGTCATTGTGCTGATACTCTTTGAAGAGCGCGTGAAACACAACGCGCCTTCCGTCGACCCGGGCATGGTCCATGATCAGACAGCTAGTCGCCCATTACTCGCCGCCCGCATGCCCGCAAGGGATCCCTCCCTAGTCGTATTTTCTTTCATTACTTTAATGGATTGTTATTAATTATTCGAATGAAGTTGAGAAGAACATAGTCATTTACTTTACTCAAATATTAAAACGATCTTTTGACTGGTGATTGGGAACCCTGGGGTCGCGGGACTGTCTTATCATGCAACCGTGGCCCTGTAACATAAAGGGCTACTGAAGGACACCGTGGATTTTAGTCAGTACAAGTCTGATAGCACCTCCCGTCCTGCCCTGGGTGGGAAGACTGATTTCAAGACTTCACCTCGTAAAAGAAAAAACCGGGAACCCTCTCTTGTATTGTACTAATATTAGTCAAGAACCCGGCGGCTTATTTATACCGTAGGTATTATTACCAGGTATCGTAAAAGGACGACGATAATGAACATCCTTAAGATAACGGTGCTATAATTACAATATCTTTGATCACTAATTATTATTCTGCCGAGCGTAACGATTACCCGCCCAAGATCTTTAATAATACACTCCTAGGAGTGGGTTCCGCAGGTAGTTTGAACATAAATAGATATGTAATTTATTAAATAAGCACAGCAGTATGTTCTAGCAATATTATTTTTGTTTTTGCCCGTCTGTATATCTGAATTTAATGGTAAACGCATCCAGGATACAGGGGAAAATCTTAGTTGTCCCACACTAGAATTTTCTCCTAAGTATATCGTGGTTGCGGTCGCGGTACTCATCTCATTACAGTGTCCCCGGAACATAAAGGGCTACTGAAGGACACCATGGATTTTAGTCAGTACAAGTCTGACAGTCCCTCCCGCCCTGCCCTGGGTGGGAGGCCTCATTTGATGATTTTACCACGATAAAAAAAAATATAAGTAAGTAGTTACATTTATCGTGGTTGCGATTTTTTTACTTTTTTTCTCACGAAAAAAAACGTTACCAGCAAAATAAATAATTAATAAAATACTAGAATTAAATATATATACAATAAAATAATAAATAAACTTAACTACATAAATTAAACAGCATCTAAAAACTCCATAATCTACATAATAAAATACTTTAATTATGTAGATCACAAGACAGGTGATGAAGTATTATAATTATTAATATGTTTGTCAATAAAATAATTTGTAACTTTATAATTAAACTAATAACAGGTGCATATCTAATCGTAAGAGATACGCATCGCGGAAAAATTAGTATCAAATAGATTGGCAAAAAATAAACTTATAGGTACTGTTTTTTTTTTATATTGGACATCCGCTCATAAATGAACGATAAATCTTACTTAAAAGGAGGAACTCAGTGAAAAAACGTATATAAAGCATTTTAATTAATTGAAACATTAGAAGATAGATTTTATTCGGACATACGCTTGGTGGTATGATCGCAAATAATTTTACAGGGAATGTTGTAAACGCCTATTGTCACATGGTCATAATTTTCAAAATGGGATCCGTAGTTCCGAAGCTTACCTCCTACAATACATCTTTAAAATAATATAAAATTAATATAGATTTCGTTACATCAAAAAGTATAGACGATGAATGGTATTTTTGTCCTAAACAATAAAGACAAGTAAACATGTGGCCTACCATAACGTCAAACCAAAGTAGTTCCAGTGAGGGAAAGTGACAGAGCTATACAAGTCGTCTAGCGCCATCTCGTTCACTCACTGGAACAAGCCTGGTTTTAAGACGTTGTAATACCCCCTGGTGTGTACAACAGAATGCCTCATGGAATTATAAGGACATAAAAAAACACAACAAAGTATTTAACAATAACGCCATTTGCAAAGTGGACATATTATTCCAGAATTAGTGTGTCATATTTTATGGCATAATGTGTACAAGTCTGAACAGATGTCGTACTGAACAATATAACAAGTACAAAAAAGTTTACTAAGTATTTTTATTCACGAGTTCGTGTGTCAGTTTGTTTGGCATACAGTGTACAAGTTGTAACAGATGTCCTAATTTCACGCCCAATATACTGAGTTAAAGACTGGTTAATAAGTCGCGGCTCAAATATCTGATGGATCACCAATTTGCGCATTGACGATGTACTTGAAAGATGATGACAATGTTTTAATTACTTTTGCTAACAGTTATGTTATTCTTTAAAAGGAGTTCGTCGAGATAGTGTCACAACACTTCGCGGTTAGTGAATACCAGACTAGTTTTGATGCTGGAGCAGCGCTGTGCACATTGTATCTTTAGAGAATACCTGCTGAACTCTAGACAAACACTGTTTGGTAGAAAAATTGGCTAGAATATTTACTACAGAAAATAGTAAACAACTTAGACTTCGGAGCACAGGCCAAAAACATAAACGGATATTCGAATACTTTTACTGAAAGTGTTTCAAAAAGTATCAAGAAATTCTATGCTAAACGTTACTGGTACGGTCAACAAAATACTTTAGTATGTATTCAAGCAATAAACATCTTTGCACTTAGCGGAATAAGCAGTCAACATTCAATGCTATTGCTTGCAGTCTTTGCTACCATGACTTGCACACTTTTTTATTTTATAGACTGTATACTACAGTGTACTGACTTGCACACTTTTTTTATTTTATAGACTGTATACTACAGTGTACATTCTATCACAAGTGAGCCCTGATGGCCTCAAGGGTTTGGTAGAAGTTTACTATAAGTACAATGGGAAGATTGAAGCAAACTCTTTACTATCGGCAGTCAGTCAATCAATATCTCTGTTTAAAATGGGACTCAAGCTTAAGACCTCAAAGCTCAATAGTAGAGCTTGCGACCGCTATAACAATGTGGCAGAAGAAATGGGTCTCAACGCAAAGGGCAATTGAAGGAACACGTAGGTTTTTAGGCAGTGAAGTCTGACAGTACTAGATGGAGTGGAAAGGACTTATTCGATGAAAAAATATATGAAAATATATATTTTTTTTGAGATTTGCGGCCAACTATTAATGCTTATTGTTGGTTTATTTCGGTTATCACTGCCTGCATCATCATCTGCCTAGACTTTTCCCAACTATATTAGATTAGGGTAGACTTCCAGTCGAACCAGATGCAGCTGAATATCAGTATTTTACATGGAGCGACAGCCTATCTGACCTCCACAACCCAGTAACTGGGTAATACGACACCCCATGGCAAGACTGTTTGTCAGACTTTTAGAGCTTCTGACTAAGAGTAACGACTGTCGAAGGTCTACAAATGACAGCCGGGACTAAGGGCTTTACGTGCTTACCACTGCCTGCATATATATTTTTTTTGCACAGTGTACATTCAGGCACACATCATCACAAAAAATGGGCAAATCGATCACATACGAGTTTATATTTAACCAATTACTTTTATTTTTAGTGACCAGGTGTATGATCGTATTATGGGCACACCTGCACCCAAGTTTTTGTTATCAATTAACAAACAAGTTTTTAATCATATACATAAATATTAAATGTTCCACTTATGAGTCATCAAGGCAAGCCTCTGGCTAAAGAATTTGAGAAATTACTTTTATTATTTTTTATTGGAATTAGGATTAGACAATTATGTGGTCTTTAAATATATAAGCAATTACGATCTCTTTGAATTAACGATTGGATAGCCGAAACTATTAATTCATTTAGTGGCAAAAAAAAACTAGAACGATCTTCGATATATTTGACTTGACGATCGTTGATCACTAACCGAATGAAGTTGCCGATTAGCTTAATGAAAATTGCCGCAGGAGACGCCCAGGGCATCAGGGATTGCGAGGAGATATTCGGCTACTTTCGACGGGAGCTTACAGACGGCGAGTATTGGGTAGATCACCTTCTGATTAAGAAGCAGTCCCGATTTGTCCTTTTTTTTTAAAAAAAATAACCTTGCCTTCCTCTAAGAATTTCCCCTGAAAAAACTATGCTTAATGCAATCTGGAGTTGTATCTCAAGAGCAATAAGTTTACCTTTTGAAATCCCCATATCCGACTCACCAGATTCTTCCTTAATTCATTCTGTCACAAAAGTCAATTATCCCATTAAAATGGAACAATTTGGACACAACAAGGTATCATTTGCCTCAGCTGGAATTAATGAAGAAGAAATGGAGGATATTTGTGATCTATTCACATGTCAAGAACCTTTCCTGAGAGATCATCTTGAGGTGGAGCAATCACCATCCTCATCAATTCCCCAATTGTTAGGAGTAGGTACTTAAAAACCTGTGGATACAAATAGAAGATCCATTAGATCAAAGGATTTTGAATACTATTGACAATCTTTGTATCCTGACACAAGACACTAGAAAGGACTTTCTCAATAAGTATAAACACCTGGTCAGAATAACAGGAGATGACATACCTCAGCTAATAGATGAGTTACAACTCAAAACTATGGAGGGTGTGCCAACATTGACTGGAATGATTAAAATTGCAGTCATATCTTATTCTGCTGCCCTGGCACGAAATGCCAAAAATGCTATATCGGAGATATCAGCCTTGACCACGGATTTGTCAGTGATGGCAGAAGAAGCATTTAAGCAGCAACAAGACTTCCGATCTTCCATAGAACACATTTCAGGTTCCTGGATGGCTGTATCAAACAGCATGACCCAATATATGGCTGAACTTGACAAAAGGACTTTGCAATCCTCTAACTTACAATCTTGTGCCAGGTCATATCGGGGAACACCATCTACCGATTCAAACCACAATGCAGACACCCAGACTGGAAGCTCATTGATTTTGATTCCGGGAACCAAGTACAGATCCAACATGGGTATTTTTAACCTGTACTGCAGATGGCCTGTATCGTGGGTGTGTTTACAAACATAGAAACTGACATACACAAACAGTCAGACCCGGAACAACTTCTTGTGGATCATACAAATATTTGTTCCGTGCGGGGATCTACCCAGCGACACGCTGCGACACAGTCAATCACTCAGCCACTGCACCAAACGTGCCATTGTTTTCCATGCGTGCTTCGAGGAGCTGTTAGGAAACTGACTGAGCCCGATGAGGCCAGGCGTGAAGACTTATTTAATGAATTTCCACCAAAAAAAACTTAACAAAGTCGAAATGAAAACTAAGATGAAAAGTAGCCTGAACAAGATAAAGTCAATCAAAATGAATGAACCTACAGCTAAATCAGTCAGTCAGGCGTAATGATAAAAACTCATGAAAATCTCTTCAATAATTTTCTGACGACGATGGGATATGACTTCAAAGTATTATAATTATTCTAATACGGCATGTACAACATTCTAAAAGAGACGTGGTTTGAATATTTATTAGCAAGACGATTTCATATAAGGATTTATTTCTAATTTACCTTACGTTGATAGGTAATCAAATATGTTTTCTTTATATAAACACATTGTTATGGAAGTTTACGGAATATTAAGCAGTTTGAAATTCAATCACCACAAAAATCTTTTATTCAGAATCTGAAATGAGTTTTGTAATATCAGACCTATGGCATTAATAGCCATTAGTCGAGCACAAATCTTCGAACTACTAGTGCAAAGGTTGAAAATTATTATGACCCTAAATCCTCAACAGGAACCTTGTTTTAGATAGCAAAATCAGTCCTCCTACCCTTCGTGGAGCGGAAAATAGTGTCATACTCGTACTGACTAAAATCCACCATGTTCCTTGAATTGCCCTTTACGTTGCACAGTAACTCGTTTTGACGGTCCTGTGACTACCTAGGACCTCAAGCTTAGTATTCATCATCAGGCCAATGATGTTTTCATCATCATTTTGCTGTACATAAATTAAATAAAAAGAATTGCACATTTTGGAAGCCCATATATTCTATTACATTTACATATTTGAATCCACTATGGAAAAATTCTACATTACATTTTTCTTGAAACATTTTTAAATCCATTTTTCACTTTACAGGCGTGCTTTTAGATATAATAGCAATATATGCCTCACCCCTAAGGGCTAGCCCGTCTGTTCCCCGCAGCCAGACAGCGAGGTTTATTGACTTTCACCCTCAGTGTGAACTTGGGGTATTAATGTCTACGTAACGATTTTTACTGCGGCAGGCGAAATATTGCGCACCGCTGGAGTTTGGGCTGAGTTAAAATAGGTGATCACTTTTATTAATTTGTTTATTTTGGGGTGGAGTTTGGGCTGAGTTAAAAATAGGTGATCGGTTGTATATTTGTTTATTTTGAGGCTGTATTATTAAATACAACAGCTAGTTTTTGATTTTTTTTGTACCCTACCACAATACACATTATCTTATTTAACCCAAAAGTTGAGTGGTAGAGAATGCCTATGTACCACTGTTTTTATATGAAGTTTGAATAAGTACTGTCTAAAAGATTATGAATATAAACCTCGGGGTAGGTTTAATATAAAAACATGTAAAAAATATAAGGGCAATTCATTATTTTTCTACCCAAATGAGGCAAGTTCTTTATAATTATATTACATTATGGCATGTAAATAGAATATTAATATTTTAACTCTCAAAAGCCTGTTTCTACTGTAGATTATGAATATGCTATAAATAATAATTATGTAGTACAGTATTCTAGCTGCTGTTTGTAGGATTTTTATTTTTTTAAGTAAACAAAGTCTAGACAACTGAGATAAGATGCTCTCGTATAGCAAAATTATTCAATCGATAGTGAGTGACATTTCATTAAACAAAATGTCAATCATGTAAGCTTAGCCGACATTTTTTATAGCCTTTGTTATTTCATTTTAATAAATACTTTCTTTATTCGATTAGGCAATACTGACAGGTCCTTCGAGACGAAAGAACGAACAATATTGAAATTAACTCTATTATAAAAGTTTTTGCGCAGTAAGAATTCCCTGGAGAACACGGTTTGAGCGCAGAAGGTCTAATTCGCAAAATGGTAACTGAGTCGCAAAAGGTTGAATTGGTAGGTTAAGTACGAGTAAGTTTTCTTATAAATAAAATATTTCTTCTCATAGCATGAAACGACATAGTTGACTTCTAGCCGCCTTACCACAAAAAGAAAAACATCTGTTGAACGCTTGTCTAAAAAAAGTGTAACTGCAAAACAACCCTTACCCTTAGGTGAAATGTCGATTTTTGACAGTTTTTTAGGGTTCTGTAGCCAAATGGCAAAAAACGGAACCCTTATAGATTCGTCATGTCTGTCTGTCTGTCCGTCCCATATCACAGCCCTTTTTGACGAAAGTATAAGAGCTATCCTGTTGAAACTTGGTAAGTAGATGTATTATGTAAACCGCATTAGGATTTTCACACAAAAATAAAACAAAAACCAAATTTGGGGGTACCCCCCGTACTTAGAATTGAAACTCAAAACATTTTTTTTTCGCCTGACCCACTACGAATAGGCCTTGAAAAATGATATTGAGGTTGCTAACATCATTTTTTTCTAAACTGAACGGTTTGCGCGAGAAACGCTTCCAAAGTGGTAAAATGTGTGTCCCCCCCCCTGTAACTTCTAAAATAAGAGAATGATAAAACTAAAAAAAATATTATGATGTACATTACCATGTAAACTTCAATTGAAAATTGGTTTGAACGAGATCGAGTAATTAGTTTTTTTTAATCGTCATAAATCGTTAACCGCAATTTACCTTTCAAAGTTACAACCACCTACAAGAATTTTTATATTATGTTACTTGCTGCTACGGAACTCTTTATGGGCGAGTCCGACTTGCACTTGGCCGGTTTTTTAGGCAAGTGTTCAACAGATGTTTATCTCTTTTGTGGTAAGACGGTAGGTGCTTGAGGTTTATGAATGTTGATAACGTTAACCCTAGCAGGTACCTAAACTTGAGTAAAAAGCGCAGTGAAATGGGAAAGCGAGCTCGAGCGGAGTGAGCCCGAGATTTGGGGTGCATCGACTCACAGGTCTCGTTAGAAATCGAAATAATTAAATTAGCCACGAAGAAACTTCAGCAGCTAGTTACTCATTTCACATTGAAATTTAACGACGAGAATCTCCATTGTTACTCTTTTAAAGACATGTTCAGTAACAATTTGTTCTGTGTGAGACCTGCGAGCTTTAAGCCTTTTTGTTCAAAGATATATCTTGAATGAACAGAGAATTCTAGTAAATAAAACAAGTTACATAAACATACACCAAGACCACTTTCAACGCATTATTTATTTATTCAAGTTTGTTGTAAAATTATCATAAAAATGTAACTCAATGGGAAACCGGCCGGTTCGTTTTGTTATGTTTTGCGCACATTAAAATGTTAGTAAACCCGACGTTTTTGTACGTTTTGTTGTTAACTAATGTTGTGTTTACCGGGTTTTCTCGTGTGAACTTCGGCTAATCTCTTCGCCTGGCCTTGATGTTTTTTCTGTATGATTTTGTTTTAATTGCAGTTCCATGGTTGAGATTTTTTGTAAGGTTTGACCAATACCATTACGTATTCTGGAGTTTTATAATCGAAGTTTTGAATTTTCGTTGAAAAAAAAGAACTTTGTTTCTGAACCAAAAAGTTGGTGATTGGAACCTCCTTTTGTGAAAGAAATATTGGCCTTATCTATGGATATCATAGTTAGCCTCGCCAAGAAAGCATTACAGCTATACCAAGATCTATCTCAAACCAAATTATTTTTCCTCTATCAAAAATACCTTTACGAAATCGAATGTCGAATCGAATTATACTTATGTAATGGCACTCATTATTTACCCAATGACAACATGAAAAATAGGATTATAAATACAACAAACAGTATTAGACTTCTCAGAACTAGGGGAAATCCTATCAACAGTCACAAATATCAACGTAGAAATCAGCTGAACACTCAATAACAGCTCACCTTTCTTATCAATGTCCTTGAAATAACGTTATCAGATATCGCTTCTGGTATATTAATCTATTGACTCGTTTTTACCTAATTACTGCCAAACTTTTATCATCGATTACAAAAAAAAATCCTTTAGGTAAGGTTGTCGTCGACTTGTCTACTGCTGATATTTCTTTCTTTCTTTAAAACTTTGCCCCAAACTAGGAATTTCTTCCTGTATCGTGGGTGCGTTTACAAACATAGAAACTCACATAAACAAACACCCAGATAATAATAATATAATAATATTCCACAACTATCACACAACGCCATCTAGTCCCAAGCTAAGCAGAGCTTGTGTTATGGGTACTAGACAACTGATAAACATACTTATATATTTCTAAATACATACATTTATTTATAGATAAATTACACCCAGACACAGAACAAATGATCGTGCTCATCACACAAACATTTGTCCTGGGTGGGAATCGAACCCAGATCGGAAACAACTACTTGTAGATCATACAAATATTTGTTCCGTGCGGGTATTGAACCCTTGACACAGTGCGCAGTAGTCGATAGATTAGCCACTGCGCCAAACGTGCCGTCAAAATATTATTTTGAAATTTTGAAGACTGTATCAATACTCAATAGACATGCGGGTATTGCATGGCTACGTTACTACCGTTTCGGTAAAACACATTTCAAAGGTACGAACCACCAAAATAGTGTGCGGCACATATTATGTACGCGCACATTTTGTGCAGAATTTCAGCAGTGCGCGTACTAAGCTGGTATCGCATTCAGCTTTTGTGTCCAGCGACAAGACAGACAACTTTTGTTCGCGCACAGTGCAGCACGTTTGTACGCGAACATTTTCACTGAAATGAAAATTATCCAGGGGAGCGCAATTTCTTTGAGTGAGTTGACCAGAACGAACATAGTTTGTGCCGTACACCGGTGGAATCGCCTCTTTAGAATCAATATTAACATCATAACAACACAAATCATGCTTCTATCATGCATACTACGCTACTTTTAATATCTACGAATATTAAATTATCTAGAGTCTACATTAGATCTACTGTTCTGCTTAATCAGCTTTAAGCTATTTACAATTAAAATACTTTTCAAAGCTTAACATTGCATGTCCAAATTGAAACAAAGATTAAAAACAAAATTAGTAAAAAAATACAACAAGTCAAATTAGTAAAAATTAATTAACAACATAAAAACTTTGAAAAAAAACCTGCTTACAGTGATTCAAAAAAGTTCATCTGATCTATGGGGTTCGTACTGGAGGGTAGGAAAAATAAAAAAAACAATTAGTGCACAAAAAAAAGAAAATCATAAAAAAAATTAGGACACGTAGGTAGTTATTTACTGGGGTTCCGTCGCATTTGTGTAGAAAAACCGTCACCTTTGTGAACCCAAAAAAAGCAAAGCGAGAAATCCGGGAAGCTTTAAATACTAAAAATTGCCCAAAAAATAATCATTAGCGTCTTAAATAACAAATAGATTATTATCAATACTTAAATCGCATAGCTGGTATTTGTTTTCATTATACACGTTTACCCAAATAAATTAGATAATTAATTACAAGGTAAACAAAAAAACGAGCCGAGTGTAAGAGGACCGCATCGGCTTCGCCCTTCATTTGTTTTGTAAACAATATTGTCAAAGATCATTGTTTATGAAAACAATACAGACAAAATATGGTTTCGGTAAACCAATCAATAAGGCTTTTGTGGCCCACTCAATATTGCAGAATCAGTCTTCACTGAATTATCTGATTACTAAATGTATAATTAAACATTTTTATTAAATTGATGTCAAATAAAATGTTAGATTTAGGAACTGTTTGATTCTGATTTAACAATGATTATTAACAAAAGATTGAGTTGCACAACATGTCCTGCACACACGCTGCAACTTTCTTATTTGCAACGATCCCCGTAACAGATACTGTAAGGGAAGTGAAAACTAACCTGCGCGCGGCCCAAAAGAATCCAGCCGAGTCTACCGGCTCAAGTAATCGAGGTGTGGACGAGCCGAAAGCGAACGCTGGCCGGGGAGCGGAGCGAGCGGCGCGCTGCCGCTCCAACCGCTCCGTCCGATCGCGTTCTCGTTGCAGCAACGCCTCGCGGCGCGATATTGATGCTTCCCATATCGCACGCTTGCGTTCTTCAACCTGTAACAAGGTGAATAAAGGATTAACATTTTATTCCTGTTTTAAATTAGGTCCCTGACCCACAAAAAAAACACACTACAAAATTAAAAAAAAAAGCAATGGAGTACATTAACCATATACTGAAAGCCATGAAGACTATCTCAGTAGTTGGATGACAAATGAAAAGGATTTTTGCTTAAGAGGTCCAGGGGCGGTATTACAACGTCTTAAAACCAGGTTCCAGTGAGTGAACGAGATGGCGCTAGACGACTTGTATAGCTCTGTCACTTTCACTCGCCGTAATAAGCCAGGTTTTAAAAAGTTGTAATACCCCTCCAGAGCTCGTAAACTCAATTTAGAAAACAGTCACAAGAAAAGACAGATATATTCAAAATATTTTTGATAGCAGTACTCCATTTTAGATCAAATCAGTACCATTTATACCTACCGTCACATATCTTTTGGAAAACTACCGAACACAATTAGCACCTAGAGTTAGATATTCACAAAAAGGAGTGGCCGATAAACACCCAATAAATTGCATTTATCATTTAGTTTAATCGTTTTAACAACATGAAACGATTCGATTACATTTTACCGAGTTATCCATTCGATTAGGAAATTGCAAAGTAACGGTTATTTCAGTTTTTTGGGTGCAACGGTTTGGTTTCGCAGAATTTCGGAATGTTCCAGAGTTTTCGGGTCTAAGCCATACATATTGCAAAGATTAGCCTCCTTGGAAGGAAGGCCGCCCGCGGCTTGATGAATAATAGTGTATATACTGGGATCTATTACTTCACGAATACGAGCAATCTTGCCAGATCCAAGCTGCTCTTTACAAATGGAATTAATATTGCGGCTTTCTGATATTTATATTGTTGGTCCGGGACTACAAACCATAGTTTTGATGTAGGTAACTAACTGTCTTTGACTTTGCTGATGAAGGGTTCGTAAGCTGTAAGCTTGTGTTTGATTTTGATATGCACATCGTCATGATGATAAAACGGTAATACGAGGCACGATCTACCTGAAGACAGAAGTTTTAATTAGATATAAACAAGTACACTCTGGATGACCATTTAAAGGTCTGTGAATCTTTAAAATGAACCTTATGTAAATGACAACTATCTGAAAATGATTTGATCCCCGATCCAACACTCTAGTCCCTCCAAATGCAATAGACTATTTGTTCCAGTCCTACATCACACATTTCATCGAGAGTATTTTTTTGAGCAATGTAAGACTGTTTGACGCATGAATCATTCCATACGACTTGCGTATGTAGATTCTGATTATCCCCATTGAGTTTGCAACCACGCGTCTCTATCAATGGAGGAACGCCCGCCGAAAATCATGGGTTCTGCTTTTAACATTCATAGTCTTTATCAATTACTTGATAACTTGAGAAAAAAGTTGGGAGGACTTTAATTGTAGGCTAATTGTGATGACACAAGTTCAATTCTATTAAAATTGTGAGTGATGAAAGTAACCTTCAGTTCCAGTAGCGATTATCTGCATTTGTGGCCTGTTCCAGTGCCAAATATGGATTTCATTGCAACAATATTTGAGCCAAAACAATTCTAAAATATGACCAGTTACTCTGTCAAATGCAGTAAAATTTTATAACGGCAGAATTGTGAACAAACTGACTGTGAATTCGAATAATTATGTGCAATGTAGACTTCGTACTGCATCTATTGTCCTAGAAGCATATTCGTCATTACTTTATTATTAGAATTGACAAGACAATACGCTTCAAGACTAATTAGCAGACGGACACTCCACATACATTGTTGTATGAAAACAAAAAAACATTACAACTTAAGTACGATCCCCATAACATTGGCCGAGAGCAACAAGGTTGTCCAAGGTCGACCAATGTTGAAGTTCAAGGTTGCAAAGAACTTCATTCTAATTTTCAAGTTGCTGTTCTAAGAGTCGTCGCGGGATTGATCACCGCGACGCGCGACGTCACAAGTACGTTCTGAAGAATCTCAAGAATTCAAATGAACTTTAAAAGGTAATCTCGAAATGATCTTTATTACAAGCAGTTCAAGGTTGTTTATAGCCAATTTCATACTATTGAGTACTAAGATCCTCATTAGTATTCGCTAGTTATAGCGTAATTGACGCTTTATGTTTAGTCAATTTCCATACATAATATTCAGACTGCCAAAGACGCAGGCGAAGATTTCGAAATTACAAGAACATTTTACGGTTACGTTTTCAAGATCAGAGCAATGACATGGACTTTTGCCGTTATTTAAGAAGATGGAAGGAAATATTGTACAACCGCTGAAATCAAGCGCAAAATGTGCAGTCTTTCTAAGTAGTGCCAAGTAGCAAGCCTTCCAAGACTGGCATTTAAGAGCACTCTGTTCACAATTCCCACCAGTCAGCCCACTTAGGTGAGGAAATGACCACTAAATAACTATGATTTCCATCTCCAGACTTAAATATACTAGTAAAGTATTCATAAATAAAATCAATATTGATCACTACACATTACATAGTTCAATTATTCATGATTCTATTTTATTTTACTACTTCTAAAATATGAGCAAGACAAACCTGACTGACAACTATTCTAAAATTGCTTAATTGCTCACCAAAGTGTGTGATCATTGGCCTGAAATAGGGCCTGTCATCTGGGAGGCGGAACCATATGCTAGGGCGCCACGATTCATACAATAATAATCTAAGCTGAGAAAGCTGAAGTGCCATTTTCAAATAAACCATGATCTCATGAGTAGACACATCTCTCCATTTCAGCTCCCAATACAAATTGCGTAATCAAATTCTCAACTGCTTTGAATAAATCCTCAGTGAATCACTTAACAAAAACGGTCCAAGGGCCTGATAAGGAAATAGCGCGCGTAAGCCGATATCTCCGTTCAGCTTGACCGGCCGTAATCACTGATCCAGCAACGGCGGAGCAGCAAACAACAAAAGATTATAAACACGCCTTATATCCATCAACACAGACTGAACAAGTCAACGTAATAATCTGATGAGATAGATTGGTGTTAAAATGATTATAAAGACGGATACTGGATCTTAGAAACAAGAAGTGATAAGATGAAGAATGCAAAGGACATGGGAATAGACCCTGAAAGTCCAGAAGACAAGACATCAAGTATTTTGATTGAGAAATCCTGCAATGTCATGGTTCGAATATAGGCACAATTAACATTTCTAAGCCTCGTATAAGAATTCAAAACGCTCTTCCGCCTACGGACAAGGCTTTGTAAGATATTGCAGGTAATCTCCACGCATGACAGTCGAGAGGCGTGGATAGATGACCTTACCACGTTATTAACAAACAGGTGAATGCCCCCACCTTTGCCGCATAATCCATTATTCCAAGATAAATGGCTGAGGATGGGTTGACCTTGGCCCTATTCGTTACCAGGGCCCGACAAAGGTAGTATCCGACCAGCAACAAGGTACAAAATACAAGTAATTCTTAAATGGATGTCTCCAAGATTCGGAAAAACAGGAAGTATGCATCATCGCCCGTTCGGATCGCTTGGCACGCCATGAGCGCCGTTTAAACCACAATATTAATGCAAAATATTCACGGCATCTTTTTATCACATGTTTTGAATATATACTGAATACGAGTAACGAATGTTCGTGAGAGAAATGGAACAATGTGGCGAAAATGTCGGATTATAATGAGCTGACATGCAAGGTATGGGATCGTTTATGTTTTATAAAATCCTTTTTTGTCACTGTTTAGTTGGGTATTGAATAATTTTTCTTTATTTGTGGTTTTATAGTTTTCCGTCGACTTATTCAAAATATTTGCACTTGGCACATTACTACTGATTACATCGTCAAAAATTAGAGCACCGTCTCATCAGCATCTTCCAAAACATCAAGGCAATTAGCATGTGCCGTTTCAAGGTCATTACCAGACACATGGTAAACTTCACGCTATTTTGGCGCAACGGCCTAATTTGCTAACTATGTCAGTGTCATGTCTTCGTCACCAAACTTCGGCATTTTGTAGTGTCATTTTTCTTTTCTTCAAAACGCTGTCACTACGGTTCTAATCCTCTAAAGGATAAATATGCCATTTTCCACCTTTATTTAGAGAGAGTATCACGTTTCAATTGGTTGGGGCTTAAATTAGGGGAGTTTTATAATGCTGCACTAATTTTATAAAGAGGTATCGTTTGTAAGTTTGGATGTTCAAGATAATCTTCGTGGAATTCACGGTTTTGGATAAAAAAAACCGAGACTTCTTCCACTAATGGGAAGCTACATCATGCCAGAGTGTCATAGGCTATATTTGAAACGTTCCCATTGTATAATTTCCAAACGTGACGCGAGTGAAGCCGCGTGAAAATGTATTAAAGAATTTAGAAATAATAATTATATTAATATCTCTACTTAAAGACGAAATTCAGGACTACTAGACCAACGGATCGATGAAATCTTTTTTGGGAAAACTATTTTCGGCAAAAGATCGTTATAAAATATCGTTCCATGAAAGTATTAAACCACTCAAGACTATTAAGAAGAGGAAGTCGGACTCCTATTTGATGTTCATTGAAAAACTGCGGCGAGATTCGGCTAGGTTGCGCTTGCGCATAAGATATTCATTAAAACTTGTTCGGTATATTTTTAGATCAAACTGTTTGTGTTGATTTAACTATTTTTATGACTTCTGAGAGATTTACCGTGGCTAAAATTAATTGTTAACGGTAGAATTTTAATCTATTTTTAGCCATTACTTGGGTTTTATGCCATTGCACAGATTTTTAAACAAAACTAGATTTATCTTGTTTTCTTACGAGTCGGTATGCGGGGTTTATTGTTCCTTTACGTAGGCTGTCACAACAAACAGTCTCTCAGTATTGTTTTAGTGGAATGTTAATTCCTTAGATTTATTATTTTTACAATTATTGTGTGAGATCTTATAATTTATGGATGTATTTTACAAATGGGGCAAAACATGTATTGAACATTTTTAGTCCGGTCAATTTAGACCAAAAAATGAGAGTGAAGTTACATAAAGTCCCAGCAAGCTGAATTTCAGTGAAATTGTTCAAAACATAATTATAAACAATGTCTAAAAGTTCCCCATCATTCCCCTGTAAGGAAAAAAAATAATTCAAGGTCAATGGGAAAAAAAATGAGGTTTTCGCGATTTTCAGCAAAACGGTAAG
Organism: Agrotis clavis; assembly: GCA_954870645.1. NCBI lineage: Eukaryota > Metazoa > Arthropoda > Insecta > Lepidoptera > Noctuidae > Agrotis > Agrotis clavis. The sequence goes on from OX940938.1 coordinate 3,699,297, forward strand.
TTTTATCATAAAAGTACCTCAGACAAAAATTGTAGATCATAAAATTATCTATAAAAATGTAATAATACTTTTTTCTTACGAGCCACCGTTTCTGAGATATAACGATTCAAAAAGTTATAAAAGTTGTTATCGTCATAATAAGCACACGTTTCCACGCCACCTATGAGGTAGTGTAGGGTAGTGAGGTTTCCCCAGTAGGTCTACTCCACGGGTCAGTTGTGATTAGAGATGTGCCGTTGCCGGCAATATTGCCCAAGGTGGGAATATAGGTGGAAATATTGCCGGCAATATTGCCGGGAGTGGAAATATTTGGGAATATTGCTTAATTTTAAATCAAAGTGAGTGCGAAAACTATGTAACTCACTTAAAATTAGTATTTACAGATCATGGTATACATTATATACAAAAAAAAATTTTTTTTTGTAAAATTGCCAAAATTGCCGGCAATTTTGGCAATATTCCCGGTATTTTACCGGCAATATTGCCCATTGTTGCCGCATACGACTGTGAATATAAGAAATTACACATACATTTTAAGATAAGGATTGACGATCATTGTATATTGAATAAATATTTAATAAAAGGCATACATTCGAATAATTTATTTTAATGTTGTAGTTTAATCTAGTTAACGAATGCTCAAAGCATAGAGGGAAATTCTAGAAACACATTTTTTACAACGTAACTTTGTTTGGACTAGTTAGGAGGTGAAATATCAAAACCATGAGCTCTGGGGGGGGGGGGGGGGTTTGGTGTTTCGCTTACATCTCGGAAAACCATGCGTTCTAGCAGCATAGTGTGTGTGAACAAAATAAAAACTAAATAAATTTTCCGTAAGTTTTACTCAGTAAGCATTTCAATATCTTGTAAGTTTTCGAGTTTTCATAGTTTTCGAGGTATCCGCTTTTGAAAGTCTGTAATTTAGGGGAAAAAACATTTTTAGTTTCGCGCATTTGGAAAGTTGTATTTGATATCGCCATAGATCCAGAAAGCAGTAGCAGTTGATTCAGACCCTCCCTTCACCACCTGCGATGAACAGAGCCAGCATGCTGCATCTTGAGGTGATATGGGCCTCCAGATCTTTATCTGGAGGCCCACGGACATTGAGAGAGATCCCTTCGGGTATCTCTCAATGTCCACCAGGTATAAGTAGTTCTTAAATTCGGTGACCACCATCAAGCTTGATATGTTTTGTCTTCCCCCACCGAGGGAGCAGTAAAAATTAGCTTAGAAACTCATTTAAATTATACTAGGTACTTACAGACTAGGTAGGACTGTACTATGTAGGAGGAAATCCGCACCCATAAGAGATGCGGAAAAACTATCTTTGGAAACTTTAGTTCTTTTTTGTTGTAAACAATTTTCGTATAGGTAGGTATTAATTTTTGGTCAAGTGTGAGTTGCCCACAAAAATACACGGAGGAGTAGGTACTACAGGGAGAGCCTGAAAAGACTGCTGCTGCTTTCTAGATTTATGGCAATATTAAATAAGACTTTCCGAATGCAAAAAGGTAAATATGGTTTTTTGAAAACTATACAAGATATCGAAATGGTTACTAAATAAAACTTATAGGAAATTTATTCAGCCTTTGTTTTATTCATACAAACCATGCCGCTAGGAGGCATGGTTTCCGAGTTATAAGTGAAAAATCAAAAAATGGAACCTTTAAACCCCCCTCCCCCACAGCTCAAGGGCTAGTGGCGGGGACTTTTGATAATTATATTCACCTCCTAACTAGTTCAAACAAAGTAACGTAGTCCAAAATCGTGTTCCAAGAATTTCCCTCTATAATTGTTCGTTGAGTGGGCTACTAGATTTTCATGCAAAATCACATAGTAAAAACAACGAGTATAAGTACCTATACAATATGGTAGTATAAATCTATGTCAAAACTACAAATAATCAACAAAAATAACATTATTTTAATGCATTTGTTTCGGTAATTCTTACATAATCAGTAAATCACCGTTTACAGTAACAACTTAGTAGTTTTTATAAGGCGGACTTAATGCCGTAACGTATTATCTACAGTAATATAAACTGCACCTGCAGTAATAATAAAATATACTGGTGTTATTTGACTGGCAACTTTGGCAATATTGCCAAAGTTGCCGGCAATTTTGGTATTTTACCCGCAGTGGCAATATTGGGAATATTGCCGGCAGTGGGAATATTGCCATCAGGCACATCTCTAGTTGTGATCCTGTTTAATGTAAAACTATTGCAAAATAACGGAAATTTTCAAAGATTGGGAAAGATAAAAGCGATGTAAATGAAAAAAAAAGTGTTGAAGTTTATTCGTCTTATTCGTAAGTTTCGTCAAATTCTTGTTCTTCTTCTTGTTCTTCTTCTCCTGCTTCTTCTTAATCTTCATTTTGGATGCAAGTAAATTGCGTCAATAGCGATGTATCGCATGATACTTCGTCGGAGTCAAACGAATCCTCCATTGTTTGTGATTCAATATTAGAGCACGACCGGCCTTGACAATTTGTGCATGCCAAAGAACAAGACAGTCCGACTTTTTTTGCAACCACATTTAGCACTGCATCCCTTTTTGCAGTTGCAAAAAATAGTGTTCAGCAGTTTTTCCGGCGCAGGTGGAAGTAAAGTTTGAACTGGCTCTAATATATTGTTGACCAACTTCCAAGACCCTACAAGGGGGTCTGTAGGGTCTAGCTGATAACCAAGCCACACTTGAACTTGGTAATATACTCGAAAAAGATGTTGGTGAGCAGCAACTGAGGTTGGAGGAAGACAAGCTAATTGAACTTGTTTTTTATTTTTAGTATTTTTAACGAAACATGCATATCGATGCTTATTTATACAGGTAGTTTTTTTAGGAGCTCCGTACATAGAAAGAAGATGCGAAGCGGATGCCGTTGGTCATAACTTCTTGTTGAGTTGAATTACTCTTTTTAAAAACTTCAGCACATTGAATTAAATCTTGTTTTTCAAACATTTTGAAAACTGCTGTTTTACCCCTCCTGTAAAATGCAGGTGTCGTATCACAGCCAGTTATTGCGTGTAAAAATAGTACATGATCTTTACACTTTACTAAAGTAAATAAACTTTTTGATGAATATATATCTGATTGATGCTGAGCTTTTCCTGGTTTTAAGAGAAAAATAGTTTTTTCAGTTGGTGTTCGAGCAGTGAGTAATACAAGTAAGTCAACATCTTCACCAACAACAATAATTGTATTTGTCAAATTGAATTGCTCTATTGCTGTTTCAATGCATAATAAGACGATAACAACTTTTATAACTTTTTGAATCGTTATATCTCAGAAACGGTGGCTCGTAAGAAAAAAAGTATTACTACATTTTTATAGATAATTTTATGATCTACAATTTTTGTCTGAGGTACTTTTATGATAAAACTTACCGTTTTGCTGAAAATCGCGAAAACCTCATTTTTTTGACCTTGAATTATTTTTTTTCCTTACAGGGGAATGATGGGGAACTTTTAGACATTGTTTATAATTATGTTTTGAACAATTTCACTGAAATTCAGCTTGCTGGGACTTTATGTAACTTCGAATGTCTAAATTGACCGGACTATTTCCAATAAGTTTCGGAATTTAGATAGTGCCTGTCAGATCTGTTGTCTTATCAGACCGCCCCATATCACGTGGGATGTAATACCGTCACGTACGCAAACGTGGGCGTGCGAAATTACACCTGTGTAATCCATACAGGATTAGGCGAATGAGAATCCTGTTCAAATGAAAATTCTGGAATATAGGCCTCAAACAAGAGAGGCCCTATTAGCACGCACTGAGGGAATCTGCCAAAATCCCTAAAACACACATCTATCGTAGTGCCTACCTACATACTCCTTTTATGGTAAACTTGTAGCGACGCACTATTCAGCTGCAACCATCACTTACTATACAAAAACATTCACAAAACCCACGCAAAGAGAAATTGCCACCCCTTTTTTCGCCATTCCACACACACAGGAATGCAAGCACAAAATTAAAGCTCAAGCACAATAAACACAGACAGTTATGACGACAGCAAAACATTCTAAAAACGGAAGCAAGCGCGTAATATCAACAACACGTTGGCTTTACGATGTACGTTTAGACAGAGTACAGACATGAGTATAACTATGTCTACACTTGGCAATATTCAAAAGGACTTTTTTGTGAATTAGAAGAACCAGAAAGATATTCAAAATATTTTGTTCACCACAGCATATCTATTTATATCATAGTTATATCTCTAATACTATCTTTACTGCAACAGTAATTCTCTTTTGAAAGTAGCAACGTGTATAGACGAAGTTTTCATGACTGTACATCGAATCGTACGTGAATATGAATACCAGCAAACGCCCACAAGGGTTGAACGACTGCGGTAAAGTGCTGGATGGAGTCAAGAACACTAGGCTTCAAGAATGCGGCGTTTTTCTGCAGCGTCCTATGACGTCACGTCTTTCCCGATTAACGCTGGCTACTCTTTTTATACCAACGTGGAATGTCTGGATAACTTTCTCCCGTTGACGTGTCTTGATCTTTGTCTATTTCGTTTCTCTTTCTATAAGATTTCTTACGTTCTGGGTTTTAATATGGACACGTTTTTACAAAGAATCTTCCATTTTAGGAGTTTTCATAAAACATGAAATTTCTCCGCCAATTGTATTTCGGTGAGCTTCATAACTTGTTTCTTGAGTTGACTTTATCTGTGGGGTGTCGTGCCAACTTGTACTGTTGTGCGGTGAAACGACGATAGCACACAATCATTTCCAGTTCTCGGCGTCGAAGCAACGTCATAAACTATCTTTTAGGCTATTGCAAAAATAATTCGAATAGTCTGCTTGGTTTTCTTCTACTGATTCTACAAAATATTTCTTATTTTCTATAGGCCAAAAGGTTGTTTGTCCTTCCATGGCCATTATTGTCTGTCTACATTTAGTAGATTTGTTTTGCATGCTTCATTATTGCAATTGTTTTAACGCGGATTTAAATGCAAAAACTCAAGTAGATGAAAGGTCTGGCTTAATGATCAATCAAATTTAATTTCCCATTTACTAAATATACTTCAAACATGTTTGAAGAGTTAAAAAGCCATATCTTACTGCGGTAAACTCATAAAGAAGGCAAGCATGACCTAATAAATATCAGCCACAAAATTAAACGAATTTAATTTAGCGAATTTCTTCAGTGTCCTTGAGTCACTTTCTTTTATCTCGGTCTAAATTCATCTTATCTGGTTTGCGTTGAACCAATACAAATAGACGTTCCTTACATAGATGGCTGCACCATGGCTATGCAATCCAAGAAGATTTTAAAACATTTGCATTACAAACTCTTTGCTCACGTTTAACTATTCTATTAGGAACGAATTCCTGCACCGGATTTCTCTTGAAGTTTTATCTTAAATTTCTTCAGCACTTTTATTTCTAATGGACTAGATTTCTATTATTTTTGTTATTTTGCTTACCAGGGGTCTGGAGACTTCTTTGTTATGTTTAGTCCAGTGCATCTTTTTTCTTTTTGCACTTGATTTAAAGCTTTCGTTTTCAAATGGTCTGTAATCATTTACTGTTTCACTTAGGTAGGCACCAAATAGGCTAAATTACGCCATTGTCTAGCGTTCATTCACTTTGATTACACCCACTTTATATTCACCTCTATTATTTTATTTTTAAACTTAACACAGACACGTCTAAAATCCACCACGGCACGGTGAAAACACGTCAATTTCACAAGATACTACCTCCGCTATGCCAATAAACTGTACAGAACAATATCGCACTTCCTACTTCGAATTTACTACTATAGTCTCGGTAGCGAAACTTTTCTATATATAAACCAACAATAGAAACATTGCTACAGCTTCTGCGGTATTTTATATCGTCATTGTATCGACGTAGTCAATCGGAAAGCCGGCTTAGCGGCTCAGACGGGCCACTTTAAAGCCACACAGCGGCCACAGAACAATACTTGACAACTAGCAGAACTGAATATTCAATGTGTACTTACTGATGAATTTACCTGTAAAGAGATGGAACATAATCAAGTAAATGAAATAAAATAAAAAGTAACTAAAGTAAGAGGCTGTCATGCACTGAATCTTTTCTAAAAAACCTAAACATATTGAAAAAATAGTTTTCGTGTCTGTTTGTGTAACTGAGTTATTTTTCTAAACTACGCAACGAATTTTGATGTGGTCTGAAACCCGTTTTCTTAACAGCCAGGTAAAGCTGGGGGTGACTGCTAGCTTGTGGTGACACAATTTCAATTTATTATAGTGACTGCCTCTTTGATCAATGTATTTATTGCACTCAACTTCTTTCTCTTCTTCAACTCTTTAAAGTTAGAAGGAGTTGCAAAGACAACTTCATAAAAGTGACCATTTATCCTATCGTGAAAATTAAAAAAAAAACCTCCGCAATTAGCCACAAACAACGTCTCTATGAACAATGTCCTGTCTGTACCTCACTAATCCGTTATCCGAGAAGTCCTGAAGGAAGTGGCCTCCCTATTTTTGTCGACTCCTTAACGCTTGGCGTAGAGTTAATTTTAAATTATTTTTGATGCGTGCCGTGTGTATTTTCGTAGGACTCCTACCTATGAATGTTTGACTTTAAGTAGTTCGAAGTAAATTGGATGTTGTGAAGTTAAATGGGATTTGAAAGCGATGTGTGGGGTCTTGAGACAATAATGGATTGGACAAAAGGCAGATACCGACACTAAACTAGATTCTCGTCATCAAAGGATTGAGAGAAAAATAATGCGCGAGGTTTGAAAGAAAAAGGAGTAAATGACAGCGTGACTGACAGAAGAGAATGGAAGAAAATTAAAAACGCAAATGAAGAAAAAAAGAGTGTACTGAGCCTTAGTATTGGACATGATGATGATGGACGAGAGACAGACATTATACGAAAAAAAAAACAATATCATCTATACTAATATTATAAAGCTGAAGAGTTTGTTTGTTTGTTTGTTTGTTTGAACGCGCTAATCTCAGGAACTACTGGTTGGAATTGAAAAAATCTTTTTGTGTTGGATAGTCCATTTATCGAGGAAGGCTATAGGCTATATAACATCACGCTATCACCAATAGGAGCGGAGCAGCAATGAGAAATGTTTCAAAATCGGGAAAATGTTTTCCTTTTCGAGAGCTTTCGTTGCGTGCGCTGCGTAAACGGTTAAAGATACGCAAAAATTATGTACTACGGAATTATTCCTCATAAAAAGTTCTAAAATAAAGTCCGCGAGAGCATATATCTATCTTTTAAGATTAAGTCACTATAACCATTTTTATGGAAATCAAATTTGTTTTAAAGTAATGCATTCTTTGCGAAGGTATTTTCATTAATATGATATTAATCCTTATCAAAATAAATACGTTAATCATCACAAGCATTTAATTTTGAACAAAATTGTCCTTGACATCGTTTGATTTCAATGAATATCTTAGGAGATATCATAGTTTCAAAATAATACCACATCAAAATTAATACCTAATGACTCTGGGATATGTCCTAATTGCGGCGGTAAGATCCCTCTTTGAGAAGTGGTTGGAGATGCGCTGCGGCGTCCTCACCTTCAACCTGACGCAAGTCCTCCCGGGCACGGTTGTTGCGGAAGGTACCTCAGGGATACGCTGGCAAGGGAGGGGAATGGGGAGCAGTTGAAACGCGTTATTTTTGATAAACTCGAAAAGTACTGGACGGATTTGAATGATTTTTTATCCGCTGTATAGGTATTAAGTCTGGCCAACATATAGGCTATAATTTATCTAGGAAACTTGAACAACTGGTGCAAAACCGCAACAGACCAGCTAAACTATAAGAGATGCAAAAATGGTGCCATAGCAAAAAATGTTCCACGTCATGAGCATTTTCTCCTGACAGAATAATTTTAAAGATCTGGAAAACTTGATGTGGAACTCCAAGAGCCCATCTATACTATAACGTTATATAGGAATGACGTCTTAGCTAGATTTGTTCAGCCTAATGAGCACTCTCTGTTGATGTATAGAAATTGAAGATCTAGAACACCTGATGTGAAACTCCAAGAGCCCAGCTACACTATAACATAATTACCTAAGTATATAGATTAGATTTTAAAGTAATGCATTATTTGCGAAGGTATTTTCATGAACACGATATTAATCCTTATCCAAATAAATGCGTTAATCATCACAAGCATTTAATTTTGAACAAAACTGCCCTTGACATCGTTTGATTTCAGTGAATATCTTAGGAGATATCATAGTTTCAAAATAATGCCACAAAAATAATTACTGCCTGGGCAATACTGGGCATGTCATAATTGCGCGTGAGGGAAAGGGCACCCTCTACCTGCCTCTCACCCCAGCCATCGCTGAAGACGCCCAGGGCGTCGGAAATAGCGGGTTATATTCCAGCCGCCTACGGACGGGGAGTAATGGGTAGCTTGCCTTCCGACAGCACGTATTTATAAAGAAGCACTGCCGGCTAATCTCCGCTGCATAGACAAGTCGAGGCGCGGCGGGAAGAGCTCCGGCGCCATCTCAGGGCGGTATGGAGGGCGCGTCTATCGAAACCGATGTTCGGGCACGCGACACGCCTCAATCGCGGCGGTAAGACCTCTCTTTGAGGAGTGGCTGGATAGGTGTCACGGCGTCCTGACCAACCACCTGACGCAGGTCCTCACTGGACACTGAAGTTTTGGGAGGTACCTGTGTCGGATGGGGAAGGAAGAAACGCTTGGGTATCACCACTGCGAGGATCGTCCAGAGGACACGTTAGAGCATACGGTGCAGAATTGCCCCGCTTGGGCAGAGCATCGCACATGTCCTCACAACGATGATACGCGGCGAGTGGGAACCGGTCGCCTCCTTCTGCGAAACAGTCATCGGGGAGGAGGAGGAGGCGGGACGCGTGAGAAAGAGGACAGCGTCCACCTCACGACCCAGCCGCAGTGGTAGACGCCCACGGTGACGGACGTCGTAGGACGATCTCTGGCAAACAGGCGTGGGCATTCGGGCGGCGAGTAATGGGCGACTCGCTGGCCGATCATGGACCATGCCCGGGTCGACCGACGCCCCGTTGTGTTCCACGCACACCTCAAAGAGTATCAGCACAATGACGGGGGGCCTTAGAGGGCCAAAGCCACCGGGGTCGTGGGACTTACGAGTTACCGTGACCCCGGAACGTAAAGGGCTATTGAAGAATGACGCCGTGGATTTTAGTAAGTACAAGTCTGACAGACCCATGCCCTGGGTGAGAAGACTAATTTGACGAGTTTATGACGCTAAAAAAAGCTTTAAGAAAATGATTTGTTTCAGTATCCTCCAACAGCACTTTGCACTAAAAAATACATTGTTAAGTTCCGATATCCACGCGAACGAAGTCGCGGGCACAGCTAGTCTATGATGTTATTGAATGGAAAAAATATCATTGCTCGCAAGATCATAAGGTCAAGTGCTCATATTATGACAAGGTCACTAATTTGCGAAGGTAATATGAATATCAGAATGATCGATGACCGAAAGGTAAAAAACGTAGCGAAAGTACAATTTGATGTTTGTTTGATGGATCGATGCTGATGCAGTTACTTTGGGTGTCAGTTCACTGAGGAATATTGAAATCGACCACGGTGAAATTATTTATTTACGTCCAGCGTAATTGTGATTGTGGGAACAGTACGACAATACATATGACTCGGTATTTGTCGAGAATAGAGAAAAAGAGGCGCGTAGGTATACATTTTTGACTTTCGTCTTGTCACTTCTAGCAAAGATTTCTTCTACTGTAGTGTGAATGATGTTATGAATAGAAAAGTGGTAATCGCACAGATGACGACTAATGCAGAAGAATTAAAGGAGATAATGAAGATGCTGATCCCAAATAAATTGGCATCAGGGAATGATGAGTAACTGTAGTACCATTTTGAATCTAAAAGAATAATAGCATTCTTTTAGGGCTAGTGAAATCACGATATTTTTGAAGCTAGAGCCTTGTGACAACGAAGTTAGATTCTGTTCTAGAAATTCGGATCATAGAAAAACAACTAATGAATTAAGAAACGGGCAGTAGAGTGATGAAGATGGACTTTCGATCGAGTTCCACAATAATACTCATCTCCTATACCTTGAGAAATAATGTTTATAGCCAATGAATCATTTACAACTAATAAAACGTAAGTGACAATTACTTTACGAATTGCGTCACAAAATGTTCCTGTTGAAATCCACTTACTTGTACGGTAGTTTTAACAAATTGTATCACTCAATGTAATGGATGGGGGAACATAAATAACGCTCTTAAAAGGTAAACATTTGTAAAGAGTGAAAAGTAGGGTGTGAAGTAACTTTAGATTGGATTTAATATATTGCGAAGTCCCGTTATCTGGTCTTCTTTAGTTATTGTTTTCATAATGATGACATCATGATGATAATGAAAATGTAATTGCAACTTATCTCTTCTTTATAGTTCAATTTTGTCCTGTACTAAATGTTATCAACAATTTTGGTGTACAATAAAGTATTTCCTATCTATCTAATATGCATATTTTTCCCCTATTTGTCGAATTTAGCGGAATTCGACTCCTATCTAAAAGATAAGCCAAAAGTGCAGTGGGACACATAGATGGTGAATTTATAATGTGTCTCTCGTTGGGCGCTATTTAGTTTTGGAGCACAATAATAAATTAACGATTGAGGGCTATTTATAGCAACTCAGCTTCATCCTTATTGCCACAAGGATAAAGATCACTTTAATTTTGACCATGCAATTCAGAGGTAAAATAACTGTCATATCCTAGTATTATCCATTGTTTCCAGCAATTAGCCAAATAACCTTATTTAAAAACACCATTTAAAACAATACCAGAAACGGATCCCATAAACAAAAACATCACATGCGCACACGCATACTACAACTCGTAACTCGCACGAGTTGGCGCATGACCTCATTGACAATAGAGCACTTATGTAACGCTGACCTGGTCACCTGATGTGCTATTGTGTGCCCAGATAAACGTGTTCAGATCAATACGATAGGAGCAATTTAGTGGGAAAAACGTGATTTTTGTGGGGTCGACCGCAATAGGATGTTTGTTACGACCTGGTTAAAGCCAAATTAAACTACATGCATAATATTATAAACTCACGCCTTTTTTTCCAGGAACCTAGTCAATCATCAAACAAAAGCTAATATCATCGAAAATTTGACTGACACACCTGAGCGTGACTAACTAGCAGGATTCAAATAAATAAATGAAATAGGATAACGTAAAAATGAAGACAAAACAACTCTGGAAGAAGTATTTTTCATTAGTCGAATAAAACTGTAGTACATATTTCCAATGCTAGTAAATACTGTGACCTGAGTCACTTATTCTGCATTGCTGATGAACGAACACTCATTAAACAATCGTTTGATTAACTGTATGGAATATTTTTAGACCCAAGTACTGCAAGAACAACAGTTAAAAACACAGTCACACGTATAGTTTCGGATGTCACCGTTAGCGAATTCCGCCAACCGTGGTGATTATACCCCTGCCCTGGGATCATTAACTGCAACGATTAATGGAGAGGCCCCATGCTCAACAGTGCACATCTTGTCAGTGCAACTAACGTTAGTAAATTAAACAAATAGGAATCATAAATATATGATGTCAGAGTTTATTTAAGCTCTAGACGCTTCTGCTTCAAAAGTACTGCAGCAATCCAATTCCATCTGACATGCAAAATTTTAGCTACAAAAATCCATACGCAAATGGTGAACATAATACTTTGAATGCACAGTTGGCAGTTGCAGATACATATCAGAATAACACGGTAGATAAACATGAGATACGACTGTTTGATAAGACAACACCATAACCATTACCATTTTCTAGTAATTAAATGGAGGTAATGTGAAAGTGAGAGCAGTGGTGGCCCAGTGGTATCGGCCCCGACTTACGAGTTTTAGGTCGTGGGTTCGAATCCAGGCAGACGCATTACTTTGTGTAATTTATTTCATCACCACTGCTCTCAAAACGGTGAAGGAAAACATCGTGAGGAAACCGGCATGTCCTAGAACCAAAAATTCGAAGACATGTGACATCCACCAATCCGCACTGGGCTCGCGTGGTGGATTATGGCCCACCCCCCCTCTCACAGAGAGGAGGCCTGTGTCCCAGCAGTGGGAACATTAATAAGCTGATGATGATGAATGTGAAATTGTAACGAGACGGCTTTGATGGATTGAGTTGTGTTAGCGGAGAGCGGGATAATCTCTTGGAAGTAATTAATCGTATTAGTATTAACGCACCTTTCAACACTAGAGAAGTGAGTTAAGAATCCCCCAAGGAAACCGAAAAGTAGATGATAATGGATGAAATACGAAGCAGAAATAACTTACTGTTGGTAAAAACAGAAATGCAGAGCGATAAAGAGACATTGTTATGGTAGACAGACGTAATAAAATGACATGGGTGATTTCAAAACAAGACAGAAAATATTGAAAACGCTGAAAACACAAATTACGTTGCAATTTCAAACAATAGTCTAACTTCAGTTCAGTATGAGCCACATGACATTGAAATACGGAAAGGTCTAAATGTACGCAAGGAGTAAAGGTGACATTTACAAGTAACCACAGATCACTGAATAGTTAATGCTGCAGACTGATAGAATCGTACATAGTTGAAAGCATGACTTGTGCCTTTCGGAAGAGGAGACTTTGGCAGTAAGCCAGAAATATGTTCCGGATGCAAAAGAAACGAAGGCGACTACTGCATTTCATTAAAATTAGTAAACAAACATCTCGTTAATGAATAACTTAAGATAAGATGGAATTCCTTAATAATGACCTCATAACAGGTTTTTTTAAATATCAATAGTTCCGACAGGTCAAATACAATAGACCTTGGAATTCCACGAATAATTAACCACAGCAAAAACGCGAAGTATTGGAAAATTTCCTCTATTCCTTGTATGTAGAACAATTTACACGATCGTTAAATAAACGATACAATCATAATCTGTTATCTGTTAATAATCAATATTCTGTTGCTCACGTTGAAACATTCAGCGGCGTGCGTGGGAATGTGTGACGTCATCTAAGCAAGGACGAGTTATGTAAGGATGACGCAGATGTAAGTTAAACCATTCAACGTTGCAATTTCGTGAGCCTTGCTCACGAAATTGATGAGAATGAGAAACTGCAATATTGCAGTCACCTTTAGTACCGCTTATATACCCATATCGAACCAAAGGTGAATAGAGAATTGTTCTGCTTTGCCAACTTAAATAATCCTATAGGATTTACGGCACTCGACCTACGCAATAGCACTAACGATATGGCCTACAGTCAGACCTCAGTGTGGTGCCTCATCAATTGTATCCTAACGATCTTCATTGTGATTGACGTCATTTGAGATACAAAACAGGAAATAGTAGCTGGTCCTAAGACCTTCCGTGTTGTGGATCTTCGTGTCACGAAATAGGAAAATTCACCGTAGTTACGAGAGTAACTCTGTCTGACCTAAATATTTCTTACGAGACTACATATTTGTGCAGTTAAAAATATAATTACAGCCACTAGAAATCTCAGGAGGGAATTCCACGAATGTCTTTATTAAACACCGCGTAAAATATAGACTTCAAAGTAGCTCATAAATGAAAATTCAAGCCCTAGAGGTAGGTAAAAGTCGCTAATCAAGCCGCACCGGCGGTTAGAAATATGCTAATTGCAGCACGTAATGAAGGTCTAAGGCACCTCACTGACTAGGCTGTCAGACGCGTTTGCTAATGCCACGGCCGTAACCCGTCTGTCCCATTCAATGCAACGGTACGTCATTCATCGTACGTCATGTTGTCAACTGACTCCTTAAGGTCATTTAATCTTGATAATCTAAGACCACTCTGTTTCTTCCAAAAGGGAATGTCTACATTAAAACGCTGGCTGGTTTGCTCATATCACATCCTTTCTTGACCAGAATCCGATAAATCTTGGTCTAATCTGGTTTAATCAATTCGACAGCCGACGCCCGGTACTTCCATCCAATTGGACATGTCAGAAGCACGGCGGTTTATTGACCGCAGGCTACCCGTCCAGTCCGTTATCACCCTTATTGATTGCACGGAGCAACCGCAATCGATATTGCAGAACTTGTGTTAATATGTGAGGAGAAGATTGTGTGAATGGCCATATTGGGTGCAGGCTTGAGATTGATGATCTGGAAATATTATGTTTTACTCTCGCTAGAGAAAGTTTCGCGGTCTTGTGAGAAAAGCGGCTATTAATTTAAGTAGTTAAAGGTTAATTTTATTGCTTAGTCATCTTGATCACATCACAATATTTGTGGGATAAGATGGATTTAAAATGGAGAGTTCGCACAATGGATAGGATGAATTTACGTTAGAAAAATTAGTCATTTATTTACTTTCACGTCATAGTCTTAGGCGTATAAGAACATATTATTTTCTAATGCTATGATCAGATGACTACAAAGAACTCGAAATGCGACAGAATATCGATTAAAGTCGCTAAAACATTATAGTACAGCATTTAAATAGCAACGCTCTCATTGAGTGTTTCCTAACTCTCTCCTGACGTCACTACTATACTTTAAAACGAAAATAGCCCGACAACTAGGGCTTCAACAGATTGTTTCAATTCGACCCGTTAAACCGTTGTGGTTAACCTGCTCTTAACGCCAGTCTAGCGGAAGAGGTTAACGGGGGTTTAATATTTTAGAGAATGCATAAAGCACTGTGCCAAGAAAGAGCAAAGCGCTGCCAAAGGATTTAGGGATTATTAGAAGTTGTATTTATTTGGAATGTTCAACTAAATCTACGTTCAAGTAACGAACGATTAAATATTAAGACGTTTGTCAAGTCATACCTAAAACACTTTTATCGTCGTCGTCTCATTAAACCTGGTACTACTAGATTATAAAAATCAGTGCTGTTGGTCTAACAAACTAATTTATGAGTAGACAATTCGATTAGGCATGTATTGGGGTTTGCTTATTCATGACCTCACTAGACAAAGTTATACGCAACAAAAAATCAAGAGTCTGGCCCTTTGAGGTCAAATAAAATCGATAGACAAAATCGAGAGACTCTTTCAATGGAGCCAAAACACACATCGGCTCTCTTTACATTATTAACAAAAACATATCCAATATCCTTTATGTTCAAACAAAATATTCGCTAAAAAGGGAAAATTTCACTAAGATATAATGGCAAAATTTGTTTTGGGATTATTCCAGCCATATCTTAAAACAACTTTCGCATAAATCCTACATTTATGGCAGCTTAGGAACAATTTATGTCAGTCACACACTCGAGGTCAAACGGTATTTGCTCCGTAGAAAATCTGTGGGTAACATACACGTCAGATACTATGATTGAAGGAGGTGAATTGGTACCAGTCCGTCAATTCAAAAAGTAAGAGTTGCCACGCTGTGTCAATCAACTCTACTGCTTTGCAGTATTAATCAGTTTAACTGGATAGTCAACTTGCTAATTGTTTTCAATGTCATCGGCTTCTTCATATAGCCTAACACAACTACCAACGTGGTTTTCGTCGGCGTACTTATAATAGCTTTTTGTTTTTTTTTCTTTAGGTATTGCACAATGAATTTCATTTCTAGAAACTACAAAAGCACTCCTAGTTGGTGTTAAGGTACAGCTTAACCCTTGTCTACTAAATCTTATTTATGGCCGACAGGTAAAAGTAAAGAAAGCGGGCCTTAAAAGCCTTCCCTACCAAATAAATTAAGTGAAGCTGAACACAAGGTCACTGAAAATACAAAACGACCTCTAGCTGAACAAAATGTATAAAAACCAGATGTGATTGTTGGCAGCTAATATAGGCAACGACAAAACTAAGCTGAAATGGGCCGCAGTTGTGAAAGTCCGCCTTTTGTTTGCGATGCTTTATAAGACCCTGCATTTTGGCAAATTCCGTTTGACGAAATGAGAAACGGAAAGATTAACTGAATTTGTTTGCAGAACGGCGAAAGTTGTGAATCTAGAAAATAAAACCTGAAATCAAGCTGCTGCGGTCAAGTAAACAGTAAGATAGCGGTTACTCTCAAGTGGCCACGACTGGTTTTCAAGTAATACGGATGAATATTAGAATGTGAACCAATCAGCAAATAAACCAGAGCAATCTCCAAGTGGATGATTAAGGAAAAGAGCCAGAATTTAATTTCTTTAAAATTACAAAGCTCCCGTTTACAGAAAACCTCCCACTCCTTAAAGCTTTGAGTGTAAAATCGAGACATTTGTAGTCATTCCATAATGGTTATCCCTGCGGTAAACCCCACATCAAACGCCTTTCAGCGAGATTGCGCCCTTGAACTGTTTTCTCAAACAAAACGCTAGAAACCTCAGATCTTTCGACCTCTCAAAACTGCTTACAGATCTCCGTTCACCCAGAAATGAATACGGTAATTTAGTACATAAAACTAGAAACACGAACGCATTTGCTACATAATCGTCTATTATTATAAACCTTGAACTCGTAACGGACAAACGAACCGTGTTTAATGCGAACAAGAATAGCACATCCGAAAACCATATTGTAAATAGTATATTTAGCACACACCTTGTTATTTTCCTTAAACCATTGCTGAGTATGTATACCGGTTAGGTAATTTTGATCAGATTTATTACCAGCATATCAGAGACTAGAACTTGAGAGGTGTACTTTCTGTAAATGATTGTTAGGAATTTAGAGGTCAGCTAATGCTAAGGCAAATTACGGTATCGATAACCACTAACATTCGTTTTCTTTGCAAAATGTTTATAGGTACTTCTTTAGTTTTGGTGTTTTCTTTTTTACTAATGGCATGTAGTTGAGAAGTATGGAAGATTATGTTGTGGCCGATCCCAAATGAATTGGGATAAGGACAGGAGAATGATGATGAAGGTGTTAGCTTATCTTTTTGACTTTTAGACGACCAGACTACAATTCTAAAAAAAAAATCACTTACGTCCTTAAATTTTTAGATGATCGCATGCAACATTGCATTTTCCGCTACAATTGAAGTCAAAGCCAACAAGATTTAACTACAACTTTAGATTATTCTTTCCGCACTGTTTCATCCGACTCTAATCCCTCATCAGCATAACAGCATATTACTAACTATAACATTTATAACGACAACAACCTTTTTGTTTTCTAAGTTACGAGTAATAATTTCTAATTTTCACCGTCATACGTTACCGTAACCATTATTTTGCTCGCACAGTGAAAGTATCCCGGGTTCAATTACCGACTTCTACAAGACATGATTTGTAAAAATTGTAAAATACATGTTTTAAATATTTAGCTCCAGCATTTCGCTTTACACTTAGATTTAAGAGCGTATATTCCGAAAGCTGGCAACGTCGCAAATGGTTGTCAAATATTAACAAGTTTTAATTAATTTAGCATTGTTACTGTATGAAAATAAGAAATATGGCTCTGTAGTGCACTAAAAAATTGATAAGGGAATGCAATAATTAATATCGTAACACCGAATATATAGTTTTAGATGTAGAAAAAGCATTTGGAAGCTTTCCAAATGCCTTTTATACACCGGAAACGGTAACAACATCAAATTCAGTGTTTTAATTGCATTCCTATATCATTTTTTTAGTGCACTACAGAGCGATATTTCTTGTTTTCATACAGAAAATTTGCCAAATTAATTAAAACTTATAATTATTTGACAGCTTTTTGCGACGTTGCCAACATTCAGAATATGCAGCCTTAAGTGGTCTTGAAAGCTGATGTTATTGAGTGTTATCATAACAGTGCTGTCATCATTTCAGTCCCGTTTCTCCGGAGAGTGCCAGCTAAGATATATGCCGGATACAAAAACAGTATGGCTTCACTTCGATCATCATCCTCTATCTAGCCCTTATTCCGAATTGGGTCGGAGCAGTGTGTCCTCTTTTTCCAAATATCTGTCTTTCGCCTGTCACCTCAATATTTCCTCTGTTCCTTAAAAAATTATAGTAACAATACATAGTTTCTTTGGTTTTCTGTTTAAGGGATTTGTTCCATATGCAAGTTTATCGTGAAGGAAAGTTTTCCCCCAGATAGTCCGAATGAGTAATTTATTCGTCCCTTTTAAATGATGCTATTCAAAGGGCGTGGCTGTCGTCATTTATCAGAGAGATTAAAACGCCTACAATGTCTTTTGTATCATTTGTCCCTTACACCGTGCACCGTTACAAATCCAGTTACTATTAATTATATCTAGTATTTGAAGGGTAGATAAAACTTTAAGAGTATTCTGCTTGCTAATATTAATTATAGCATCGGCCGCTATTGTCACTTTGGCTCTGGATGGGCGAAGGCCTCTCCTTTCCATTTTTTTCTATTACGTATTTTCTATTGGCTGTTGGAAGCCAATCTAATATCCATCACCATCTTCGCCTAGATCTTTTATGGCAAACCTAGCAATCAATGTGGTTGCTGAACACTTTTGATAATAAATAGATTTGGCACACTAATCATTAATGTATTTGTTGTTTGTATGATCAATGTATCAAAGTTCGCATTCCAGTAAGCTTCCTTTCGAAAAAACTACACAATTATGTTTGTAACCTCAAGATACATACTTTTGATTTCGTAACATACTTATCGACATTTTAAAAATATTTTGTTCAAGAGTCACTAAGAGTCAAGAAAGAGTATAAGGGCTATTCTAAAAGTGCCAAATTCGTACTCCAGGTGTGGGCAAACTCAATTTACGAAGTAATATTTCGAAGCCAGTTAGAAATAATGGTCACTCTCATTAATAAATCAGACGTAATACCACTTTAGTTAATGAGACAGTGTAATGGATAACGGATTTGTCTTTAATTTGATTACTGGTAAGTGCAACCGCCTTAATATCTTAAGTGGGAATCAAGATAGTTCAGTTAGAAGGATTAGTGATGTATTGATGTGTAATTAGTAGGTATTATAAATTGGGAGATTACGAAGCTGAGATTAATAAACGTTAGCAAAGACATTGACAGGAGCATACCATACCCTCTTCTTTTCGTATTGAAGGTACAGCACATTGTTTGGACACAGAGCTGTAGATAACCACGATTATTAATCAGATCACTGGGGATCCATGGAGGACACTCCAGCATATCAAACATTTTATAATCATAACTCGCACCAGATAATTACTTGGTAATATCGTTTATTAATGTCAGCCATACCGTTCAAGAATTAAGACCTAATTCTTACCTGTACCCGCCTCTCATCATCCTTAGCGCGCTGTTCCGCCTGTCTCCGGCGCCTATCTTCGTCTCTCTTCTCTCGCTGCGCTTGCGCAGCGGCGGCGTGAGCGCGCAACTCGTCCAGACGTTTTCTCTGTTCTGCCTCGCGTCTCTCGCGGGCTAGTCGTGCTCGGTCTAGGGCTTCTTGCGACGCTGGGGGAGGAGAATCTGGCGTTAGATATTTAGGAAGTAGAAGTGGACGCCTGTGATCTTGGACGCATACTGCGAGGGTTTGTCGGAGGTGGCCGAGGAAGTTTCTGAAATGATACGGGGGCCATTGCTCAACAGGGCAATAACATGGATGTTTTAAGGCCCCTTTTTTCAAGACAGTGAGTATTCAGGCCAAGAGTTCCATTTGGACATTTCGGAGACTTGGATATCTTAGTGGTTCTTTAAAACGTATGTCACATGCTATACAAAAATTGGCTCACGCCCTGATGATTCAATAAAAATATTTTATCTAGATTGTAAATAAACTAAAAACTTAAAACGTAAAATAACATAACGTCTACTACATATTTCGAACCGTAAGTGACATTTGGCATTGAGGTCGATACGTCTTGAACGACAAAACTAATAGGAAACCCAATACAGCGGAACTTTTGCTGAACGTAAGTAATGGTCTTGTATTTTGTTACTACTAAATAAAGGGTGCTAATTAAGGCAGCTTCTTTAAAATGTCATTCTCGTCTGCAAATATATTTAGTTGTCTAATGAATTAATAGGTCAGCGACAAACTTTTAGCGTCGAATAAATGGTTTATAAGCGACCATATATTGTAAAACAAGCTACTGTTAATATGACGCAACATGGTGATAATTCTTAAGCAACTAAATTTGTGATATGTCTACTCATTGCCAGCTTCTAATAAGTGTATCAACTTCATCTATAAAATAATATCAACGTACTCTAATTTCATAGAGTCACCGTTATATTTACCTAATTTTGTCTGTGTTCCACCAAATATACTGAATGTGCACCAAAATATGTTCATTAAAATATGTCATAACGAGGTGTAATAAAAAAATCTACCTAAGCAGGGTCGACGAAGCCCCGCTTCGCGGG